>BSBK01002440.1:0-1200000 GCA_027943335.1 Chamaecyparis obtusa | reverse complement strand
TCAAGGTTTCAAAAGAGGAATGGCAGATAGTAATCTATACATTAAATCTGAAAATGACAAACTTTTGGTAGTAGTAGTAGTATATGTGGATGACATAATATTTGGAGGAGGTAGTGACAAAATGTGTAAAGAATTTTCCATGAATATGCAACAAGAATTTGAGATGTCCATGCTTGGAGAATTATCTTTCTTTCTTGGATTGCAAATTGAGCAATCAAGTAAAGGAATATTCATTTCTCAAAGCAAGTATATCAAAGAAATATTGAAAAAGTTTGAGATGGAAGATTGTAATCCAGTGAGCACTCCCATGATTACAGGATGCAAGCTTAGCAAAAAGGATGAATCCCCTGATGTAAATCAAGCTCAATATAGATCTATGATTGGAAGGTTGTTGTACCTAACCGCCACAAGACCTGACATCTTGCAAGCAGTTGTAGTTGTAGCTTGATTCCAAGCAATGCCAAAAGAAACTCATGTTCTAGAAGATAAAAGAATAATTAAGTACCTAAAAGGCACTATGGATCTTGGTTTATGGTATCCAAGAGGAAAAGACTTTTCACTCACAACTTATACAGATGCAGATTTGGGAGGCAATATTGATGATAGAAGTACAAGTGGAGGAGCATTCTTCCTTGGTAACAGTCTAGTATCACAGTTAAGCAAAAAACAAGGATCAGTTACTTTATCTACCACAAAATCCGAGTATGTTGCAGCAGTAGCAAGCTGTACACAAGTGCTTTGGATGAAGCAAACTCTAGGAGATATCAAGATTGAATTTGAGAATCCTATTCCCATCTTTTGTGACAACACAAGTGCAATCAGCATATCAAAGAATCTAGTCATGCACTCCAAAACAAAGCATATTTCAATCAAATACCACTTCCTAAGAGAACAAGTACTTGAGAAGCAAGTCAAGTTGGAATACATTAATACAAAAGAGCAAATAGCGGATATCTTCACAAAACCTCTTCCAAAGGAAACCTTTGAGTACCTAAGAGAGAAATTGAGAGTTGTATCACTCTCATCCATTCACTAAATACTTAATGAGCAGCATGAGTTCAGGGGGAGCTAGCCCTGAAGGCCCTTTGCCATTGATGACAAAGGGGGAGAGATTACAAAGGGGGAGCAGCGAACTAAGGGGGAGCCTTGCAAAATCAAAATGACATTTTTACAAAGTTGCCATCAATGACAAAGGGGGAGATTGTTGGAAGTATTAACATTGATGTCAAGGTTGTTAGATCTTGTCATTGATGTCAAAGACGAAGACATGAGATGCATAGAAAGATATAGTATGGTGTAATGAAGACATTTGAAATATACAGTTGGATATATATATGACGGCAATATATTGAATGATATATATGTGAAGTAAAACATTTATGGTTATATTCTATTGAGACCGAACCATTTACTAAGATTTATAATCTCAGTAAACAATATATAATCTCAATATAGACAGTAAATAGTATGATGGCATATACAATATATATTTCAGCCAGTCATCATTGATATACAGTATGTATAAACATCACAAAGTACAACAACATGAAGACATATACAGCAGTAGTAGAGAATGATTCTATGAACAGAAAACATCAGATAAGACAAAAATGGGATAAGTCAAATGGAAGCAAGAGTTAATCCCTACCAAAGGCAGCGATCAATTTCGTAAAGTAAAGACAGAATCACAATAGACAAAATAGAATAAGACAAATCATATAAGACAAATTCTTGTCTTATTCTAATGACAGATCAACAATTAAAATTAAAGCAAAAGAGATGCGTTCTATTTTGAGCACTCTCCATAATAAGACAAATTTTGTCTTATTCATTAAGAAACAATTAATAAGCATACACAGTGATGATATTGTATAAAAGATACGATTTGAAAGAGGATACGATTTAGGTGCGATTAAAATAAAGTCATTAATATGAATTATTCAAATGACACGATTTGTTAAAATAAAAAGCAGCGTAACAAATTTGTTAGTTTCTCTTGCGGAGAGACGTGTCTTCTTAATAAAAAGATGTGCATCTATTCATGTAAGGCATATAGATATAAAAGTGAAATAGAACGAAAAGGAAGATAAGAAGTAGTGAATGAATAGAAGAGAGTAAGTGCAGTGAGAGATATAAAAAAATATATATTCAGATCTATCGATCTGATGTATATACATAAGTATCAGAATTTATAAAAGAGAGTGTGATGTGTAATAAGTAAAAAATGTGTATGCTTGTATAAGCATATCTAATAAACACACAGTCATTGTGAGATAAGTGTAGAGGCAGCAAATGAAGAACTAGTAATCAGACTAAAAGAAATTTGTTGAAGAACATAAGACTTGAGAAGGCAACAAGAACATTGTGTTTTCAGATTTGTGGAAGAAATATAACAGATTTGGTGAAGAAATTTATAAAGGTCCATCATCCGTTGTTACAGCAACATTATTAAGGTGGAAAAATCAATTTATGTGCAGTGGGTTGGTGCTCACGAAGACAGCAGTGGGAGTGCTTCCAGTGGGTTGGTGCCTACGAAGTGTGGAAGTTGGAGCTTCCAGTGAGTCAGTGCTCATAAACATAGGGGTTGGAGCCTCTAGTAGGTGGTAGCCTACAAATCAATATAAAAGAACAAGTTTATATAAAAGAAATTATTTGTTGTGGTTCTCTCCCGCATTGGGTTTCCACGTAAACATTGTGTTACTATGTTCATGTGCATAATTGTTTATTTAAGTATTTGAAGTTATTGTTTGGATAAAAGTTTTAAATTGGCAAAATTGTTATTATACTAATTCACCCCCCACTTCTCAATATAATTGTGTGCTCTTCAATAAATGCAATCTTTGCCTTGTGCCTTAGGTAGCCTTGTAATGAAATTCATGGAGATACATTCCCTTTTTAGATTAGGGTTGGGTAAGAGCTGAAGTAGAACAGATGGATAGGTGTGCTCATTCTTATTCTCCTAGCAAGTGAGGCACTCTCTAACATACTTAAGGACTTCATTCTTCAGTCCTTTCCATGTAAATGTCTCTTGGATCTGCTTGTAAGCCTTGAAGAAACTAGAGCAACCAGCCATCGGTGCATCATGAAAAGTCTTCAATATCTTCACCTTAAGCTGTGAAGAAGGCATCAAAAAAATCATAACCTTATAAATGATCAACTCATTAGTCACCATGTACTTATCATCATGAATTGGGCCCTCTAGAACTCTTGTTGCCAATGAATCCTTAGCATACTCTATTGCAATTAAATCCCTCCAATCAGCAATAATCTCCACCAAAGAACATATGTGAGGCCTCTTGGAAAGTGCATCAACAACTACATTCCTTTTTCCTTTGACATATACAATGTCAAAGTCATATGCCTACAATCTACTAACCCACTTTTGCTTCCTATCACCAAGATCCTTCTAGTTCATTACGTACTTGATATTATTGTGCTTTGTTTTGATGATAAACTTGTCCCCAATTAGGTATGGTCTGAATTTGGACAAGGCATTCATAATGGCCAACATATGTCTATCATAAACATAGTAACTTCTCCCCAAGCCTGTAAGTTTCTTGTTCTCAAATGCGATGGGGTGCTTCTACATCAAAACTACTCCAATCCCCTCTCAAAAAATTTGGAGAAATTTAGTATTGCAAACACATGGCATGTGGACATTAGCTACTTCAAGTGCTCAAAGCACTTCTTTGTTGAATCAAACCACTCAAAAGCTCCTTTCTTTGTCAAATCAGTAAGTGGAGATACGGTCTGTGAAAAGCCCTTAACAAGCCTCCTATGGAATCCACATATACCAAAGAATCCCTTCAGCTAAGTGAGATTTGTAGTAGACCACTCAACAATAGCATTGATCTTCTCGGGATCAACTCTCACTCCCTTTGCACTAATGATGTAACCAAGATAGAGAAGCTATGTCGTACCAAGGCCACATTTGGATTCCTTACCACACAAGGACTCACTCTCCAAAATGCTTAGAACCTCCTCAAGATACCTCATGCTCCTCCCAAGTCCTATTGAAAATCAAGATATCATCAAAAAATATCTTTCCTCACTCAATTGAGCCCCTATTTGTTGATGACCTGTTTGAAGACTGCTTTCAGAAGACCGACTGGGGACTGGGAAATTTGCCAAGTATTAGGGTTTGATGCAAAGATTTTCATGCCAACCAATTCGATGGTGTTGGTTGCTGATGTGCAGATTTGAGATAATGACAGGCCATTAGATTATGCAGCCTACTTAGAGCATCAACTGAACACTAGATTCATGCAACTCTAGAAAGTGTTTGGAATGTTCGTCAAACCAAAGGGCATCACCAAAAACTCCAAATGTGGAAGATGACACCTAAAATGGTCTTCTCTATGTCATTTTTTCTCATCCTTATCTAATGGTACCTTGCACTCAAATCTATCTTTGAAAAGGAACGAGCACCATGTAACGCATAAATTAACTCATCAATTCGCCATATAGGATACCTATTTTTAACTGTGCTTTTATTTAGTGCTATGTAATCAATACACATCCACAGTGTCCCATATTTTTTCTTCACTAAAACCACTGCTGATAAAAATGGACTCTTGTTGGATCTAATGTGCCCCATCTCCAGTAACTCCATGATTGCCTTCTCTATCTCATCCTTATATCTTTTGGGATGTATGTCACCCTCCAACTCTATGACATGCTATATTCCCCTCTTAGGTGGAACTCCATCACGAGGGATACTCCAAACACGTTGCTATATTTGGATAGAAACCTTTGAATATCAAAATGGTAATAGCTCTTTTGTTGATCGAAACTATAGGCATGATAAGAATTTTCTACCCATTCTACCTAATCATGTCTAGTCAACCACTCCATCCTCTTGAGTGATGTCACTTTAGGTCCTCCATCTTAAATCCCTTTGAGTACTACTTTTCTTCCTTCGTGTTCAAACCTCATCTCTAATTTTTGGAAGTTGAAAGAGAACTCCAAAAGTGAGTGACAACATCTAGTCATACCTAGAATAATATCATTATCCTACATATCAACCACAAAAAAAATCATCTTTCAGCTCATAATCACCCAATTGTATACTCAGATCAGAGATCTTATGTCACGTCCCCAACATGAGGAATATGTGAATTATCAACATTTACCAGAAAATTGTCTTTTTTATCAAGTTTCTGAAAATTGCAATCCACGAAGAGTGCAGCTTGATTAATCAAGTGATCCCATTGGTAGCAATTATCCTATGAACATCATACTCTTGACAACAACCCTTGATAAGCTTAAAGCAGTGACTATAACAATAATTACCACTAAAAGCAGCGAGAATAATTTAGAAGCAAGTCAGATCCTCAAAAGGTGTAATTTAATTAATATTAACAAAAGTGTGATTGGGACAAGAGGTGCAATTTAGGGATGTATCAGTTCTGAAGGGATATGACCTTGGAAAAAGACATAACCCTCCAGCCCAATGGAAGAGTGTAAGAGACAACAACAATCATTCAATGAGACACATTGAACCAATTAGATCTAACTTACAAGGGTCTTACTCAAGCATAGAGAATTAGACATACCGATAAAAGATTAATTTGATTAAAAAAAACTCATATCAAGTTCTATAGTCTTTGTCCATTACATCAGTATTTAGTATGAATGGTTAATATTTCAAGCAGCCAAACTACCTATGTCTATAAATAGACATTGATTTCTAAGCACTTAGCGCACTCGATATGATTATATGCATCTGTCTACAATAAGACAAATATTTATATTATATTTTTGTGTGTGTGCAAATCATAGTTACAAGTCTCTGCGAGTCTTGGCAGTCTCTGCAAGCAAAGCAGGTCTTATGGCCTCTAGGCTTGAACTTGGCCGAGTCAAACCAAGTCTGAGCTGACTCACCAAGTCAGTCAGACTCGGCTGAGTCGTCAAGTCCCGAGCTCCAGACTCGGCTGCAGCAGTCAGTAGCATAAAGTTTTTAAAAAACAATTTTTTAATAGATTTTCTTTGACTTTTTTATGTTTATTGTTTTCTCTCAAACCTAAAAAGAGCATTCATTCATTTGCAAACACAAGGAAGAATGAAAAAAAGGTATGAGAGAAGAATATTGGGGTTTTAGGGAATAGACCAGCAGATCGATTAGCTCTCAGATATTGATTGCTAGTTGTTTGTAAAATTTAGTAGCTTGCATTCACGGATTGAGAGGAGTTAAAAAAAGCATTTGGAGGAGGCCTCTACAAATTTGAAGTGCATTTCTTCATTTTTGGAGCAAATTTGAAGAGGTGAGTAAAATTTTTTGTGTTGTTTCTAAATTTTTTACATTCATATTTTATATTTTGTTTACATTTGTTTTAGTTTTGTTTCATTTTATGTTGATGGAAAAGTAAGAAACCCTAGCTTTGTTTTTTGTTTTTTTTATTTATTTCAATTTAATTAGAATGTGTAGAATTTGTAGATGCTTATTTTTTTCATTTATTATATTGCAGGAGCAACATAATGTCTGAGCCTAGGAATAGTGCATCTAAGCCTAAGTGTAACCCAGATGCAGACCCTGCTAGATGCGCAAGGGATAAGGCTTAGAAACAAGCCATCCCCGGATCAACAAAAAGAGAAGATATATGTTGGCATTGCAAAGTTAAATATAGTGGGGGAGGTATTAACCAACTGAAATATCATCTTGCGCATATACCGGGGCATGATGTCAAAGCATGTAAAGCAGCACCCCAGGATATTATACGTGAAATACAAGCTCATTTAGAAGAATTTGAAGAGAAAAAAGAATTAAAATAGAAGCATATGGAAGAAATGGCAAACTTTGGTGGAGAGGCATCTTCAAATCTTCGTTCTCCATTACCTCCATCTACAAGTAGTGGTACTACAAATGTGAGCATTGGGCCTCGGATTTGTAAGAAGAAATCCTCATTAGATTCCCTTATTGTTCCACACACAACTCCGGGTGCCCAACCATCGCTTGAGAGCATGGGTTGGAAAAAGGAGAAGCATGAAGCTGCGAAAATGGCACTTGGAGATTTTCGGTTCTAGAACCTTCCATTTCATGCAACAAGGTACTCGTTATTATTTTAATTTCTATGTCTTGATTTTCTTGATTTCAAGACTCAAGAGTATGCCACATTGATTATTTTAATTTTTAAAGTTGAAAGTAAAACTTAATAGTATAGTTATTATGTTTATTTAATTTGTTTTAAATCTCCTTATTTGCAAAATTGCGGTAGGATGTTGTTACTATTTGTGGTGCGAGGTTCAAAGCCCCTAATGATGAGGAGCTAAAAGGTCCTATTTTGACCCGAAAGGTGGCTGATGTCAAAGTCCCAATTGCCAAGCAACGTGAGGTATGGAGGAGGAAGGCATGACTGATGGTTGGACCAACAGAAGAAGTAGAACACTGCTAAATTTTCTTGTTTCCTCATCTAGTAATTGTAGAACTTGTACTTACTACTTTGTAAACCATATTCAAGAATCAATATTGACTTAGTGATTAAGCTTCTAAATTTTGATTGTACTAAATTGCTTTTTTTTCTCAAGTGCCACAGTGTTTTTGAAATCAGTTGATGCCTCAGAAAAAACAAAAAATGCTAAGTATATTTGTGAGGTCTTGGAGGAAGTGTTGAAGGAGGTGGGTGAGGAGAATGTGGTACGGATAGTCACGGATAATGCAGCAAATTATGTTGTTGTAGGTAAAATTCTTATGGA
This sequence comes from Chamaecyparis obtusa, assembly GCA_027943335.1. Classification (NCBI taxonomy): domain Eukaryota; kingdom Viridiplantae; phylum Streptophyta; class Pinopsida; order Cupressales; family Cupressaceae; genus Chamaecyparis; species Chamaecyparis obtusa. Next base: position 1,192,308 of record BSBK01002440.1, on the reverse strand, counting down.
GAGGCACCCCACCTTGTTTTGGACCCCTTGTGTTGCTCATTGTCTTGACCTCATGTTGAACGATCTTGGCAAACTTCCTTGGATAAAAACATGTGTCGAGCACGCAAGGAGTATTTGTAAATTCATATATAATCATACTTGAGTCCTCAACCTTATGAAGAATTTCACAAATAAGAAAGAGTTGGCTCGTCCAAGGATCACCCAATTTGCAAACAATTTTATCACGTTGCAATCCTTGCTTCAGTCCAAGGCCAATTTGAAATGCATGTTTGTGAGGAGTGGACCGCATCATCATATGTGATGAGAAATACAAGGATTGAGACGGCCGATCAAGTTTTTGATGAGAATGGCTTTTGGCAACCGACCAAGGAGATTATGCAAGTAATTTTCCTTTTTGTTCTCATTTGTATTTGATTTCATCATTTTTGTTCAAACTTGTTTATTTCATTGTTCATTTTTAAAAGTAAAACTTAAAACTTAAACCTTAATGTTTCAACTTTCACAATGATCACAGTTCATAGAGCTTCTTATTGTTCTCCTACAAATTGTTGATGCAGAGAAGCCCGCAATGGGATACATTTATGAGGGCATGGATAGGGTGAAAGAGACCATTAGATCTTTTTACACAGGGAATCGAGCTAAATATATGGTCCCATATGGGAGGTCATTGATCGACGATGGCACAATCTCCTTCACAGGCCTATACATGCAGGCTACAACTGCCTGCTACTTAATCTAGCATTCCAATTTCGCCCTAATTTCAAGGTCGATGATGAGGTGTGGAGTGCACTCTATGATGTTGTAGAGAGAATGTCACATGATTCATCAGTTGGAGAAAACGTACTCTGTGAGATAGAAATGTATAGGAATTCACAAGGAGACTTCTTCTCACAAGACTTATGCGAGAAAAACCGGACACTATTGATGCCCGGTAAAAATCTATTTAGGGCGTAATTTAAAATTTAAATCTTAAACTTTTTCATCTATGATTCTAATTCTATTACCATTTTATGTTGATAAAGTCAAATTTATAGAATTCGTTTTTATTTTACCTGTTTCAGATGCATGGTGGGAGATGTTTGGTATTCATGTGCCAAATCTACAGAGGATTGGAGTTCGTATCTTGAGCCAGCCATGTAGTGCTTCAGGATGCAAACACAACTGGAGCATGTTCGAGCATATACACTCAAAAAAGCGCAACAAGTTGGCAGTGAAAAGGTTGAAGGATCTTGTGTTTGTTCATTACAACCTTCACCTCCATAACAAACAAATTTTGGGCATTGATACATCTCCTATCATTTTAGAGGAGGTTGATCCACAGGCCGAGTGGAACACTAGGTTTGATGTTGTCTTCGATGATGAAGACTTGGAATGGGTTGATCAAGTGGATCGAGAGGCAGAGGTTGTAGTGATGACAGAGGAGGCTAGAGCACGAGGAGACCCATTAGAGGACCCTAAGGCTGAAAGTGAGGAATCTGAGGATGATGAGGATGAGGATGAGAATGTCATTGAGGCTGAGCCTCAGACACAGGCATTAAAGATGGTTGCAGAATCTTCCATGACCTATCTTAGGCCTACACTTAGGAACGTTGCGAGGTCAAACGGTCTCTAATATAGGCTACTTTGAGACTTAGTCTTCTAGGCTCTATCTTTTAATTTGATATATATTTTGAACTTTTGATTCCATGGATTTCATATTCCATGAATATTGTAGACATTTGACAATGACACTATTTATATTTCTAATGTGTTATTTAGTTTAACTTATTTCCTTCAGAAATTTGCATTTATACTTACGTGATTAATGTAAACTTGTCTATGTGTGCAAAGTAGCTTCTATTTATCTCAATTATTGTGTCTTTATTGTCAATTTATTAAATGATGCATTAAAAAATCCTTTAAAAATTTTGAATTTCTTGGGTTTTTCAATTTGTCGAGTTTGGATGCCAAGTCCAAGTCAAAAATTAGCTTTCCAAGTCTGAGGCAAGTCCGAGTCTTGTAACACTGGTGTACATACATGTATTTATAGTTATACCATAATCAATCAAATGCAAATTTGAAGAAAGTTAGGGAGATACGATTTACAGGTTCCCCCAAACTAAGTATGCCAGCCCAAGGGATGAAACTGATCATAGTTGGACATTCCTGCCGCAAGTCGGTTGAGAGGCGAATTGATTACCCCAAGGGATGGAACTGGTCATAGTTGGATGTTCTTAACTTCTTGTCGCTTGTGGGATAGGGGCAAGTTGCAATGATGTGAATATTGCGTGCTCTTGAGCTTAGTTGCGTTGGGCAGTTTACTAGCACCCTTTCAAATTTCCTACCAAAATAAGTCATGATTGGTTATAAGAAAGTTAGCTAATCATAATGCCTATCTTAATCTCCTTATTTACTAACTGATGTATTTGTTCATTATTCCTCAATATTGTTAATGGCTAACAAAGTTACTTTAGTGTGTTATTATTGGAATTGTTGTTTGTGTAAAAACAGGTATATTCCAATTTGAGGACATTACATCTTATGAGTACAAGGAAGTTTGTATCGGTTAGCTACCATCACCTTAAAACCATTATGTTCCTCTGTTTGAAAACCTCTTTTAGCCGCAAATCCTTCATTAATGCAATTGTTTGTGGCTCGTGTGTCAATCAATGCAACTATTCAATGCCCCTATCTTACACCTCTCACCTTGAATGTGATTGTTTTTTAAGCACTAGAGAGTTGTGCAATGGTCCCATCATCCTCTTCTTTGGATGAATTTTCTTCTTCACTGCTCTCTGAATCATGCTAATGTTTTGATTCTTGTGAAGCTGATTCTTCAGCTAAAGAATACTCTACTTGCTTGGCTTTGCTTTCATGTGACACTTATGTGATGGGTGTCAAGGTTATTTGCAATGGAAGCATAATTTCTTCCCCCAAAGGTCATTTAATTGTTCACCTTCCAATCTATTAGAATCAATGCATGGCTAATGCAATTCTCTATGAAACTATTTCTTATCCTTGTCCTTCTTATGAGGGAATTCCTTCGACTGAAATTTGTTTCTAGAGGTTGAAGCCTCCATATCTCTAGCCTTTTTGATGACCTCCTATAAAGTAGGTGGATTGACAGCCTTAATCCAACCTATCAATGGATCTGTCGAAAAATCCATGAAAAGTACCTTGAGCCTCCTCTATGAGATGTATGTAACCAGCATTGCAAGTCTCCAAATTAGCTACATATGTATCCACTGAACCCCATTGCTTTAGTTGTGCCAATTCTCTAGGATGTAACTCCGAATCTTTCTTATCAAACCTCTCAATTGATCTCTCTATGAACACAGCATAGTAGGTGATCTAGTCATGTCCCGCGGTGATCATCCTGTGATGCCACCACTCATGTGCAATGCCATCAAGATGTATTGCTGCATACTTAATGGCCTCTTCCTCTGGCATAGGGTTGAGCTGAATATAGGTGTCAAATTGAAGTCTTCCTTGAGCCATCATGATAAGAGTCAATTTCCCCACCTTCTGCAAATCATAATTCTACACTCTACCACTAGTGTGCGGTCTATGCTTCATCCTAACATTAATATAGTCTCTCAATGAGATAGCAACCTAATACTTAGGACCTCCACTCTCTTAATCATGTTTGAACTAATCCTGCAACTCTATTATTTGACACTCATTGTCAACCTATCCTTGTGCCCTAGGTGGAAAGGTATTGGATTTTCGCCATTAACCGAGGTCTCTCCATTGTTTCCTCCATTATTCCCTCCATTGTTGCCTCCATTATTGCCCCCAATATTAGCATGATTGTCATTATTTTCATTAATAGCATTGTTGGCACCAATATTCACTCCTATTTGTCGAGCCATTAGTTCCGTTAAGAGATCCAAACATTGATTTTACTGTTGTCCTCACTGCTCTATAGCTTGTTGCCCTCTAACCAAAGCATACAATAAGTTCAAAAATTGTTCTCCTCTTGGATCTCTTGCATTTCTATCACCCATATTTTTTGTATTTTTACCTCTATTGCCCTCTCTTCTTACAACCAAGTTTGTAGCAGACCTATTTCTGTAAGCATTATAATGGTGTGTGAAATGTTTTTTAATCCTGACATATCACTGTCCTATAATAATGTACCCTCCAGGATGGTAGGATACACTACTCTGATAGCATTGTAGTATGCTGCCCTATTTTGTCTTGAGTTTTTTTGTTTTTGTTTGTGTTTTGCAGTGGATTATATATCAAAGAATAATGCAGAGAAATCGAAATACTTGCAGCAAATAAAGCAAATAAATAATTCAGAAATTTGACAATATTAAGAAATTCACAAAGCTGAAATATTACATATTTTATTTTCTGAATTGAACACAATTTTTCTCAAAAGTATGAGCAACCCAGATCATTAAATGACATTAGAAATGTATTTACAACAAACCCACAAAATGCAGCAATGAAGGAGTCTGTTTTATTCACAAAACCTACAAACTAGCACCATACAAATTGATGCCAAACTCCAAGAAACCCTCATGAGGTCGCATGGTAGATAGAAAGGTTGACTTCTCCAACCCCCTCCCAAGAAGATACCAAACCACCCTCAAACCCTAGCATCCTCTTCCAGCATACACGTCCTTCCTTGAATGGTATGACCAGCAATGAAGGGGACAGCCAGCCTCACACAGCCACAAGAAATATCAATTAACTTATAAAATCTCCTTAATCAGCTAGCGTAAATGATTTCTATCAATCTAAAGCTCCAAAAACTGAAGAAGAAGAAGAAGATATCAATCACCAATGAAGCACAAATGTGATTTCTGAATAAAACCACCAAGAAACCCTCCAGATTGTGTCTTTAAACAATGTGGAAGATGTCCATAAGGAATTTCATCCTTACAAACCCTTAGAAGAGCAATCTCCTCCAAGAACAAGAACAACATCAAATATCAAATCCAGCATCAGCAAAATGAACTCCAAAGCTCCCTTTTATAGCCTCCCGAAAACATTCAACCCTTTTCTCCTCTGCCTTTTTAAAAAAAAATTATTTAAAATTACTTATCTCTCCAAAGTGGCGTTCATGTCTCCAAAATGAGCCCTTTATTAAAATTTTAACATTTAACTTTAATATTGGTGCCATTGGCACCCATATAGTCATTTAATTACAATATTTTAAATAACTATAAAGTTAAATCTTTAATTTAACATTATAAAATAATAACTTATCGTTATTTAATTTAAAATCACTGGACTATATTAAATATCAACATATTGATATCTACTGCTCCCACCCACACATCTAACTATAGTAACCTTGCCCGCAAGATCAATCGGTGCCCAAAATTAGCTTACTAAAAATAGTAAGTATTGGAGGACTCACCCAAAATCACTTTACAAAAGGTAGTTGTATGCAACATAACCCGGAGCTCAAATAAATATGTGAAACTGTCATCCTGTTGGATAAACTATCTCTCAAAGTTCCCTAACCCTTGCTCATTAATCTACAGAAACCCACTGGATAGGCTAACTGTCCACCATACTGAACTGATTAGGAAGGGGACATTACACCCCACCATCTCCTTGAATTTTGAAAAAAAAATTGTTGTTCCTAGAAACCTTTCCCCCCATGCCACAAACTCAAAGGAACACTGCTTAATTCTCTAAATATTCCTTAAAATAATAAATCATTGAATCAATATAAAATTTAACTAATTAGGGCTCACTTTTCATGTTAACCCTGTCACTCAAGATATCCTTTGTTACTTGGGATTCCCATAAGTGAATATTGCAATCCAACCAATTAGCACTCATATTTCGTATAACACCTTATTACCTAATTATCCTCCAAAATATATTTATCACCTCTTCGATCATGATATAACAAATGATTTCGGATTATTGTAACCTACTTTTCACCTCTACTCTTGTAAACCTTTGATGAGATTCTTTAATTAAGACAAACTTTGATTTTAAACAAGCTATCCACCTTTTTACAACGACCATGAAACATTTACATTTACCAAAACCACTAATGACAATTATGTGTGCTTTGCCACTATCCATCATTTCATTATATCCCCTTAATTATTTTAACCATATCATGGAATTATTAATAGTTGTTTTGCGGTATTCTATTACAAGCATCATTATTTCATGGGAGGCGTTGATAGCTTGTGGCATAGTAAACCTATAACTACAATTCATAACAATTACATGCGCTTAACAATTTAATGAGTGCATAATTTGGAGGAAAATATAACTGTCCATTACACACAAACCTGCATGGGTAATAAAGGAAGCGAAACCAACAGTGCAAGCTGACAAGCAGAGGCCATTGGATGCCTAGAAAAAATAGATTTCAAAGAAAGGTACATGACAAATGTCATGTACACAACTAAAAGTAAATTTATTAATTAATACAGAATAATAACAAGGATCAAAATATGGGAGTAGACTTGAATTTTGTAAGACTCGATTGGAATGATCAGCTTAAGCAATGTAATGTCCCCATTTTAGCTCACCTTGGGTTGCAGTGAGGATTAGCCTATGAGTGGCCCTCGTAGGCTAAGTCGGAGGGATAGAGGGTCTCAGTTGGCTGAAAGAGAGACCGATTCCCACTCCAGAGGTCAGGGATATTCAGGATTGCCCTTCGTTTGGATCAGTTTGACACACTTACTATTTATAGTAAGTGTCTATTTCAGGAAGTCGTGGTTTCTATCTTTAGCAGGGCACCTGAACAAGTTGGCGGCAGTGTGGAGATTTGACATCACTAACAAAGCTCTCATTCAGAGACTTACTATTTATAGTAAGTCAATTTGACCATGTTGCTATTTTTGGCAGTGCACCTAGACTTGGTGCTAGCAGAGTTCATCAACTGATTGATTGGATTAAATTTATTGGCTCAAGATCAAGGCATTAATTATTAATGAAGTATACTTTATTAATAATTAATTATAGAGAGCTATTATAAAGTTTAATTTAAATGAAGGGGCCAAAGTTATCATTAAATGATTATTTCATTTATGGCGCCCAAGACTTCGGAATTTACTAAGTCAAAATTTGTCAACAAAAGCAAGTGTTAAATCATTAAAAAAAGTATTGATGAAGAAGTTTTTTGGTTTGAACCATTATGAGGAAATTTAAAAAGAAAATAAAAGAAAATCAAACCTCATTGTGAATGATGAATTTTGCTTGTTTATTTGGTGAAGTCTCTGGAGAACATCCAAGGGTTTCAGCTTGGCTTGGGGAATTGTGAATTCTTCTAGCTTTCAGCACTTTGAGTTGGTGAAATAACCAGTGAATTGTGCAATGGCAATGGCTTTATCTCAAAAGCCATGATTATGCTCAAAAGTGAAGGAATTGGGGTTTGTATGAATTGAATTATAATCACTTTGTTGCAGAGGTTAGAAAGACAATAAATGATGCAGATCGCAGCCAATATAAGAAGCGTTTGAAAGCATTAAAGGCAGTCACAGGGGTTTTAGTAGTCACGTGAGTCATTAAGGGGAGTCACAAGTGCTAGAGAGGCACGGTTTTTGGGGGTTTTTGAGTGCCATTGACCCCTTTCAACTTTGGCATCCAAGGTTAAGCATTCTCAGACGAGCATTCATTCTGGGACAAGAATACTAGCTGTGATTCAGTTCCAGGTTTTTAATGTTGCAATTAATTAATTTTGCATACTTGCATCATTGTAAATATCTCAATTTCCTGAATTGCAATAAGAAGAGTTTCTTGTGCATAGTTTGCATAGATAGTTTTGAATTTCAAGCATTGTAATTATTTATATTTTCAAAAAAAAGCATAAACTCTGAAAATACAAAAAAAAATACAAAATTTCAAAAACAATATCCAGCAGTGACTTTTGAGATAGGGGAGAACCAACAGGGCTCTTACAAGCAATGTCTATAGGGCTTTTCCCATTCTACTGACCATTTAGAAGAGCTACAAAATGGTCCACAATGGCTGCCACTAACCACAAAGCTCTTTTGTCAATCAATTTTAGAGATAAGAAAAAGATTTTATTATAAATTATTCATAGTATTCAAACTTCAAACATAATGTAAGTAATAGATACATGGCTCCAAAAGTTTTTGCTAGAAACCACTTAATTTCAGAACTCAGTCCCAATTAAAGGAGTAACTTCAACTAACAAATTAGTTTGTTGAATTCGTTGAATTTTTCTTACACATAACAAACAAATATAGATTTTAACACCACATGTACTGTAAAACAAAGCTGAAACTCACGAACCAGTAATAGTTCAAATAAAGGGAAGCAAATTGGTGTTACTTACTTTTTGACATACTTGTTCAATGCTTTCGGAAGCTCAGTAGCCTTGACATCTGAGAGAAAATTATAAATTGTGAGAAGGAACTTTCTTGAAATCTTTAATTGCATTTATAACAGGGTAGGATACTGAACAACATGTTTTATAGTAGGGAAAATTTAAAATTGAAGCATATGCCAATCAAAATTTATAGCTAGAATATTTTCTGAAAGGGGAAAACTGTAACTAACCATGCGTAAGAGAACCAAGGCTCTCAAAGGGATGCACCCAGCAAGTCAATCAATGAAAAATACTGATTTCAAAATTTGTGTGCATAAAAACAATATCTGACAAGACAAGACCATCTTTGACAACCAACTATTGTCAGGTATATGAAGTTCAGTCATAAGATGACAAAAAATTTAAGATTCCATGATGTTTGTAGCATGTGCTATTGTAAAAAAAAGCTAGAACTAAATAAACAGGAGTACATTCCACTATGATGGATGAAAGTTATGAGCTAGAAGTATCAATTAAAAGTTTTAATGGTTTGTTTCCCAACTATTGCACCCATCCTACTAAGGTTTTTGTGCTTGTATATGTTGCATTATGCACAAGTCTATGAGAAACAAGTGTGGATGGAGGGAATGGGAAAGGGTGATTACTTTCATTGTCCAGAATTGTACATCATGATGTGGTTAATATAGAAAACTCCATGTCACATTATTTATGTTTTGAGTATCATTCATAGTCCAATGCTTGTGTGTTATTCATATAATTTGGACCATGTGTATGTTTTTCTGCCTGCATTTCTAATGTTGCGATTTGGGTCAAGGAAGACAAACGTTGGGTGAACAAAAAAACAAATTTAATGCCATGTTGAAAAAGTGTTGGAACTCATACTGTTTAGAAAAGGACCCAAGACTATATCTTAGGAAAAAAATCTATAAAAATCAAAAGCTATAAATCTGTATTCCAAATATAGAAAACAACATTACAAATTTACATCAGTATGCTCCCCTCATTAAAGTTATCTCATTCCATGCCTCCTCGCATCCATCCCCTCACATTCTCATTCTCTAAAAGGAAGACCTAACTTAAAGATATCTAAAATAACCCTAAAAGTGATACTGCAAGCCATATTATATCACCCTTGCTTTTAAGTGGCCAGATGAAAAGGTTAACTTTTATTGGCTGGCTTGCACAGCAGTTTACTTTTTCTAATTTCCTGATTATTCAAAATAGGTAAATAACTAATATTTGCAACTTGAGATGAATTAACTACCTACCTCACCAGTAAAACATCAATGGAGCAAACCTAAAAGTAATGAGCAATGAGTTTCTCTTGAGTAAAGTCAACAGGTTCCAGTAATTAGCAAAAACCTCATTGTGGTTTGGGATTCATCCACAATTGACCACATTTGACAAGAGTCTATGGATAGATAGACTCATCCCATGGATGTGGCACTCTCAATAGGAACAAATTTGTCAGATATGTGTTCATCAACCTCATATTCTTCATTGCTCATCACTACCTTTAATTCAAAAGAAGCCAAAAGGAGAAAAAAATAAAGGTTGAAAAACTGAAAGAACAAAATAAGAAGAATAAGAACAACAGAGGGACACCAGGTGGCACTGTAATTTTGTGCATATGAGAATGGGTCGCTACTAATTCTAAAGAGGACTTGTAGAGTGACTATGCACCCCACAATAGAAAAAACGTAGCAAATAAGAAAACTATCATGAATGAAATTGACACAAGAAGTAGCAATTCCAAAAGTATTATAGTTCGAGTTCAAGAAGACTGAAGAACATACTGCCCTATGGATTCAAAGAATAAAGTAAGATTAGGAACTTCTCAAAGGACTACGAATGATTGTTCCAGAGGGGCAATTGAAGTTAGAAGCGGGGATGGGAAGTGGTCTATTAATGCAAGTATTGACACAACTATGGGGGACCACACTGATGGCATGAAAACAATCAGAGAAGAGAGTGGTCAGCCTTATAATGCGAGGACTATCAAAGGGAGGTAGCATGATGGTGAAGGTGAGAGAAAAATGGGTGGTTATAAGTTATAACAAGGAAATATACTAGACAACAAAAAGGGCACTAGAAGCATATTTGGGTCAAAGGTTACACTAATTTTTGGAGGAGTAAGTAGATAGGGTCCCATGAAGCAGTGTTCACTGAGAACTAACACAAGTATGAAAATTTTGAAATTACTATAGATGACAAGCTTTGTAGGCCAAGACATAGGGAGGATCAAAAGGACTAGTTGAATTAAAAAAGGGCAATGCATTCAATGCCAACATTGCCTTAAAATCTAAGCTCCATTTCTAGTCCACCATCAATAGGGGATGGAAAGAAACTACTCAATTTCACCGATGAGGATATGCAAGACAACCTACAACATTATGTTACAATTCAGCTGGCAAACAAACCATGTAGGTCAGGAAATTGTTATCAATCATTCCAAATGACCATGTGAGGGATAACTAATGCGTAATACATGAAATGGAAGAAGACTAAACTGAGTATCTAGGAAAAGATAACAAAATATTTTGATAAGGAGTTCATGGGACTCGAAGATGATAAATCTCACTTGGTGCTCACTTGTAAGAGAAGGTCAAAAGAGTTAAATCTCCAAGCTAGAGAATCCTCAAAAATATGGTATCAAGAAGAGATGGTTTGTTAAAGTTCTCAAGCAGAGAAATAAGACTCGCCCAGACTAGTTGAGTCTTGGCAAGTCCTGAGGCAAGTGACCCTTAGTGAATCTAGAAGACTCGATTGTCGAGTACTTGTCAGACTCGCGAAGTCTAGGAGACTCGCCAGTCTCACCAAGTCTAGGGCAATCTAAGTAGACTCACAATTTCAAGAATTACAAAAAAAATTGCATTCTGTTTACTCCCAAAGGGAACTACTTGATTACGCAAAGTAAACAATGTACCACAACATACCATACAATACCAAAAAGAAAGTAACACTCACAAGGACATGGCAGAAAGATATGAACTTTATTTCCAAATGCAATGTATACAATCCAGAGAATGCTACCTTCCAAAAGAAAGTAATTACATATATAGTGTCAGGCGGTTGGCTAAGAGTACCAATCGTCGACAACTACCCAAAACTAATTGGAAGTAAATAACATTACATTGCCAACAGATTGTTTCTTAACATATTTATTCCAAAACTTTGGCAAGACTGCCAACTACATAACCTTTCAATGCTTGTTAGGTTTATGACATGCACATTTGGGATTTACAAAAAATTATGACAGATACATTTCAATATTTGTAAATTGTAGATGTAATACTCATACATTGTGAAATGCTCACTTGCATGGGAAGAACAGGAAAAGGAGGATTTGTCATAAGAAGGTAAAAATATATGTTTGCAAACCAATAAATTAGAATGTTCACAAGGCATTGAGGTTGCTGCAAAATTAGAGAATAAGTCTCCCAAATTTGCAAGCCCAAAGCTGCTCACTCCTCCCTCCTTCGGGCATCCAAATGTTGCTTGGAATCCAGACTTATCACAGGCTGAGGAATGTGGTATAGGTACGAATATTCCACTCTTTATTAGACACAATAAATCAATCTCTTCCTGCTTTGCCTACTTCTTTGAAGTATGAGGACGAGAAAAAAACTACAGATCGGACAGAAGTCAATAACACAAAGGCTACTCCATGGACGCAGACTTTAGGGCATATGGTTCTCAGGTCACACAAGAAAAAGGTAAGGTATAATGGTGTAAGGGATATAGTTTTGTTATCTATGACAGGTAAAGTATGTTCTATCAGGAGTAAAATCATTTTTTTTACTGTAAGATTGTTCTTTGGGTTAAGACCACATCAATAAACCCCCAATAATCGAACTTAACAGAAATAAAGATAAGGAATAAATGGGATTTTTCAAAAAAAGGAAAGATTTGTTAAAAGAATTATATGAAAAATGAAGTAAATACCCTCAGTGCGGTCACACACAGAATACGAAAATCCTAGAGTAGGAAGAACTAGCCAAACATATTTTCCAATCGCAGCTATAAGTTTTAAGCTCCCCCGTAATTAAAACAAATATATAATGGATTCTACAAAACTATAGACCCCATTGAACAAGATTATCAAGGCACATAAAAAATCTTAAATTTAAAGGATGAGATTTTAAACTAATATCCTGAGAGTACCGTTTATTGGGCAGAGTAGAAAGATGGCAGCAGATGCGAGCTGCAGTTGCCTCCTTCCAAATGAAGACGATAAGCTGCATTTTACAGGCTTATTGGTGTGCAGAGGCAAAGAAATTTGTAAAGATAAAGGAGAGCATTTCAACTGTCTGTAGTTAGCCATACACAGCATCATTTTGGCTGAGGGGATTCTTCTTACAGTGGTGCATATATACATTTGAAGTGAAGATTCAAAGCAGTCATTGATGAACTTGAATTATCTTAATTTACAGAAGGAACCATTGATTGAAGCAAGATATTTTGGATTATTTTTAACTGGGTACTGATGTTTTGCTATACAGCAAATTATTTTTTTGCTTAATATGTAAAAAAATTTATCTCCATTAAAATAAAAATAGAGCATTAACGCTCAAAAAATGGATGGACAAGATTACACCGGACACCCTACAAAAGGACATGTTAGAGCTTTTTTCATTAACTATTTTTTTAATGTTTTATTAAAATGTATTGATTGTTTAAAAAAGAATTGTCAAATGTATTGATTAGTTCTTCCTAATGTTTTATTAATATTTATTTATTATTGAAATTTATTCACTAATTTGGTTAATCTTTTATTAATATTTATTTGTGAGGTCATGAGGCATATTAATATTATATATAAATAATTATAGTCATGTATTTATTATAAATTAACTTTTAAATTTTAAGCTTAAATATTTTATTAATATTAAAAAAGTACGGCCTCTTAATTAACTTTCAAAGGTCGATCATTCTCAACAAAGAAGAGATGAGGTGGAGAAGGAAAAGCCTAATGAAGGTTGGGTCAAAATAAATTTTGATGGAGCATCAAAAGGAAATCCAGGGCCATCGAGGGCAAGATGTGTGGCAAGAGACCCTTCTAGCAACATTTTGCCCATTGAATCCAAAAAGCTAGAGGATGGCACTAATAATGAAGTTGTGGCTCAAACAGCTCTTCTAGCAGTTGAAATGGCAAAAAAAATATCGATGGAACAATTACACTTGGAAAGAGATTCACATATAATAGTGAATGTAATTGCTAGCAGAAGATGCCATGTTTGAAAATTTGACAAAATCATTTCCATCATACAGAAAAAAATAGTCGAGTTTTTGCAACTTCAAAATTTCAGACATCTATAGGGAAGGCAACACACTGGTTGATTCTCTATCCAAAGAGGCAATAGAGAGAACCACGTAACCTTGCTGAAGCGGTGTCGATTCAGTGGCTTGGCACGACAACAGATATGACCCCATGGTGATGTTGAGGTGGTGATGACGTTGCATCTTGATGGGTCAATTTCTCCAAGTTGTTGGTTGAATGGGCTTGAGTGGAGGGTGATGAGAGGATGATTGTAATGCCCCGCCAAGGAACCCAAGAGATATTAACCTAAAACATGATGCTAAGTTTACAAAATAGTTTTTTTCTTAAATGTTTACAAATAATAATGAATAAACAAACGGAAGTAAAACATAAAATCCATAAGCACATAAACATAAACATAAACATAATCTCCATAGTAGATTACACATCTCAAGGTTTCCTTGACGTAGAAACTACACAAATACAATTACATATATCAATTACATTAAAATAATAAAGTATACATAATCATCAACATCCACTGCACAAGTCGCAAGCTATGTAGTTACAATAAAATATGAAGTACAAAATAGAGAAGTACAAGAACAAGAATAAGCCTCCAAGAACATAGGAAATGAAGTAACTACAACCAGGATCATCCAGCACTGGAACAAGGACATCAGAGTCTCAAATGGTAAAAGAATCACTACCTCTCGACCTCGTAGAAACCTATGGTTCCACTCCCACCGTGTTGAGGAGATAGCATCAAATCTCACTCGGATAACAATACCAATCAAACACGTAAACTAGGCAAGGATCCTAGAAGCTCCTATCTCAAAGGTACCACTCATAAGTCAAAGGTGTGCATACTAACCCAAAGGCAACCAACACATGTAGGAAACCTAGAATGAAATCAAGGAAGTGTCATCACATATGTCAACACCTTAGAACAATCTCACTAGACTCCAACTTCCAAGTGTGATCATATGTGGGACCTAAAATACTCTCATTAAGACAAGGATAACTGATCATGCCAGACTCACCATCCTACTAGACAAGCAAGCATCTTCTCCCACTCTCATCCTTAGCCTATACTAGCACTCAAGACATGGGTGAGGAACCATTATCTTATTAATTCATTTTAACCCCATTTAGTTTTATATTATCACTTGATTAAGTAACTTACTAAGGATACCCAGGTAGCCACTTCCGAGCTCCGGCACCTCCAAAGTAAATCACTTCCCCTTTAACACCTAGATAGCCTACCCTAGGTTTATAGTCTCAAAATCATGACTCGGGGTCAACATAATCCATAATTTCCAAAAGTGGTTCCAAAGAAGTAACAGGAACACACAATACAAATTCTATCATAAAAATCAACTTCATAAGGTTGGGTTACATTATGATCAATGTTATAAAAGTATGCAAGGCAAACAAGCAAATACAATACTTCTAATCCCGCCTCTCATAGTAGTCCTATTAGGTTGACGTAATTGTTTCCCCTCTAAACCCAAAAGCAGAAGGAAAGAAATAGACAAACAATAGCATTTAATAAAATAAACTAATTTATAAAATTCCATCACGAAATGAATTTACTTAATAATCACTAATAAACTATAATTACATTTAATCAATTAAATTATAATCCTAACAAATCAATTTATCACTTGAACAAAATAAATTGAGTTTAGGAATTAAAATTACTAACACACTATAATTTCATAGTCGAATTCAAAAAATCAATTAAATTGCCCAATTATAATAATCAATTACACCTTCAAAAATATCATGTCATACAAAGACTCACAAAATAAATCATTTAAATTAACCAGCCAAATTGAAAAACAAATATAAATTTAAAACAACGAAACCCAATTAGATCATAATTATAATATATGGAAAAATTATACCAAATTAAATAAACACATGTCATATTTATAAAACTATAATTTAAGAAAAATAGTCTTTTTTTATTTTATTTTATTTTTTTAATTATTATTTATATTTTTTTACTGTTAATAATTTAATTTTAACCCTTAAATTAATTTAAAGTTAAATTAAAAAAATTTAAAAAAACTAATTAACTAAGTGGGGGGGACCCACAAGCCCCACCCCTAGTTGTCGTCACGGCAGTCCCAAGGACCTGTCGTGCGATAGCCTAAGGGGCTACAGTGCGGCAGCCTAAGGCCTATCACCGGCAACCTTAGGACTACCGTTAGCAGCCTTGGGGTTGTCGTAAGGCAAGAAGGGGGGAGATTGGGGTGGCCCCACCTCCTCCATCTTATTTATTGAATGACTTTTTTAAATTTATTTTTTTATAATATTTTTTAAAAATTTATTTTATAAGGAAATTACACCAGTAATTTACTGCTCCTTAGAGAACGAGCACCTTTTTTTGTTATAATTTGTTTTTCAACAAGAGAGAAACAAATGGAATATATGTGTGTGTGTGTGTGTGTGTGTGTCTATATATATATATATATATATATATATATATATATATATATATATATAGACACACGCACATATATATATATTTAACACAGAGACTAATTTTTTATTTTTTATTATTTTTTGAATAAGAAATAGGTATAAACAAATCCTCTCCTTTTTTTTTAAAAAGGGTCGATTGAAGCCTCAGATGCACAATTTATTCTAGGTATTTTCTAAATTGTTTTCTAGGGTTTTAATTGAAACTTTCTTTCTAACCCTATACCGGATCTGAATTTTTCCTAAAAGATTTATTATGAAAATTGAACCTAGGGTTTCCAAGTAAGATTTTCTCTCACAAAAAAATGCAACAATCAATATTCTAAATTCTACCATTTCAATAAATTTGAAACCCTAATTGAATTCAAACAAAATTAAATCAAGAATTGCATGCATACACACACCTATTTCCTACAACCATTTTTCCATAAATCTAACATGGAAAGAGCCATAAAACAACTAAATTATTTAGATCTGACAGGCACAAAGAATACACTCCTTTCAGAAATATAGAAAATACAATTACAAGGGTTTCTAAACCCTACCTCAAACATCAATAGATAAATTCGACGAAGACCAGAAATGAAGACAATCCAAGCTCTCACAGAAATCTCCTTCAAATATAATCCTTCACCAAAATTTTTCAACCTATGTGTTGAGAATAATGGTGAAACTTTCACAATATAGGAAATTGAATTCCACATGCAAAGTTTGGAACTCAACTCCACTCATAGCCTTGTTTCCATCAATTCCCTAATTCCTCTAATTACAGTTTTGAACTCAAGTCTATTTTCTATTTTGTTTATGTTAATCTACTTAACTCAAAATTGACTAATTCTTTTTATTTTATTTATTTCAATTTGATTGTGCAACTTAATTGCATTCGAATTAAATTAAATAATAACATTTAGTCTAATGTTATTTTTCATGTGTTATTTAATTTTCAATTAATAAATACCTTTTATTCAAAAAGTTAAATTTATAAATAATTAAATTTAAAGTGAATGTATAAAATTTATTTTTATTAATTAAATACCTTTATTTCCACAATAAGCATTTTTAATTTGATCATTAAATTTAATAAATATATCTAATTAATTTATATTAATTAAATGCTCCCACATTTAAATAGCTAAAAATAGAAAGATCTAACTTAATTAAATTACACAATTAATCTAAATAAATTATCTAATTATAGCAATCATATCAAACAATCAAAAATTAACTAAACTTAAAGAATCATAACCATGCTCAAGGAAGGGACTATAAACTCATGTCACCTAGATGAATTTGGGAAGGGTAAAATATCATAATCCTATCCACTATTTCAGAATAATAGAATGGCTTAAGTTGGGATTTGGATTTGAATATTATATCCCCTCTTTTACCATTGAGCCTTGTGATAGGGCACACTTATCCTGACAATTGAGGGAAGTTGATGTCCGGTACCTTCAAACTTGCATAAAAGACTACCATGTATATATATATAACAAGCAATGGTGGGGATTGAGACATCGTGTAGATCCTACAAGTAGGTAACTACGACTCTATCCCTCAACCATATCAAACATGTCAAACAGTAAAGTAAAAGCATACATGATAACCATATGCATGCAAATATGGGGTAAGTATAACCAGAGCCATAAACATCATTTTAAAAATGTAAATCCTCATCATTAAAATAACTAACATCATCTAACTGCATAAATATAATATCTACAATTATTCAATCATCAAAATTAGCATGTAATGTCATACATCCAAAACCACATAATAACTGAAATATCAACACACATAAAAGTGGCCTAAAAGAGTTTGGCAATATAAAATTAAAAAGCAAACTATGGGTGGGCACTACAATGATGTAATTTGGTGGTTGACAAGGTGGCATATATACCACCCATGGACGATGATGAAGGCTTCAAAAGGACATTCAATAAATGAAGGAATGATGGTAAGGGGATTTGCTAAGCTAAAAGTATAATGAATAAATATGCACTCTTCCCATGATGGTTTGATGAAAAGGTTGGAAGGAATGACATTCCCTCATTTGTTCTAGTGGTGATATTTGAAACATGTTCTCTCATTTGCATTTGTAGCAAAGTTTGGGAAGCAACCTCACCAAATGGAAACCAACTTAAGTCTCGAAGAAACCAAACAAAAATTGGTCTTCTAGGGCAAGGTTTCCTATGAGCAATTGAAGAATGTGTTCATAATAGATGATCCTTTCTTTCTCATTATGGTGCGAGGATTGTTGGGCATTGATTTCTGATCACCAATTACAAATATTGCACAAATATGAACATATTTGTCCATGTTATGGTTGTGGGGATTGGATTTTTGTGGCATTGATGAAGTGAAAAGGGTGGCTACCAGGTATGTGAGAGAAGAATGGAGGAAAGGGATTGGTTCCCTACTTCAATGTGTAGAATTGGGAAGAGGATTCAATACCAAAAGAGGATAGTGGGTACACATCGATGGGTACCCTCCATGCTTATATCCCTTCATTGTCTGGTAGGAAGATATGAAAAGAGAAATGAGGAAGAGTGGTGCACTGAAGATGTGGTTGGTGATACGTGATTACACCATTGACTGGGAAAAGCGTTACTCCTATTGAGCATTAATGGTTGTCATTAGTATCATTCAGTCGTAGAGTTGATAAAGGAGACAAAATAGGACATTCGGTCAATACACTGAGCAGGACACAAGGTAGATACATGAGTTAACCAAACATAGCCTTGACCGAGCACTCTTATCGAGCCAAATGATCTTTGAGTACCGAGCACTATGGTCATCGAGCATTCATATGAACCGAGCACCAGTTAATTACTGAGTGATCAATGCAGTAAATACCAAGTAAAATAGGAAATGACATAGCATTTTGGAATGGCACAAACATCAAGGCAAACGGTTTACACTGATCAGAAAATGGTTTACCAAGATCAAGACATAATTTAATATGGATGTAATCATTAAATTGTTGATGATTCCTATGTATTATAGATCTAGGTTATTTATTTCCACCATTGATCTTAGGTTTTCTAAGACATTGTAAAACCCTAATTAGGTCAAGTCAGTTTGATATAAAATTTGTAAGGATGTCATTTGGTCAGATATCATCGAGAAGTAGCCGCACTCAGGACATTAGAAGATCAGACAAGGTTTTTGACATAAGGATTTGACATAATATTCAATTTTTTAGAACAGACATAAGGCTACCGAGCAGTACATAAGGTCATACATATCACAATGAGGTGATATCTTTATAGTATTTCATAGATCTGAATCGGGCAAGTTTGAGTTGCTATTTATAGATATATCCTACTGTTACTCGTTAACCATTGTAGAAGATTTCTAAATCTCTTAACAGAGTGAACTTAATAGTTTTATTGTAAATCTCTTAATCAAGTGCACACTTTATCGTGTTGCTAAAATCCTCTAACCAGGTAGACCTAGATGATCTTATTATTACTCCTAACAGGGTAAGATCAACAGAAGTGATCACAATCTTTGTAGCCTTAATCGACATACTTTGTTACTACAGTAGTGAAGCTTTGTGGGTGTCATCCCCACCGTAGTTTTTACCTTCTAGCAAGGGTTTCTACAATACCAAAACATTTGTGTTAAGTGTATGAAGTTTCATGAATGGTTTATTGATTAGGTTACATGTATTTAGATTTCAGTTATATTTGAATGTATGTTACATGCAATGGATTCAGTCGGTTAATGTTATCTATTCTTACAAATTTCTTAGTCTTGAAAATTGTTAAAGGTACTAATTCACCCCTCCCCTCTCAGTATATATCTTTCCATAATCCCAACAAAAAGGTCATCCAGTTAGGACAAAACAAAAATGAATTTGACAACAATGTGCTAAAATTCAAGATGGTTGATTACTGGAGGGGGTTTGTTCCAATAAATAAAGATGAATCAAGCGGTGCTAATGAAGTCCAAGACATTGGTCAAGAGGGTCAAAGAAGAAATACCCAAGTACAAGGGTGAGATGAAGGAAGGAGAAACACCACGGGTGGAAGACAAGGTGGTGAGAGGAGAGCTAGACAAGGCACTACAGATGGCGGAAGAGGTAGTGGAAGTAGAGCACAATGCCAAAGGACCAACATTGTTGGATGCGGCGAAGGCACAGAGGGGAGGAGCACAGAGTACATTCCAAACTGATGAAGAAATGAATTTTTGAGGGTGATTGTTCCACATTATTGTTGATAATTTTGATTTGAGACTATAATTTTTGTTTATTTGAATGCCCTGGTCTTTGTAATGTTAAATTGAAAATGTATGAATAGGGCAGTAGTTGGACATGGGGGTAGCACCATTTTTTATAAATCTGCAATTATTCATGGTCAACTGCTTCATTTTGTTAGGATGGGGTAGTAGGGATAATTGTAGTATTCAAAAGTTGTAAGGTTTTGTTGCAAGTTTCATGGCAGGTTGGAATTTTTAAAGTCACAAATTGTTGATACAATGTAAAAATGTATAATAATATTAATAAAATATACATTTATCGACCCAAAAAATTATTTTAAAAAACTATGTTATATTACTTTATCAATATTGAAAAGCTATGTTATATTTAAAAAATTGAATGATGTGGATAAAATAGACTTCCAAAAAAATAGAAATAAGAATATACTTTCTAAAAATAAATGTTACATATATTCACTTTGTGTTGAGAGTTTAGAATTGTAAGTTTATAAATTTAAATTTTTAAAAAATATATTTATGGTATTTTTTAAAAATATTTTAAAAATGAAAAAACATGTTTTTCTATCTATAAAGTTGTTGTTCCATCTTGGCATGTCTTCTAGAGGCATTTAAGACATTCTAAAATATAAAGATGTCATTATCATTTTTTTTAATGTATTTCTTTACATCACTAGGTCTTCATGTCAAACAATTAGTTTGTAGCATTCAGATTAGTTAGAAAATCAAAATGTGTAGATGGTGATATTACAGCCTATCAAGAACCCTTCACATCTGGAAAATTAATCTAGGTATCAATTTTAATGCTCAAATTTTTTAATAAAACAAATTTAGATAATATTTCATGGGTTCCTTGTCAGGGCCTAGTAGGGTTTTCAACAACGCAAGGGCTTCAAGTGATTGTAGTTTCTAATGGGGGTGCAAGAGGGGGAGACTGTCAGGGCCTCCCCAGAGACTAATAATCCATTATTTGATAAACTTAATACAGAGGTTTAGATTCACACTGACATGAAGGAAGAAGATCCAACCATGTTTGTAGATAAACTACTAGGATTCACATGGGGACAAAAGAGGGTACATCCTCACACATCAAATCCTAGTTCATCTTGTACGATCAATGGACTAGAAGTGGAGGTTCCATATGCCTTACTATGTTTAGTGATGTCAGAGATGAGCCTATCATTAATAGGCAAGTTTATTTCCTTCAGACCTAACATAGATCAGGTAAGATCCCAAATTGTCTCTCATTGGAAGTTAAAAGGTAGTGTTAAAGTAGGTGCTATGGCAGGGTTTTTTTCCTATTTAGTTTTGTGTCCCTAGTTAATTTGATAAAAGTTTTGACAGGAGGGCATGGATGTTTGGAAATAATGCAAGAATATCCCTCTCTCTAGCTAGATGGAAACCAAGGTTTGACCCCTCTTCAAATTTAGGAATGGTGGCTCCTATGTGGATCTGCCTCCTAGATTTGGCCCAAAATTTTTGACATCCAAAAGTCTTTAAGGGGTTTATTAATTCCTTTGGGTCCCTTGTGGTGGTAGATAAGGTCACTCTCCAAAAATATAGATTAATCTTTGCAAGAATATGTGTAAATGAAGCAATTAACATAGACTTACCTTCAAGTATAACTCTTAAATCAAAATTTGGTACTTGGTGTCAAAGCATAGTCTATGAAAACGCTTTAGTTTATTATCAGATCTGTAACAAATTTGGACATCTCAACATTGACTATAAAAATAAAGAACTTCAAATAAATATGCTTGTAACGAATAAAGTAGTAAATGACTAAGACGGTCAACTGTTAAAAAGGATAGAAGATAGGATATTGGGCCCCTCATCAACTCTCAAAAGTCCTCCTAGTTGGAAAATGCAGCTCTAGTTTTAGATAAGCCATGAGGAGATCCCCCTCTACAAGAGGAGAAGAGTAAAGTGGTGTGCATGAATAAAGAAGTAGAGAAAGGAGAAAATAGGAAAATGAATGAAAAAAAAAATAGAATAAAGGATAAGGAGATCCCAGCCTTGGGGATCCCAAAGATGCTAAATAAGAACTTAGAAAGTGATAAGTCTCATGAGTATGAGACAAAAAATGACACTCAAATCACCCTTTCACATATTATCAAGGAATAGGTCGATAATTCAAATCAACTTTTGATGGAGAAAGTAAATAAGAACAAACCTAAACAAAGTAGTGATAAAAAAGAAAAAGAAAAATTGAGGAGTAAAGACTGAAGAAAAAACTTCCAAAGAAGACTAAGGAATAGGAAGGAAAAGACTTAGATTCAAATTGGTCATAGGTAATAGGGAAGTCAAGGAAGAAAAATAAACTAGATATGGGACAAGAAAATAAACCAGTTCACCCCTCATAGAGAGAGATCATAATCAAAGATGCAGGCTAGAGATGTAGAAAATATGAGGCAAAAAACTTTAGATGGCCTCTCAAGAACAAAAAATATGAAAAATTAAACCCATAACCTCTTCCCTAAGGGAGGTGGATTATAGTGGCATTAAAGTTGGTGTTTCGCTACCCTAAATCTATGAATATATTATCATGGAATTTAAGAGGCATAAGTAGCCTCACAAAACAACATATCTTAAAATGCACT
Source organism: Chamaecyparis obtusa (assembly GCA_027943335.1). NCBI lineage: Eukaryota > Viridiplantae > Streptophyta > Pinopsida > Cupressales > Cupressaceae > Chamaecyparis > Chamaecyparis obtusa. The sequence goes on along the minus strand of BSBK01002440.1, from coordinate 1,169,480 downwards.
TTGATTGTTCAAAAAGGTGATATCTTAATGCTCTAAGAAACTAAGATAAAGGAAGATACTTTTGGTCAAATAGGAAAAAAATTGAGGCTTGTGGCAGATTACTATGCTACTAATGTCGAGGGAGCCTCAGGCTCTTAGGAGGTATGGCTACTCTAGAGAACCATCAAAGTGTCATGGGGGTTAAAGGGGAGTCATCAAAATAATTTCTTCAAGTTAAGATGAAAGACAAAAGTACAAGTATACATTGTTGTTTTAAGGATATATCCTTCTTGTTGGAAGTAGGTATCATTGTTCTCTTTTCCTTATGATGTCACCATAGTCCTATGTTGTCATCATAAGGAGGGAGCATACCTTCAGCCTCCTTGTATATTACATGGATTTTGTTTGGTCCTTAGACTGACCATTTATTGATCGTTGAGGAGATAATTTTTTCCTTAGGATCGATCACCTCTGTAGATCCCTGTGGAGAGAATGCTTTTCGTAGGACTGATCCAATTTGCCCTTGAGTGTAATTTTTTTCAAGTTTCCCTTGACCACAAATTTTTTCAAGCCGCCCCTGAGCATAAAGTTTTTCAAGCTACCCTTGAGCACTTTTTTTTTTCAAGTCATCCCCAAGCGCAACGTTTTTCAAACCGTCCCTAAATGCAAAGTTTTACAAGCCGCCCAAGTGCACAATTTTTTCAAGGTAGAATTGACTTGCATAATGTAAATTGTTATACTATCAATTCTCTTTACCTATTTCTTTGGGGTGAGTGGAACTATCATAACACATCTTGCTAGCCTTTCCTTATCTTCCACTTCTTCTCTCATGAATCACCTAGCACAACACAACTTGCATGATTGTTGGATTCATGGTCTCTCTCTTCTTTCCATGCTCGCATACCTATGCAAGTCGGTTGGATCATGGGTTTTTTCTCATCTTTTGAAATGCTCTTACCATTTCCATGTGATCATTTATGCTTTGGAAATAGCCTTCCAAACATGATATTAGTGGTTGATATATTTTCTCCAATGATGTCTCTGCTACTAGTTAATTTGGAGATTTATTTTTAGTACTAACTCCTTTTATTTGTGTCTTTATTTTTTTATTGTTTTCTTTTGTTTTCCATGCCCCTATGCATGGATTTTTGAGTTGAGATCCTTCATTTGGGTTCGTACATCCTTGAACTTAGCTCTCTCTCTCTCTCTCTCTCTCTCTCTCTCTCTCTCTCTCTCTCTCTCTCTCTCTCTCTCTCTCTCTCTCTCTCTCTCTCTCTCTCTCTCTCAAGCATGAGGTAGTCCCATACTCTTACTAAAGTGGGGGCTAAATGTACCATCCTAAATTGTAAGCATCTAATTAGTGTACAATTTAAGGACTATTGTGTGCCCACCTTGGTGTGTTTTCTATAGCCTCATATAGAACTTATTGGACAACTAAATTCAAATATGGGTCCTTTACCATTTCAAACTTGTTTAAAATTACATATGGTTATAAGCCCTTATTTCTAAGCGTGCTCCTATATTTTTCCTCCAATCCCATAATTCATTTCAACAAATAGGCCCTATATCACTATTTGGGGCCTTTGTCATCTTTCTCAACCTCAGTATTGGTTGTACTTGATAATCCCACATCTACCTTATCATCCTGACACCCAGTCCAATGTTTGACCATTTTTACTAGGTACATAACATTTTGAATGTCATGTACCCATGAACATAATGTTTCAAACATTATGTTCCTTCCTAAAGTGGCCCAAAATTGAACCAAGGCTTTATGTCAAGGTTTTGGTGGAAAATTAGGTCTCATGGTTGACCTACCTAAGTTTTAACCCCCTAAATATTGTGAGAGGTATATAAACACACTATCTCTTCTTATTTTGGTGTCCATTATCAATGCAAGGTTATTATCAATAAATCAAGCATTCACGCTATCAAGCGCAAGGAAACAAATCAAGTTCAAGAGTCATCAAGCTATCAAGTCCAAACATTCAAGATCTAACATTCTTCTCAAACATTCAAGATCTAACATTCTTCTCAAGCATTCAAGATGTCCATCCCCTTAGATCTAGCTTATTTCCCTCATTGAAGGGCAAGAAAAGGAGTTTTTATCAAGGAAGGAGATACACATTCATCTACATTCAAGTCTTCTTCTTTCTCCCTCAATCAAACATTATAGTGAATTACAACATCCATTACATGAGGTTTTATCTTTCATGATTTTCTTTTGGCTTTTTGTGTTAAGTCAAAGCTATTTCATCAACATATTTGATCACCTTCAAAGAAACATTTGCATTGCCAAGGTATGCTATACTTCATTTATTAGTTCTAGCCTCTGCTACATGACAATGTGTTTTCCTTTATTTCATCTCATTTCAAGGTTGATTCCTAAATAGGGGCTTGATTGAGGCAAACCCCTTTATTCAAACTTCTTCTCTATTTTTCTATGTAAGAATAAGTTACTGAGCTATCAGTACTTTTATGGGAAGGTCAGGAACTATCAAAGCATCCTTGAAAGTTTTGGTAAAAAACATAAGGAATAAAATGGCTCAAGCATTCTATTCTTGGGTATAGAATGGCTCAAACATTATGTCCCCCCAGAATTAGCTAAACTATGATTTACAAACAAGTTGCAGTCTTCAGGTTTCATATCAATAGTTATGGGTATTTCTAGGATTTTGTTCGTCATACATTCAAATCTAAATAAATATATCTCCTATCTTGATTTTAGGTACACATAAGTCATCTCTAAATATGCATTTCTTATCTCATTATCTCTCCCCATTTCAATTTTACATATTTAGCGAAGGATTACTGTCTCATTTAGCACTTGGGATATTCCTTAGCCTATTGGGACATCTTCCTTCCAAATGTGCAACTTTGAAAAGGAGAAGTAATCTATCACTTTGGATTGCTTCCCTTTTCCCATTGTACAAACATATTTTGCTTCTATTGTTGAAAATGCTACAACATTTTACAATCTTGAAATCCAACTAGTTGTTGTGCCACCTACATCAAAGTTATACCCTATAGTGCTCCTCCCTCTATCAATATCTTTTGCTAAATCTAAATCAATGTAGCCTTGTAGATTGGAATGATAGCCTCCAAATTATATAAGGACTTGGTTGGTGTGCCTCTCAAATATCTTAAAATCCACTTGAATACATTCCAATGCTCCTTTCGAGGATTGTTTATATACCCACTCACAACTCCCACTACATGTGCAATATATGGCCTTGTACACGCCATGATATACATCATGTTGCCAACTACGAAAGAGTATGCAACCTTAGATGTGCACTCCCTATCCTCTGTGTTTTGGGGATCATCTCCTTGGACAATTTAAAATGACTAGGCAAAAGTGTACTAACTAGTTTTATATCTTGCATCTAAAATGTTTTTAACACCTCTTTGTAATCACTTTGAGACAATATTAATGTGTGATTTTTCTTGTCTCTAGTTATCCTCATACCAAGTATTTCTTTTGTTTCAATTAAATACTTCATGGAAAATGATTGTGCTAATTTATATTTAAGGTCATTTATATGTTGCATATTAGACCCCGCAACAAGCATGTCATCAACATATAATAACAGGATAATCTACCATTATCCAAACTCTTAAAATAAAAAAAATGATTATAATGACATCTTTTATAACCTTGTTCAACCATAAAACTATCAAATTTCAAATACCATTATTGGGGTGCTTGCTCTAGTCCATACAAGCTCTTCTTCAACCTACACACTAATTCCTCCTTACTTTTGACCTCATATTCCTATGGTTGATGCATATAAATCTCTTCATTCAAATCTACATGGAGAAAAGCTATATTGACATCCAATTATTCTAGATGCAAGTCTTTTGTAGCCACGAGACTTAGAATAGTTCATATTGAAGTCATTTTAACAACAAGAGAAAATATTTTATCAAAATCAATACCTTTTTTCTGTGCAAAACCTTTTACCACAAGTCTAGCCTTATATCTTTTATTACTTCCATGTTCTTTCTTTAACTAGTAAACTCATTTGTTAGGCAATGCTCTTTTACCTTCAAGCAATTCAACTAACTCCTAGGTTTGATTTTGTATTAAGGAATCCATCTCCCCTTTCATTCACTGCTCCCATTTCTTTTTGGTTTCAACTTGTATTGTTTCTACATAACTTTCTGGTTCACCTAAATCATTCAATAATACATAATATAATGAAGGGGAATATCGTTCAAGAATTCTACTGATCTTCTTATTGGAGTTTGAGGAACCTATTGCAATTATAGTTGTTCAATATTTTCTAGTAGTGTTGCTACTACATTTTATGGGATTTCATCAAGCATTGTGCGTTGTGTATTCTTTTTCTTGCTTCTTTCTATGTATCTAACTATTGTACATGACTTTTTCATTAAAAACGGTATCTCTATTCCTAATGATTTTGAGACTCAAACTCCCATAAACGGTAACCAAAAACATTAACTCCATATCCAATGGAAGTACACTTCTTGGATTTTGTCTCAAGCTTTGATCAATTTCTTTTTCAATATGGACAAATGCTTCACAGCCAAAAAAAATTAAAAATGAGTAGTTTACCTTTTTCTTGTCCATGCCTCCTCTATAATACCACCATGTAAGGAACTTGAAGGCCCTCTATTTATTAAGTAAACAATAGTATCTACAATATCTGCCCGAAATTGTAAGGGAAATCCTGTATGTAATCTAGTCATGCTCCTTGCAAGCTCAATGATTGTTCTATTCATGCTTTTAGACACACCATTTTCTTGTGGTGTTCCAGGAACTTTATTTTGTCTATAAATCACATGGTATGAACAATAATTGTCGAACTCTTTGTTGCAGTACTCGCCACCATTATCTGATCTGAGACACTTCAACTTGTTTCATGTCTCATTATCAAACAAATCTTTGCATTTCTTAAATATTTCAAATACATTAGATTTTATGGGAATGAAATAGACCCAAGTTTTCTAGTTGCATCATCAATAAAAGTAACATAATAATAAGAGCCACCAAGAGATGATACTTGAGAAGGTCTCTATGCATCTCAATGGACAAGCTCTAAATTTTCATTCTTCTTTTCCTTCCCAACTCTAAGAAATTTGACTCTCTTTTGTTTTTCATAAACACGGTTTTCACAAAAATCCAAATCAACTTGTTTCAAGCCTAGCAATAAATTCTTTGAATGGAGAATCTTCATCCCCTTCTCACTCATGTGCCCGAGTCGATTGTTCCATAGAGTTATATCCATTCCTATGGAAGCTAGGGAAATAGAATAATCAACATTACTGGTAAATAAATACAATGTACCTACCTTTTCCCATTTTGCTATTATCAATGAGCCTTTGGTAACCTTCCATGAATTATTGTGAATGTGATTGTGCAACCTTCACTTCTCAGTGTTCCTCTTGTAAATTTCTTCTCAAATCAGGAACATGTATCACTTCTTTCAGTAACCATTGATTTCCATTTGGTAATTTTATCTATATGTCTCACTTTCCAATAATTTTGCATGGTTCATCATCACCTAAACCCATCCAAAATCACCTTGAACATACTCTAGGAAATATTTTCTATGCGGTGTGGTGTGAAAAGAAGCCCCTGAGTTTTATCACCCAAGAATCAATAATATTATCTAAAGAGAGAATAAAAGCCTCTTGTAACACATCACCTACTACATTTGCTTCCTTGTTATTTTCTTATTGTCCATCCCCTTTTTTTCCCTGTCAAGACCAATAATGTTTCTTTAGATGTCCTTTCATTCCACAATTCCAACAATCCAAATTTACCCTAGATTTGGATTTTCCCTGCTTATATTTCCCATGATTACTTAGGCTCTTCCCTATTTCCCTCTGTTGTCCCCTGTTCTCAACAATCAAAGTATTACCTGATGTCTCACCTATGCTTTTTCATCGCATTTCCTCACTAAGGATAACACCAACAACATCATTAAACTTTAAAGTGTTTGAACTAGAAAAAGAGTTAATTATAACCATGACCAAGCTATTCTAGGTTTTAGGTAATGATTATAAAATCAAAAGAATCCTAACCTCATCTTCAAATTTTACTTTTACAAAATTCATCTAACTAGTAACCATGTTAAAATCATTAAAATAATCACTAACAGACCCACCTTCTACATCTTCATATTAAATAAATGTTTCATAAGAAATGTCTTATTTGAGGTCGAGAGTTTATCATACAATTTGTATAATACCTTCATTAGACCCTTCATTGTTATTTCTTTTTCTATATTGAAAACCACTAATGATGCCTGGAACAGATGTATTGTTCCTAGTGCCTTCCTATCTAGAACATCTCATTGTTCATCTATCATAATCATCAACTTCTTTCCTTTTCCACCCAATAGTAAGTAAATAGCCTTTTGGTACTAGTTGTTAGGGTTTAGGTGGATATGAGAAATAACCAATATAAATATAATGTAGAAATAATAAATACATGAATACAATAACACAAAGGTTTTACATGGTTCACCCAATATGGGCTACATCTACCAAAGAAAAAACTATCCACTTATTTTAAATTATCTAGTGAAGAGGAAATTACAATATGGTTGATTTCATGATCCGTACTTACATGATCACTCGCCACATACCAACACTAGACTATGCATGCATCCAACTTGTACAAGGTGTCAAGACAAACACCCTTAGCAAGCGACATAGAACCTCTAATCATCTTACATCGTCCTTGCAAAAAAACAACCTGGACACTGACATCACTTAATTATAGAGAATATTTTTCCTACCAAACCTAGGATATGCATAACACCACTAATCCCCTTTACTCTACCATCAAGGAATCTAATCTTGACTCTTTCGTGGTCAAAAACCTTCAAATGGGAGTTATCACCAACATAAAGCTTCCCACCATCATATTATTCAAACTTTTAATACCAACCTTGATGTGAGGCCGTCTAAAAAGGACTCAAATCTATCAACCATACATCTTTCTATGCATGCATTTTCAAGGTTGTAAGAAATGCTTCACCATAATCCTTAGAGTATTTTTCTAACTCTAAACCAGAGGGTCTCTTCTTCTTCTTTTGATCCTCCTTACATTCTCTTTGAAAGTGACCAATTTTGTCACAGTTCCAACATGTTGCCTTGGACTTTCCAAGGATTTTAGATCTCCCACAAGATTTGGATTTTCATCTTTCATTTTTTTTGTCCTTAGTCTTTCCTTTATCTTTTCATCTACCTTGAATTGCAAGAACCTCATTTACTGACTTAAAAGTCTTCCTTTGTATTTCTTTGGAAAGTAATGATGCTACCACCTCATCCATCTTAGATTTGGTGGTTGTACTCCCAAAAGCGATAAAAAGGTGGTCCCATGAGTTAGGAAAAAAATACAAAAGAAGCATACAATGATCCTCCTCCCCGCTCTTATATTGTCACTAACATAACCTGACTAAGCAACAATCATATTGAATTTATTGAGATGATTAGCAACATATCCTCCATCTTCCATCTTCAAATAATATATCTTCTTTCTCAAAATAGCTTTTTTACCAAGGATTGAGCTTGATAAATATCTCCAAGCTTCTTCCAAAGATCTTTTGTAGTCTTCTCTTCATGGATATTCAACAGAACATAGTTTTCTAGATAAACCCTTATGAGGCTCTTATCTTTTTGATCCATCACATCCCAAACATCTTGTGTTGTAGTCTGGAGGTTTAACTCCAAATATTGTAGCCCATAGATCTTGATCTACAAGCACCCCTTCCATATGTAACTTTCACATATCAAAGTTACTGCCATTAAACTTATCCATGTCAAATTTTGCAAATGTGCTTGTCATCTTCTTCCTGCAACAAGATTTTGAAAATACTCTACAAAATCTCCTACTCAAATTGAGATCAACAAAAAAACCTGCTACCCAACAATGGAACCAAAACTTGCTAGGCTCCAATACCATCTGAAAGGAAGCTAAGTAGAAAATGCTTCTTAACACTAATATAGTGGGGGAGAGAGTTTAATTTTTCTTTACAATCTTTAGTTATTACACAATAAGAAACATTGTCACAAGGAGATATCAAGAATGCATAAAGATATAATATAACACAAGATATATCATAGGGAAAACCCTTTTGGGAGAAAACCCCCACACTCCAAAGGCACATTGCTTCATATTTCAGTAAACTAATAGTTACAATGAAATATCAACGCATAACCTCTTCAACGAGAGTCTAAATCTAACAATCCATAATTTAAATCAATTCTGACAGTATTATCACTTCACTTGCAAAACACAACATGTCTAATACTCTTTAAGGTTGCCTTATATAAAGAAATAGAGCTCAAGAGGTAGTTTCTAGATGAAGATACAAGATGGGGTCATGTAAAACATTTGACACTATTTTTTAGCCACCTAAAAGCATGCAAATGACACATGCATATCCAAATGACTCCCCATTCAATCCTCCTAAGTTGGGCGCCCAAATTTTGCTATTTTGAGGTACGACGAATGTTTTTATGCATCTTACAAGTGTCATAAGAATCTGTCATAGATATTATCATAACTTACAACAATTACAATTGAAAGAGAGTCTAGCATAAGTAACTATTATTAGATGATTCTGTTACAACTTGTTAACCCAACATAGGCACCCACCTTCTCCACGCAAAAGGAATTTCTTGTCACTTGTTCAATATGTCACAAAATCTATTGTAGGTTGTCATAACATGACACTTGTCAAGATCCTCAAAGTGGGAGACCTACCTCCACATGTATGGCATGTGTCATAAAGTCATTGCTATGTAGGATCCCACCAAACTTGAATGTCCCACTAGATGACTAGACATTTAGGAAATTAAATAATTAAAATAATAAGTAAATACAATAACCAATGCTAGGATTTACAAAGGTTGAGACACTTTAATCCCAACAGCATCAACTAGAGTTAGAAAAATATGCACCAAGGTTCCTCAACCTCTTATTGCTTCTACAATGTGTAGCTTTTCCTCTTTTAAGGCATATGATAATTTATTTTAGTAGGATCATGCATATATGCCAAATTCATTGCACTGGGATTTTTATTCAACAAATATTTCATGTATATTAGTTTAGTCTCACCTTTTGGATCTAGAAGATACTATTGATTACATAGTTTTCCTATTTGATGATAGTGCTTTAGTAGTTGCATCATTATCTCATGTGGTACATATTCTAACTCATACTATGATTACCTTTGAGATGTCACCTTCTATAGGTGCACTTAAGACTCCTAATTATATATTAATGCGACTTAACACTGACACAGTGATCAATCAATAGTTGATGGAGTTTGTAATCCTATTTTTTTTCCTTGTGTCCCTTCATAGATCAAAAAGACATTATCCATGCACTTATGGCTCCATCAGTTCTAAAGGGAAGGTTTTGTAATGGTGAATATTATCAATATTCAATATCTTGTAGCAAGTTTTGGTTGTCTCTCTCTATCCATACTCATGACCTCTTATATATATGTGTTATCCTAATATAATAAATTGAATAGCATTTTTTAATCTTTCTAGTTTTTGGATAATTAATAGGCATTAGGTTTTTGGTTTATTTTGTTTATACAAAAACTAAAAATGTGTATTCTTCTTGACCAAAAACATTCCATGTTTTATCAATAATCAAAGTATTGAAGACAAACACATTTATAGACAGTTAGAGGAAAAAGTAGGCCATAGTTTAACTTGTGCAAAGTTCGTGGATTTGGCATTACTTTCTTGGCTAGAATATGCAAGCTATTGCATCTCTTAAGTTTCAAATCTATATTATAAGATGATTTATATTGCTTTTTTCATGATGGTTTGATTAACAAGCCCCTCTTCCTAAGGGCATATTGAATTTGAGTATTGGTTGTGAATATTATTGGGATTTAAACTACTATAAATATCATATTGTTGTTTAACAAGGCCCATAATTTGATTAGTTGATCATTATTGCATTATGGACATCAAATCTTTGCCCTATCAAGGTTTGTGGTGTTTTAAGACAAATCTTGTTATGACTCCTAATGCTCCATCTTGTTAAGGCATATGATTTGATTACTACTTCACTTCTCATAGCATAGTTTATAAGACTACAAATTGATTGGACAATGTTTCAATAGCTTCTCATCAAGAGGCATAAATGGAGTTGTAAGTAGCAATAGTGATTCTTATTGATAGATAATAAACATGTATTTATCTTTTACTAGTTCAAAGTATGACATATAGACTAAATTGTCATAATAAGGCGTTGATTTCAATCTTTTCTTGAGTTGTTTACTTATCTCCATGCCTCGGTACTAAATTTCAAAAACAACTTAATGATGTGATCAGAACTATCCTAGTTTATCATTACTTATGAAATGAGACTAGAACCATTATTGATCATTAAGCATGCACAACCATAGGTATTTACCTCCTCAACTTTTTTTGATAATTAATTAGAATCCTATGGTTAGGAAAATTATTCTTGTAATTGATTTGAACGGTTAAAAATTATTTTCATTCATTTTAAAATCAATTGTAAGAGACAAAGGAACTCAAAGAAAAAAATGGTTTATGTATACAAAATTATACCTATTTTGACAATATAAATACAATAAGCCCTTTTAATTTGGTATGCATATCTTGTCATAAATTCAACAAATATCCAACTTTTTTCTATTATATCATTCTTCTAATCCTCTAACAATTGTACTACTTTATTCTAGAATTTGGACTTTTGATATATGCACAAAAGATGTGATTTGAGAAGTGAAGAATGTATAGATTCTAAGTATAAAGAAGGGTGAAATTGTGAAAAATGGTGTGGCTAAAATATTCATTTAAATATTTACCTTGATTAGTACTTGCAAATTATTTATTTTAGAATTATAATATCATGTAAATATTACCCTAGCTAGTACTTGCAAATTATTTTGAGCTTGTAATACCATATGAACAAGTGGAATGTAGTGTTCAATTAGGCATCTAATGATAGTTTTGGGTCACCTTCCACCTTCTAATGTATTTCTTCAAAAGTAATGTTTTAATCTGATTAAAACATTATGTAGTGAATGATGTTTTTTGAACCAATTTTGTATCTACAAATATTTATTTTTTCTAATTTAATATTTTGTATTTCTAATTTTCCAAGAATCAAACTTAAAATCAATTAAAGTAAAACTCAATTTTACAAAATTAATAAAAATAATCAATTGAAATTTTAACATAGTTTCATCATATTTCCACCTTCAAAATCAATAGTTGCCCTTCATTTTATTTATAAATATAATCAATTGAAATTTTACCATAAGACAAAGTTTCATCATATTTCCACCTTCAAAATCAATAGTTGCCCTTCATTTTATTTCAAAGAAGTTTATGTATTTTTAAAAATGTTTAAATATTCATACTATTCTATTTCATATAATTTTCAAAGCTAAATATTAATTCTGTGAATTTAATTGAATTTATGAAATAAAATTGTTTAGAACTACAAAATATATAAAAATTTGAGTCCTTAATTTTTTCTCCTCGTCACGCTAGTTTTTGACATTACAATTTGACTCCTCTGCATACATACTCTTTAGATATAAAATTTGTCTATCAATTACTTATTTAATAACTCTCAAATATGTCACAAATTGTTTTGGCAAGCAAGAAAGACAGACATAAATCTCAAATATGTCAGAAATTGTTTTGGCAAGCAAAAAGACAGACAGAAGTTTGAAATTTTAAATAACCCTCAAGCATCCCATTAATTGTTTTCCAAAGATAAAATTAAATAATCAAATCATATTTCACATTCAATAAGAGGACTACAAGTGCATTGTAGATCATACAATTCAACCAGTATTATCCTTTCCCAGTACTCTGTACTGTCTGGATGGCTGCCCAAATTATGGTTACAATCAGGGGAAAAATTGAAAAGAATGTGATAAATAAAAAATACAATCACATCTAATGGTGAGTTATGACTGAGGACTTGCAAAAGTATTTCAATATGGTATAACAGAGGTGGTTCAGGACAGAGAAATGAAAGCACCTGTGAGAATGAGAAGAAACAAACCCATTAAAATGGACAAGTGTGCAGATCTGGTTGAGGAACTGCAGGTGTCATTGGTTCCACTGTAGCATCCAGTCTTCTGCTTTATGGCACTAGCTCCACTGAGTTTGAAGGAAGTTTTTGGGTTCCCACTGCTAAATAGCACACACCAAAAGTATGGCCCTCCTCCATCAGTTCCTTGCACACCTACACCAACTTCAGTATGGGTTGTATTATATAAAATAGTCAGGCTTCTCTCATCTTGAATAAGAACATTGGAGAAAGCTTCTGCAGCTTTAACATATTTTGATTGACATGCCAATAGACGACCTGTTATAGGACCCAATGTTGAGACTTCCACCCCACAGTTGGGTGCAAATTTTTCAGCAAAATCTGATTGGTAAGGCTTTTTTCCATTAGGACCAACCTCATCACATTGTCCTTGATAGGCTTTGATGTACTGCAATGCCATACATGCTAATCCCGGATTATCAGTCAAGCTTGATGAGTTGTGAGCGGTCCTATTGCTGTTTATTACATCCACTAGTGCATCAGCAGGATTCTCTGCAAAACCCAATTGAGGAGGCAATTTTACTGAAAGCTTTGGATGAATATAATGTGTACAAGCACAAATTCACCCCCAAACAAGCCAATCAAATACTCGCAAGAATATGCAGGTATGCATTCTAAATTACTGAAAATTTTGTCTAGCAATCTGTGTTTCGAATTTCAAGAGTAACTACAACATGAATAAGATTTTTAAAATGTAGTGATTGCTGAGCATCTGAAATGCCTCTAACATCATGTATCTGAAACAGGGCAGAATTGCAAATAGCTTTATGACCACCATTAAGGCTTTGATGTGAAGATGCTCCACTACCCTGTAACATGCCTACCCGCCATAGAAAGAAAGTACCTATATAGAATCTCATATATAAACGCTTTCCCCAATATTCTGCAATAAGACAATTTATAATTTGCAGATGCTTGTAGATATAAAAACAAGAATGCTATTGGGCGCTCAGCATGAAAGAAGGTGAAATGATATGCCCTCATTAGATATACTCCTTCAAATATGAGATATAAAAAGGGGGAAGAGAACTTCATTTGAAAGGGAGAAAGCATAAGGCGGTCCAAGAAAGGGACAATAACCTCAACAAAGATTGGCAATGCTCGGTCAGAACTTCAGAGATGAGAGCATTGGATCCATTCCTGTCATCATCAGGGAAGGAAATAATGCAGATACATGAATCCACTGTTGGAATCAAGATACCCATAGGTTAAATTGGGAAAAGGCAGGTCAGAGGAAACATAACACAGACTATCAACTCAATAAGAAGAGAAAAGTCTTTCATGAACAAATCTAAACAAGTTTATTCAATAGGGAATTTGGTATCCATATAAATAGCATTTCTTAACATTGTTTGAGGCATTTCTGTTTTTCTTAAAATAATTTAGCTGAAAATCTACGGAGTCCTCTCTATGAGGCAGTTTTATAACATACTGTACTTGTAAACTTTATTCTTGTTACTCTCCTTGAGAAAAAATTGTATCTTGTATGCAGATTCTTAATTTACAAGTAAGTGATTAAGAGTCTATCTTGTATTGGTGAGAATGATGGCATTATAGAAAGCCATCTACTAATATTGAAACTCTTGGAGGTGCGGTCAGATCAGGTTCAACATCTAGGAGAATTTTATAGACGAGATCTTCCTGCACGCGACTGCTTAGTCAAGAAGGCTTGTAGTTTAGATGTATGCTTACTCATATCATTGTAACCCGTTATATAAAAACAAAGATGCTGACATCTACGTATGCTAACATATGTCCATTAAAAAAAACTTGTAATTTGCATTACCCATGGAGAGGGTCAAGGTAGGGGGGCAGAGGCAGAGATAAGAATGCTGTGGCAAATCAAGGTATAGGAAGAAATGAACAAGGTTGTTGGGAGGGGAGAGAGACAGGAACTGGATCCTTGTCCCTATTCTTCAATTTACTAATTTCCTGGTGACTATATGACTTTGGAAAAAATAACATAGATCGTCTGTTAAACATATCAAATATACAAGGCCAGCACACATTATAGATCTTAAGGTTCACAATCCCACGCATCTAGATACTGGGGAGCAACTTACCCCGTTTTAAAAGTTTCTTTCCTCTCCTCAACCCCAACAAGCTTAAAAATTCAAGGAGAAAACCTGCACCAGTGATGTGGACCTTGATGAAGGCTAGATAAATTTACCCCTAAATCTTATCCTCTAACATAACAACCCCGTGTGATCCGCATTTCCCAAATGTTCCTAACCAAATGCACATTGAAGACAGCATTATGCCGTGTCTCAATTCCAGCAAGAAATCTTGTATAGCAGCAGACATACTTAAGCTTAGATCTATGAAGATCAATTCTTTAACATGATAACAAGAAGTACTAATGTCGTGTTTGAAAAAAATGTGTACTTTTTCATAGTTTACTTCTTTACACCATTCTTCCTAACATCTGAGAAACGGTAATCATTAATCACTCCAGTATTGCCCAAACACTCAACCACATTGTAGATCTGCATCACTATAAGTACCTGCATTTCTACGGCTGAATTTTTTAACCAGAATCCACACAGATGCAAACAGATGTAAGGAAGAAACAACCACATTGTCGTTTGAAACAAACAATAAACCAAATTGGTTAATCCTTAAGAATTGGTCAATAGAACAGAACAAGAACCGGATTTGTCTATATGCATTTATTTGTGAGCTGAAAAAAATGGGCGCAATTTTCATCAGAAAATACGGCAATGCCTAACAAAAAAACAGTACTGAAAGTGGATCCATGAAAACTATTACCTGGGCTTTTAGCAGAAGCAATACCCACTAGCAGAATCGAGATGAAAATCAATCTTACGGCTGCCATCGCCAGATCTTGACAAACAAAGAGGGAAAAACTAGTATCGAAAAAAATTATATGGTGTCCTCCAGACGTACCCAGAGAAAATTTAGCTTTTTTCTCTAGAATCCTTGACATTGCACCATATAAATTGTTTCCAGAAAGGTTTATGTTTTTGTCATTAAGTTTTGCTCGTAGAAAACAACAAAAGTGCAGTTATCAGAAAGCGATGTATTAACAGGATTTTAACTTCAAAAGGAAACTAATATTTTTCCATCTGGAAAAAAAATCATTAATTTTAAAGCTATTTAGATACACCATGGAAGAAGAAAAATTATATATTAACTATAATTTGATTTATAAAGTTGGGTTAATGGTAAAGAATTGGAACTTTCCAAACAGTGGCCACAAGTTTAGTGTAAGAGATAAGATATGCACATCTCATATTGTACATATTTAATGTACAATTAGGTGCCTCTGCATATTAATAATGTGAAGAGTCTTATATACTTTAAACCCTCTCTAAACTCAAAAACGTATCTTAGACAAAGGAAAATAATGCACCCAATGTTTAAACAAATAGATACACATAATAAAATAATCCTACTACTGATAGCAATTCAAAAGTTAGTTCTCGTTTTAACTATTTTTCTAGGTATTTTTTCAACAATTTATTACTAATAAACCAAAGAGATGGATGTCATGTGGGAAGGGATACTGGTACTCAAATTAAAAATTGTGGCACTTAGTGTAGTGCTTGGATTTGCTTTTGGCAACCTGGCAAGTCTTTCAAACCTAACAAACAAGTGAACACTTTTGGAACCCTTGATAAATGTAATCAATTTTCATAGATGCCAGATATTAAAAATATACTTTATGTATTTTATCAACTTAATGGTAGTCTATGAGAAAGTTCAAAGCTTATGACTAGTTTGTTTCTCTTGTGCACTACTTTGATGATGTTTTAGTTGTTCTCTCTACTACTTCTGTTGTATTTTTAAAAGTGACTTGTAGCTTTTATCGTGTAGTTATTTTTCTATAACTATTTTTACAAATGTTTTGTATAATTTGCATATACTTAATCTAATAAAAAGTGGTCAAGGTAAATAAATTTTAGACATATATTTTGACATATCATTCTAATATGGCACATACCAATTCTGCAAACCAAGTCAAATTCACATCACACAAAATCTTTCGGACAAAACTCAAAATTAAGCTATAGAAATTTTAAGATAGTATTATTTTTTAAGACAAACATTAATTTTATACCATTCTTCTTCCCCTATGATTATATGTTTTGACTCTATTATCAAAATTTTTTAACTTAGTTACTTTGAATGATAAAAATAATTCTTTCAAAATTCTAAGCTTTTATTAAAAAAATATATTTTTATTTTTACTAATTATAAAATATTTTTAAACCAAACATTCAAACCTACACTTTATTAGGTAGGTTTGAATTGATAGTTACTTAAAAAAATGTTGAGAGACCTCTCTCAATCTATTGAGGTAAGTTAGTTGCTATTAATCTGGTTTTTTTTTAATCATGTTTATGTCTAATATAATCAACTCTAATGATATTTAAAAGTATTTTAAAAAATAACTTCAAATTAATTTTGTATATTAGTTTTGATAGAAAATTGTGTAAAAAGAAAACTATTTTAGTTTTATAATACTTTGAATTTATTTATTTTGATTTGTTAAAGAAATAATTTCATTTGTTTGTTTTAATAGATTGAAAGATGTGTGATTGGGACTCTAGTCTATTTTACATCCTCTTTTATTTTGTTTGATTCTCTTCAATTTTTTTGTGTGGTGTTGACTATTTGTAACCACTTGTTGGTAACTGATATGAAAAATTCCCTAAATGGGTCATGTAATCCCCTAAATGTGTCATCTTAAATGATTGTGCTTTAAGATGTTGTAGTAATTCCCCTTTCACATTCTAACCATACACCCTTGCTAAAAAAACCCAAATTTGGCCTCAGTGTTCAATTTTTAAAGTTATCAAAGTTTTGCAAGTATCTATTTATAAATGTTTTTTCCTATTACTCCCCAAACCTCACTTAGAAGCCTTGTATTTTGCCTAAGTGTTGTGTTTCTTGGACCTTCATATTATTGGGGTTTCTTTTACACGCTTGCCTTTTTTAAGCATCCTCAATCATCAAAGTTCAAAATGTATTCTTGGATATGTTTTATTTGTCTACTTTTTGAATTTTTGAGGTCTCCCTTGCTCTCATACCATTCATCCATCTCTTGAATCTTCAAAGTTTGAAATATAAAATGGAAAGTTCTTGGGTCTATTGGGCCATTGAGGTCACTCTTATTTTCATGCTATTCATTTGCTTTCCCAATCCTTGAAGTTCAAAAGCTATTTTTTTCTAAGTATCGATTTTGTTAGACCTTTTGATTGTTAGTGTTCCTTTTTCACACCTATCATTCCTTGTCATTCTCAGTTCTTGAAGCTTGAAAGTCTTCTAAAGCCTTAGATTTTTATTTTTTAAACTTCTTCATCCCTCACTCCCATTGAACTTTTCATCCTAGTCATGACTCTCTTGAAAATTTTGATTCCTTTATTTTCCCATTAGTACAATCCAAAATTCTTCTACCTTTTAGGCTTTCAGATTTGTCCTTCTCTTCATGTCCTTCCATCCATCTTCAAATGTTTGAGACTTTGTCACTCATCCTTGCTAACATTATGCTAATATCATCCTTGCTGACATCATCCTAATATCATCCTTGCTAACATCAATGCCCCTTCAAAATATTAAAGTGTCTCATCCCTTTTCATGGCATGTTTAATTAAGTCTTAATGTATAATGATAAAGTACTTGGTCTAGATGACAAAGATGGATGAGCCCACATCCTTAGTGCAATCGGTATGTACTCCTAAGCTATCTTGGTGACATGATGCTTGACAAACTGGTTCATATCAAGGCATCAAATGTTTACATACTTCTCTCTCAAGTGTGATGGTCAAATGAATAATCAATGACATGATCCTCCAACAAATATGCCTTATAAATTTGAGGGGGTTCAAGAATGTTAATCCATTATTATCCAAAGGTCTAATAAGGTACAATGTGAGCATTTTAATGGTTGCAAAGGCCTAAAGAGTTGAAGAGGTTTAGATAAGTCATATTTGGCACACCAATTTTCCATATGCCCCACCAACTTATATTGAAACTAACAACTTTCCCAACTACTAAAAGTGAATGTTAGTTACCTCGTTTGATCTAGAGCACACATTTTGAGAAGGATTAATTTCCAACTTCAAATTTTAAGGTTATTATAGTTTTGTAGATTGGGATTTTTCCCTACTGCTATTATAAGAAATATATGTTATTATTTTGAGTAGGTTTGTTAATATTTCCTTCATGTTAGGACTAAATGCATGAACAGATGCATTGAAGACACATAAGTGAGATACAAATCAGAGTTGGAGTCTTGTATGTGAAGGCTGAAATTCTAAACATTTGAAAAAATAACTCGCCCAGTACTGCACAGAATTATTTCAGTGCAGCACGAATTTTTTGGTCCTAGAAGGATCCATTTGAAAGGAGAATAACGTGAGAGTTGGATCAAAAGAATTCTTCCATGGCACCAACTTCTGGCCTCTGTGCAACCTCATCCCCGACAACCAGTTGTCTCCGTCGGGATGGTCGAATCTCCACCAAATAATCTCAAACAGATTATCTCCTTCGAATAATACAAAATTACAAGAATCCAAGATTACAGCATGAGACGCCTTCTTTCTCACATTCGGCGACCAAACAAGCGCACTCTGGCCGTCAAACAGTCCAAGGTAGCCATCTTTCAAAAAATTCAGAACGCCATCAACATATGCACATATACTGCTCACGGGAGTTTCCCTGTTTGCCACCCAAATGATGGCCCTCATGTCCATATACTAGATGCCAATATAACTTTTCGTTGGGCTAAAGAAACCCAATTCAAACGTGTCATGTTGGTGTCGCGACAATATCCATGATGAGATCTCCCTCCACCACTAGTACATTTCTTTGGTATGATGGAAAAATCTACATGGTATCAGAGTATAGGTCATCAGTTCAAGTCCCTTAAGTCCTAGGCTCTTCGTTTGCATAAGTTCGGCTTATCGACGAGGTACATAGTGGGTGCAAATCTCACATGGTGCGTAGTTGTATCCGTCTCTACCATGTAGGGGGTGTTGGCGTAGCGACTATATCCATGATGAGATCCCCCTCCACCACTAGTACGTGCTTTTGATGTGACTGCAAAATCTACATGCCATTCTTTGAAATTATGGTCTAATTTGTAGTAAGTGAATCACCCAGGTGAAGAGTATCAACACCCAATCAAATGGGAGTGATTAAGAATTAGCATAAGAAGGCCTACAAATGTATATGTTTTTAGGGCATTCCTTTCCCTTCCCATATTCTTCCACTCCATAGTTCTTTAGTTGATGCGTCTAAGGAGAAGATATGTTACAGTGCTAGGTAGGTAACAATGTTAAGACTTATTATTGGAGGAAAAGCTATCTTGTCATTTATCATGTCCCTCATAGAAAGGAGTCCATCTTACTTTACTTTATTATCGTGTTTGACTGGAAAGGAGTCCATCTCACGTATAATCAAAATAGCATCTACACACTTCTAAATTTGTATATGAAACAAAGATAAATTGATTGTCCGTAAAAAAAAAATGATGGCACAATATAATTTAAATCTTCCATGAGTGAGAAACAAGTGCAACCTCTATCCCTCAACTTTCCATCTCTCTCCTTCTCTCTCTCTCTCTCTCTCTCTCTCTCTCTCTCTCTCTCTCTCTCTCTCTCTCTCTCTCTCTCTCTCTCTCTTTGTCCCCCCATCTATATATCTCCCCCTCTTCATCTCTCACCATCTCTCTCCCGCTCTCTCTCTTTCTCTTCCCATATATCTCAATGTCTCTTTCTTTCTTCCTCCCTTTATCTCTCCTTCTCTCCATTTCTATTTTTTAATCTCTAATTATCTTTTTCATCTAAGGTTCCATACTCTTATCCAAATCTATGTCGCATTGCCTCTCTATCTCTACCTCTCCCTATTCTTCTTCCATCTATCCCACTATCTATAATGAGAACCAGTGAGAGGCTGAAAAGAATCAGTGTAATACAAATTTTCACTTTTCAAGTTTTAACAATCACAATATTATCCATATAAGAACACATGATTTATGTGTAAATGCGTATGAGAGAAAACCATGAGACAATATTACTTATATAAGTTTCTATTTACAAGCTTTGTGCTTGCATCAACCCATAAAAGACACAAATCCCCTTTTTTATGATTTGTAGGCATCAACCTCTCAAAGACACCAATCTCCATGTAATTGAGCACTAGTTCAACAAGAAACGTCAATCTCTTTTTACAGAAAGCACCAACCTTTCCAATATGACCAAAGTACTTTCCAAAAAAAAATCTTCTTCAAAAGATGATATACTCTTACATTGCTTTCTCACAAATTTGATACAATCTTTTTATATGCTTCTCTACTTCAAATTTATATGTACTTCTCTTTACAATTTTTTATTTGAGTTCCTTTGCAAGTCTACTATAAATCTCTTCAATTTTTCTAAAAAAATTATCTACATAATTACTTGAAGATCTGCTACAAACTTCATTTAGATCTTCTCATAGATCTTTTCTTTTGATATGCTCTAAAGCGTTCTTTAAATCTGCTAAAAAAATCTTCAACAATTTGATCATTAGGTTTTCACAAAGTTTGTTCAATCTCCCTTGAAAAGGTATGTTGTAAGTCTTTTCTAAATCCTCCATAAATCTACATTTTATTTCACTCATTTATCATATCTATCCTGCTATATTCTTCATATTATCTACTTGAAAATCCTTCACGTATCTTCTCATAACTCTTAACACATCTACCACTTTCTTAAATATGCTTAGGCAATTATGAATAATTTTCCATTGTATACTTCCTTATGATTCTCATTCTATTCTTCTTAAGCACCTCTTCACATGCCCTTTCATCCAAAGGAGTCAACCATTAGAAATCAACTATATTTAAAAGAAACGTGCACCTTTCTCTGGAATTGGGCCTGAGGGTGCGCGAAGGAAAGTAGAGAATCTTCAAGATTTTTTGATGTATTCATTCTCTTAACGGAGTTAAGAATTCATACATTTCTTGATTTGGAAGCGAAAGAACTCGGGGATTCATTTCCTTCCACCATTGAGAATGTCATCCACTTTGTCTCGGCTCATATTGCTATCTTCTCAAATAAATATGCAGAGTCCTCATGGTGTTTGGCGGAGCTTGTTCTCATGACACGGAGTAGATCCAAGATCATTCCATTATTTTACGGAGTGAAGCCTTCTGCTCTTCATTTTGTAGAAATGGAAAGTATGTCAAAGCATTCACTGAATATTAAAAGAACAAAAGGTATACAGAAAAGCCTAGAGAGTGGAAGGAAGCCCTCCAATCTGTTTCATTTATCACAGGCTACGAAATCTGCAACAGTTTCAAGTAAGATTTATGTTGTTTCCATTCAACATTGTTTTATTTTTCCATGGATGAAATTGCTATGTTGAGCAGGCAAAACAACTTTGGCCAAAGAGTTGTTCAATCGGAAGAGCTCCCAATATGGGCAACCTTGTTTTCTGTTGGATGTGAGGGAAGCCTGTGCAAATAATAGTTTTCCTTCTTTACAAGTGGAACTCTTCAAAGATCTGTGCCAACAAGATTGATTGAGCTTTCAAATTACACAGGAATGAAAAACCCATATCATGGATTGCATAGAAAGGAGAAACCAGTTGAGTTTCCTAATTGTTGTCGATGATATTGATCGCGTGCAGCAATTGGATGCTCTACTAATAATGGATATGTTAAAGAAGTCAGTTGATAGATTGGTAATTTTTACAGCCTGTGATGTAGAGGTGTTTATAAACATAGGAATTACGACTTAGGAAATGTTGATCAATGAATTTGATTCAAAAAACTATACAGTTGAATCTTGATAAAAATATCACAATAGAAATTCCTATTGCTTATAATGTAATAGGAATGGATAGAACTATTTTGTTGGCCCGTCTTCGGCCAACCTTATCTGACTAACGATTACAAGAATTTGGCTAACTCATTTGTAAATATTTGTGGAGGCTTACCTCAGTCTCTTCAAGTTCTTAGTAGTCATGTTCATGGTAGAGATCAGAATTATTGGAGCTCAGAATTGGAAAGGTTAGCAAGACACTACCTCGAGACATATATAAAAGTCTTAAAATAAGATATGATGCATTGGACTACTAGGAACGATAAATTTATGTGGATATTACATGTTTTTTTGTTGACAAATTGAAGAAATATTGTCATTGAAGTATGGGAGGCTTCAGGATGGAGTGCTCAACATGCCTTGTAAACACTCTAAAACAAGTGTCTTGTTCAAGAAGTAAAAGAGGAATTTTGTGTTGGGGCAGGAGAAGAGATATTTGCATTGAGAATGCATGACCACTTGTGGGACTTGGGAAGAGAAATGGTAAATGCACTAAGTTGCCCTCATCGGTCCAGCGTCCACAAGATCTCCAATACTTAGTAGGCTTAATAATGCAAGTTTTGTATGAGAAGTTTCTAGAAGTTGTTGGATGTATCTAAGATCTCTATATAGTAAGACAATTATTTTCATTCGTCATTAGTCTATTTATCTTTTGATTATTTGATAAAAAAGATCATTATAATTTTTTGAATCAAGAGAACAATTTATTAGTATTATAATTTTATATTTCTTCCAAAATCTTGAATATACCATATTTGTTATCATAGAAATCAAAAGGATTCCAACACATCCTTTCTCAAACCAAAGGCATATGCTTCTATTCATTGATTGACAAGTCCATGAATTGTCGAATTACATACTTTGTAGGGGAATCAAATGTGGTTGCTATAGCTGACAAATCAATATTTTTGTTGTAGCTTAAGCTCAAGTATCAAGGTTATTAGAATCAACATCAGCTTAATATGGATTTCCATAAGTCACAACCATGCATTCCTTAAGGCCCCGTTTGTTTGCCGGAAGATAACTAGAATTGGCAGTGGATAATCAGGTTTTGAGCTGAATCCACTGTTTGGAACACTAAAATGGAAAATCCAGTTATACCACCAAAACCTGAATATACCACCAAAATGGGTGGCACCATCTTCCCACCCAATTGGTGGAATTCAAAATGATATTTTGGTTTTGGGCAATTATTAACCCCATTTAATTTGGTTGTTGGGTCCATCTCGGTGGGCAGTATTATCTTGATCACTTTAGCCATAGGCATTCCTTGGAGCTGAAAGGAGTAGCTGCAGGACATGTATGTTGTAATGGATGTCACAAACCTGTTGGAAATGAATTGATCTATAGTTGCATGCGTGTGTCGTGCGATTATGATCTCCATTTCCTCTATGCACACATTCCCCTGCAAATAGGTCATCCTACTGTTAAACATCTTCTTATCTTGTCTTTTGAACCCCGCATTTATCCAGATGTTGACTCTGTATGCAATGCATGTGGGAAAATAATCAATCATGGCTTCTCCTATTATTGCATAGATTGCCCATTACATCTCCATCCACCATGTGCAAATCTGCCCATGCAATTGAATCTTCCACATCATCTAAGGCATAAGTTGTTTCTTGTCTTCAATCCTCCCCATTAGAGGCAAATATGCCATGTCTGTCGCACAGATGTAGCTGGTTTGTGGTATTATCACTGTCCTGAGCACTCCTACTATTCACATGTGAACTGCACCCATATACACTCTAGCAGAGAATCCTCGTTGAATTATATTTCTCAACACATATACAGGGCATATCTGTCCATGACGCTTCCAACAAATTTGTTTCTTTTCTTAGCCGATCTCCATTTAGCAGAATGGAAACCAAACACAAAGATGGATTGTCTCAATCATCTTCCGAGTCAACCAAACGGTCCAAACTATCTTCCGAATACACAAAACCAGAATTTCAAAACCTGATTTTGAGATAATCAGGTTTTGACTCAAATTCCAATTCTGCAAACAAATGGGGCCTAAATGATTTCCTCTTCAAAATTTGTGATGCTTGGTTATCAATAATTTATGTCTCAAAACATTGTGGCATGGTGATGGACAAATATAATTTTGTTCAACGTAAATAAAATTTTAATTAATGCTACAGGTTGTTATTGGTAGTCATGGAATTCAAGTTGTAGAAAAATGTATATATTTTGAGATTCAAAAGTGCACCCTTTTGAAATTTAGTCACTCAACAGAGTATGTTTTATATAAATGGTTTTAACAAATAAATTCTTGTTAGATCTATTTTGTAAAATTGGATATAAATATTTTACTGCCAAATATTTCTTTAACTTCAAGGATACCTCCTCAAGATTCAAGATGTTCTATAATGGGAAAATTATGTCTCAAGTCATTATGGCAGAACCACGTTTAGGTATTATTGTAGTGTCATGAATTTGTACCCCAACGTGATTCATCATTACATAACACTCCTACCTTAGACTAGGACATAAATTTCACATCATCCTGCCCCATTCATCTCATCCTGCTTGCCACTATCTGTTTGAAATCTCGACCACACGACCAGTTAGACACAAGACATGTGCATGTCGTGGAGACATCCATGCGATGCTCACTTGTCTGTAAATTTGTAGATGTGTAGAGTGTCATTGAGTGTTACAAACTACCACCTTGAAAAATGTAACACCCAAATCTGCCACCCACTAACATCTATTTCGAATTTGTTCAATATATCTCTCATTTTTTGCATGCATTTGGTCTCTTCTTCACTCTCATTTAAGTTCTTACACATTCTTAAGCTACTTTGGACATATTTCTATACGTTTCTTATACAAGTTGTCTTGGCACTCCATTGGCATTCATATCATCTCATGTTGGTTCCTTCATGTTGATCCATTAGCTTCCATCCCATTGAGAGGAGTCTCTACACTTTGTTTCATTTCATCTTTGATTAGCATATCACATGTCTCTCTCTATTCTAGCATTGTCTAGGTTTTTCGATAAGGTTATCTATCACCAATTATCTTGTCTATCTGGATGTTGTAGAAGTGGAAACACCAAAGCATGGGTTTGACCAAGGCGGGTCTCCAAACAACACCAAAATTTTCACTATTGTCATGTGTATAGGTTTGTGGAGGAGAGTGCTTGAAGTATCAACATTGTCAATCGTTGAATCTGATGTAGACTCTACTCTTTTTCTTTGTTTCAAAGCATTATACATATTTGTTTTCACATTCTATTGTCACATTTCCTTTCTTATCATTAGTATAGTACTATGATATTTTCCCTCAAACTTTGAGTTGATTTTCATACCCTCTCCATACGGGACGAATACGTGTCATGTTGTCTATTAAAATAATATCTACTAAGTTAGATTATTTCTACTTTTAATGGTCACTTCTAGATATTGTAAATTTCTTGTATAATAAACTATTTCTATTATTTGTATGTTTCTTTTTAGAAACATCCCTTTTGTAAAATCTATAAGAACAATTCGTTCCTAGTAAATAATCATCCATTATTTTACAAATTGTTTATCTAATATGGTATCTGTCATCCCGTTCCTACACTATTGTTCAAGACTTCTACTAGTATCCAGGACATTGAGCTCACAATTTTTTGTGTTTGATCTTTGGAGTTAGCACTTTTGTTTTCCATAGTTAAAATATTCTTATCTATTGTTTCGTTCAAGTTATTAATATTTATCTACATTAAGCATCATAGTTATCTAAATCAATTAAATTTATTTACATCAAACACTCTCATTAGTTAAAACCATCTTTATCATACTTGACATCTAGATCTCCTAACTCACCAGAGGGCTAGTTGAAGTTAGGTGGAGCAAGGGAGAGTTCATCTCTTTAGACTTTAATTGATCTCGATGTTGGTGCACTTTTCCATCTCCAAATTTTGATGAACTAACATGAAGCTTACATTCGTAAAAGCGCTTATGTCTATCTTGATGTTGTGAACTCCTATGAGCTTCACAACCCAAACCACCTGGGGAATTGTTATACGAAGGGTCTGTGGGATGTAGCATTCCTCCTAACCAATATAGTCTTGCTAGACCAAGTCCTATGTTTATCGAGAATCACCTAAGGATATAGATCTTAATGATACTAGTGGATCCAATTTCTTCGTAGGACCAATACTGGGACTTAACACCTCTTTGAAGGCGGGGTCCCAACATTCTACACCAACAAGTTCTCCACTCGACTCACCCCATACGATAGATCATGAATTGACTCTTACAGTTGAGTTTGATAAGATTCAATCCCTCGAGAATAAATTTAGATATTTTGAGAAATTCCTTCAAAAAAAGGGAGTATGTGCTAAGGCTAGAACTTTTGTCAATAATGTGAGAGAATTACTTATCTCAAACAAAGAAGGTCTTGAAGTACTTTTAGCATTGGGATAGATCAAGGATGATATTGTATCTCTTCCTCCTAATTCTTAAGGGGACCAATCAAGCTTTACTAGAGAACATATTGGTGTCGCAATATCTAGAGTATATGTGCATATGGTGGAATTTATGCCTAACACTGGCCCTTTGAATAATGGTGTTATCCCCGATGTCACCATAAATAGGAATCCCTAGGGATATGGTACACAAAATATTGGTGTGAATCCTGAGTCCAAGGATAGTAGTAGAGGACAAGTCAATAGTGGATCATTTGCTCACCCTAGTTGTAGAGGCAATCCTCCTCCTCCTTTGTCCCATAACCTTGTCCTCTATACTATATTTTAGAATATGGAACATTACAACAACAATTGGTTAACTTGTCGACTGCGACTAATCAAAGTTTTCTAACTCCATATTATCGTCACAATCTATTGACCATGCAAGTGTTGAACATAGCACTGCCACAGTGGGTTGAGTCCTTGAAGTTCAAAAGGTATAGTGGTGATGGAAATCCGCATCTCCACATCGATTCCTTCTTGATGCAGTGCAATGATTATCACAATCTGGATTATGTGTTGCTTAATCTATTCTCTCATTCCCTTGACGAGGTTGCTATGGAATGGTATAGCTCTCTTCTAGAATATTCTATTAATACTTTCAATGACTTTATGGATGCCTTATGTTGGTGTAAATAAATATTTATAATTACACTTTACTTAATCTTACTTAGGATAATGCATTGCAGAGTAGTTTGTCATTGAGACACCTAGGATTTTGCACCTCAATTAAGCACATGGTGTAGGAGAAATTCCACTTTAGGTTTGAGATCCACCTTTAGTGCACATATCACATTATCATCCTCATCCTATGGTACATACTTTATTGCATAATGGAGGATGATCCACATTTGGTGGACATGTGATTACACCTTGCATAGGTGAGAGCTTATCATCTCCTAAACATTCTCTCTTATCACCTTTCCTATATAAGGAGGGCTATTATGTCATTTTAATCAATTCATTAGATCAATCAATCATCAATCATTGCATCATTAATACAAGTCTATTCTTGTTCATATCATATCTCTTTCATTTGTGTTATTCTTTAACCTCTAGATCCTTGGTTCAATCTTTGCTATTTGCAAATTCTTACATGGTATCAGAGCCATTGGAGTGTTTTGGTTAGCCTATTTGGAGAGATCTTGGTGCAAGCATTGAAGGTCCATATCTCATATCTAAAGAACAATGTATTGTAGAAGCATCTTGGGTAAGATTTGACCTCACCATTGCGTCCGGGAGGCTCTTTTGGTTAAAATCGACTATAAACTCACCCATATTCGGTGAAAGTCAAAATCGAGGTAAATTTTTTTTGCAAATCAAGTCATATGACTCGATCTACGCCTCTGTGGTATGATTTCAAAAATAAAAATTAAAAAAATTGTCTTCGGAATTTTTTTCTGTAAAATATTGTTTTCGGGGTTGGTATGGCCCCTATATATTATTTGTCAGTGACGGGTGACATCAGCCTGATAGTCAATGACAATAGTTGTGCATGTAAGCTGACATCATCGTCTATACACATCAAATGTGTTCATTCAAGTGACAGACCACAACACAACCAAGTGATAGGCCGAAACCAAGCACTCAACCAGTTCGACCGAGCTTAGAATGACCGCGCTAGCAGTTCGAGCCTGACGCCAAGCTCTTTGTTTTTCCTACTACAAGCTTTTGGTTATAAAAGGGTTCAAACCCCTTCACCCGACGCATGTGGGACTAAAGTCCTAGTCCCCAGCACCACTATGCCCGAGCGGCTAGATCCACCGCCTGAGCTCCACTATCTCCGCTTTGTCGGGCCCTTGCTCTACCAGGCGGAGCTCTCTATAGCCACGACACCTTGACAAGCCACCTCGACCACCATGCAAACCAATTAGAGGTCGACAAATGGCACCTTGCCATAGCAACAATGCACAATTAGCTTGCCATGTCAATGTGCAGTTGCTCAATCACCTCCAACCGTATGACATGCCACCATTGTATGAAATGTGATGTCAGCATTGTATGAACAACCCACGTCAGCCAAGGGGGTTGAATGTTTGCCACATCTCTCGATTAGGAGCCTCAATTTGACGCCCATTTGGATGTCAAACAAGGAAATTTGTCTTTTTTGGTGACGGTCATACAAATGTCAAATTTAACCTAGCATATTGCTGACATCATCAAGGGTTTGAATTTTCTTTCCTTCACCATTGGAGTTTTTTGATTTGCAGTCTAACTTCAAAGGGTCATATCTTGCTCATTTTTGCTCCTTTTTTCAAGCCTTTTTTATTGGAGTAGAATTTCCTGAAGATTCTAGTGGTGGTATTATTTTTGCATTTTGGTGGCTAGATTAATCATAAACTGCAAATTTTCATGATTTTTCCTGCATGTTCCTAATTTCTGCAACTTCTAGGGCTTCGTTTGGGCACTTACAGTAACATTTTGAGGTGATTTTTTTTTAAAGTGCAGGATTTTTCGTCTACTTTCCAAATATGTAATTAGATTTTAGTGATTTGGGGTGGATATATCACTTTAAAAAATAGGTTATTTTTGGGCTATATTTGCATTTGGTTAATCCTTAGATTTCAGTTTTCTGATTTGAATCAGTCATTTGAAGGAGTTATTAGTTGTTATCAGTCATTATTTAGTTGCATTATGGATAATTCAAAGGTCAAAATCCTCACTCCATATAACTACCATGAATAGAAAGAATATTTATGTGATCACTTGTTGAGTATTGGATTGCTTAGAATGACTCTTGGACAGAATCAAGAACCAGCTACAAGTGTTGCAGAAAGGAGAAAATGGTTTGATCAAAGGGATAAAGCACTTGGCTCTCTTATATCATCCCTCTCTCATGATTTTCTCTTTCATATTGCATCGTGCACACATCCTCATGATGCTTGGATCATATTGGAAGGACTCTTTGGTAAATCTGATAGAATGAGAAAATTTAGATTAGAGAATGAGCTCATAGATCTAAATCCTAGTGATTTTGACAATATTCAAGACTTATTCTCTAAGTTCAATTCTATTAGATTGAAGCTTTCTACTTGTGGCATTACTAAAGGGGATGGACAATTGATCTTTTCTATTCTTTCCAAGCTAGGTCCTGAATATTCAATCTTTATTTCTACATTCTATGCTACTATGGATACTCTTGGTAGTGCATACAAATTGCCTTCTCTTGATTAATTTGTAGCTCAACTCACAAGGGAACAAGCAAAGTTGGCACACATGGGTCAATTGAAGCCTTCAACACATCATGAATTGATTGCAAATGAATCTACTTCAAAGGATTCTAATGGCAAAGGAAATAAATAACATAAGGATCCTAAGCCTCCTGACAAAGGTAATGAATCTCCTTCACACAATACTTTTGAATCCAAATCCTCTTCAAGAGAGGAATCATCTAGAAGAAAGAGGGATAAATGTGCATATTGTAAAAAGCTTGGACATGATGAGCATAAGTGTTTTCATGAGAAGATTGATGAGCTAACTCACATTATTCTAAAGCACAATATAAATTTTCCCTCATCGGTGGTTGCTCATTCTTTTACATATTTGGCAGCTTTTACATCTCCATCATCATCCAAAGATAAAGGTAAAGGACAAGCACTTTTGGCTTCCACACATCCTGAGCAAGGTACTTGATTTAGGAGCATCACATCATATGGCATCTTCTATGGATATGTTTTATTCTATTGAGCCTTGTAATTCTCCTAATATTTTGATGGGTAACAACACATACACAAGAGTTTGTGGGAAAGGTTCTATTCCTATGGGGGAGGGGACATTTAAAGATGTTCTTTATGTACCATCTTTGACCACTAATTTCCTTTCTATTTATCAAATTACTCATGGGTCACAAGGTAAAATTATTGAGTTCACTCTAGATTATGTCTACATTAGGGGCATGGAGACTAGAGATGTCATAGCTATGGGAGTTATTGATCATACATCGCGCTTGTATTCTTTTTCACATTTTGATGATGATGATGATGATGATGATATTCATGATGTACACACCCCTTTGCCAAGGAATAATTATGTGTGTGAGGAGAAATTTGGGCACTTGAATCATTTTGTTGTTGAGACAAGTGTTGAGCTTCCTACTCCTCCACCTCCTACTTCTTCAGACATGGGCTCTACTATTCAGCAGGATGGTCATAGTGCTTCAGATCTTGCATAACGAGATGACTAATTGGATGCATTTTCAGCATTTTTTGTTGATTCTCATGATGAAAATTTGGGAGACATAGCTGAGGGGGTTTCTCTTCTCTTTGATGATTGTAAAGAGCCTTTGTAGCTCTCTATCTTACTAAAATGATTTTCACAACAATTTT
The DNA here is from genome assembly GCA_027943335.1 of Chamaecyparis obtusa. Classification (NCBI taxonomy): domain Eukaryota; kingdom Viridiplantae; phylum Streptophyta; class Pinopsida; order Cupressales; family Cupressaceae; genus Chamaecyparis; species Chamaecyparis obtusa. The sequence continues at coordinate 1,138,781 of BSBK01002440.1, read as the reverse complement.
GACAATTTGAATTCTAATGCTTCATGAAATTGAGAATTCCACCAAAGATGAATTTTTAACTTAGAACAATTTATCAAAAAATGTATTGATTCAATTTCACATCAATATAACATTAATACTTGCATATTATTATTTCTATACAAATCAAATTTTTATTAACCAGCACCCGTTTCTATATGTCGGCTGCAAATGAAACTCCCAGCTTGGTCAAACACATGAGCCTCCTTCCAAAATCATGGCTATTGTAGATGAAGCCGTCTTGATACCCAAACTCCTTGTGTAAGGTGTGAACTCCCTGGTTATGCACAGACTGCTAACGAAAGACTCCTGCAGGCACATTCACGTGCTCATTAATAAATGTGGCTGCTTCTATAGATACCGCTTGGTATCAATTCTCTATTCAATGCATGAAACCCCCATGAATAAACAATTGACTCCAACAACACACGTCCAAATCTACAAACTACTATCATTTGATAACGTACGACACTGGCAATATCCATACGACCCAGGTATTAAATCTGTAGTCGATCTATACTCATAACATTGGCATTCTTTCACAATTCGATGGTATTCAAACCCATCTCATAGTGAATTTCTTAGGAGGAGTTGATACTTCTCCAAAGTTATCTATAAACCCTTACTTCCTTAGATATTTCAAAAATTTCCATCCAAATCAATGTTAATAATCATAACATAATGAGTTTTTACGCAAGTCCAAGCATTTAATAAAAACCACAATCTTCTTCAACACACTAATCTTCAGCTTAAAAGACACACCTTTCACTTAAGTGCCTTGAATCGTCAAGCTCACACTTTTAATTTAAAACACTAAAGTCTCATGACAATAAATTAAGCCAAGCTTAATTGCATAGAATATGAAGATGGAGACAAATAACGAACAATACTGAAGAAGATTGAAGATCAATCCAGAACCCAATTGCCTTGCCCAAAATAGAAACCAATAACTCACTTACTAAAAATAGTAAGTGCAACATAGAGATCCCCTAATCATTCCATCAGCTCATGGGGATCGTATTAATGAACTGACAATAACTAGCACAAGTACCTACTAAATCAGGGATATTACAATGATAGCATCATAGTTGGAGATACTTCTTCACCTTCTTTGGATATTGGTATTCTTGATTCTTCTTCTTCACTTGATTTGTCACATGATGTGATAGATTCCTTGAGCTTGGAGAGACATATTCAGTCTTCACATATTCATATATGAACACCTTCATCTTCTTCCTCCTTCCATTTGCACATGGATTGATTTCTTCATCATTTGATGTATCTATTTCTTCCTAAGGGAAGACATGTTTCTTGTAGGCATTGGTTAATCTTTTGTTTGTAGGTACTCTTCATCAACATGGGAGCTTCTTCATTATGGGGGGAATATCATGTCCCTAATTATCCTTCTTATGGGGGGGATATCATGTCTCTAACTATGTGATATGTTTGTGTAGAGACATGTCACTATGTGATATGTTTCATAGGGTTTAAATACTAAGTTCAGAAGGATCCTAATATTATTCATATGGATACTAAGAAATCATATATTACATAATTCATGATATGAAGTATCACCTAACATGTGATGCCCAATTTTCAATATCACCTAACATGTGATATGAGGAATCACCTAACATGTGATACCCAATTTTCAATATCACCTAACATGTGATGCCCAATTTTCAATATCACCTAACATGTGATATGAGGAATCACCTAACATGTGATATGAGGAATCACCTGACATGTGATACCCAATTTTACATATCACCTTGATATGAGGAATCACCTTAGACTTCTCTCTCAAGGAGAAGAATGCAATACCATACAAGATGATAGATGAAACTCCTTTTCATCTAAGGCTTCATTCTCCAACATGCCAAGTTTATCTCGAAGGTACACAACCTTACCTCTAGCAAGAAACTTGGTGAGAATATCAACCATATGTTCTGTAGGGATAATGTACCTTGAATAGCATACTTATGCACTGTATCTCTTATGTAGTTTGCATCACTCTAGGTGAACCCCAAGTTATGTAAGAGATCGCATAAAAGTATTTTAGCCAGCACACATGAGACTCAATCTCATGATCATAGTCTTCTAGATGTTTCCTTTAAGGTCTTTGTAACAACCTCCTCACCAAGGTTGTTTTAGATGAACTATTATACTCCCTCTGAATCTAATACCAACCTTCTATGAGGAAGTCATGTCATTGACTTTTGGTCTGCATTACGCTCTTATCTTGAATTCCCAACCATCTATCTTTTTCACAATTCTTTTCCTTTTATAGTTTCCTAGTCAATAGGGAAACCATCTTGATATGGTTTACTCCCTCTGTATCAATATGACCAAGATCCTTGGAAATCAAATAAGGCATATCCTTTAGATGTTGTACTGACTCCTCTGAATCTTGAAGTACTGACATCAACATTTAACCTTCTTGTCCAAGGTTTCCTCTGATGGTTCATCATACTTCTTCTGAATGTGATATCAACCTCTGACCTTTCTGAAGATGTTAGACTCCCTCTAAATATCAATCTTTTCTTTGTCTTTGAAGAAGTGTCAGACTCCCTCTTAATCTCAATCATCAAGGATATTTGCTTCAAGAGCCTCACTTTATCCAGCTTGATCACTAGATGACTAATAAATTCTAGATCACAACTTCTTTGAAGCTACTGTCATAAGATTGAGTTTGTACAATATTTTTTAGCATGTGTACAGTACCAACCTTCTTTTCCTGCAAGAATATTCTCAGACATAAAGGAGAATAACTCTTATAGTATGTATAAAATTACAATTAAAAGACAAACTACAATAAGTAGATAAAAGTAAAAGATAAGAAAACTTATTTGCACATGAGAGTCCATAGACATTTAAGAATGGAGCATCTCCTTTCTAAAGATGGTTCAATTTGCAGCCGTGTTTCATCAATATGTTTACTCTTTCTCAAGTTGTAGTTTGTTGATACCACTGTAATGACCCAATGCCTTGATACCAAGCGCGGTCTGCAGTTAGCATGTGATTACGGCTTCATGGAATGCTCATGCCAACAATCTTTGGTGTTGATACTGCATCAACTATAAATTCTGGGCGTGTGATATAGCTTGGCAATAGTGGCTAATACAAGGTCATCTCAATACATGTGCCTGTGACCAAAGGTGACACTGTAGAAAATGATGTGAATGAATATGTCTGTTCTTTACACTAATAGTGGTGACTATGGTTGCTGCTATAATGAATATCTTCCTTCATTCTATTATTAGTGATCAAGCATCCTTCATAAATTCATAGAAGGTTCCCATGGCTTGATACATATGTCAATATATCAATCATCCACTAAGTAGCTTTAATTGGCATTTACTAATCCTTCCAATCCCATGATTAAGTGGGTTCAGTTTATGCTTCTCATATTGTCATTACTCATTCCATTGTCATGTGTATGACAAAAATATCATCTTCCATTATAACCAGTTTAGTTCATCATCCAAGTGGATGGTATAATGCAACATTATCGTTCATTACATATAAATGAAATTTATACATAATAGAGTCTACCAAATAGAACTATCTTCATTACATAGCACACAAAAATTGGATAACTGTATTCCAACTCATGGATTATGCATCATCATTCTATAACATTTTGTCCCTACAGGACTCCAATCGACAATCTCATGTGCCTGCAACTCATCAGAATCAGCAAAAAAAATATGCTATGAATCATTTCTCTACCTGGAGAGGGCAGGTGAGATAGAGTACTCCATCAATTTCACATTATCGGTACAATCACCAGGTGGTCCTATCTTCACCCTTGTATTGACATGTGCAAAGTGTATCCTCAAGGATTTCATGTAGTCAACAGACTCGGCGAGCAATACAAGAATCCCTTTCAAGGAGTGAAGATAAAAAATCTTTTGGTCTTTGGCATGTTGCTTGTTGTGATCATCATACTTTATATGAAACATCGAAAGTATAAGATAGAAGAGGTGATCATATCAGATGCCCTTTGTAAACTTCTGGGTCACCCATATGAATTCAAATACAGAGCCCTCAAATGTCTCCCTCATCCGCATATTGACTCATTAAGGAGATTGATGCTATTCAATATAGGGGGAATTATTATTGTTATCTTCTTATTATCACTCCTGCCCATATCCAATTACATCAGAGTTTAAGAGGTTTCTATCTAAGTATGCATAGGAATATCTCCTTTCTATTCTCCTCTTTTTGGTGTTTGAATATATTGCAAATGATCCATTCTCGGAATAACTTGACCAACAACTATATTGTTCCCATTATAGCCTCAAGAGCAAAAAGAGGGCAAATAGGTGATGTTGTAGTTTCCAAACAGGTTCAAGCATAGTGTTTACCTAGTGCTAGGCCTCCAGACTCCTTCCGCACTATCCACGTACTGCTACTAATGGTGCTCCCTCTAAACGGAGCGTTAGATATCTCTGCAATGACTAGTCGGGCTTTAGGCTGGTCCTGAACCGATCCACTGTTGATGTTCCAGACCAAGACAAATGGAGTGCACAATAATCACAACTGTGTATGTAAAGAAGGAGGCACATGATTCTAATGGTCTCATGTGATGAGTTTTCTACAGTATCCAAGAGGGGTGTGTGGTGTATAAGCAGTGTCACTACCACTAGACGTTCATTAATCAATGCACCAATCCTTCAATTTTTACAATGCTCTACTAAACAGGATACGCCCAGATTTGGTGTTTGGTATCGAATGCCTTAAACTTGCAGAGCTAGCTTTGATCACTCCCTTCCCTTATACCATCCACACTATCATACATGCATAAAATGGTTCGTACTATTTTGATAAATGAAAAATGTTCAAGCTGTAAGAAATGCTATTTGCTCATATGTAATCATAATTTGTGGAAACGTATATAAATGTTTCAAATTGTAAATTTTCTTTCAGTCTAATCGGATCTTTCTTCAAGATGTTAGGCTTTAAATGAAGAATCCTAGCTCTGATACCATGTTAAGTAATTATAGATCATAAGATGTAAACTGAATGTATGTAGTAGAATACAATTGCCTTGGTTATTGATTGATTCTACAAAAATACAATGAATATATATATATATATATATATATATATATATATATATATATATATATATATATATATATATATATATATATATATATATATATATATATATATATATATATATATATATATATATATATATATATATATATATATATATATATATATATATATATATATATATATATATATATAATCTGAAGAAGTAAATATGAAAAGACATGACTTATCATTTAATTGATAAGTCATGATTGTTCATATTAACTAACCTAATGATTATCATTTTGAACCATACAGTAAACATAATGCATAAGGCTTGGTGGAATTAATATACTTGGACAGTCACGATACTATCATGACTGTCATATACTAACAGTCTGATAGTATCATGACTGTTCGTATATAGTAGTCACGATAATATCATGACTTCCTTTGCCTGTAGCGATAATCATATTAATAACAGTTTATACGATTCAATAATATTTAATATTCCATTCAATATAATATTATATATATATATATATATATATATATATATATATATATATATATATATATATATATATATATATATATATATATATATATATATATATATATATATATATATATATATATATATATATATATATATATATATATATATATATATATATATATATATATATATATATGCATATTATTATTGTCTCATCGTTTATTAAACACGAATGAACAATACTTTAACAATATTTAGTCTTCACAGATTCATATATGAACACCTTCATCTTCTTCCTCCTTCCATTTGCACATGGATTGATTTCTTCATCATTTGATGTATCTATTTCTTCCTAAGGGAAGACATGTTTCTTGTAGGCATTGGTTAATCTTTTGTTTGTAGGTACTCTTCATCAACATGGGAGCTTCTTCATCATGGGGGGGATATCATGTCTCTAACTATCCTTCTTATGGGGGGGATATCATGTCTCTAACTAACATTTTCCCTTCATGTATTACATTGCATATTGTACATGGGTACCTAACATTTCCCAGTAGCTGAGACCCATATTGCATTGCGAGTTTAAGTGCATTCCCCTAAGTTGCACTTAAGGGGGGGTGTTGGTGTAATTAATTTTTCCTAATTACACTTTACTTAATCTTACTTAGGATAATGCATTGGATAATAGTTTTTATTTGAGACACCTAGGAGTTTGCACCTCAATTAAGCACATGGTGTAGGAGAAATTCCACTTTAGGTGTGAGATCCACCTTTAGTGCACATATCACATTATCATCCTCATCCTATGGCACATACTTTATTGCATAATGGATGATGATCCACATTTGTTGGACATGTGATTACACCTTGCATAGGTGAGAGCTTATCAACTCCTTATCATTCTCTCTTATCACCTTTCCTATATAAGGAGGCCTATTATGTACATTTTAATCAATTCATTAGATCAATCAATCATTAATAATTGCATCATTAATACAAGTCTATTCTTGTTCATATCATCTCTCTTGCATTTGTGTTATCCTTTAACCTCTAGATCCTTGGTTCAATCTTTGCTATTTGCAAATTCTTACACCTTCCTTACTTGGTTGCAAGCTAACATTAGAAGCAAGGTCACTATTGTTGACCTTTTTCATTACCAGCAAAATTTGAATGATAAGATAATTAATTTGATTTCAAGGTATCAGTCCATCTCCACAAAAGTTCCTTATGCCCTACTCGATGCCAACCTCTAAATGATGTTTATTGAAAATCTGTAGTCAGTATTAAGAGAAAAGTTGTCATTGAATAGGTATCCTAGTTTTACTTGCATTTGCAATGCTCTAATAGATTACTAACACACCATGGATCAATTTGGACACACCTCCTCAAATGCCTATGGAGGGGCTTCTACTTCTGGGGGGTCTCGAAAGAATAAGGTTATGACCAATGTTATGGTACTACCACAATGTTATTTTAATTTGTGTTGCTTCTACATAACTTTATAGTTCTCATGAATCAGTCAATAATACATATAATATAATGAAGGAGAATATCATTTAGGAGGTCTACTTATCCTAAAAGATCTTTTCATTCGAGTTTGAGGAACTTGTTGTGGTTCTAGTTTTTTCAATATTGTTTGGCACTATTGGTACTGTTCAGACTTAGAATTGTCATCCTAACTCAGGCATTAGGGCTACGTGACAATTCTATCCTGACAATGGAAACCTCCTCGAGCTATGGGTGGACTCTGAATAAGGAGGAATCTCTGGATTCTAGGCCAGTTCCTATTAAATATAGAATATCACATCCTGATCTATAACTTGTTGGGAAAAAGGAAAATAAAACTTCTAACTAAAAATAGATTAGGGTGATACACCAAGAAATGTTTCAAACTTTGTAGAAAAGATAAATCATTAATCCTAACTCATAAATGAAGATCTTAACACTTCGAATCTCTGCTCAACATATAGGTTAACAAAACTTACTATTAGGGTTAGACCATGAATAGCTTGAATAGTCAACAGAAATACATTTCTCATACAAGGCTTTTAAGCAATTGATTACCTTAAGAAGGAATAGAAATCTACTCACTTCCTTTGGACAATAATGAATTTAGCACTTGTTAGAAAAGATGAATACAGGATCCTATATCAAAACAACTCCACAAATATGAATAAAAAATCTCTAGTTCATTCCCTCCAAAATCTAACAAAAGTGATTACAAAAAATGGCTTACAAAACATGTAGGAACAACAAGTTCTCTATATGCCCTCTCTCAAAAATCTGCAACCATTAAATTGATCATCAAAAATTAATTTTATAGCCTACCTAAGCTTCAAATCCGAAAATCCAAACCCCACAAATTGCCCTAAAAATGGCCAAAAATATGCCAATAATTAAGCCTCTAAAAACTTGACTCTAAGTGCCTCTTAAATATTGGCTTATACTAAGGACTTAATCCTTTTACAATTCCTTACCAATATTTAAAATATACTTAATATTAGATCAAAACTAACATCAAATAACCTAACTATTCAACTCCTAACCTAGATAAAAAAACTCTAAGTGTGAAACATGCAAAGTGGAGAAAGTCGACATGACTATTCAATCCACTTGCAATATAATACAAAATTCGAGGAGATGAAAGTCTGATGTGGCACTATATGGTTTTCAAAACTCTGTAGGAATGTGACATCTGCATTAATGGCATTGAATGTTTCTCTTCTCACAGACTCCAAATTTGTTATGTTCATTTTGTTCTCGGCACTTGTGCTTATTTCATTCTTCATAGAGAAGAATTAGGGAAGATGAAAACCCTAATTGTATGAAAGCTTTTCGAAACTTTTTTATGAAGCTTGGTTTGACTGTGAATGAACCTCTCTGTTGAACTTGAGCTTACTGCTACGTTGGAGATCACTGCTATTCCTCATTGATGTGCATTTCAAAAAGAGAACTCAGCATTTGGAAAACTCGGGTTTACTGAGCATAGACTATAACCTTCAATCAACTTTGGCTAGCAACTGTAAGTTATCTTTAAGCTCGGTTTATCTCTTGGAGATATATTTTTTGGTAATGAATACAATGAAACTGTATCATCACTTCTGCATAAGTTGTGGCCTCTCATCTTTTGAACTATTCCTTCACTGGTGTTATTTGAAGTATGACTATTGTTTGATATTATGAGGTTCAAGTTCTCTTTGATGATCTGGTGAGTGGTTGTGTACCCATTTGAAAAGTGACTGATAAATGCTTGCTTTGAACTGTAACTTATCTTTGATTTTGGTTCTCCTTTTTAACTTGTCACATGTAAACTTATAGCTCGTGGCTTTGCTATTGTTTTTCATTTCCATCAGTCACGGCTTGTGACTATAATAAGTCTCGGCATGGATATTTATATGCTTTTTTTTATCACTGTGATTGTGACTTCATTCTTTTGAAGCTCTTCTAAGTCACATTTCATGTGACTGTAGATTCTTTTGGTCTCCTCTTTTGTTTACAGCTTCGAATACACATACCATGATCCACGACCTCTATTATTTTGTTCCCTTTTATTTTATTTACGGGTTCAGAGCCGTGAGCTTCAAACCTTGTCTTACTAACAGTCACAGCTTTGTGACTGGTGTAGCTTTCTCTTAACTAAATATAAAGTCATGACTGCAGTTATGATATCAGGCTCTTGAGTATTTAACAAAGAAATCAAACCCTACATACCATTTGATGACTTGTAGTCTAGAGTCGAGTTGACTATTTTCCTTTCATTCTGTGATCCGATTATGTGAATCATTACTTGTAACTAAAGATCGACTTCACTTGTGACTGAGAATGAACTCGGCTTTGACTGAGAGCTCACTGATATTGTATGCATTGAAAATTGACAGTTTTGAACACCTGTACTTATCTCAACTTTTCTCTAGCCTTTGACTGGTAAACATTTCAGATTTTCTGCAGATGTGACATGAAGCTTGTTTGAACATTTTGTTCACACATTCCACACTTACATGGACATTTGAAATTTACTGTCAATAGTGGAGTTACTAAATTCGGTCTCTTTTCTTCAGCATATAACTGTGACAACATATAATGAAACCAAAATTCATAACCACTATGACTGGGAATTTTGACATGACAGATAATTGCTCTTCTTTGATTAGCTTCTAAAAATAATCTGTATAATATAGTCATTTACTAGAACTTGATTTAAACATGTTTTCTACAGTTTGTAAATAAATTGTGACTATAGCATATAACATCCAAACTATTTCATTCTGCTGACATGAATAAATCTGTGTCATATCGGCAGTGAATTTGATAAACTTGTGAACTCATTCTGACAGAGCAATGAAACTGAGCCATTTTGAAAATAGTTCAAGCTGAAACTACAAAACCCTATTGAGATGAATGAAATTCCATTAGCATTACACTACATGAACTCTTTTCTGGTCATTTCATCAAAGTTGTGAGCTTGTGACTGAAAGATGTGATACATGTATACAATTTTGTTATGACATCTTTCAGTCATAAGCTTCACAAACTTTGGGAGCTGACTAAAATGACTGAAAGGCATCAAGGAATAAAAGTCACTATGCTCATAAAAAATAAGTACTTTAATCTCTCTTCACTGATAGGTGTGCATTTTCTTGTACTTTCTATTTTCACTGTTACTCTACAGCTTGAATTCCACTTGATTTGTAACTTTGATATTCCAACTATAGGAATAACATGTTATGTACTTTTGTTCAATAGCATGAATTTTCATTTTTGCATCCTAGTTTTTAGCATCATAACTCATGCAGCATGTCCATTGTTAACAACTCTCTTTGATGTTGAATCTACACTTAAAATATGAGAAGTACAATAAGATTAAAATGTTTGTTCATTGTTAATGAAGTTCGAGCATGGGCTCATGACACTCAAAAACACCAGAATGCTACTTAGTGAGGTTCGAACACGGGTTTGTGACACTCACTAAAAACAAATTGTAAACATTTTATAACTTTATGGCTCAATCTTGAAGCACTCTTTCTGTAATCAGCAACAATAATGATATTACTTGAAAATGTACCTTTGAAAAAGCAAGGACATATTATAGTTACATTTTGTAACTTGAACTTTGAATATTGGGAACACCTGGCACTTCCTGTAGCACTTCAATCATGGAAATTCAGCTTGATCTACATCTTTGACAATGACTGAATGTGAAAACCAATCAACTATTTTCTGTAAAATAATTTGTTAAGCTCTCAAATAACATCATTATGAAATGATTAGATTAGTGAACATAATAAACAACTTGTAAATTTACTTTCAAACCATTATGTTCACTAATCTAGCCATGAACTGCATTATCTGAAAAAGGTTTCTCAGTTTGCAACATACTAAATCCCTTTAATTTAGACACTTGGTTAATAAAAGAACGGCATACACCACAATGATCATAAATAGTAAACGGTTTCATGTCAGAAACAAGTCCCTTTAATACTACCTTGCAGTGAGTGTCAGTGTACATTTCCTTATTGCTTTTAGTTTTCCAAATTAATATGTAGTATTGAAAACTTGATTGCTACAGTATGTTATTTGTTTCTCGTGTATTGCTTAGATCCAACAGGATCTAACCATATTTTCTCTCTTATGCAGATATGAACCCTAAAGACCTAAATGCAGATGAAGACCTGGACTTTGAAGACCTTGGAACCTGAGACCTAGCAGACAACTAGCTGATAATAAATCAACACAGAGGCAATGCATGGGACCCCTATTCCATACTTCAATCTTTCTTTCAATTCTACAAGTGTACTCTACTTATTGATATGAAATATGAAACAAGAAAGGACATTTGTATACTACATTCAGTTTGAATGCACAATGTAATGATCATTCATGAATTTTGAAATTTTTGGAATAGTGATCAATACTTAGAGTACAATGATGACATCTAGAATGAATGTAATAATGACATGTAAACTAACAAAACCTACAAGGTAGTGTTAATTAGACCAACAAATACAACCTTTTCCTATTTATGCTTATTGTGTTGTATGTTATATTTTTTAGTAACAATTTTGGCGACTTCTGTTGGATGTCTGTCTGCTAGACATGACCTATAGACTTATCATAGGGAAATAGAAATTAGGAAAACTGAAACCATGAATGCAACCATTATTGAAATGAAAATGCACCTAAACTAGACTCAATGCAACCTAGAGACCTAGTGCTTTGGACAACACTTATTGAACTTGAAAAACTAAACCTAACCTAACCCTCAAAGCAAAGCTTGAGGTGTATTCCATTAACTAGAATCTCCAAATCTTCCCCCTCAGTTGTGGACAACTGAAAAACATTGTTCTCCTTACAGACTATTATAACAAAAGGGCCTGACCAAAAATTATCAAATTTATCATGCTGCCCTGGCCTACTCTTTAGTACATCCCACTTGAGTACTAGATCACCTTCTTTGAATTTTCTAAACTTAGCTTTCCTGTCAAAAGATCTCTTAGTCTTTGCTTGCTTTAGTTCCATTGTTTCTAATGCCTTTCTCCTTTCCTCTTCAAGCTGTAATAAATCAACATACCTTAGTTTAAGGGGATCCTCTTCTCCAAATAGTAACATCTAATCAGCCAGCTGCAAGGCTGGAAATTCAATAGAAACAAGCAATCTGGCCTCTTTACCATAAACCGGGACATAAGGAGAATTCCCAATTACTTGTTTAGGTGTAATCCTATCCAACCATAAGGCTGCCTTCAATTTAGAATGCCAATCTCTCTTATTCTCCTGCAAAGTCTTTTTGATGATTCTGATTAGATTTTTATTAGTAGACTCTACAAGACCATTACCCTGAGGATAATAGTTAGAAGAAGTATTTAAATAAATCCCATTCTTCACAACCCATTATGTAATAGCTAAACCAATAAAAGCCATAGCATTATCAGTGATAATTGATTGAGGCACTCCAAACCTGGTCACAATATCTTCATAAAATTTTAACACAACAGGTCCAGTAGCCTCTTTCAGTGCAATAGCTTCAGTCCATCTCGTGAAATAATCAATAGTAGTCAAAATCCATTTATGACCTGCACTAGAATTAGGATTAATAGGACCAATAAAGTCCATTCCCCACTTAGCAAATGGCTGATCAACCAAAATTGGCTTTATTGGAAATGCTGCTAGCTTTTGTTTACCTGCAAATATAGCACATTTCTGACATCTTCTGGCCCAAACATGAGCATCCTTAAATAAATTAGGCCAATAATAACCTGCCCTTAGTATTTTCCAGGCTGTGATCTTAGGACTAAAATGTCCTCCATAAGATCCATCATGAAAATTCAAATAAAATTTTGTCTTGATCTAGTGAATCAATACATTTAAGAAACATTCCAGAATAATCCTTCCTATAAAGCATACCATCAATAAGAATATATGGAATAGATTGTAACCTATAGTATCTCCTCTTTTCCTTATCAAGATTGTTTGGGCATTGTCCAATTTGTAAGAATCTAGTCATATCTAATAACCAAGTTGTAGGATTATTAAATAATACAACATCACCTTGAAAATTTTTATATTCTTCAAAAACTTCAGCCCGTTCTTCCTCTTCTGCCATTTGAGCACAAAGGCCTTTGCCTCTAATCAGCTTAGTCACATGAATCTGTACATCATACTCCATAACTCTTGTTATCCAACCAGCCCTCTTTTCATTAACATCTTTGTTCAATAAAAACTCTTTAATACTAGGATGAGCAACCATCAGATGTGATGAGGCATATTAATGTCTTGATTTTAATATAAGTTTTTATAATGTGGACACACTCTTTATGCTTTGATAAAACATTCCTGAACACTTGTTGTAATTATCTTGTGAACTTATGCTAGAAACAGCTAGAACCTACTAAACCTATGGGTAGTGTGTATGACATGTTTTGCTTAATACTATACATAGAATGCAATATTTCATATAACTGTTTTAAGCTATGCTCTAATATTTGAGTAAAAGTAGGAATGCTATCTTGCATGCATATTCTAGATGTTGCTAACTTTTCAGGAGAATGAGGAGCGATGCAAGGAGTGGTGATTATAGCATTCAAGGAGGAAGACAATGAAGATCGGTCATGCCAGAGAAAGCGTAGTTCAGTTCCGTTGAATAAGTTGCGCCTACAAAGGAGTTCCAAAGAATATAGGGGATACAACTTGCTATATTTCTTGCAAGTTGTTATTCTAGTGCTTGGCAGTAAATGTGTTATGTCATGGTTGATCTTCCGCCTTCTTTTCTGGTGATGTTTGCTTAAGACTTTTATGAATGTTTTTAATAAGAATCCAATCCTATATATATTGGATCTGGGATTGTCCTAGAAAAAAAAAAAGGAGAAAATAGATAATGTTGATTTAGACTCAGAAGTTACTTTCCTGTTCTTCATGGATTGTTCAGTTTCTATGTAATCAAAGAAGGATTTTAATGGAAGAAGGATTTTGAAGCATTTGTTGTGTTCATAGTTAATTGAAACTGACCAAGGGGGCCCACTTGGGAGGTGGAATAGATTTAGGTAGAATAGATTCATTTCCTGTAGTTTCCTATTTTCAGATAGATTTACTATATTAGTCCCGCAACATTGTTACTATGAAGTTCCTGCAACACTTGTAGAAAATGATCATAGTGGATGTTCTTAGTTGTTAATTAGTTTAAGTTCATTCTTGAAGCTTCCTACAATTATCTGTTGTTAGCCAAGGTGTGTTTACTATTCTGTAGTAGTAGCATAGATTCTTCCAATGCATTTTTACTTTCCTGCAGCATAGGTGTTATGACTCCTAAAGGAACTTAGTGCACAAACTATGCTGGCCCATTTCAAGTCCTACGTCCCTGGGTTGACAATTCAAGTGTATTTCATGATGGAATAGATAATCTTTAGAATAGATATAGTATCTTTGAAGGAGAAACAATGGTGTGATTATCTTCATCTATTCTAAAACTGTACATTTTTGGTGCCGTTGCCGAGGATGGTGTCAAGCTAGGAACCTTCATGAGTCATTTATTTTCAGATTAGTTTGTTAGTTAGGAACTGCAAGTTGTGAGCTTGATTAACAAGTCACCAATTTCTTGCATGCATCAAAGAAGGAGAGATGTCCATGGTAGATTCCTTCCTAAGGAGCCTGTGAAAGCAAAAGAAGAATTTGAAGAACCTGAATTGCCATTTCTAGACACAAGCCTAGAGTTTACTGCATCATCATCTTCAGTAGAAGAAGACATCCAGAAAACATTTGACCTTCATCCATTTGAGTAAATATTGGCCAGCTTCCATACTAACTCCACTCCAAGACCACCTATTGTTCAGAATCCTCCAACAACTACCAATTTTCAGCCACAGTTTCAATATCCCATAACTCTAGCTATGGAAGCTCCCACATTTCCATTTCCAATACCAAGTCTTGTCAATAATCTCAATCTCAAAAATATACCTGCATTAGCATTACCAAAGTTTTATGGACTCGTAATAGAGGACTCTAATACTTTCCTGTTTGAATTTGACATCCTGTGCCGGAGCTTTGACTACAATAATGACATTCACAAGCTAAAATTATTCCCAGCCACACTAAATGAGTCATCTTTAAAATGGTTTATGGGCTTGGGTGCAAATGTAGTGGCAAATTGGGATGATATGAGACACCTGTTTCTTAACAATTATAAGGAATATTACAGGGGAAATGATTCAAAAGGTGATGACATTTTTAGAATGTCACGATGGGAAGATGAAACATTAGAAGATTATATATCTCGCTTCCTGTTCAACTTACAAAAGAACCCATAACACACCCTGCAGGAGGAGTCCTAGAAGTTGATTTTTCTTAGAGGAGTAAATGAGAATTGTCTTGAAGCATTGGATTTGATGGTAGGAGGAGATATATCCCAATCTTCATGGGATGACCTTTAAAAGATTTGCCAGAACTACTCTAGATCAGTAATAAAGAAAGGAAGGGGATTTCATTCAGTAATAGCCAAAGGAAGTGGCTCTGGTATTTCAAAGATAGAAATTTCAAATTTGTTGTCTGATTTCAAATAGGACATCATCAATGATGTCGCTACACATTTGGATATAATGGCTGCTAAGAAGAAACATGCAGAAGCTAAGAAGCAGTTAGCTGAGTATTGTCCACACTACCGGAAATAGAAGAAAGATTGTCATTGCAAATTGGTCACTAATGTGGAAAACCAGCATCTTTCAACTGAGTACCTAAAGATAGAAGGAGAAGATGAGCAAGTAATCTTCATTTCTCAACGTCGGCCATGGGCCCCACGTCAAAGTATGCCCCAAGACCCTTTACAAAATTCAAATCCATATAGTAATCAATGGAAAAACCGTAGTGTCCAAGGTCCTCCACAATATAATCAACCTAGTTGGAATAATGCTTGGCAAAATAATCCACAAAGTCAATGGTATCCTCCATAGTTCCAAAACCAATGGCCACAATTCCAAAACCAATGGCAACCACCCCAAGGGAGTTGGCAGCCTGCAAACCAATGGAGAGGACCTCAGCAATGGTCTAACAATACTGGATACCCACCTTTACCACCTCCAGCAAATACACCTGCACTAATGCCAGCTCCTATAATTTTTGGACCTCAAAAATAGACTTAGTTGCCTGCACAACCTCAGCCAAATCCAAATAACCAACAGCCACAACAACTAATGTATGTTGTTGATGCTCAGCAGTATCTTGTTTATGCTTTAAATGTTGCAGATTTACATTTGAGATCTGGTACAACCTTACCAGCACCTGAACCACCTTTAATAATTGAAATACCAGATCCTCCTATAGCATCAGTACTAGCAACTTCTCTGCTGCAAGCGGTTGACCCAGCAAATGTAACTAGTATAGTTCAAACTCAAACTGCAGTTGAACCTCCTTTTCCACAAAAGCTTATACAAAGTAAACCTGCACAAACAGAGGAGCAATCCTTTGACATTATTGACTAGTTGAAGAACATGCATGTCCAGATTCCTTTGTTCCGAGCTATTAAAGATGTTCCTCTTTATGGCAAAGCAATCAGAGAAGCCTGTCTTAAAAAGCCTGGGAGGAAGAAAAAGGACCCAACCACAGTCCATGTTATAGGACAATTGGCTGACATTATGTTAGAAAAATTGGTTATTCCTAAATATTCTGATCCAGGACGTCTAGTTGTGAATGTCATTATAAATGGTCAGTCAGTCAAAAATGCCTTGATCGATCTTGGTGCTATTATAAATGTAATGACCAAGGATACTATGAAAAAGCTGAACATAGAAGGAATACAGGCTACCCCAACAATTTTGCAACTTGCCGATAGTTCTACTGTCACTCTTGATGGAATGATAGAAGACATAGTAGTAGCCCTAGATTCTTTAGAGTACCCTGTAGATTTCATGATTCTATTTCCAAAAGTCAACTTAGTTGGTTATCCTGTCATTTTAGGATGACCATGGTTAGCTACAGCTGATGCAAATATAAGTTGTAGGTCAGGAAATATGACCATATCGGATGGACAAGAAACAAAGAAATTTGTCCTATATCCTCAAGCACAACCCCAACCAGATTTAAGCACACCTGTATGGCCAAATTTAGGAGATGGAGAGGAAGAGTTAAACTCTGTAGTATAGCTTATGATGTTACATAGACAATCCTTTATCAAGCTGCAAGAGGAAGATTCAGTAATTTAGAGTATTCTTAATAATACTTGTGTGGTAGAAAAGGATATATCTGACAGCTCTGTGTTAGAACTAACTACATATGAGGAACATATTGAGAATTATTTTCTGCCTAAGGAACCAGATATTATCCATCAGCTCTTACCATGTGAACTACATACAAGTCCCATCTCTGAAGTTGCTATGGTTAATCTCACAACTACTATTGAGTTGTCAAAAGGTCATAATCTCCATGTCAATAACAAACTACCTCCCAAATAGCTGAAACAGTTAACAAAGCTTCTCCAAAAATATGAAAAGGCTTTTGCATGGGATTATGGAGATATGAAAGGATTAAGCCCCACATTATGCACTCATAGAATATATATCAATGAAGGGTGCCTGCCACTCCGTCAACCCCAGAGGTGGATCAACCTAGCACTCAAGGAAATAGTTAAAACTAAACTACAAAAATTGCTTGAGGCTGGTTTCATATACCCCATATCTGATAGCCGATGGGTCTCACCTCTGGTTATAGTACCTAAAAAGGGAGGGAAATGGAAGATTTGTGTAGATTACAGAGAATTGAATAAGGCAACAAAGAAGGATAATTTTCCTTTACCATTTATTGATCAAGTTCTGGATACTCTAGCTGGTAAGAAATATTTTTCTTTTCTTAATGGATACAGTGGTTATAATCAGATAAGTATAGCTCCAGAGGATCAAGATAAAACAACATTTACATGCCCATGGGGTACTTTTGCATACTTTGTGTTTCCATTTGGCTTGTGTAATGCTCCAGCAACATTTCAAAGAGCTGTAATAAGTATTTTTGCTGACATCTCACACAACTATATGGAAATATACATGGATGATTGTACAGCATTTGGAGTGACCTTTGAGGAGGCCTTGAAGAATCTCGAAAAGGTTCTTGTCCAATGCAAAGAACATAACCTATCACTTAATAGTGAGAAATGTTTCATGCTCATGTAGGAAGGAGTAGTGCTTGGTCATTTTATATCAGCAGCAGGGATACAAGTGGACCCAGCCAAGATAGAGGTAATCCTAACATTGCCCATACCTACTAAACCAAAGGATGTAAGATCTTTTTTAGGTCATGCTAGCTATTATAGGTGTTTCATACAAAATTTTAGTCAAATAGCTAGTCCTTTGTATATGTTGTTGACTAAAGAAGTTGAATTCATTTGGACACCGACATGTAATGAATCCTTCTTGCAGCTTAAGAAACTCCTCACCACAACACCAGTTCTTAAGGGACCAGATTGGTCTATTCCATTCCATATCCATAGTGATGCATCAGACTATGTTGTAGGTGTTGTATTAGGACAAAAGCCTGCTAACCTTGAAAATGTAATCTACTATATTAGTAAAAGTCTCCATGGCCCTAAACTAAACTACACAGTAATTGAGAAGGAACTTTTAGCTGTAGTTTATGCATTGAATAAATTCAGGCATTATGTAACTGGCTATCCTATTTTTGTTCATACTGACCACTCAGCTATAAAGTACTTGATGAACAAACCTGTTGTAACTGGCCGATTGGCAAGATGGCTACTATTATTGCAGGAGTTTGATATTACCATTGTTGATAAGCCAGGAAAGGCCAATGTAGTTGCTGACTATTTGTCCAGACTTCAACTTGCTGATGAAGATCCAACTCTAATTGAAGATACATTTCCAAATGAGCATTTATTCCATATAGCAACCCAGACACCATGGTATGCAGATATAGAAAATTATCTTGCTGCAAATAAAATGCCACCACACTTCTCCCAAAAAGACAGGAAGAAGCTTACAGAGAAAAGTTTTCATTATTCATGGATTGATAACAATCTCTTCTATACTGGACCAGATCAAAGCATGAGGAGATGTGTCAAGGAAGATGAAATATATGACATACTACATGTCTGTCATGATGAACCATGTGGAGGCCATTTTGCAAGAAAAAGAATAGCATTAAAGATACTTACAACTAGATATTACTGGCCAACACTACACAAGGATGCAGCAAATTATACCACAAAGTGTGACAAATACCAGAGAATGGGCCGGCCAACAAGATCAGATGAGATTCCACTCAATCCACAGGTTGTTGTAAGAACCTTTGACAAGTGGGGTATGGACTTCATAGGGCCAATTGACGCACCATCAAATGGTAAATCCTACATCTTAGTATGTACGGATTATTTAACAAAATGGGTAGAAGTCAGGGCGATGAAAAATGCAAGAGATGAGAAAGTAGCTAAATTCTTATATGAAGAAATATTCACATGCTATGGAGTTCCCAGAGAACTTGTCACAAATCAAGGAGCCCAGTTCACATCAAATTTGATAACTGAACTTATGAAAGAATACAACATAAGGCACTAGAAATCCAGCCCTTATCACCCTTAGGCAAATAGGCAAGCAGAAGTCACCAAGATAGAAATTGAGGCCATTCTAACCAAGACAATGCAAATACATAGAAGGGATTGGAGCAGCAGATTAACTGAAGCCGTTTGGGCTTATAGAACAACATGGAAGACAACAATTGGATTTACCCCATTTGAACTTGTGTATGGCAAAGCAGTAATATTGCCCATTGAATTTGAACATAAAACATTATGCATTGATCTGGAATTAAACATCAGTCTTCCTGCAGCACAAGAAGAGAGACTTCTCCACTTGAACTCACTGGACGAGATGAGAAAGATAGCTTTGGAAAGAATAGAGATCATCCAGAAACAACGAAAGAAATGGCATGATGCACATATCAGGAATAAACAATTCCAAGTAGGAGATTGGGCTCTTCTATATGATTCTCAATATAAGGAGATACCAGGAAAATTGCAGACTCGGTGGCTAGGGCCTTACAAAATTCAGAATGTATTTGACAATGGAGTCGTACAGTTGATGACCATTGATCTAGTCCAGTTCAAACTACTTGTAAATGGCCATCGATTGTGACTCTATCATAAACCACAGACCAAGGATGAGTTCCTGCAGTAGTTCCAACCAAGAAATTTACCAACTCTAATGGACATAGTTCCTGCAGCGGAGGGTGCAAGCCTTCTTCCTGCAGTCGTACCATAGCAAGCCTTCGATGAACAATACATAATAAAACCTCATTCCATATGAGGTCCATTCTTTCACTCACTTTTCATTTTCTTCTTATCAATTCATCTCATTTCTTTGTCTACCATCCACTCATCCTCCACGTCACCCACAAAATCTATTTTTAATGCTTTCAATAAAACATGTCATCAGCACCTTTTCAGTGATCACCAGACTTCGCCAACTCATCAACTTGCATACAAATGAGCGATTTAAAAGTTTGAGGTACACATTTTTACTTTCTTCTCATTTTTAGTACATAGGTTTCAATAATCATATATAATACTGCATTAAGTGTATGGTATAAGCCTAAAGCTAGTTTTCCAATCCCGTGCGAAAATTTTTAAGTGTGGACACTTTTCAAAATTTTGTGAGGGGCAGGGAAAGTGTATTTATTTCCAAGTGTCATCTCCACATCACCCTAGTCATGTCCACGTTATATGATGTACTTTGGCTGTGATCTGTTTTAATTTTTAAATCTTTATTGAATCTATCATACCTTGTCATTCCGATTTTGGGAAAGATCTCCTCAATTTGACATGACTTAAAAGGACTATCATTTATGCAAAGAACACTCCCAGTTAAAACATTGATGTCCTTCATAATTATTTTGCATGCCAAACATAACGGAGTTGTGTCAAGAGAATGTGGTATCAACATTTCTTAGAAAAATCATTTTGAATTCTGAGAAGAAGGTATTTGCAAAGTGTTATCAGGGTGGTGGAAATAGAGAAATTTAAAACTAGGCATTTTGAGGATGGGAGGTCAATTGCAGAGACATGAGCCGGTTGTCCATGGTATTCTACTAGCAGATGTGGAAGCATTCTGTACTTTCAATGCCTGTGGATGGCTTGGCTACTTCTTGCAGTTAACAAAATAAAATGACGAAGTAGCAATGGAGTTTATGAGGATATTTGATGAAGGAGAAGCCATAGTATGGGGATTGAAAGTGGTTACTACTGAGGAGTGGATAGAAAAAGTCACAGGACTACCAATTAGTGGAGAGCATTACCCAAATGAATATGATGTTAGGTCGTCGCGGGCATAGTTTTCTCAGCCGGGTGACCCTCCATTGGAAATCTCAAAGCAAGGGTGTAAGAGACTTTCTCTCCCAGCGCTGTATCCAGAATTGGAAAACCATATCATCAGGTATTTGACCTGCGAAGGTAGATTTTTGAGCTTACATGCTCATCATTTTAAGCTACTTAGTTGTGTAAGGCATAACATTCAAGTTAATGTCCCAAATTTCCTTTACAATATGTTGTGTATAAGTGTTGAGAAAACTCAAAAAGGAAATGAAAACTCTATTTCTCATCATGCCCTAGTTAAACTTTTAGTTGAAAGGTCTCTTTGGGATTCTTCCCCTGTATCATGGGCAAAATTTGTTGAATTTAAAACCTTGCAGCCTCAAGCCAACCCTATCCAACAAAATTTAGGGAATGAGGAAGAAATTGAGGGACCTAGTTAGAATCCAACTGAAACAAAGAAAGAACCAGTATTGCCTCCTACTGATAAAATTGTTGAGCCTATTTTAGAAGGTGATATACCTAGCTCTACCATAGATAAAGGCAAACACAAGGTTGATGAAGAAATCCCTAGTTTTAAAAGGGAGGACAAAAACCCTACTATTCAAGTGACAAAGAGAAAGAGGTCTATTCTTGTAGCAACTTATCCTGCAGCATCTACCCCAGTACCATCTAGACCAAAACGGGCTCACAAAACAATAGAGGTTAAAGAGGTTCCTGTACATCAAAGCCCTCACATGCAAGGTCAAGTCTCAAAACCTCATACAAAACAACAGGTTGAGAATATTCCAGATGACTCTCCAGTGCAGTTGGAACCCCAAAATGTGGAGGCATGTGAAAATAAGCCTGATAGTGAAATGCCACAGGGTGATCAAGAAATGTGTGAGCCAAATCCTGCTATAGTTCTAGAAAATACCCCTAAAAGTGTTCAAACTACTTCTCTACCAGTCCCTGTATACACTAATGTTTCTATCATCCCTTATAAATCCTCCTGGTACACCCATTATTTCCAGCAAGTTGCTAGGGAGCAAAAGAAGAAAGCCATGGCTCAAAAATTTCCTCCATCTACAATTCAATCTGTATTATTTGGTTTGTACAATCACTTCATCTTTCAAAAGACCTTGTGGAAACAAGAAAGAGACCAAATGCAGAAAGTAATATTTGATAAAGATGAGGAAATTGAATCCCTCAAGGAACAGCTTGAAAAATAGAAACAAAAGATGAATGAGGCATTGAAGATAACTAGCCAAGTCATGACCTGTAGATCACCACCAAGGGTGTATTCTATTTGTCTGAAGGAACAGTTCTATTATTTCAATTAATGATGACAATCAGGGATATTGACTGTGAATTTAAAACTGCTCAAGATTTCTATAATGTGTATCAGACCCTACCCACATGGCAGAAGAATTTGTTGTGTGAACTCTATCTGCATAATTTCATAATTCCACATGAAACAGAGTGGAATCCTCTGCTTTACATAGGAGATGTTCACCTTAGGGCTTTAATGTCTTAGATGCACAATGAGACAAACTATGACCAGCAGTTAAATGCCTACAGAGATCTTGAAAAGTCTGAACCTTTGCCACTACGGGTTGAATCACATAAGCCTGATAATATTTTAAGAAACTGGTTCAAATTAACTTATGGAAAACCAAAACGAGAGATCAGGGCTAAAGTGTTTGTAGAAAGAGAAAAGGTTTATAGAGATTATCAGACACTTCCAAATTTCACATAGCAAAGAGCTTTTTTAGGGATTAGGAACAGGTGGAACCGATTGCCAGATGCCTTTAGAAAGGTAGAACCACATAGTCCTATCAATTATGAGGTAGTTGTTCACAGGGTGACTAAATATATCCAACTGGGATGACAGATCATAAAGGAACTATGGATGCCCTTATCCTTTTAGCCTCATACTCTTCTTTGGCCTCTTTATGATAATAGTGCTACTAAAATAGACCTGTTGGTTGAGGAGCACAGAGGTGATCACTAGGAGCGTAGTAGAGGATTCTACTACACCTTTAGAAGTGGGAAAAAGGGGAGAACCTCAGTTAGAGACTTCAGAGCTATGGAAAAGAAGTATAATGCTTGAGGACAAGCATTTGGATAGTGGGGGGCAGATGATGAGGCATATTAATGTCTTGATTTTAATATAAGTTTTTATAATGTGGACACACTCTTTGTGCTTTGATAAAACATTCTTGAACACTTGTAATTATCTTCTGAACTTATGCCAAAAAAAGCTAGAACCTACTAAACCTATGGGTAGTGTGTATGACATGTTTTGCTTAATACTATACATAGAATGCAGTATTTCATAGAACTATTTTAAGCTATGCTCTAATATTTGAGTAAAAGTAGGAATGTTATCTTGCATGCATATTCTGGATGTTGCTAAATTTTTAGGAGAATGAGGAGCGATGCAAGGAGTGGTGATTACAGCATTCAAGGAGGAAGACAATGAAGACCGGTCATGGCAGAGAAAGTGTAGTTCAGTTTCGTTGAATAAGCCGCACCTACAAAGGAGTTCCAGAGAATATAGGGGATACAACTTGCTATATTTCTTGCAAGTTGTTATTTTGTTGCTTGGCAGTAAATATGTTATGTCATGGTTGATCTTCCGCCTTCTTTTCTGGCGATGTTTGCTTAAGACTTTTATGAATGTTTTTAATAAGAATCCAATCCTATATATATTGGATTTGGGATTGTCCTAGAGAAAAAAAAGGAGAAAATAGATAATGTTGATTTAGACTCAGAAGTTACTTTCCTGTTCTTCATGGATTGTTTAGTTTCTATGTAATCAAAGAAGGATTTTAATGGAAGAAGGATTTTGAAGCATTTGTTGTGTTCATAGTTAATTGAAACTGACCAAGGGGCCCACTTGGGAGGTGGAATAGATTTAGGTAGAATAGATTCATTTCTTGCAGTTTCCTATTTTCAGATAGATTTATTGTATTAGTCCTGCAACATTGCTACTATGAAGTTCCTGCAGCACTTGCAGAAAATGATCATAGTGGATGTTCTGAGTTTTTAATTAGTTTAAGTTCATTCTTGAAGCTTCCTGCAATTATCTATTGTTAGCCAAGGTGTGTTTACTATTATGTAGTAGCAACATAGATTCTTCCAATGCATTTTTACTTTCCTGCAGCATAGGTGTTATGACTCCTAAAGGAACTTAGTGCACAAACTGTGCTGGCCCATTTCAAGTCCTACGTCCCTGGGTTGACAATTCAAGTGTATTTCATGATGGAATAGATAATCTTTAAAATAGATATATTATCTTTGAAGGAGAAACAATGGTGTCATTATCTTCATCTATTGTGAAACTGTACAAGATATACTCTATTTCTGGCAATTAAATATTTAAACTTCTTCATGTAATACCCCAAAAATGGGCTATAGGTTCATTAATCTCCTATATCGACACATCGAATGAAATCGACATCGAAGTCCTAACCTAAAGCACATCTGAACATCATCAAATCCTAATTGATTATCATAAATTCTGCATCAGAGAATATTCCTAGCAATATTCTTAATTATCATAATTATCTTTGATTTAATGATTATTTGACGATAAATCCTATTTATCCTAAAGTTTGATTAATTGAATATTCTAAATATTTAATTAATTAGATTTAATTCTGCCACTTAATTATTTAATTGAAGTTAATTATATTTATTCCTAAATTGTATTATTTAATTTTGACAATAAATCTAAAATCCTATGAATAATTGATTAAATTATTATTTAATTAATTAAAGCAAGTTGTCAATTTTTAATAATATTGTTTTTGAATAAAAGTTTAAAAAATAATTGATTAACCCATAAATCAATTATTTTATTTTTCAAAATTAGTTAAGTTGGAAATAAATCACTTTAATTATTAAATTAATTCATATTAAATCATGCACAATCAAGAAAAGCAGATAACTATCAATTATCAATTAAAGCTAAACTCTATTTTGAGTTAAACTCTGCTTTTGCATATTTTTGTGAGTTAAATATCTTTTATTTAAAAATAACTCAAAAATCAACCTGAGTTATTTGAGTGATTTATGCCTTTTTTTCCCATGCACCTCCAAAGCCCTAGATTTCTATAAATTAAGATTTCAGCTCATCTCAAATCATCTCATAATTGTGCAAACTTATGCTGGTGAATTGGTGTCTAAAGAATCAAAGCTTCTTTTGCAAATCAAACAACTTTGTGAGATCATTCATATTTTAGCATATCATATTAGAATTTCATTTCTAGATTAGCATATCATATCAAGTTTTCATATAGAATAGTTTCATATCATTTTTTCATCATAATTGCATAGAAAATCCAAAAAAAATAGATTAATTGCATACATTCCATATCCATCTTTTGTATTAAAATCCTTCATTTAGGTGTCTTCAAGGTCACTGATCTTGATACAATCTGAGAACATCATACTCGCACCTACTAGAAGGCAGTAAATCGCCTGGTTAGTTTAGCTTTCAAATCATTGCAGCTTTCATTTTTGCTAACCTCTAATGTTTTACTGAAGTGTTGTGTCTATAGAACAGGTACAAAATTCACACACACATTTTTGGCACCCACCATGGGGCCCTGAAATAGGTTTCCATTCTATTATATCAAATTTTTATCATTTTTCTCGAACCCAGGACCACAAGGTTAATTTTTGTGATAAATTTTTGGGTTGTTTTTCCAAAAATCTGATTGATGTTTTTATTGTTATATGCACATATGACATGATAAAAATCCAAAATTTATATTTTTGGAAAGGTATTTGAGTTAGCTTTCATTTTCCATTGGTTTGGATTAATTTTGTTTTGATTTTTAAAAGTTATGATCATTTTAGTGGAGACTTGTCTGAACCTGATTTTATGAAATCTGACTGATGTTTTTATTGGTACATGCACATATGATATGATACAGATCTAAAATTTATATTTCTGGAAAGGTATTTGAGTTATCTTTTATTTTCCATTAGTTTGTATTAATTTTATTTTTATTTGCAAAAGTTATGATCATTTTAGTGAAGACTGGTCTGAACCTAATTTTATGAAATCTGACTGATGTTTTTATTGGTACATGCACATATGACATGATACAGATCTAAAATTTATATTTCTGGAAAGGTATTTGAGTTAGCTTTCATTTACCATTGGTTTGGATTAATTTCATTTTAATTTGCAAAAGTTATAGTTGATTTAGTGTAGACTAGTCAGAATCTGATTTTTTATGACAATAGGTTTTTCGATTATCAAATGACATATTATCTTTGACTAACCTGATTTTCTACCACGTGGGGTTGACAAGTTGCGTTTATTTTTTTTATGGATTTTTATAACATTGGGTTTCATGTACAAGAATAGGCAAGTTTTTCATAATAGTGGGTTGCAGGTGCAGGTGCAGGTACATCTTGTGGGTACAAAAGATAGAAGACAAAAAGCACAAGAATTGCTAAAAATAGGTAAAAATCTACTAAGCGCATTGCGAGGAATTCAGGTAATATTCTTAGCTGATAAGACTTTGATTTTGACTATAAAATGAACATCTCATGTGTCTAGCTTGAGTGACTTTTATTGCTTTCCTATCATAGACTTCATTCGGGCTATAAAAATGAACATGGTTTGCTTTTAGCATCTTTGTTACACATAGTAATTAGGCCCCATGAACACTATTTGTGGATCTTGAGAGGGTGGGTTTCCAGCAAAGGATCCCTTGTAGGTGGGGAGGATACTGAGGAAGTCTCGCATTCCACTAGATCTGTGTGTCTTCAACTTTTGATCGAGGCATTCTCTCTCAGGAGAGGTTGATAGATCCTAAGGGGTTGACGTCATAGATCTTTGTGAGATAATCTTGGTCTTAGCATGTCAGATTAATTTGTTTACTTTGTTTGGGTTAAAATTGAAAAGGCTAGGGTATTATGCTCTACTTCCTTTTTGGATAGTACCAGAAACCCAAATCTTTGAATCTGGAACCAGTCTCCATGTGGTATATCTTGTGAGTCACCTTTAGAGAGGGTTAACCATAGTGGATATTCCCTTAATTGGGTCAACCAAGTTGACAGAATCTCAAGTGGTAATAGCTATGTTCAACGTGGTAGTGATAGCCGCTATATAAATGTCCTTGTGGAAGAAATCTTCACAGGTGTGGTTCATTGTTGGGTTGTCAGATCTCCCTAGTAGTTCTTGATTGATTAAATTCTTAGACTGTGTCAAAACCCTGGTGTGCCAGGATTGGAGTTCACCCATTTGGATCATAAAAGTTGCAGAGTCAAACCATTACTAAAAACCCTAGCGAGGCCAAATTTATATTTTCTAGGGTATATGTGCATTATTGCAAAACATTTTTGGAACATACACAATTAGCACTTCTGAGGATTAGAATGAATAAGTCACTTGATTGTTCATGCGCAAGGTTTCTTTTTCCCTTGTTCATTGTTTTCAGGCATGCTTGAAATCACTTGCTTTCTTTTTTGCATTCTTTTTTATCTATTTGGTTATTGAAAATGGATAAAATCTGTTACAATCCTCAAATCTAGACATTAAAATTTGCAAACAATCCGAATCTGAAAACTCAAAATTTGCAAAATCTAAAGTAAAATTCTTTTCTAGAGTCAAAAGTCATCTCAGGAGGTCAGAAATTCATACGAGTTTCTATCAAGTGTCATTTCATTACTGCCCATTTGTCGTATGGTAAAGAACCCAGTGTCGTACGAGTCTTTCTGCTTGTCAAATTCAAAAAGTCAAATCCTGCTAGCAACTGTCGTGCCAAATACTTAGCTTTTTCAGCCTATTTCTAGAATCTATCGAACAAATCACTGTGTCAAGAACAAAGCAGCAACTGTAACGCCCCGCCAGGAAACCCAAGAGGACAAGACATAAACCTCTATAAAATGTAAGTAGTAAATTTCTTTTTTTTAATTTTAACTAGAATAATATTCATCATTACACTTCATATTTCTAAAAGAAGAAATAATTTTCTACTACTTGAATGTAATATTTATACAACTTAAGTCCTCACGGGTTCCCTAACGTTGCTACTAAAGCAACATCATATAAACCATTTATATGCATAAGATATTCATGAAATCATGAGCTTAAAAGATCTATGTTCATTTTAATGCATCAAGTTAAATGTCCCTAACTTATTTCTTTTATTAAACATAAGTTAATCATCCAACATCATTATTCCTTTTACCAACTCATTCCATAAATTCATATTGATTTCATCTACATCTACTATCCTTTATATCACTTTTCTCTAATAATTTAGGTAAGAGATTAATATTCATTAAGGTAGGCATCATCCTAGGTACTTCATTAACATGAACCAAGTATTAACATTAAAATCAAATTACTATTCTATTGCATTGTTTCATAACCATTCATTGTTAATAATTCCAATCACTAATCTATGATTTCTCAATAATTTCTTTGAATTCTTTCATCAAGAGAGAATACATTATTGTTGTGATACATCATTATATATAATTATATTTAAGATTATTTCCTTTACACATGGACAACATAAGAGGATAGGATAAATAACATAAACACTTTTTTTTAATGCTAGTAACATGTCCAATATTCCACATTCTTTTCCCTTTCTTTTACCTAGAACTACCCATTCCCTTATGCATTGCTTTGAATTAAGATTGCATCAATACTACAAGACTCTTTTTAGGAGATTAAAAATTACATGAATACAAATACATAAGTACATCTCAACATATTAAAATATCCAATAAGAAATCTTCAACTGCAGATCTGGAAAGGAATATGTGCTAGGAATCATCCAAAGAATCACGATCAATACCTTGATATAAATATTAACCACCCAACCACGTGGAACCAATAGGCCCACTCCCCCGAGCTAGGAGATAGAACCAAAGGCCCATACAAGAGGTAACAACTAGGAAATTCCTAAGGTGGTGATAAAATTTCCCCAAAGTCACAACACAAAAGAAAAGACAAGAAGACCACAAGGACTACCAGAGGCATGATCAAATTTGGTAGAGACTCTAAGCTACAAGCTAGGTGAGTGTCATCGCATAGCCCTCACCCCTTGGGTTGTCCTGGTACTAGCCACTCTTGGCCCTGGCCCCCAAGTAGGCACATGCGGAATCGAATGCCTCTCGTACAGACAAGGTCATTCAGTCGTACCTACACATAGGTAACTTCTCACACTCCCATCCTTAGTCTTTACTAGCACTAAAGACATGGGTGAGGCACAATTAATCTTGATTAGTGTGTAATTTCCCATTCCCAATTCATTTATTTAGGTTATCACTTGATTAAATAACTCATAGTAGGTTATCCTGGTACTAGCCACTTAGGGCCCCGACCCCTCACTATGAGCCACTCACCTAGTGTACTTAGGTTCCCTAACATACATATAAAAATCATAATAACATAATATATCCATCATCAAGAATTCATATCAATTTCATAACAATATTTGATTGAGTTTAGGAAAACATATGTTGTCCCTAGTCCACTTGACAACCCTAAACCCAATATGGCATTCAGAATGTTCCAAACATATAAGAAGACATCCAAGTGATATTATAAACATATTCAGAGTATACATAGATCCAATTAACGAAAAAAATTCTAATAGCCTCTGGTGACCATACGAAACCTTAAAACTTAATGATGTTCTTAAACTGAATTATTTCAAGCAAGGATTAAATGCAAAGAATAGTCATCATAGAACAGTCATCCATATTTTCCAAAAAACAAATAATAAAGGAAATCACTTTAGTGAAGATTTAGATAACATAATTATGGACTCTCAATTTGATTTTTAGGAAGATCCAATGGTGGGAAAGAAAGTTATGACTTCTGGTTTAAAACAGAAAATTTTGGTTAGGGTTCAGACCTGCCTTCACTAAAACGGTTGTAATTTTCACAAAACATAATAACAATTCTCCAAACCAATTGGAAATGAAAGATAAGACTTAGGAGAATCTTTTATATCAAATTTAGACTTTTATATAATCATATCAGCCTGTAGCATATGAATACATTTGACAGAAAATTCAGAATCGAGAATGGACAGGCATAGTCTGCCAAAATGTCAAAAATAAGGCATTAATTCGACCCTAAAAATAAAATCAGAGAGATAAAAATTTGAGATCTATGAATTTTACTTCTATAAAATTAATTTAGTAAAACCCTAGATGCAATTTAAATTATTATAATAATAGATCTCCAAAAATGGGTTGCTAAAAACCCTAGGAAAACACATGCCAATTCTTACAAACAAAAACTCAAAACTTTAAAATAACCATAGAAATTAAAAGTACAGATATAATAAATAATGATAATATATAAATAGATCCATAATCTATCAGAGACATAAAGTAACTAAAATATTCAATCCATACCTCATGTCCTACGAAGGTTGAATCGAAGAAGGAAGGAAACAAAAGAGAAGACAAATCTAAACCTGAGATGCATCCTTCAAACGCTATCCACTTTCAGAAATCTCCATGAAAGAAAGAAATAATTCCACAGCAAAGAATCCCTCTCTCAACTACTGAAATTCTCACAGAAATGTCTCTCTCCCAAAAGCAAAGATAACCAAAAGTTCTTAAAGACATATGCTTACAAAATCTCCCTCACATCTCCAAGTTTTCTCTCCAAAATCACCATGAAAATTAAGGCCATCCTCTCTTCAATGCTTCAGCCCCAAAATCCTCTCTCTTCAATTGAGAAAGTAGTGCATATAAATAGATTTCCAAAGGTTGAGAGGAAAAGTAACCAACTCCCAACTAACTCTTAACTAAAGGGTATTATAAAATAACTTAATATCATAAAACTATATTACTCACATATACAATAAAAGATTATTTGTATTCATTCATACAGACATGTAATATTATCCTAACATATATGCATATGCCATCATTAATTACATCAATATCTATATATATAACCTATCCACATTATTAATAGTTAAAAATTGAGAATAATATACCTCGCATTATTTAATATTTAATTATTAATAATATTATACTTTATGTTAATCCCAAAATATACACCATCAACAATATCTACATTAATTAACATATAATCACATATAAATTATATATATATAAATACATATATGTGTGCACCCATATATATATATATATATATATATATATATATATATATATATATATATATATATATATATATATGCCAAATACCAAACACTATAATCTATAAGATTATGAAGTAATAGATCACAATATTATTACCTATTTATAATTACTATAGGATATAACACTGAGGTAGAATAAAATCACATGCCTCAAAATAAATCTAATCATCCAAAGAGGCCATTACAAATCATCTATGAAACATATCGAGAAAACCATAAGATCAAACAAGGTCAACCAAAGTCAACAAGGAAAGTCAAGCCAAACTCCTAAAACACAACATAGAAAGATTAACTAAGAATCATACCAAGAAGGAGAAATAAATAAAATGAGTAAACAAATCATACAACCAAATGAATTCAAGTGGCCACAAGGCACTAACTACAACCATGCCCAACCGGGTGCGTTGGATCTGGGTTTTTGACCCAAAGGTTGACTGACAAAGAAGGAACCCTAATATTCCAAAATTGGAATAATGACAAAGGAAGACTCATGTAGGGGCCTTAGTACTATCTCCATAACAACAACCATCAAGGATTTGGGGGCATGCTCAGACCTGTGAAGCCAGGTGAAGTCGATGCCCGGTACCTGCAAGCCTGCATCACAAAGAAGAAATGCATATGCATGAATATACATATAAAAGAAAATATTGCATACAGATGACCAGGATCAATACATTGTGTGGACCTCAGCTATGTGAGTAACTACGACTTCGTCCTGAATCATGAAAACACATCATGTATATATATACTCAAAGCATGTAGCATCATCATAACGAAGGTTAGAATCTCAAGCATTGTGTTAGTCTCTTATCAATACTAATAATAAATCAACATAATCAAATCATTAAGTGAGATACAAGATTCATCCAAAGTAACCTTAATAGAAGAAAATATAAATAACCACTTATATATATCTATCAAGTACATGTCATATAACATCCTAACTATATTCATAAAGGTCTTGAAGGTACTCAATACATACACGGAGATAAATACATACAAAAATGATACCTTTAGATAGTATGTTTGATATTAGAATCATTGAGTACTAGCTTATGAAATTATTATAAACAACTATAGGAATAGATCAAACAAGTATCATGTACAACTTAAGCTGTAAGAAAACATCGAAAGATCTTAATTCTTTCAGAAACATAAAAGTTATATTAGGATTAAAGGGGTATTACAGCAACTACTAAGAATCCAATCATTATCCCAAAGTGGTCTTTCGAATCTGATCCAATCTTCTGTTTAATCGATTTGAGTCTTTATCATCTTGTGTCAAAACCTTGTCATAACTATCAATCTTCAATCAATCATCAAAATGACTAAGTATTGTGATATCTTGTCCGCTATCTTTTGGGAACCTACCCATACATCTAGGGCACAGTATCCTTCACCCACATCTAATCAAATCTTCAATCAATCAAACCTTGACAAGGTTGCGTCATCTGATCATCTTGATTCCATTCATTCTTCAGTTGTCTTCATCTTATTCTTTTGCTTCACCCAAGGTTAATGGTGGAAACTAGAGCTTCCTCTCATAACAAATCTGGGGAAATATCTCATACTTTATCTTTGACCCACATAGGTCCAACTTTTGAGCAACTCTACGATTTTGGTCTTTACGAAGACAACGGTGCTGGCAACCTTCAATTAAAAATTGGTTACATTCCTCCTTCATCAACTCACGGAGGTACCCAACAAACCCCACATCAATCTATTATGGGGAGTCCACAAACTCCTACCATGTCTCAATTAGGGACAAACTTTGGCTCTCAAAGAACTCAATCTCAACATGGTGCAGATCAGGAACCCACACCTGAAGAAATTGCTCAATATCAAAATGACGATAACTTCAAATGAATGATGAAGCATTTCTTGAAAGAAGATAGAGAGGCATACTTTTTACAATTAGCTCATCAAGGAGCTAAGCTTCCTCCTACTTTTAATGTCAAAGCTATCATCACACATGAGGAAGGAACTCCACTCACAGCTATGATGAAACAAATACATGCTTTACAAGTCAAACTGAATCAACTCGAAAAAGAGAAGGAACCCAAAGATTTCTCTATGGAGGCTCTATGTCCTTTTCCATTTGACAAAGACTTGTACATGCCGCCATTTCCAAAAAGAGTGGAGATGCTAAAGTATGATAAGTATGATGGACACTCAAATCCTCAAGATCATGTCAGAGAATTATGTACACAATCAATGGAGTTCATGCACAAACCAACCTATCTGATGCGTCTCTTCCCTTGATCTCTAGGAGGAGCAGTCGTTCAATGGTTCTCTCGATTACCTTCCACTATCAAAACTTTTGAGGAGTTGATCAAATTGTTTTATCAGCAATACTCCTACAATATTCAACATCCAGTCACCATGATTGATATCTATAATCTCAAGCGATATCCAGGAGAACCATTCCTAACATTTCTCAAGAGATGGAGGAAGAAGTTCTCTCTATATGCCAGACCTATTCCAGAAATATAAAAACTGGAAATCTTCATCAATAACCTTGTTCCATAAATCAATTATCCTCTACAAATGCAAGATCATACATCTTTTGACAAGATGGTGGACAATGCTATCAAAATCAAAAAAGTGCTTGTGAAAAAAGGAGAAATCACACTTCAAAAAGACAAGTACGAATCTGGATCTAGTTCCAAAGATAAGAACAAAAATTGGAACAAGAACAAAGGCATCATCACAGATGGTGTTGTTGACACTATCTATGCCCCATCAAAGGCACTAGCTTATAACCTAACTCTTGGTTCCCAAGCCATTAAAGCTTTAGAACAAAAGTCATCTGAACCATTTCAAAAGAAGCCAGAATACAAATCTTGGGATAAATAGCGAAAGTTCACTCCTCTTGGAGAATCTTTAGAATTTGCTATGAAAACTCTACTGGTTGATAATATCAAATCTTTTCCAGTAATCCGACCACCTGATTCTAAGCCTAAGCCAAAATGGTGGAGAGAAAATGAATTCTGTGATTTCCATCGACGTAAAGGTCACAAAACTAATAACTGCTTACGGTTGAAACACACCATTCAAGATCTGATCGATAGGGGAGACATCATAGTTGACAATCCTAAGAGCAATAATGATCATACAACATTTATAGAACCATTTCCACAACATGGTCAAGGAGTTTCAACTTCTCAGCCAAATATGGGGGCAAAAGTCAATTACACTTACCCTGGAAATAATGCTACCATCAATGTGGTTGAACCCTGTCTCTCAGAGCATTGCAATGTCATCACAATTGTAAGAAGAGATAGACAAAATCAATCCACCAACGCAGTTACTCAATCACAAGCTTAGGCACATCTGAAAGGATAAATCCTAGATTCATCTAATTTCCCTAAGATACCTTTCAATCTTTCATCTGCTTCCAAACAGAAGGCTGGTTCCAAATCTTCCAATCCAAAGGATACAAGGCCTACATCTTATAGCATTGTTCAACAACTCCAACACACTAATGTGAAAATCTCCATGTTTGAGTTGCTTCGAATATCTCCAACTCATAGAGCTATCCTAGACAAAGTTTTGCTCAGTTCCAATGTTCCTGATGACCTTGATTTAGACAGGTTCCAGACTATGGTTGGACATCTTACATCTCTGCAATATATCTCCTTTTCAAAGGAAGATGACAACTCCTTGAGTCACCCACATAATCAGCCTTTGCATATAGAAGTCTTGATCCAGAACCGTAGAGTCAAACGTGTGTTGATAGATGGGGGCGCTGGCCTAAACATTTGTTCTTACAGCTTGATCACACAATTGGGATTTTCAAAATTGGCTATTGATCCTAGAAAGAAAATAACTATCAAAGCCTATGATGAACAAGAAAGATCTTCTAAAGGCACCATTGTCTTACCTATCAGAGCAGGTCTAGTTATCAAAGATACCATCTGTCAAGTGCTTGATCTACCTTTGGCCTACAACATCCTCCTATGGAGACCATGGATACATGAAATGCAAGCTATTCCTTCTACATACCATCAATGTTTGAAGTTTCCTTATGAAGGAGTAGAGGTTACTGGGTGGTCCCACAATAGTGTGTCCCACTTTTTTAGACATGCTAATTTTTGCTGAAATAACACATTTTTAATAAAATATGATGATTTAAGCCTTGAGAGGTTCTATTTGAAGGAATTAATTAAAAATCATTAGCTCAAAGCCTCTTAGATTAAAAAAATATTGATATCACATCTATACTCCTCATTCATACCTACAATGGATTCTCCTTCGCACCTATTAAAATGCTGACAAAAAATCACTTTGACCTTATTTTTTGGAAGGTCAAATAAATCCATTTGAAAAACCTATCTATGTAGTATGATGCTATTTGGAACAAGCTTTTTAATGAATATAATTTTTATACATATTGAGTTCATTATCACTTTTATATATTACTTTTACTAAACATAGGTGGTTTGGTCATTCAACAACCTGTCTCTTCAAGACATTAGGAAAAATAGTAAATTACAAAAAAAAATATGAAAAATATTTAGGAAAAGAGTATTTGTGTTACCTTTCTATATAAAAAAGAAAAAATGAATTTTGATATACACAGATCAAGTTAGAGCGATCCAAGTGACCTTATGTCTAAATTACAGTTCTTGTCACTTTAGAATTTAATAAACTATGAAATATTGACCCAAAATGAATGAAACCAATTGCATCCTTTATATATTGAAGTTACAAATATAATCTTGAAATAATTACATCTTTATCATATTTTAAAAAAAAATATGTTGATCCAAGTGACAGTAACTCCTTAAAAACATAATTTTCCACACAAACCACTTTTCGAAGGAAAAGGAAAATTGAATTTAAATGAATTTTATTTTTATTTTTTAAAAAAATATTTAGAAACTAGAAAGAAAATTTTAAAAGACTCTAGTTTACATCATCTTACAATTTCTAATAGTTTTGTGGCAACAGGTGTTCGAAAGTGAAGTTTTTTTTCAGAATGTTGATCTCTGTGTCAAAGTTGGCCAAAAAGTGGGACACACTATTGTGGGACCACCCTACTATCCCTGCAGATTTGAATACAACTTGCAATACATTGAAGGAAAATAATGATAGGCTTGTGCCTAATAATAGAGAATCTTCCATTGAACCAACTAAAGAAGCATCCACATCTAAAATGGAAGATCTTGTAAAAGAGGTTAATATCAAAGAAAATAGTATGGGAGAATATATTATGGAGCCAGTCTTATCTTTGACATCTCTCCCTATCTCACCTAAGTCTTATGGAAAATCTTTGAAACAATCCAAACCAGAATCTAAAGAACCTCTTGAGGCATATAAAAAGAATTTTGTAGCAGAACAAGTCTCCAAGCAAGAGTTTCAAGAGGATGAAGTTGTGCTATCATGGCTATACAAAGATGAACTTCAATCCCACAATGTTCAAACTAGCGACTCTACAGCACCACAAATCCCTTCTAAGTCATATGGTCCAGGAAATAAATTGATAGCTAAGATGGGATATCCAGGTCAAGGACCTCTAGGAGTCAGAGGAAAAGGTCTTGTGGCACCTCTCCCACATACTGGTAGAGAAAATATAGACAAAGTTGGCTTAGGCTTTAAAAAGAAACCCTTCCACCTCAAAGGTAATTGTTCTCATGTCATAGAGCAGATCACACCAGGAGAACCTCTTCTTAAGAAAGAAGAAAAAGAACCATCAGATAGTGATTCAGACAGCTCAGAACTCATCCCCTATGAAAAATTGCCTAAAGAGATCAAAGACCTTCTTGATGATAAAGATGATCTAACCAAAAGAATTAATGTAGTAGAAACACAAGAACCTACTATCAACCAAGAGATAGTTGCAACACAAGAACCAGCTAATCTTGAAAACAATCAAGAAGAGGGAGGTGGTAGTGATTCTGAGATAGATTCCCATGAGTATGAATTCAAATTAGAATCTGAGGGTAACCCTTCTTGGGGTATTCACCCTGACTTTACTCATGTTCTAAGATTTCCTGGAGATCTTGAATCAGAAGCTAAATCAAATGACTATGAATGGGGAGCCATTCTAGAACCAGATGAAGATGAGCTTATTACAGAGAAACATGTTGATGTTATTCACCAATATGCACTTGAACCCAATGTAAGTCTAGAGTGAAATGATGAACCTATCGAGTCTGATCCACCTATGGCTGAATTGGACTCCCACAATGACATTCAGCCTATTCATGAATTGAATGTCTTAAGTTGTAATATCACCTTTGAACTCAAGCATCGGGTTAGGACCAATGATGACAGATCCATATTTGTAAACACTATGTCCCAATCTTTCTCCACTTTGACTATCCAATATCCAGAACTTATTGATCAAACCTCCACAAATTCGAGCCATGGTGTTTACACCATTTCCAATGACTATGCCCTTGCTTGATACCTCAATGTAGTTGAGCCTATGAGTACTTCCATCAGTGAACCGAGCATTAGCATGACGGAGTCAGACATCAAATATCTTAGTCA
Organism: Chamaecyparis obtusa; assembly: GCA_027943335.1. Classification (NCBI taxonomy): domain Eukaryota; kingdom Viridiplantae; phylum Streptophyta; class Pinopsida; order Cupressales; family Cupressaceae; genus Chamaecyparis; species Chamaecyparis obtusa. The sequence goes on along the minus strand of BSBK01002440.1, from coordinate 1,100,785 downwards.
GAAAAATAAGAATAAAAAGAAAAAGAAAAAGAGTTCTGAGGGTGAAAACCATTTTGTGGCAATCTCAGTAAAAATAAAAGACATATTTGAAGGTGAAAACCTCTCTGAGGTGCCTAAGGATGAGATATTTGATGTCCTTTCGAGTCATTTACAGGATAGATCTCTAGTTCTAATTGAGCTCACTCGATCTATCAATTTGGGTACAATAGAAGAACCACAGTTGGTACATGTAGCACAATCATTATTAGAAGAAGAGAAGCAAAAATTTACAACATTCCTAAAAAAGAAGAAGATCAACTTTGCATGGAAATATTCAGATATGCCAAGATTGGATCCTAATCTTATAATGCATCATTTATCCATAGCTCCAAATGTCAAACCTGTTAAGCAAAAGTTGAGAAAGATGCATCCTCACGTTGCACTCTTGGTAAAAGCTGAATTAGAGAAGCTCCTAAAAGCTGGATTCATTCGAGTTATTGACTATGTAGAGTGGATCTCCAATATTGTACCCATTTCTAAACCAGATGGTTCAATCAGAGTGTGCACAGACTTTAGAGATGTGAATAGAGCGTGCTCTAAGGATGATTTTCCACTACCTAACATTGATATGATAGTGGACATGACTGCGGGTTTCGAGATGTATTCCTTAATGGATGGTTTCTCTGGATATAACCAAATAAAAATTGCTCCAGAGGATTAAGAGAAAATTGCTTTCACATGTGCATGGGGTACCTTTTGTTGGAATGTCATGCCATTTGGGCTTAAAAATGCTGGTGCCACATATCAAAGAGCAATGACATCTATTTTTCATGACATGATGCATCAAACTATGGAAGATTATGTTGATGATACTTTAGCAAAATATATGATTAGAACTGAACATCTAAAGGACTTGAGCATGATCCTAGACATAATGGAAAAGTTTCATCTCTGACTAAATCCTAAGAAGTGTGCTTTTGGTGTCACTTATGGAAAGCTCTTAGGATACATAGTTTCAAAGAAGGGCATTGAAGTTGATCCAGCTAAAGTCAAGGCTATAATAGAGATGCAACCTCCAAAGAATATCAGTCAAATGAGAACCTTACAAGGGAGAGTACAATCTATCAAAAAATTCATATCACAGCTTACTAATATATCACAACCTTTTACAAAAACATTACATAAAGGTGTGACCTTTGCACGGAATGAAGAATGTGAAAACAACTTTAACCATATCAAGAAGTATCTATCAAATCCTCCTATCTTGATGCCTCCTATTCATGGGAAGCCATTGATTTTATATGTCTCCGCTACAGATACATCACTGGGGGCATTGCTAGCACAGGATGATGAGAACAAAAAGGAAAGAGCTATATACTATATCAGTAGGACATTGGTTGCATATGAGAAGAACTATTCAATGATTGAGAAAGCTTGTCTAGCTGTGATCTTTGCATCACAGAAACTAAGACACTACATGTTAGCTCATACCACACATTTGGTAGCTAAAATTGATCCACTCAAGTACCTACTAAGCAAAGCTGCCCTCACAGGTAGATTAGCTAAATGGGTCATGCTCTTAAGTGAATTTGACATTAAATATGTGGAAAGAAAGGCTATCAAAGGATAGGTTATTGCTGATCAATTAGCAGATGCACCTATGATTGATAATACACCAATGCAAATGGAATTTTTAGATTCTTCTATCATGACTCTTTCTTCTAGAGAATGGTAGTTATTCTTTGATGGCTCCTATACACAGAATGGATCTGGAGCAGGCATATTGTTCATAACTCCTCAAGGATATTCAATCCCAAAAGCATTCAGATTAAAGTTTCCTTGCATAAACAATATTGCAGAATATGAAGCCCTTTTGAATGGTATGAAAATAGCAATTGAATGGAGAGTAACAGAGCTACACATTCATGGAGACTTTCAACTTGTTATTCATCAAGTCAATGATGTGTACTAAACTAAAGATGAAAAGCTCATTCCTTACAAGAGAATGGTAGATGATCTTAAGAAATATTTTATATCTATCACATTTGAGCAAATTCTTAGAATGGAGAACAAGGCTACCGATGCAATGGAAACACTGTCTACTTTATTACAGCAACCTGAACATGAGCTACGCTACGAGTTCCTAGTGGAAGCACTATCTTATCCTGCATATGATTCCCCTGAAACCCACATGATCTGCACTATTGTTGGTCATGATTCATCCAGATAAAAAAACCTATTTTCCTATCTCCAAGACCAAATCATTCCCGATACCTTCAACCGCCATGAAAAGAGATACCTTATCCGAAATGCCTCCCAATATGTCATCATTGGTCACAATCTGTACAAACGAGGTCTAGATGGTATGCTACTTAGATGTTTAGAATAGGAAGAGTCTCAACGTGTGTTAGAGGAAGTCCATGATGGTATTTGTGGGTCACACTCGAATGGTTTAACACTAGCTCAAAATTTTTTTAGGGCTGGGTACTATTGGCCTAAAATGGAGAAAGAGGCTATCAAATTTGGTAAGAACTATAAAAAATGCCAAGTGCATGGCAACTGAATTCATGCTCTAGGGAGAGATCTAATTCCTTTCACTACACAATGGCCTTTTCACCAATGGGCATTTGATCTTATAGGAGTTGTACATCCTCATTCTTCTAATGGACAAACCCATATAATCATAGCTACAGATTATTTTACAAAATGGGTAGAAGCAGTCCCTTTGACACAAGCAACTGGGAAACAGATATCTATGTTCATATTAAACTATATCATATGCAGATATGGGATACCTCATTCCATAATCACAGATAATGGTGGCCAATTCAAGAACAAAGACCTAGATGATCCATGTGCCAAATTTAAGATCACACAACATTGGTCTTCTATCTACTATCCTCAAGGGAATGGACAAACAGAGGCTTCTAATAAGAATTTATTGAAAATCTTACATCGTACAGTTAATAAAATAGGACGAGACTGGCATCTCATGATCAATCCAACTCTCTGGGCCTAGAGAACAAGTATTAGAACACCTACTGGGGCTACACCTTTCACTTTAGTTTATGCATCTGAAGCGGTACTGCCTATTAAGGTTGAAATCCCATCACTAAGAATCAGAATGCATGGTCTAGTAACTGATGATGACTATAGAGTGTCTAGGTTGCAAGAACTTGAACTACTAGATGAGTGCAGACAAGCAGCGTATGATCATCTTAGAGTATATCAGAAGAGGATGTCTAGAGGTTACAACAAAAAAGTCAGACACAGAGAATTTCAGGTTGGTGATCTAGTCTTGAGAGAGAATCCTAAAAATCAATCACATCGAGAACGCAAGGGGAAGTTTGAACCCAACTGGCTGGGTCCCTTTGTAATCACTGCTACTTTTGGCTCTGGTGCCTATCAACTCTCAATGACTGAAGAAGAATAGCTCTGAGAACCAATCAGCGTTCTCCATCTGAAGAAATTATATGCCTAAAGCATTCAATCTATGGTAAAATGTCTTAGAAAAAATCTTAAAAATTGGAAAAAGTCCTTAAAAAAATCAACATCTTGGTGAAAACCTAGCAATAGGTGCCTTGATGATTCACAAAAAAAGTTAAAAATTTGAAAAAATGAAAAATACAAAAAAATGAGAAAAAGAAAAAAGTGCCTTGGTGAAAACCTGGAAACAGACGCCTTGGTAGCAAAAATAGAATCTCTGCCAAGATGGTGAAAACCTGGCAAACGGGTGCCACTTGTTTCAAAATGCTCCATCTATCAGCGCAATCTTGCTGTTTCCTAGCTTTTAGTCTTGCTTTAGTTTGTACATATCTCCTGGTTTGTTTTTGCATTTCTAGTTTTTAGTAAGTCGGTTTGTACACCAATCAGCTCAAGCGTTTGTATCCTATCATTGTTCAAACTTGGGGGCAATCAAAGTCATATCCTATGGCCTCCAATGTATCTTAGACGTATCATATCCAGTCAGAGTCCTTTGAAGCTTCATTTGAGTCAATCAGTCAGTCTTGTCTCTAGAAAGGATTTTGCATCTACAACAACACAATCAAATTGAAAACTGAAAACAATCTATGCTTTTCATGCTTTTATCTCCTTGTATGCTTACTAATTCGCATTGAGATTTTTGCATATTGTGTTCCCACAAGCTCTTTGATGATGTCCTTTACAAGATTTAGAGAGTGATGACTGGGAGCATAATCTTTTCTTTGTCTTCTGCTTGTATGTGAAAATCTAACAACTTTGGAAATTCTGGATTGAAATAGTGTCTGACTGTAAGAGCCTCTATCTCGAATTGGATGGCCATGCGTACCTCGACCATTGATACCTGAAAAGTTCAAAGAAGTTTGATCTAACTATTGTCTTTTTGAGTGAGTTCTTTCTCCTACTGTGAAATGCGATCTTACCTAAGGATGTGAATAATAAAGGGTCACTGCGGGTAATTCACATTGGATTTAGAATGATCTCTTGACTATTTGATGTGTTTTGTCATGCAAGGCGTATTTAGGTCATCATGACGTTTATGTTTTGATGCTTATACAAATTTCTATATCAAAATGGACATGATATTCAGGTCATCCTAGCGTTTATGCCTTGGTGCTTATATCAAATCTGACATTTTGAAAACAAAATCAATATTCATATTTCCATGGTTGTCATAATCAGTGGGTGTTGTATTGATTCTTGCGCATACAAATCGATATTCATATGTCTATGGTTTCACAACTAGTGGGCATTGTATTGATTTATCCAGTTACCTAAAAGTTCAATGATGATAACAAATTGACATATGATCAGTGACTAGGTCCTAGGTCTTAGGTTGAATTTCATTCCGCATGTCTCTTTGCATTTTTGCATGTTTGCATGATCTCACAATAGCTAAACGAACTTCAATGCTTAAACAATTCTCCACTTGTCTCTTCAAATCTAGTAAGAGCTGAATCTCACACGAAGGTTCCTCCAACGAAACAACAAGTAGAATCCTTTTCGGGATCAAAATCAAAATCTGAGATCGTTCATATTATCAACTACTTGCATAATCGACCTTCAATCATCATAGAAATCTAGTATTCAACTTAATTGATTATCTTACATCAAACTATCAAAATTTCAACTTGGTCAACCATGGTCAACTCATGGTTTCACCTAGTCAAACTTGGTCTCCAGGACCTCTAAACGATGTAGAACATGTTCTCAGACGTGTATAACCATTTCTCAAATCAATTAGCATGCTTCTAAACTATCAACACTGACTTTTCTTGTCATATTTCAATTTTAATCTTGAAGGGGGCATGGTATTGCATATCATTCAAAGTCTGTAATTAAATTTTGGGATCATATCTTTCCTCAGTAATCAAGACAACAACCATGTCTAGTTGCTGATTCATCAAAAAGACCTCATCACTTGGGGCAAATCAATCATCGCTCGGGGCATATTAGATTCATCGAGATCCATATCAATCTGGTATTCTCTTAATCTTGTAAATTGTATTAGTTTTTGCAACTATCGGTTCAATTGTGTTATTTCCTTGATTCTTCGGTAACTGAAGGGTTCAAATGTGATACCTACATGATTCTTCTAAGGACAATCAGGTCTGGAATCGGTAACTCACTTCTTCACAATCATAAGGTTCGGAATCAGGTGTTTTGACACTTTTTCACAATCATCGGTTCATTTGCTATTATAGTTAACATTATCTTTGGTCATTCAGGACCTATTATCTTCATATCAATTTCAATCAGCTTCTGTCTCATATCAATTATCAATTTCGAATTAGTTTCATATCTCTATCAAACACAGACTATCTTTGAACCACTACGCTTTGCACAGTAATTCAAAGAGGGGCAAAATGTAATACCCCAAAAATGGGCTATAGGTTCATTAATCTCCTATATCAACACATCGAATGAAATTGACATCGAAGTCCTAACCTAAGGCACATCTGAACATCATCGAATCCTAATTGATTATCATAAATTCTGCATCAGGGAATATTCCTAGCAATATTCCTAATTATCATAATTATCTTTGATTTAATGATTATTTGGCGATAAATCCTATTTATCCTAAAGTTTGATTAATTGAATATTCTAAATATTTAATTAATTGGATTTAATTCTGCCACTTAATTATTTAATTGAAGTTAATTATATTTATTCCTAAATTGTATTATTTAATTTTGACAATAAATCTAAAATCCTATGAATAATTGATTAAATTCTTATTTAATTAATTAAAGCAAGTTGTCAATTTTTAATAATATTATTTTTGAATAAAAGTTTGAAAAATAATTGATTAACCCATAAATCAATTGTTTTATTTTTCAAAATCAGTTAAGTTGGAAATAAATCACTTTAATTATTAAATTAATTCATATTAAATCATGCACAATCATGAAAAGCAGATAATTATCAATTATCAATTAAAGCTAAACTCTATTTTGAGTTAAACTCTGCTTTTGCATGTTTTTGTGAGTTAAATATCTTTTATTTAAAAATAACTCAAAAATCAACCTGAGTTATTTGAGTGATTTATGCCTTTTTTTCCCATGCACCTCCAAAGCCCTGGATTTCTATAAATTAAGATTTCAGCTCATCTCAAATCATCTCATAATTGTGCAAACTTATGCTGGCGAATTGGTGTCTAAAGAATCAAAGCTTCTTTTGCAAATCAAACAACTTTGTGAGATCATTCATATTTTAGCATATCATATTAGAATTTCATTTCTAGATTAGCATATCATATCAAGTTTTCATATAGAATAGTTTCATATCATTTTTTCATCATAATTGCATAGAAAATCCAAAAAAAAAAAAGATTAATTGCATACATTCCATATCCATCTTTTTGCATTAAAATCATTCATTTAGGTGTCATCAAGGTCACTGATCTCGATACAATCTGAGAACATCATACTCGCACCTACTAGAAGATAGTAAATCACCTGGTTAGTTTAGCTTTCAATTCATTACAGCTTTCATTTTTGCTAACCTCTAATGTTTTACTGAAGTGTTGTGTTTATAGAACAGGTACAAACTTCACACACACACTTCAAAGATTTAATAATAGCTAGTACATGCTTTTCAATAAAATTGTACCTTTTTTCATAGTCATCCATACCTTTGCTAAAAAAAGCAATTGGTTGCTCTTGCTTTTCATCATTCTTTTGAACCAGCATTGCTAAAATAGTATCAGAACCACCATAAGCATATAGAATAAAATCTTTAGTAAGATCAGGATTAAAAAGAGTAGGGGCTGGAGACAAAGCCTATTTTATTAATTCAAAATTATTTTTTCCTTCATCAGTCCAGCTGAAAGGAACATCCTTCTTAAGCATAGTAATCGGTGGTTTTAACAGATTTGCAATATCAAGAATAAACCTTCTTACAAAATTTATTCTCCCAATAAAACTCTGCAATCTTTTCTTGTGTTTAGGCAATGAAAGCTCTAGAATTGCATGAATTCTCTCAGGATCTATTGTTGTTCCTTCCTTAGACACCCGGTATCCTAGGAGTTTGCCTTCATGAACTACAAATACAGATTTCTTGGGATTTAAAGAAATCCCAAATTCTCTACATCTCTGTAAAATCTGTCTCAAATGATCAATGTGCTAGTTTGCAACCTTGTTGTAAATTATCACATCATCTAGGTACACTAGAACAAACTTATACATTAAGTTCTTGAAAGCCATGTCCATTGCTTTTTGAAAAGTGACTCCAGTATTTAATAACCCAAATGGCATTCTTGTGTAAGCCATGGTACCCCATTTAGTCGTAAAGGCTGTTTTAAACTAATCTAATTCTTTGACAAAAATCTGGTTGTAACCAAAATATCCATCTAGGAGTGAAAATCTCTCAGAACCAAAAACATATTGTAAGATCTATTCCATGGAAGGAAGAGGGTGTCTATCTTTCAGAGATTCCCTATTAAGGTCTTTAAAGTCTACACAAAGTCTTATCTCTCCATTCTTTTTCCTTACTGGAACTAAGTTAAAAACCCAAGATGTGTGCTTAATAGGAAATATAATACCACTATCTAGGAGTTTTCTCAGCTCTTTTAACATTAATGGCTCTAACTTGGGGTTTATAGGCCTTTGCCTTTGTCTAATTGTCTTAGCATTAGGCTCTAATTCTATAGTATGCTAGGTTAATTAGGGATCAAATCCCTTCAGATCAGAATAGTCCCATGCAAAAACATCATTATATTCTCTAAAAAGATCAATAAACAACTCTTTTTCTTCAAGAGAATTTATTTTACCAACCTTCAACTGCTTGTCTTTGAAGATTTCCACTTCCTCATAATGATCTTCTTTAATCATCAAGCTGGTTTTACCCTTCCTAAACTGATCATCAGAGTTGAAAGCTGACTCCAAGCTAACTAATACCTTTGGAAGCTTGTTGGTTTTCAACTGAATAATCTGCTCTTCCATTTGTTGAATGTTTTTGTTACTTCTAGAAGCTGAAAACCTATATGTTTCTGTCAAAAAACTTAAGATATGTTCATCAGTATTGAATACTTGCCAATAAGTGTCATTATCCAAAATGGATGGCCTAACAATTATCTTAATATGTGACTGGTCTGAAATCAGTCCTTTATTTTATGTTATTGCAACATGAGCACCAATACTAGCTAGCCTATCAGCATGCAAATTTTCCCTTCTAGGAATTGAAATCAGGTTGAAAGCATCAAATTCATCTAGAATGTTAGAAACTCTAGATTTATACATCTTAAGAAGATCATTTTTAACATTATTGATACCTCTCACCTACTTAACAATAAGCTCGCTATCACCAAAATCTCTCAAACACTTAATACCTCTCAATCTTTCCCACTCTAATCCTTGAATCAAACTCTCATAGTCAGCCACATTGTTAGAACATGGAAAGGACAACTTAAATGCAACATAAAATCTATCACCATCAGGTGATACCATCATAACCCCTGCACCAACTCCATCCTTATTCCTTGATCCATCAAAATACAAATCCCAAAGCTAGTTAGATACGTCAGATTCAGATTCTACATCTTTAATCAAATTAGGCACTACTGAATCAGACTCTAAAATCATGTAATTTCCAAAACCAGCATTAAACATATCATCATTCTGTTCATTCCTAGTAGCCCATTCATATAGAACAATATCTAGATATGCTTCAGTTTGGGTATTATAAACTGAATAATTAGATATTTCATCTTGATCCATGATCACACAGCTTGCATTAATAGGACTTGGATTATAAGGCTCTATGTGATTTTTGGCCAATGATTCTAATTTTATGGTTACCTTAGTGTATGGATCAAAAGTGACCACACTTCTATGAATCCTTACATGCAAGGTTACTCAACAATGAGGCCTCACAAAGTGACTCATAGCTCTCTATGCATGGAGTTGCAAGGAACTTGATAGATTTGCTCTCAGCTAGAGCTATGAAACTAGTGACCTTGCTAGTCAACCATACAATGAGAGATTCACAATGAAGACAAGGGCAAGAGTACCAATATCTTCAATGAAATCAAAGTATACAATGCAATGCAAATCTAAATGAGAATGCAAACTATTCTATGGAAATGAAAGTACAAATTAAGCTATTGAAAGGAAATACAAAGGATTACAACCTTCCTAATTAAGCTATGTGAAGTTATCTATTGCATAAAAGAAACTAAGCTATGAAATGAAGCTATGGATGCTATGATAATGCAAGAAATGAAGTCTAAACTATGAAGTAATGAGGAAATCCAAGAAAAGCTTGATGTAGCAATGATCTCCAAAAGTTCCAAATGCACCTAGAAAACCTGCAGCATAACATTAGCATAAAAGAGATGAATATGCAAATGAAGGAGAGAGCTCTCCTTTTATAAAAAGTGAGGAGAAATGGACCATGGAGATTAAGAGGCAAAAGACTTAATCAACTGTGGAGCATCAAAGAGGAGCAATCCATATGCACAAATATCCTCCAATGAGAAAATAAGAGTTCACTTTTGTGTCCATATGAGACAAAAAGTGTTTTTTCCCTTTTTATAAAATAACAATAATGCTTTATTTGTGCAACTTAGGATAAGAAGAAAAGGTGGGGATTTTTATTTAATAAAAGGAGAGGAAATATTCCTTTTAAATAAATAAAAACTTAGGATAAAATGGTTAGCCCATAGGATAAAAATCCAATATATGATCGAAATTAAGATTTGATTAAGAAATTGATAATGTTGAAAATATTGATTATTGATAAAACTGATTCATAGTTGATAAATCAAATAAATGGGGCCCAAAGTCTAGGTGACCATTTTTGGGTGCATACATTTGCCCTTCTTTAACTAATGTGTGATCGATTTGGGAACACATGTAGTCAAAAAATGAAGTTGAAATGTGAGATCGATTTGGGATCATAAAACAACTCAGATGTGAGGTCGATTCGGGATCACACCCGGACAAACATAAACAAAGGCCTTTGAACATGAGGTCGATTTGGGATCACATTCAAAGTAAGAGATAAGAATCTCAAATTTGAGCAAAAGCTCACAAAAGATGTCTAAATCAAGAAAATCAAGGAAATCAGATATGAGAATCCCATAGGAACTACCCCCTCGGAATCGAAATTGATATCAGGTGGAGGAGAAGCAGAAAATTGATAAAGATTTAATCAAATCATAATCAAATGTAAAGGTCAATAGGGTAACCAATAGGCAATAAAACATGCCCCAGTGATGAAGCAGAAGAATAGAAATAGAAGACTAGAGATAGCGCGAATGAAAGACTAGAAAATTTGAGAGACATGGAAGGAAGAAAGTCCATCGAAAATTGAATTATGCCTCAAAAAGTCAGTCAACTGCTCAGAAGAAGGGGAAAATTTTGAAATGTGACAATCAAGATGACCTTATATTTCAATTTTGAGTTCGAAAATGGATCCAGGACGTTGAAATTAGCTAAGGGTGCAATTTTCGTGCAATTTTGAGGTGTTTGAAAATTGGTCAAAAAGTCAAAATGCTATATAAGGGGTAAAAATGTCATTTTCAAAATCATTTGACTTTTAACTATTTGAGAATCTAGAGCTCTGAGAGATAGCAATGGCTCAACTAGCAGGAGTTCTTGTCCACAGACACCGATTTGAGCGCTCCCGATTGAACAACTGGCCTCCACATTATGGTGCCCTGGTATGTATCCGAAAACTAACCATTGTTTGAGTCATTCATATCATTTAATGCAAATTTAGCATGTTTTGGAATTTTTAAATTTTTAAATTTCTAGTTTTAGGTGAACTATCGCGTGATAATTTAGAAGTATCGCGCCCTTTGGGAAGAAACATCGTGTGATACTTTGCGGGTCCCCAAAGTATCACGCGCAAGCTAGCGAAATATCGCACGATACTGGGTGAAGTATCGCACGGCCAAAGGTGTATCACACTGATATAAAGAGAAGTATCGCATGATACTTCTCCGTAAAACTTAAAATTTAGATCATTTTGAGCAAAGTAAGATATGGGTCTAGACAATAGCTGTGCTTTTAGTGTCTTGTACTGATTTCATCATAGTATGCACTAACATATGGCTTGGTTGAATAGTTTGCAGGAGGTCTTTCCGGCGTTGATCATCAGAGCGTCGAAGGTGGTGGGATTGAGATGTGTCCGGAACCTAGATGATCCAAGTAAGGACGACATCAGAGCAATGGGATTTTGGTACCTACTGAGGTTCCCCTACATCAGAGCTGATCACGGGCTACTGATAGCCTTGGTGGAGCGATGGCATAGTGAGCACAACACATTTCACTTGCCGATAGGGGAGGCATCCATCACATTAGAGGATGTCTACAGGATCCTGCGGGTACCATGCCATGGCGAGCCTGTAAGTAAAATCATGTTTTGAGATATAATTGTGTAAGTGTAAAGTTTTCATATGATGAAAACTAACATGATTTGTGTGTTGGCACAGGTGTATTATGATCAGGATGCCACTGAGGGGCAATGGTTGATACAAGAGATGTTCTAGGATGTCACTATTTTGGATAGGCATGTTAGCTGGGAGAGGCTGATAGATGATTTTGGTAGAGACTTCCCAGTGCCATGCATTGTGACATCATTCATTTCATAGATCTTGATGACTAACCGCAGTCAGAAGGGATTTCCTCTCAGCTGGGGCAGGTTATTGGTGGACTTGGTAGGGAGACCGCGACATATGGCATGGGGTCCTACCATACTAGCAGAGATGTATCATGAGCTGCACGAGGTCATCTATAGGGACGGTCAGACATGGGCGTGCGAAGCCATCCTGACACAGGTGTGGGTATGGGAGCACATTGCTGTGATGCACCCCAGAGTTCAGCCGAGAGAGAGGAGATACCCATATATATATAGATATGTAGGTTTCATATCACATGCCCATACAAGGGATGTGACACATTACAGGCGGATCTTCGATGAGATGACCTCCTTCACATGGAGGCCATACAAAGATGTTGAGGCATGGGGTGATGTAGAGGATGAGCTGAGCTACATGCTATGTACCCAGCCACTAGTAGGCCGACACTCAGAGATTGTTGAGAGGTTCTACGTCACTCGGGTATGGTGATAGTTTGGGAGGCAGCAGCGAGTCTCTACAGAGACCACTACATATGCAAGGGCCAGAGATGAGGAGGGACATGGGTGGCTACCCATGTTAGACTATCAGCGGGCTATCGATGAGATAGCTGGGATCAGGAGGGAGCCCTGGGAGTATCTCCCAGACATGGTGGATGCAAGAGCTAATGCAGTGTATAGGGCAGAGCGATGGAGGGCACCATTCCCTTGATTTACTATACCAGATGCAGCACAGGTTGCCCCAGGAGGAGGAGACGGAGGAGACGATGAGGACAGAGGAGGAGGCCAGGTTAAAGAGGTGGGAGAGGGATCTAGAGTTGGTGGCTGGAAACAGCCATGAGGTCAGGGCTCATGGAGTGAGGAGGTGCAGAGACCTTCTCAAGAGCAGGTATAGGGACAGGTGGATCCAGCTGCAGGGGATGATTTGAGAGCCCGCATTCAGACTCTTGAGGTAGAGATTGAATAGCTGAGGGTCACTATAGCAGTACAAGATCAGCAGCTAGCAGATCTAAGATCAGAGAGAGATCAGCAGATGAGAGATCTCAAGGTAGAGATAGCATGCTATGAGACGGCAGCACAGGCAGCTACACTAGAGATCCGATGGGAGACAACCAGAGCTGCATATTATCACGGACTCTATCTCTAGGCAGTGCCAGAGGGTCAGAGAGCACCATCCTAATCTCAGAGGGCAGGGGCATCAGACATGGTGCCAGATGGGGCAGCAGCACCACCTCCACCACCACTACGTGATGGGGAGAGTCAGACCTAAGGTCAGGGCTTAGGTTTAGATTTATGTCAGACGATGCTATTGAGACTTTTGATCTAGTTGGGATCTCATTTGTATGGTTTTATATCAGTGATGACATTGTACCATGACTTTGCTTTTATATATGAGATATACTAGATGTTTGATGTATCATATTTGATTGTCTCACTTGTGGATGTGTATCATTTTTCATATGTATTGTCTTGTCTTACTTTTCTCAGAATGTTTATGTATGTGCTTATGTATGTTATTTCTCATAGATGTATGTTTGATTCTCATATATATGATATAGGCTCATGTTTCTAAAAATGACATTTTGAGATAGATAGAATGATGATATGATTAACCCCTTTTTGATGACAAGAACAGGTTCGAGATGAAAAGACAAGGAGTGGAAGATGTGATCAAGAAGAAAGAAGGATGAGCGCAGTCGACTGATAGGTCCATGTGAGATGAAAAGGAGAGCTCTCTCTATATGCAAAGTGCAAAACTAAACTAATCATGAACCTAAAATGCAAGCTACTGTGAAAAGTGGTTGACTTGCAAGGTCACAATGCTTATAAACATCTAATTATCATCATCGAGCGTTAGGTAGCACCGTAAGATCATACACTGCACACTAGTATGACTATGTGAATCTGAGTATGATCTCTATCAGATAGAAATGTGGAAATCCCACCTAGGCATCAAAGACATGGAGGTCGAGATGACTAATGTAGTGAGATCACCTAAGATTGATATGGCGAGATTATGCTTGTATCAAGACACATGAAAGTCAGGATAACTAGAAGCATGCACTCGCAAAACAGTCAAGGATAATACCTTGTCAACCCCAAGTGTCAAGTAAGACCAGCATAAATGCTCATGACAGTTAGGATCAACAAAATATACCCACAAGAAGATAAAGAAATAAAACATGTTCTCATACCCTCAGTCTTCTAGCTATGCATCATGGAAAACTTCTCAGGGAGAGACCACTTATCAAAGAAATCCTCATAGACAGCACACAAAGAAAAATAAAGTCAACATATCTCAATAGAGTTGATTGTCGAAGTGCGTGTGTGTTGGTCATAAAGTCAAACTCTGATCATCGCATCTGCAAATGAGAAATATCTCATCAAACTTAGACTATTGAGGAAGACATCTGATAAGTGTTAAGAAACACTCGACGCAAATGGTAATGTTGAAAAACACTGTTTGGGGTGGTGTTGAAAAACACTTGTTGTGAAATGCCCTCAGAGACAAACGCACCTAAAGGACCTATGCTAACAGGTATGCCCCCTAAACAAAGACAGACCAATTCTAGACCAAGTCAAATAAGGTCAAGGCATGATGGAAAAAGGCTCAGTGTCAAGGCTAACAAATAGGAGTGCAAAGGCCTCAAGTAGCGCCTGTTTCCAGGTTTTCACCAAGACACTTTTTCTATTTTTTTTTAACTTTTTTTTTTGCTATTTTTTTTTTTTAAATTTTTTTTTTTAGGACTTTATATGCTTTTTAGGATTTTTTTTCAACATCATATATCAATTTTTTTGGTATTTTTTAGGATCATAAAATATATACAAAGGATGCCCCTAGACAGAACGGGCACTAAACTCATGAGCAAGATCACATCGTGTAGTCCCAATATCTAGCAATGTGGAGGACAAGATGGATAAGCAAGCTAGTGGAAGAGATGGAAGACATGAGAATGAAGGAGACTGAAGGGAAGAAATCCTCAAAGGCAAACTCCTCAAGAGTACCCAAGCTAGGGAAAAATTGTCATGTAAAGTGCATTTGGACAAGCAATGAAAGGATAGCATAAGATAAGCCTCAAAAGTGTAATGAAAAAGAAAGAAATGATGCAGTCCAAAGGAGTAGACATGTCAAGAGGCTTCATAACATCATGTTTTACTCTTTTTTATTAGATCAAGACCAAAGGGGAAAATGATAGAGAAAGGCTAGAATGAATGGAGGAAAATGAAAGTGAAGGCTAAACATGAAAGGAATGAAAGCAAGATCATTGTAAGATAGCTCACAAGATAGCCAAATGTTTGTGTATAGATCAATATTGTCAAGATCAAAGAAGGAAGATGGAATGGATGAAATATGTAGAAGAACTACGCATGATGCCTAATTGCCAGGTTTTCATCACGGTACTTATCCAAGGCACCACAAGGGAGTGATTTTCACCATAGGATGAATTTATTTCTCTTTACTTTTGCTACCAAGGTGCCTGTTTCCAAGTTTTCACCAAGGCACATTTTCATTTTTTTTTCATTTTTTTCATTTTTTAATTTTTTTATTTTTTTTAATTTTTTTTTTGGAAGAAGACAAGCTTTTTAGATAGTGCTCCTTGAAAGGATAAACCATGATATGCCAAGGATTAAAAATGATATGCTCAAAGATGCTTATAGGAAAAGGAAGATGGAAGAGAAAAATGGAGGATAAGGCTTTATGTAAAGCGAGTGAGGTTGGAAGATAGGAGGAATAAGCAAATGAGGAAAAAAGATAGAAGGTAGAAGGATAATGAATGGAAGGATTGCGAAAGGGGAGATGGAAAGGAAGGCAAGATCAACATCAACACATACCCTGAAGGGTGGTGAGAGGATGGAGGAAATGTAAACCATATTCTGGTTCATTATTGCTATTTGACTCCTCGAAGAGAGGATTGGTGTACTTGTTATAATTCTCAAATGTGAATGGAGGAATATGAGAAGGAATATGGAAAATTTTTAGCAGAGGTTGTGGTTTAGGCACATGGAATGAAAGAATGTTTTTGGAAGAAGATGAAGTGGAAGCTTTTGGAAGCCTTAATGTCAACTTCACTTTTTGTTCAATATTAGACTCTCTCAAGAGAGACTTTGGAATCCATATAGCCTTATGCTTTTCATTTCTTTTTGATGATTTAGAGAGAATATCTTGAATGATGGATTTTGGAACCCATACTTGTCTTGTAGTTTTCTTTTTAGATATCTCTTTTGACTTTATGCCTCCATGTCGATTAGAGGAGACATGGTGATCTTCTTTTTTTGATGGATTCTTGTATTGCTTCTTTTTCTTGTATTGAACATTCAAGTTACTTCTAAAAAACTTGGTGTTTGTGGAAGAAGAAGGAGGATATGACTGGTTTAGATGGGTGGGTGGATGAAAAGGATTCAAGGGTATGCATCTATGTTGATCTTGAGGATAGGTAGGAGATGGAGGGACGTAAGGACCCAAAATAGATGATGAATTAGGAGAATTAGGAGGGGAAAGTGAAGGGACATAAAGGCCCAAGATGGAAGGAAGACGTGAAGGCCTTAGTATTAGTGGAGGAGGTCCAAGGATGGAAGTGGAAGATGCAAAAGGATAATCAATAATTTCATTAGCATCTATATCACAACCAAGGATATCAACATCTTTAGAGTAAGCATTAAAATTTTCAACAGGATCATGCACATCTTGAATAGGAGCAACTTCTTTGATAAGATCATTCAAAGCTTGCGAAGATTTAGGAAGAGAAGAAAGTGGAAGTGAACATGGAGTGGTAGAACAAGAAGATGGAAAGCTTTGATCTTGACAAGGATCTTTGGATAGCATAAGCACATTATTTTTCTCTTGATTTTCAATAGGCTTAACATTGGGAGTAATAACACCATTTTTTATAACCTTAATGGAAGTATCATCTTTGGAAAGCACAAGTGTAGTAAGGTTATTTTGATTTTCAATAAGCTCAATGGTTTAAGTAGTAGCTTGATCTTGCTTAGGAGAAGACTTGAGCGGATGAGAGACATCATGAAAAGAATTGGATGACATGGAGGGTTCTTGATCTTGATCTTTTTTTATATTTTTTTCTTTGTCATTTTTAAAGTCCTCTTGACATGGAGCCACTTCTAAGGACAAGGAAGCATGTTGGAATTGTATGGAAGACTTTAGAAGAGATGGTGAAGGGCTAGCTGAAGTAGGCATTATAGCGCATGAAGGCTTAAGCTCTTTAGGTTTATTGAAAGTATTTGCAGCCAAGTGAAGGTTAGCTTGAGTATCTTTAAGAGGTGGCCCTTGATAATAACTATAGGGAACCGCATGAAAAGCATTAGGATTTGAATTGGATGAAGTATTTGTGAAAGATTTGGAAGACTTAGAAGCTTTAGGAAATGTGTGGGTATTGGAGGAAGTAGAGGATGGAAGGGAACCATTACAAGACAAAGGTTCAACATTAACATGATCTTGCTTGAGAGTGAGATCTTTATTTTTAGCATGAAGTTTTTAGAGGAGAAATGCTCATAGTATCTACGTTTATAATCAGCACGGAAAACTTTCTCTTCCTCAATAGAAGTAGATGTATCATATTGTTCACAACAAATATCATATTCTCTTTCAAAATCATAATCATATGGATCCCCATCACAATCTACCCAATAAGATGACCCTTTAGTAAGCCTAAGCACACGACGAGGAGGACTCTTAGGAATAGAAGCATCATAGGTATGGCTAAATTGTCCATCGTCATAGTCATCATAGTCATCATAGGTGGGTGTGTCACTCTTTATGGAAGAGGCATCATAAGGACTATCATGTTTCTCTTTATGGTATGTCTTCTGAAGAGAAGTAAGACTCTTGGGAGAAGTAGAAGAAGAACGAGATCATGAAGAAGAGGAAATTGAAGACTTAGTGGAAGAAGAAGACTTGGATAATGAAGAATGCAAATAATGTTTAGAAGAGTCATGATAAGATTTGGAAGATGAGGAAGAATGAGAAAACTTAGATGATGAAGAACATTTAGAAGAAGGAGGTTGTGATATGATCATGTCTATGATCCTAGCAAAGGCATCTGATTTAATCATCTTTTCTTTTATTTTTGCCATAAGTTTATCACCCATGAGATATTTGGAAGGACTATTGGAGGAATAAAGATACTCTTCAAATTGAGCAATGAGTTCAAGATCATCTATTCTCAAGAGAGGTTGCTTAACAAGATAGTTGAAATTCATGGTTGTAGAAGAGAAGGAATCAAGCATGGAAGAAATGAATAGAAGAGATGAATAGAAGGTAGACTAGAAAATAAGAGGAAAAGAATCAAGAAGAAGAAGAAGAATTTCCCATGGGAATAGAAGACTTTAGAAGAATATGGGAGATGGAGAAGAAAGAAGAAGACTAAGAGTCATCTTGTGCAATTGATACCATAATGTTCATTGAGATGTTGAGCAACATGACAGCACCTAGGATCTAACAACTGGAGGTTGTTTCCCTTGACTAACTTGGTATCTTGTTGTTACTGACATGAAAGAAAGAAACTCTAGGTGATAAGTCAATCTCTCAAAGTGCTAATGCCAACCTAGGATAATTAAGATTTTCTATTGTCCAAAGAGAAAATGAAAAGATAGAAAATAAAAGGCGTCACCAACACTGTCAAAGAGGTGCTTCAAATCAAAGGGTGAATACCCTTGCACTTTTGAATTAGGAGGTTGGACTTAGCCAAAATTCAAATTGAAATTGAGATATACGAAAAATAATTTGGACAATAAGAGGACCAAAATTCTCCAAGGGTGTAATCAACAATCTTAAAGATAAACTTTCCACTAAGAATAGCTTTCTAACTTGGCAAATTACTTCGAAGACAACCTTGTGGACCAATTGAAATTGCCCCTAGAAAGCAAAAACCAGGAATTTGCAACCAAAACAAGTCTCTGACGGTAGGGTCAAACAACCTACTCAAAGACCGAATCTCACTAACATCAACTTAATGATTGAAACTAGAGATACTGCTGAAAACTTCCAGGCGACAGACTCCAGGCAAACTAGGCGATATACTTCGAACCAGGTGATACTCCGCACGATGCCAGGTGATAAACCTCAAAACTGGTAGGTGACAGATCTAATAACTGTTAGGCGACATAGTCTAGTGCGAATTGTCATACGATATTTCTCTCTTAAGCAGGCGATACTGATGCAATTTTTGACCAAATGTGTGCAAATTTTGAGTTTTGAAGGTCTGATTTCAAGTTTCTGAATCTAAGGGTGAAAATGTCTGATTTCAATCACAGCATTTGGATAGGTTTGCAAATAGTAGGGGATCACACATGTCTTCAAATACTTGAAACAAGGGCAAAAGAAACCTTGCCAAGACAAGCACTTGTGATATTCAAAAGTAAAATTGCACCCTATGAATTCTACCGATTGTTTGTATGTTGAGAACGTTTACACTGGTATCACACAATCGAAGATAATTCAAACAATATCTACCTACAAGACAAGGCTCAATACTTACCAACTTAGCCCACAACTTGATGCCCCCTTGCCTCACACCAAGTGGTTACCCACAAGAGATATTGGCTTTGTCATGGAAGTGTCAAACAACACAACCAAAGGGACACATATGGTGAGTATCTTGAGGTGATCTGGGTTAGTCCACTTGGATCAATCCTTGCACTAAGAAGATAAGCAGCTAAATAAAGGTGGCTTCTAACCTAAGGTTCTTAGCAAGGGCTTCCATTCATAACACCCCTCTTGCTCCTCATAAAGGACTAGGACCTCGCGGCCTCAAGAGTACCTTAAGCATTCTTGCTCAATGCTTTCCCCATGGTTGCAATCCCATGAGCTACTCACATCAAACGAAGACAAGTGTTATGTCTACCAAGGTTTTTAGTGTCTGAGGTAGCCTTGAGATTATAGTGAGTTGGAATAGCCAGCAAAAGGCTTGTCTCCACTTGGGTCGTTCCTCTTGATTGCTCAAGAGCAGGCCCGCTAAAGGATTCTAAATCTAAACAAAGAGTGGATGATTTTTAAGGTTCAAGGTTTTTGGTTCACCTCAAGGGTGAAGAGCATACTCCCCTATCTCAGAAACTTCTCCCAAACACACCAAGCAAATTCAATTACCCCCTTGCTTTCAAAATCTCAAGATGGGTCAAGATTTTTGTTTCACCACAAGGGTGAAGAGCATACTGTCCTACCACCTCAAAATTTCTACAAGGTATTAAGATTCCTAAAACAATTAGTAGATGCCACACTTGAAAGGAAATAAATCACAAACACTTGAAAAAAAATTTCTTTTTGCTTTTGATTATGCTTTGGGCAGCCTTGCAAAAACCATTAGTAGCCCTTTAGTATGCAATTTATGGTTAGGAAAAATCCAAAATCTAACAATGGTTAGCACATGAAAAATTAGATAATTTACAAAAAAATAACTGATCAAATGACAAAATCTGAAAATGAAACCATCATGGTTGGATTAGGCTCAAAAAGACCTTTCCAATGATATATCACACTTAAACTTTTGATACCATTTGTGAAAATTTCAAAAAAATGGGTGCCCATTTTCCAGAGTGGCACGGATTTGAAAACACTGAAATTTTTAAAAATTTTCAAAAAAATAGCAGGGAACCTGAAACTTGCAAGATACAAAAAATAGCTCAAAAATAGCTCACTGTTGAGTACAGGCAATATACCTCAGACTTCACCAGAATCACGCGACACAATTTCCTGTACCTGGGCGATATACCTTAGTCTGGGCGATACACTGCAGAACATGTGGGCGATACTTCGCGCAATGCCAGGTGACAGACCTTAATACTAGTGGGCTATTCTTCCTTTGCGTGAAGTGTCACACCCGTATTATAAGGTCTATCACACGATATACCTGAGAAGTGTTGCGCGATACTCTTAGACAGAAAAATAAAGAACACAAAATATCCAAAAATTAATTCAAAAAATGATGAAAATGCAAGAAACTAAAGGACAAAGTCTATCTACTCTGCCCCACGGTGGGTGCCAAAAATGTATGGATCAAAAGTGACCACACTTCTATGAATCCTTACATGCAAGGTTGCTCAACAATGAGGCCTCACAAAGTGACTCATAGCTCTCTATGCATGGAGTTGCAAGGAACTTGATAGATTTGCTCTCAGCTAGAGCTATGAAACTAGTGACCTTGCTAGTCAACCATACAATGAGAGATTCACAATGAAGACAAGGGCAAGAGTACCAATATCTTCAATGAAATCAAAGTATACAATGCAATGCAAATCTAAATGAGAATGCAAACTATTCTATGGAAATGAAAGTACAAATTAAGCTATTGAAAGGAAATACAAAGGATTACAACCTTCCTAATTAAGCTATGTGAAGTTATCCATTACATAAAAGAAACTAAGCTATGAAATGAAGCTATGGATGCTATGATAATGCAAGAAATGAAGTCTAAACTATAAAGCAATGAGGAAATCCAAGAAAAGCTTGATGTAGCAATGATCTCCAAAAGTTCCAAATGCACCTAGAAAACCTGCAGCATAACATTAGCATAAAAGAGATGAATATGCAAATGAAGGAGAGAGCTCTCCTTTTATAAAAAGTGAGGAGAAATGGACCATGGAGATTAAGAGGCAAAAGACTTAATCAACAGTGGAGCATCAAAGAGGAGCAATCCATGTGCACAAATACCCTCCAATGAGAAAATAGGAGTTGACTTTTGTGTCCATATGAGACAAAAAGTGCTTTTTCCTTTTTTATAAAATAATAATAATGTTTTATTTGTGCAACTTAGGATAAGAAGAAAAGGTGGGCATTTTTATTTAATAAAAGGAGAGGAAATATTCCTTTTAAATAAATAAAAACTTAGGATAAAATGGTTAGCCCATAGGATAAAAATCCAATATATGATCGAAATTAAGATTTGATTAAGAAATTGATAATGTTGAAAATATTGATTATTGATAAAACTGATTCATGGTTGATAAATCAAATAAATGGGGCCCAAAGTCTAGGCGACCATTTTTGGGTGCATACACTTAGTACCATATCTAGTTTTGAAGTACAAATGTGACCAATCTGATGAAAAATAACCATCTATTTTGGCTGCGAAGTCTCTGGACAGACACAACAAAATATGCTGGTAAATCAATAATATATATATCCTGTGGTATTGAAAAATTTGGGCAGGAGTGTAAGGTCAAAATTGAATTTTTAATGACTCCTAAGGTCTTAACTGAAGTTCCATCAAGCTGGACTACACCCTTCTCAAGAGGTTCATTCTTCAATTTTAGCAAATCTGCTATCTTCTTAGGCATGACAGTGCTGGTTGCGCCACTATCTACCATACAGTTATGAACTAATTTGTTTCCAATAATCAAAGAGACATAAAAAGGAGGAGGCTTTTCATTTGTAAGTTTCTTGCCTTCCTTTTCAGATGTCTTTTGTACATTTGACGGTCTCTTGTCAACATTTACTGTTGGTTTTTCAATATTTGCAGCCTTCTTGACTTCTGGTACTGCTAGCTGCTGAACTTTAGCAGGCTTTTTCTCTTCTCTAGGTGCCTTTTCTTGAACCTTAAGAGGCTCAGAATTAGTCATGACCACACTAGGTGGTTGTTGTACTGTTTGTTGTGAATTAACTGCTAGCTTGGACAACTCTTCTTTTAGAATCTCAATCTGTCCTAGAATAGATAAAGTTTCCCATGCAGACAAAGTAACATTTGTTTTTTTCATTGTATCAACAATATTGAATGGAACAACAAATTGTACCTTATGTGAAGACCTAGGGGAACTCTGATCAGCATTCCTTTAACTTTGATCTTTATTAGCAGAAACTGATGGATTCTTTAAAATAGAAATTGGTGGAGAAGAAATATTACCAGTAGATTGATCTACTTTAAGGGCTCTCTTTTTCACTCTAGTATTTGTTGCAATCGATGAATCTTCATTAAGACCACAAAAATCTTCTTCTTGCCAATTTAGGAATCTGGTATCTGTAGCACTTTGATCTAGTTGATTTTGTACTTCTTCAACAGACACATTCTATTATGAATTCATTGAATTTTGTACCATAAGAGCTTGGTTAAGAATTCCGTTAGAACATGTAGACTGATCATGTGGCTCATTGCATGGAAAACACCACTCAGTAGCAATATTGTTCTGAGTAGGAACAATATCTCTAATAGTATTAAGAGGTGCTGGATTGTACTGTCTATTTGGCCTCATATTCTAATTCTACTTGTTTGCATTAGTATTTCCTTGAAATTTTTGCCTATTGACCTAAAAATTAGGCTGATTAGGATATTGAGAGGAAAAACTAGCAAACTAATTTTGAATAGCAGGGTTTGTCTGAGCTTGATTCCTCTTAAGGGCCACTAAATCATTACCAAAAGATTGTAGCAAACTTTTAATTTTTTGCTGACTATCCTTAATAGTCTGTAATTCATTCAGAGGAGCTGTAGGAGCTATTTCTGAGGGTTTATAAGATGGGATAGTAGATAATGGTGGAACTAGCAATGGCATATTAGACTGTATATTAGGAAAGAAAGGCATAGGAGGTCTAGGAGCTATCTTTCCTACCTGGATAAGATTGTTTTCTGCCCTTATAGCAATATCAAAAGCTTGGGGTAAAGTATTACCCCCCAATAGATTGAATCATTATAGAGATATCGCTATTCAAGCTCTTCAAATAATATAAAAATGCATATTCAGCTGAAGATCTTACCGTAACAAGAATCTGATTCCAAGTTTTCTGAGAATGAAGATTAAAGTCACTCATTTTTTCTTGTGGAGCTCTCTTGATAGTAGTTAGTTGCTCCACTAGGGACAAGTTATCAGATTTGTCCTCAAAAAATTTAGATAGCCTTTCTCCTACGGTATCCCAAGTAGCAATAGAGTCCACCGGGAGAGTTCTGAACCAATCAAGGGCTTTACCCTTGAGTGATGCAGCTAACAGCTTCAAAACTACATCTTCTTCCATAACATGATGAACATTGCAAAGAGTTGCAACATCTTTGATGTGTTCAATAGCTATTACTAGTCCTTCTCCAATGAATGTTGGCAAGCCTTTAAGAGCAGTCAATGGAACATTATTATGATTTGCAATCCTCAAAGGACTGCCTTGATTGAATGTAACAAGTGGTAGATTCCTAGCCATTGCTTGATGTGGAGGAGCTTGTTGTTGAATAGCCGATGTAACAAAAGGTTGGGTAGGCTGAACTACCTTCCTTTGATAAGTCTTTAGATTCTGGGGAGTTGCTGCAGTACCACTTGTAGAAGCTCCAAGAATAGAATTATCTATAAATAAATTTTCAACACTTGGAAATTCTGATCTGATGTGATTAGGAACACTTAGATCTTCAGGAAGACTGATCTCTTCAATAATAACCTCAAGTTCCTCTGAATTTACAACTGAATTTTCAAAAAATGGGATTATCAAATGATGAGAAATCTGAATTCAAAGAAGTACCTCTTGAATCTTGTGATGTTCTTCCACCTCTGGATGATCTTCCTACCCTTCTTCTTGACTGTAATTCCTGATACACAAAACCCTCCTTGTTTGATCTCATTGGAGTTCTACTCATTAAAATCCACACTGAGAGCTACAACTGAAATTAAAAACAACAATAGATCTAGCAGCTTAGAACTAAGAAGCAGTTCGTAGTCCCACAGGGCATGCCAAAAATTGTTCAGGCTTAGAATTGTCACCCTAACTCAGGCATTAGGACTACGTGATAATTCTATCTTAACAATGGAAACCTCCTCGAGCTGTGGGTGGACTCTGAATAAGGAGGAATCTTTGAATTCTAGGTCGGTTCCTATTAAATATAGAATATCACTTCTTGATCTGTAACTTGTTGGGAAAAGGGAAAATAAAACTTCTAACTGAAAATAGATTAGGGTGATACAGCAAGAAATGTTTCAAACTTTGCAGAAAAGATAAATCATTAATCCTAACTCATAAATGAAGATCTTGACACTTCGAATCTCTGTTCAACATATAGGTTAACAAAACTTACTATCAGGGTTAGACCATTAATAGCTTGAATAGTCAATAGACATACATTTCTTGTACAAGGCTTTTAAGCAATTGATTACCTTAAGAAGGAACATAAATCTACTCACTTCCTTTGGACAATAATGAATTTAGCACTTGTTAGAAAAGATGAATACAGGATCCTTTATCAAAACAACTCCACAAATATGAATCAAAAATCTCTGGTTCATTCCCTCCAAAATTTGACAAACTGGTGAACTCATTCTGACAGAGCAATGAAACTGAGCCATTTTGAAAACAATTCAAGCTGAAACTGCAAAACCCTATTGAGATGAATGAAAATCCATCAGCATTACACTACATGAACTCTTTTTTGGTTATTTCATCAAAGTTGTGAGCTTGTGACTAAAAGATGTGATATATGTATACAATTTTGTTATGACATCTTTCAGTTATAAGCTTCACAAACTTTGGGAGCTGACTAAAATGACTGAAAGGCATCAAGGAATAAAAGTCACTATGCTCATAACAGATAAGTACTTTAATCTTTCTTCATTGATAGGTGTGCATTTTCTTGTACTTTCTATTTTCACTGTTACTCTACAACTTGAATTCCACTTGATTTGTAACTTTGATATTCCAACTATAGGAATAACATGTTATGCACTTTTGTTCAATAGCATGAATTTTCATTTTTGCATCCTAGTTTTTAGCATCATAACTCCTGCAGCATGTCCACTATTAACAACTCTCTTTGATGTTGAATCTGCACTTAAAATATGAGAAGTAAAACAAGATTAAAATGTTTGTTCATTGTTAATGAAGTTCAAGCATGGGCTCGTGACACTCAAAAACACCAGAATGCTACTTAGTGAGGTTCGAACACGGGTTCATGACACTCACTGAAAATAAACTGTAAACATTTTATAACTTTATGGCTCAATCTTGAAGCACTCTTTCTATAATCGGCAACAATAATGATATTACTTGAAAATGTACCTTTGAAACAACAAGGACATATTATAACTACATTTTGTAACTTGAACTTTGAATATTGGGAACACCTGGCACTTCCTATAGCACTTCAGTCATGGAAATTTAGCTTGATCTGCATCTTTAACAATGATTGAATGTGAAAATGAGTCAATTGTTTTCTGTAAAATAATTTGTTAAGCTCTCAAATAACATCATTATGAAATGATTAGATTAATGAACATAATAAACAACTTGTCAATTTACTTTCAAACCATTATGTTCACTAATCTAGCCATGAACTGCATTATGTAAAAAAGGTTTCTCAGTTTGGAACATACTAAGTCCCTTTAATTCAGACACCTGGTTAATAAAAGGATGACATACACCACAATGATCATAAATAGTAAAAGGTTTCATGTCAAAAACAAGTCCCTTTAATACTACCTTGCAGTGAGTTTCAGTGTACATTTCCTTATTGCTTTTAGTTTGCCAGATTGATATGCAGTATTGAAAACTTGATTGCTACAATATGTTATTTGTTTCTCATGTATTGCTTAGATCCAACAGGATCTAACCATATTTTCTCTCTTATGCAGATATGAACCCTAAAGACCTAAATGCAGATGAAGACCTGGACTTTGAAGACCTTGGAACCTGAGACCTAGCAAACAACCAGTTGACAACAAACCAACACAGAGGCAATGCATGGGACCCCTATTCCATACTTCAATCTTTCTTTCAATTCTGCAATTGTACTCTACTTATTGATATGAAATATGAAACAAGAAAGGACATTTGTATACTACATTCAGTTTGAATGTACAATGTAATGATCATTCATGAATTTTGAAATTTTTGGAATAGTGATCAATACTTAGAGTACAATGATGACATCTAGAATGAATGTAATAATGACATGTAAACTAACAAAACCTGCAAGGTAGTGTTAATTAGACCAACAAATGCAACCTTTTCCTATTTATGCTTATTGTATTGTATGTTTTATTTTTGAGTAATAGGTACTACATTTTATGAGATTTCATGAAGCACTATGTGTTTTATGTTTTTCTTTTCTTGCTTCTTTCCATGTATCTGATCCTTGTGCATGACATTTTCATCAACTGTGACATCTCTACTCCTAATGATTTTGTGATTCTCAAAATCCCATAAATGATAACCAAAATCATTAACTTTGTATCCAATAAAATTACACTTCTTTCATTTTGCCTCAAGCTTTGATCTATTTTCTATATCAATAAAGACAAATGCTTCACAATCAAAAGTTTTTAAAAATGAGTAGTTTGCCTTTTTGTTTATCTACGCCTCCTTTGCAATGCCACCATGTAAGGAACTTGAAGGCCCTCTATTCATTAAGTAAACAAGATTATCTACAATATTTTCCCAAAATTGTAAGGGTAATCTCCCATGCAATCACATGCTCCTTGCACACTCCATGATTGTTTTATCCATCCTTTCAGACAAACCATTTTATTGTGGTGTTCTAGGACTTATCTTTTGTCTCTAAATCCCATGGTATGAATAATCACTAGAAAAATCTCTGTTGCAATATTCACCTCCATTATTTGATCTGAGACACTTCAACTTGTTTCTTGTTTCATTCTCAACCAAATCTTTCCATTTCTTAAAGATTTCAAATACATCAAATTTTTTTGGGATTGAAATAAACCCAAGTTTTCCTAGTTGCATCATCATTCAAAGTAACATAATATTAAGAGTCACAAAGAGATGATACCCGAGCTAGTCCCCATACATATGAGTGGAAAAGATCTAACTTTTCATTCTTTTCTTTTCATTCCCAACTTTGATAAATATGATTCTCTTTTATTTTCTATAAATATAGGTTTTACAAAAATCCAAATCAACTTGTTTCAAAAATGGCAATAAATTTTTGGAATGGAGAATCTTCATCCCCTTCTCACTCATGTGCCTAATTTTATTGTGCCATATAATTTTATTCGCTCCTGTGGAAGCTAGGGAAATAGAATAATCAGTATTACTAGTACCTAACTTTTTGTATTTTGCTATTATTAATGAGCCTTTAGTAGCCTTCCACAAATTATTTGTTAAACATGATGTTACAACCATCACTTCTCAGTTGTCCTATTGATAATAAATCTCTTCCCAAATCAGGCACATGTCTCACCTATTTCAGCAACCATTAATTTTTGTTTGGTAATTTTATACATATGCTTCCCTTTCCAATAATTGTGCATGGTTCATCGTCACCTAAATAAACTTGTCCAAAATCACCTTGAACATAGTCTAGAAAATATTTTCTATAGGGTGTGGCATGAAAATAAGTCTTTGAGCCTAACACCCAAAAAAATAGTAATATTATCCAAAGAAAGAATCAAACATCTTGTAACACATCACCTTCTAAATTTTCTTCCTTGCTATTTTCTTGTTGTTCATCCCCTTGTTTTCTCTTTTGAGACCAACATTCTTTCTTCAAATGTCCTTTCTTTCCACAATGCCAACACTCAATACTCTCTCTCTCTCTCTCTCTCTCTCTCTCTCTCTCTCTCTACCATCCTATATTCTCAATACTTAAAGCATTACATGATGTCTCACTTATGATTTTTCTTCACATTTCCTCATTGAGGATAATGTCAACAACATCATCACACTTTAAATTTTTTGAACTAGAGACAAAGTTAATTATATCCATAACCAAGCTATTCTAGCTTGAGTGACAATGAGCATAAAATCAAAAGAACCCTAAACTCATTTCAAAAGCTACTTTTAAATAAGTTATTGGACTAGTAACCATGTCAAATTTTAGAATAACTGAGAGGTGGGTCAATCAGTTATCCAGTGTCCCACAACAAAATGTATAATCCAAAACAATTCTTCAACTTTTGCTACTCGGTAAACATAAAATACTTTCACTGTCTGTGTCTTTACCGATTGTCAGTCAAAACTTTATAACATTTACCAATCAAATCTAACATGTAATATGCAAAGAATGATAACAAACAAATATCACAATCAACACATAACACAAGAGATTTAACGTGGAAACCCTGTGAAGGGAAAAACCACTTGGGACCGGCAATCCAAAATTGTTCACTCTTTTGAAGTGAGGTTGGTGAAGACCCAACCTTGTTAAAGGTTACATACACACTATGAGGTGTGACCTTGTTAGAGGATTTTAGACTAGAAGTTATTGTCCAACCAGCAGTGACTCTAGGGTTGACAGGATAACAATGTTCACTCTATGAATGAAACATCAAAAGACTTTCATAGTCCACTTGGTTAAGAGATTTGTCTGTGTACAATGGTTAAATATGTAACAGTAGATGTTTTTCCTTGAAGCAAATTTAATTGCAGTTTATAGATCAATGTTCAGCTCATTCAAATCTTTCTGATCAATATACCACTTCAGATTCAATACTATACCAACTTACTGTCTGTCGGTAATTACTCTTTGTAGCTTGGTAATTGTTCTGCATCTCGATTCTTATTAACCAGTATGATCAGAATGCATGAAAACTTGTCCACGTGATAATTCTGTAGTATCTTCTTCTTTCGGCGATGTTTCAACAATGAAACGAATGTCTCTTATATAGACGAGTAAATCATTTTCTTTTCCTCCATCAGATTTTGCCGCTTAATCATATTCATAGATTTTGCCACTTTAAGCTTCTTCAGCTGATGTGTCAGTAACACATTTCAATCTGCTCCATTAGATCCTTTTGATTTATGTTAGCCGTCGATCTTCGTAACAAACCTTATCTGTTACCTCGATTTCATACACTTTACGAGTCATCACTTTATCAGCTAAACTGATCATTTAATTCCTTTTTGTTTTTCTCGGTTAACAAAGAAATGCATCAATGAACACAAGCTTGGTTAACACTACGCTCGGTATACACTACATTTTGTCGATGTATACTAGAATGCTTTATTTACCGACAACATTGATTTGTGTCTTTCAACTCTATTCTTCATCATAGATGGATGCAACATAATACAATCAATTTCATCAAGTCATAGACTCATCAACAAGTTACTCAATGTATTCCTTATCCTCATCTAACATATACATCTTCCTCGTGTAGATATTTATGTTCTTCATCTTTTTCACCTTTCTTCAGATGTGTCGGTATAGTAACTTACAAGATAAGTATTGTCAAGCTAGTTGACATCAATGACAACATAATACTGATTTAATCATCTTGCATATCTAATCAGCAACTCCTTTAGTAATCTTGAATTACAGATTCTCCATTCAGGTTCTAAATCAGTTGTCATTCATCAATCTCTCCCTTTGGCATTGATGGCAACTCAAGTAATATGAAATGTACCATACACATACCAAACATGTATTCTACAACTCTGTAATCAAATGTTGTAAAAGCTCTCCCTAGCTTAATATGTTTAATCACTATGTTACTCAACAACATTATAAAACACAGCTTTGTCATTCTATAGATATAACCTTTTAAGTTCTCAGGTTCCTTTCAGATTATCTCTCCCTTAGATAGTTCTCATTGGTGCATATCTCTCCTTTTCCTTTTCATATTATTTATCTCTCCCTTTGACAACAATGCCAAAGAAAAAAATAAACAATCAACTCTTGTAGTAGCTAAGTAACTCTTTGTTGTCCATTACTTCCTCTGTATCTTAGTATACTGATATCCCAATCTATTTTAGTTCTTCAAACTTAATCACAACCTTGAACAATATCCAAAGTGTGAACTATGTTGCATCAACATGTGTGATCATCTAATAAGATTAGGCTGATGCAACATCCAGATCACATTAGTGACCGATAGATAGGGGACGGACCCCAAGTCTAGTCCTCAAATATTCAAATGTGTCCTTCGGTAGAGGCTTTGTAAAAATGTCTGCAAGTTGTTCTTTAGATGTAACAAATTCTAACTTCACTTGCTTCTCTTGCACTTGTTCTTTTAAGTAGTGATACTTAATTGATATATGATTTGTCTTAGAGTGCATCACTGGATTATTTGAAATATTAATAGCACTTGTGTTGTCACAGTATATAATCACCGGGTCAGTGATTACCTCATTCATTCCTTCCAACACTTGCCTAATATATGCAATGTTTGAGCAATTAGTAGCAGCAGCAACATACTCTGCTTCAGCTGTAGACTGAGAAATACAAGCCTATTTTTTACTTGTCCAAGTTACAAGTCTTTCACCAAAGAAAAATGCTCCTCCGATGGTAATTTTTTTGTCATCCACATTTCTAGCCCAATCAGTATTTGTATAAACCTTCAACTCAAACTTACCTTCCTTAGGATACCATAATCCATAATCCTCTATCTTTTTCAGATATCTTAAGTTCCTTTTGGTAGCAATCATGTGTGATTCTCTGGGATAAGCAGAATATCTAGTAACAATTCCCACAACATGTGCTATATCTGGTCTACTGTGAACTACATACATTAGTTTACCAATCATGGATCGATAAAGTGTCTGGTTTACCTTTGTAGTTTCATCTTCCTTTGTCAGTTTACTTCCAGTAGCCATTAGTGTTCCTACAAGTTTAGCATCTTCCATGCCAAATGTCTTCAAGACTTCCTTTATGTACTTGGACTGTGTGATGAATATCCCATCACTCTATTGAATTACTTGTAATCTGAGAAAGAATTTAATCTCTTCGAACATAGACATTTCAAACTCATTCCTCATGTCATCAAAAAAAGATTTACATACATGATCTTGACCTCCAAAAATAATATCATCAACAAAAATTTCAGCAATAATAATAGTGTCATCAGTATCACCTTTCATGTACAAATTGTTTTTCTCACTAGTTCTTACAAATCCAATACTTAACAAGTAAGTATGCAGCCTTTCATACCATGCTCTTGGTGCTTGCTTCAAACCATATAAAGCTTTGTGTAATCTACATACCATGTTTCTGTTGTCTGGATCAATGAATCTTCAGGTTGTTCTATGTAGACCTCTTCTTCAAGTATACCATTCAGAAATGCTAACATCACATCCATTTGATAAACCTTAAATTTCTTGTGTGCAGCATATGCAAGTAGCATTCTAACTCCTTCCAATCTAGCAACAGGTGCAAATGTCTCACCATAGTCAATGCCTTCTTCCTGTGCATATCCCTTGCATACCAATCTCGCTTTATTTCTTGTCACTTCACCATTTTCATTCATCTTGTTTCTGAATATCCATTTGGTACCGATAAAATTCTTATCTTTAGGTCGGGGTACTAAGGACCAAGTTTTTTTTTTTTCTCTATTTGTTCTATTTTCTCCTTCATTTCATTAACCCATTCTTCATTCTCTAATGCAACTTTCACATTCTTTGGTTCAAATTCACAAACTAAACATGTACCTTGTCTTGTTTTGCTTCTCGTCTGCATTCTAGCTTGTCTGTTTCCAATAATTTGTGTCTCAGGATGATGTCTTCTGAAAAAACTAGCCAATACTTAGTTTCTTCTTTCTTGTTCATCATGTTTAGGTTCATGTGCTTACTCAGTAGCACCATCTTGTTTGTCGATTTTCCTTTCCTGTTCCTCAGGGTTATTTTCTTGTTGATCGGTTATCACAGATTGCGACTTCGGTAGATAATCAAGAAGTTCAATGTAAGTGAATCTACCATAGTCTTCTAGTTCCTTTCTTTCTTTTGTGTTCATGTCATCAAACTCATCAACACGGACATTAGTACTTTCAATCATCTTATTTGTAACCTTATTCAGACATTTGTATGCTTTACTCTTAGTAGAATATCCTAAGAATATTCCTTCATCACCTTTAGAATCAAATTTCCTGTTTCTCTCATCTTTCAGAATAAAACATTTTCTTCCAAAAATCTTGAAATAACTTACAGTAGGTTTGTGTCCAAACCATAGCTCATAAGGTGTCTGGTTAGTGTCCTTCTTAAATTGTACTTGGTTAAGCACATATACAGCTGTGCTGACAGATTCCCTCCAATATTTTTGAGCAGCATTCTTTTGTATCATCAGTGTCCTAGCACAGTCAATGATTGACATGTTCCTTCTTTCAGCAATCCCATTCTGCTGAGGTGTTCTCGGTGCAGAGACCTGTCTCTTAATACCGTGCCGATTTGAAACGTAAATATTATAAGAATCCTTCCTCTAAGAACTCTCATGCTGAAAATAAAGATTACACTCTCAAGCAAGATTATGTTAATGATGGACCTTTGTCTTGTGATGGTTCCCTTCCATACCCTACTTCCTCCAATACCCATACATTTCCTAAAGCTTTTGAGTCTTCCAAATCTATCACAAATCCTTCATCCAACAAAGTTCCTAATACTTTTCATGCAGTTCCCTATAGTTATCCTCAAGGGCTACCTCTTAAAGAAACTCAAGCTAACCTTCACTTGGCTACAAATAATTTCAATAATGCTAAACCTAAAGAGCCGAAGCCTTTATACGCTATAATGACTACTTCAGCTAGTCCTTCACCATCTCTTCCAAAGTCTTCCATACAATTCCAACATGCTTCCTTGTCCTTAGAAGTGGCTCCATGTCAAGAGGACTCTAAAAATGACAAAGAAAAGAACATAAAGAAAGATCAAGATCAAGAACCCTCCATGTCATCCAATCCTTTTCATGATGTCTCTTATCTGTTTCATGGTTCTTTTGACCCTACACGCCCTTTCTCATTTATTCCACCATGTCTTAAGTCTTCTCCTAAGAAAGGTCAAGTTACTACTTACACCATTGAGCTTATTGACGATAAAAATAACCTTACTCCTCTTGCGCTTTCCAAAGATGACACTTCCATTAAGGTTATTAAAAATAGTGTTGTTACTTCCAATGTTAAGCCTATTGAAAATCAAGAGAAAAATTATACGCTTATGCTATCCAAAGCTCCTTGTCAAGATCAAAGCCTTCCATCTTCTTGTTCTACCACTCCATGTTCGCTTCCACTTTCTACTCTTCCTAAGTCTTTTCAAGCTCTGAACAATCCTATCAAAGAAGTTGCTCCTATTCAAGATGTTCATGATCCTATTGCAAATCCTAATGCTCACTCTAAAGATGCTGATGTCCTTGGTTGTCATATAGATGTTGATGAACTTATTGATTATCCTTTTGTATCTTCCACATCCATCCTTGGACCTCCTCCACCAATACTAAGGCCTTTATGTCTTCCTTCCATATTGGGCCCTTATGTCCCTTCACTTTCCCCTCCTAACTCTCCTAATTCATCATCCATCTTGGGTCCTTACGTCCCTCCATCTCCTATCTTTCCTCAAGATCAACATAGATGTGTACCCTTGAATCCTTTTCATCCACCCACCCATCTAAACCAGTCATATCCTCCTTCTTCTTCCACAAGTCCCAAGTCTTTTGGAAGTAACTTGAATGTTCAATACAAGAAAAAGAAGAAATACAAGAATCCATAAACAAAAGAAGATCACCATGTCTCGTATAATCGATATGGAGGCATAAAGTCAAAAAAGATATCTAAGAAGAAAACTGCAAGACAATTATGGGTTCCAAAATCCATTATTGAAGATATTCTCTCTAAATCGTCAAAAAGAAATAAAAAGCCTACAACTATATGGATTCCAAAGTTTGTCTTGAAAGAGTATGATGTTGAGAAACAAGTGAAGTTGACATTCAAGCTTCCAAAGGCTTCCACTTCATCTTCTTCCAAAAACATTCTTCCATTCCATGTGCCTAAACCACAACCTCTGCTATCTATTCACCATATTCCTTCATTCATATTTCCTCCATCCTATCACCACCCTTCAAGGTGTATGTTGATGTTGATCTTTCCTTCCTTTCCATCTACCCTTTCACAATCCTTTCATTCCTTATCCTTCTACCTTCTATCCTTTTTCCTCATTTTCCTATTCCTCCTATCTTCCAACCTCACTCGCTTTACATAAAACCTTATCCTCCATTTTTTCTCTTCCATCTTCCTTTCCCTATCAACATCTTTGAGAATATCATTTTGAATCCTTAGCATATCATGATTTATCCTTTCAAGGAGCATTATCTAAAAAGCTTTCCTTCTTCCAAAAAAAAAAAGAAAAAAAAAATTAAATTTTTTTTTTAAAAATGAAAAAATT
This sequence comes from Chamaecyparis obtusa, assembly GCA_027943335.1. NCBI lineage: Eukaryota > Viridiplantae > Streptophyta > Pinopsida > Cupressales > Cupressaceae > Chamaecyparis > Chamaecyparis obtusa. The sequence goes on along the minus strand of BSBK01002440.1, from coordinate 1,065,741 downwards.
GAAAATGTGCCTTGGTGGAAACCTGGAAACAGGCGCCTTGGTAGCAAAAGTAAAGAGAAATAAATTCATCCTATGGTGAAAACCACTCCCTTGTGGCACCTTGGATAAGTACCGTGATGAAAACCTGGCAATCAGGCATCATGCGTAGTTCTTCTACATATTTCATCCATTTCTTCTTCTCTCTTTGATCTTGACAATGTTGACCTATACACGAACATTTGGCTATCTTGTGAGCTATCTTACAATTATCTTGCTTTCATTCCATTCATGTTTAGCCTTCATATTTATTTTTCTCCATTCATTCTAGCATTTCGCTATCCTTTTCCCCTTTGGTCTTGATCTAATAAAAACGAGTAAAACACAATGCTATGAAGCCTCTTGACATGTCTACTCCTTAGGACTACATTTTTTCCTTCTTTTGCATTACACTTTTGTGACTTATCCTATGTTGGCCTTTCATTACTTGTCCAAATATGCTTTACATGACAATTTTCCCTAGCTTGGGTACTCTTGAGGAGTTTTCCCTTGAGGATTTCTTCCCTTCATTCTCCTTCATTCTCTTGTCTTCCATCTCTTCCACCAGCTTGCTAATCCCTCTTGTTCTCCACCTTGCTAGACATTGGGACTATAGGATGTGATCTTTCTTGGGAGTTTGATGCCCATTTTGTCTGGGGGCATCCTTTGTACATACTTATTGATCTTGAAAAAATCCAAAAAAAAAAATCATATATTATCAAAAATTCTAAAAACTGGGAAATGTCCTGAAAAAATGATCATCTTAGTGAAAACCTAGCAATAGGTGCTTTGATGTATCTCTAAAAAAAATTATATATTCCAAAAAAACAAAAACAAAAATTCAAAAAATCAAAAAATTAAAAAAATTTTTAAAAAGTAGAAAAAGTGCCTTGGTGAAAACCTGGAAACAGGCGCCTTGGTAGCAAAAATACAAAAAAATTGAAAAATTAAAAAAAATCAAAATTATTTTTTTGTCACGTGGTGAAAACCTGGAAACATGCACTACTTGAGGCCTTTGCACCCTTATTTCTTAGAACATGTCCTCGACACTTAGCCTTTCTCCATCATGCCTTGTCCTTATTGCCTTGGTTTGAAATTGATCTTTATCTTTGTCTAGGGGGCATAACAGTGTTAGCTTTGGTCTCTTGGATGCATTAGTCTTTAGGACATCTTGCAAACGGTGTTTTTTCAACACCACCCCAACTATTTTTTTCAACACTTTCCCAGCATCAAGTGTCTCTTAACACTTACCAAATATCCTACCCACAGTCTACCATGATATGATATTTTCCACTGGTAGACACGCACTTAAACACTTGACTCACTGAGACTTAGTTGACTTTATTTCTTTGTGTGTTGTCTATGATGATTTCTTTGATGAGTGTTCTCTCCCTAATAGTTTTCAATGATGCATGACTAGAAGACTGGGGGCACGAGGACATATTTTATTTGTTTTCTGCTTATGGGTATATTTTGTTGATCTTAACTGTCATGAGCATTTATGCTTGTTCCACTTGACACTAGGATCTACAATGTATTATCCTTGACTATTTTTCGCAAGTGCATGCTTATAGTCATCTTGAATTTCTTGTGTCTCGATGCGAGCATAATCTTTCTATACTAAACTTAGAGAACCTCACTGCACTAGTCATCTTGACTCACATGTATTTGATGCTTAGGTGGGATTCCCACATACCTATCTGATATAGATCATATTCAGATTCACATAGTTATACTAGTGTGCATTGTATGATCTTGCGACGCTACCAATAAAGCTCGATGATGATTATTAGAGCCTAATGGCTTTGTAACCTTGCAAGTAAACCATTTTTCATAGTAGCTTGCATTCTTAAGTTCATGTTAGTTTAGTTTTGCATCTTGCATATGGAGAGAGCTCTCCTTTCATCTTTCACGTTGTCGGTCAACTGCGCTCACCTTTTTACTTCTTCTTGATCGTGTCTTCCGCTCCTTGTCTTTTACATCACATCCTTTTCCTGTCATCACAAGGGGTTAATTGTATCATCATATCTATATCATAAAGAGATCATTTTCATAAACATGAGTCTATATCATAAACATGAGAACTAAACATACATTTATGAGAGAGATTTTACATAAACATATACATCATACATTTGAGCAATATAACAAGACAATAATACTAAAACATCCATCACAAGTAAGACAAGTACACAAGACAAATCATAAATCCAGTCATCTCATATATAAATCATGATACAAATATAATATGGGATCCAGAATCTGGATAATGTCTCAAGATATGACTGTACATCTAACACTCTAGACCTAGGACTGGCTCACTCCATCATGTGGAGTTGGTGGTGGTGGAGCCGGTGGCCCCATCCTATCGCCTGCCATGTCCTATCGCCTACCATGTCTGATCGCCCTGCCCTCTCAAATTAGAGTGGCACTCTCTATCCCTCAGGTGTAGCTACTATATATAAACCATGGTAATATGTTGCTCCTGCCACCTCCCTCTGAATCTCCTCAACATCTGCTCGTGCTGCCCTCTCGCGCTACTCTATCTTGGCTCATGTGTCCAGGAGCTATTGATCTTGCATGGCAATAGTGGTCCTCAACTGCTGGACCTCAGCCTCCAAAACCTATATCCGAGCATGAAGATCCTCTCCCCCTTGTTCGTAGGCTGCTCTTACCCTGCATCCACCCATTGATGAGATGGTCTCGCTGCATCATCATCATCTGAAACCTATTTCTATGACCATCTCCGACCACCTGATCGAGACCCCTATCCTCTCTCAGCTCTCCTCTGTCCTCTTTCTCCTCCATCTCCACCATCATCATCATCATCATCCCCATTAGATGCCTCTGGTTGTGCATCTGGAACTGTAAATCTAGGGAATGGTCGTCTCCTATGCTCTGCCCTATAAGCTGCATCAAATCCTGCATTTTCCATATCAGGGTGATAGTCCTAGGGCTCCCTATGTAGACCTACAGTCTCTTGTGCCACCTATTGATAGTCTAGCATCGGCAACCACCCCAATCCCTCATCCTCCCTAAATCAGGCATATGTGGTAGTCTTTGTGGGTACCCTTTGTTGTCGCCCAAATTTCCTGCACACCTGAGAGATCACAAACCACTCAACAATCTCTGAATACCGACCGAGTAGTGGCTGACTATACAACATATATCTGAGCTCCTAATCCTGATCACTCTACTGCTCACATTGTCAGTATGGTCTCCACTTAAAGGTTGTGAGCTCATCTAGAAGCCTCCTGTAGTAAGTGAGGTCTCCGCTATGGGGCTGGCTGATAAAACCTGTATACCTATAGATATAGGGGCATCTCCACTCCTGAGGTTGTACTCATGGTCACACAATGGCTATGTGCTCCCACACCCATATCTACGTGAGAACGACCCCACATGCCCAAGTCTTGTTGTCCCTGTACACTATCTCATGCAGCTTATGGTACATATATGCTAAGATAGCTAGGCCCCATGCCATCCACCTCGGATGTGCTACCAAATCTACCACTAACCTACCCCAACCTAGTGGGAACCCTCTCTAGCTCCTGTCAGTAACCAAGGCCTGTGCTACTATCAAGCACACAATACATGGAACTGAAAAATCATGACCATACTCCTCTACCAACTGGTCCTAATTGAGATGTCTGTCAATGATGGTCACATCCTGGAACAAGTCCTAGATGGCTTGTCGCCCCTCTGTCAGAGTTTGATCATAGTATACCTATGCCAACAAAAAAAAATCATGTCAATTTTCATCACATGGAAACATTACATTTGTGAACATTTATAAACATGATTATACTCACTGGATAGCCATGGCTAGGTATCCAGAGGAGCTGATAGATGTCCTCTAATGTGATCATCACCTCTCCAGTCGGTAGATGAAAGGTGTTGTGCTCACTATGCCATCTCTCAGCCAATGCTGTCAACAACCCATGATTTGTCCGAATATGGAGCATATCCAGCAAGAACCCGAATCCCATGCTGATTAGATCATCTTTACCAGGAGTATCTAGATCCCTGACACAACGTAGCCTGGTCACTCTCAGAGCTCTAATAATCAACACTGGAAAGGCCGCCTGCAAGCCATAACCCATAAACTAGATGTCATAACATATCATGATGGATGTCTCAAAACAGTACAAATAATATCAAATGCAAAAATTGTCTAGACCCATGTCATATTGTTCAAATTAAAACCATGTGATATTTCTTATGGTCATTTTAAAACCCATCAGAATACCGACATCATCGGGGCCTATTTTTTTTTTAAAATAACAAATTCATTAAAAAAAATTTACCCGTCAGAAGTGTCTGTCGAAATTTGGCCCCAAATGCAGTAGTGCCTCTACTTGCAATTGGGTTTCTAAAACTCGATTACAAGGTAATGTTGATTTCACAAAGATGTAATTGGGGTTCTAAAATCTAATTATTTCAGGATCGAAATTGAAATCTGAGTTCATCTTGATAGTCAAAGTCGCAATTCAAAATTTCTCCTTCTTCTGCGCAGTTGGCTAGCCATTTAAGGCCCGATCCTTCGATCTTCGCTGGGGCATCTTCATTTCTTCATCCCCATCTCTTTCAACCTTCTAGTCTTTCATTCACTCTCCTTCACTTCATCTCTTTGAGGTTTGACTTCATTTTTATTCTATATCTTTCTCGGTCAAACCTAGTCAAACTGGGGCATATCTTCATTGCTTGATGGTTATTCTATCATCTTTCAACTTCGATTATGATTTCTAGTGATTTGATCAAACTTATCAATTTACTGTTTCTCCTCTACCTAATTTTGATTTCAATTTTGAGGGGGCAGTACATATCAAACTTCAATCCTTGATTCAGCTTATCAATCGAACCTTGAGATTCTTATCTCTTATTTGAGACTTGACAATCACCTATTTACAGGGGTGTTGGCCTTGTCTTTTTCAATCAGCTTATCTTTGTCCTGATGTGTTCCTGTCCATCGAACACGTGTCTAGGTTTTTTTGTGATCCCAAATTGATCTCACATTAGTCAAAGAGGGGCAAATGTATGCACCCTAAAATGGTCGCCTAGACTTTGGGCCCCATTCTTGCAATTTATCAATTTCCTAAATCAATATTCTCAATATTTTCAAAATTAAATCAATTTTCTTGATCAAATCCTAATTCTATCATTTATTCAATTATATTCTATGGGCTAACCATTTTATCCTAAGTCTTTATTTAATTAAAAGGAATTCTCTCCCCTTTTATTAAATAAAAAGCCCCCACTTTCCTCTTATCCTAAGTTGCACAAATAAAGCATTATTCCTATTTTATAAAAAGGAGAAAAGGCCTTTTTGTCTCACATGAGGCTCAAAAGTCAACACTTCTTTCTCATTGGAGGAGACTTGTGCACATGGATTTATCCCTCTTTCAAACTCCACCCTTGATCAAATCTTTTTCCTCTTTATCTCCATCGTCCGTTGATTCTCACTTTCTGTAAAAGAAGAGCTCTCTTCTCATTCTAGAATCCATTCTTTCATACTAATCTTATGCTGCAGGATTTCTTGGTGATTTTGGAGCTTTGGAGATCTTCTTGCATTCTAGCTTTCATTCTTGCATTTAGCTTAGCTTTCCTGGCATTTTAGTTTACTTTCCTTTCATGTTTCTAGCTTAACTCACCTAGCTTAATTAGCAAAGGCTTGTAATACTTTTATTTTCATAGCTTAGTTGCATTCTTTCATCTTCATTTCTAGCATAGTTGCATTGCATTTCTATTTTTATTCTTGAGGATATTGACATTCTTGCCCTTGTCTCTTTGAATCTCCCATTGCATGGTTTACTAGCAAGGTTATAGGCTTAATAGCTCTAGCTGAGAGCATTCTAAACACCCTTGTGACTCCATGCCTAGGGAGCTCTAGGTCACTTTCTCAAGGTTTCCAATCCATAGATTCTCTTGGAAGTAATGACTTAGAGAAGTGCACATTTTGAGTGTACAAAGCCTACAGTCCTCTACCATTAATCCCACTCAAATCTAAAATTTCCTACCAAATCATTGAAAAATATACTGCTCTGATACCAGTTGTTAGGGTTTAGGAAAATATGAATAATAACCATTATTAAGATAATGCAAAAATAAGAAAGACAAAAATACAATAATGCAAAGATTTAATATGGTTCACCCAATAAGGGCTACATCCACCAAAGAAAAAGTCATACACTTATTTTATTATCCAACAAAGAGAAAATTAAAATATGATGGTTTCACTTCACACAACAACCTATTTAACAAGCCCTTTTGAGGTGGTTTACAAAATCGGTTAACAAAATTAACTCTACCCTTGAACCTCGACAATGATATATGATGAGTGTATATAATATTTGCATGATTAATCACAACATACCAATAGAAACCACTATCATCTTCGCTATGGTTGTAGTTAATACATTTAGTGTGCAATAAGGAAAATAGATAATTATAGCGGTAACTAATGATTGGTATTATGGAACAGGTTATTACAATTTTCTTCACCATTTTGAAGATGTTGAGTGGCATGGAATAATGAAGGGGTATAAATTGAGTGTAAAGAAGGGTCAAGATTGGAAAATTTAGCATGTATTATATAATTTTATTGATAGGCTATACAAATCATTATCTTCTTATAAAATTGAACACTGTTGATTTTGTAGATCCAAAAGAGATGGCTAAGTTAAAATATTGATAAAGCACTTTTTCCTTGCTTAATGGCTAAAAAAACTAACACATTTAATAGAATGATCCAAATTTACTGCCTCTAAACCCTCAAGTGCATCAATATGCTTGCAACCAAATTATAGAGAGACGTCTTCATCATTCACAAAGACTGATTCAAAATAGTGTTAAGTTTTTTATTTTCATTTGGCCAAAATTTTAGTTTATAGAAGTGCTAAGATAAATTTTTAACCATGATTGCACGATAACCATTCACATGATATTTTTTTGATGGCCTTGCCAATTTATTAGATGGACTAAGTAAAAAATGAATTTTGGAAATGCCCCTATGCTAGTGATAAACTAAACCTAAATTTAAATCATGTTTCACCCCTAAATATGCAAGGCGTATCAATAAAAACTAGAAGCATTCATTTGAAATATTAGTGACACTTAAATGCATGTCACCTTAAATCTTGAACTATATCCTTTAGCTTTTGAAACCACAATAACAATATTAGTTAAACCATGCATGCAATCCTGTTAGCGCAATCACTTGAGATCCCAATAACAGCATCCCTTGAAACATGAAGGTGGGCCCATTAAGAGAATGAGAGAAATCCCTTTTATAGTCTTTAACCAACATGTAGGCATATATAAAGTATGAATAGATTATTGTTATGAAAGTGAAACAAATAGATGAGATTATAATTGAAAACCCCATTTACAATAAAAGTCAAACCCTCTTATATTATGAACACATAAAATCTCATATACATTTTAATCTCAAAACCCCATTGACAATATATTTGAAAAACCCAAATGTATAGTTCATAATATTAGACATATAGAACAAAGAGAGACATATACAGACACAAACAATACATATTTGTAGGCACCTATATATGATAAAAAAAAATGAATTTATTAAGACAATTGCAAACTTAGTCGTTGCAAAGAAACTTTGAACTAGGGCAATACTTGGATCGTTATGTGTGCTTCTCTTAATTTATTGTTGCTCCAAAACTTTTGAAGCAATGCAATGAAATGAATTTGAATGGATCACATGGTTGTTTGTACATGATTTGTTTGCATTAATGAATTGTTGTGTGGTTATTTGATTTGGAGAAATCTCTATGATGTGTTTGAATTTGAATTCAACTATAAATGAATGACTTGACTAATTTGATCAATTTTTTGTTTTGTCTTTCTAATTTATTAGCTTTAAAGGTGGCCTTACATTTGGTTATTGTCCAATGTAGGTGGAAATGTAATGCCCCGCTAAGGAACCCTTGGAACAAAGGGTTAAATATGCACACAGTAAAAAAAACAAAAAACAAAGAATCATCATAACATAGCATTGTGCATCTTGTAACCATAAACATAGAAATAAACAATATGCTAAAGCAAACACAACGATCATCACATGATCGTAGACAAGTGAAAGACTTTGCAACTCTTATAAAGGTTCCAAGACAACCAAACACATACATACCTAGGATGGAGAACACATATCCACGAGGTTTCCCTACATGGATCCAGAAAACATCCACATATCATGAGAGGCTAAGCCAACAAGTACTCACAACTAACAAAAGGAAGAATAATTCTAATCCCATCTCATGAAATAGATGTTACTTTTAAGCCCAAATAGATGTTCCTAGTGTGATTAACCATACAAGTTCATTTAATTTTTAACCACAAGAATAAGTAATAACATGAACAACCATGATCAAATGATTGTGATCAAGCCTAGAAGGTACCCTATAACCCTCTGAAAACCAACTCAAATGAACAAGTCAAACACCCAATTCTCAAAATTGATCGGAGAACCAAATTAAGCAGAGATGATAAACGCAAATAGAGACGTTGATCTATGGTGTGGAGATGTTGATCAATGAAGACACTGATCTGTGACTGGTGAACTTTTAAGATGAAAAATTCTCAATTCAGTGAGGTAAGAGACATAAATCAATAGGTGGAGATTTTGATCTACATAGACATTGATCCTTAGAAACATTGATCTATGAATTTAGGCTAGAAACTCAAGAACTAAAAGGCAAAATCTAAGTTGACCCCAACGTATGACTAAAAATCATCTAGCTCCACATCGAGGAGTACCTGAACAAAACACATCGAGGCTATGGTCACTTGATTACATCCAAAATACATAAATGAGTACATGAAGGAAACTAGATATACTCAAGAACATCGAGTAGATACAAAGCATAAAAAAATGTCATCAAATGAAGAGAGCTCATAGACTCCAAGTCTCACAAAGATAGAAACCTTGCCACAAACATAAAGTCACTACACACATCAAGAAGGCTGCACTCATGCAAATTAGATCCAAGACTCAATGACAATGAAAGGTTTGAGTATAAATATAATGCAAGCACACTAAGAAAGTAGGAAAGGTCACTAGTCAACTAAATCGAGTATAATGTGGAGACTCGGGAATGAAGTGTCATCACATGGCTCACGTAGGCCTGTGTGATTTCGAGTGACCCTTCTCTCATCAAGGATTCTCTACTAAGCCATATCAACATCCATAGATGGAAATACTATATTGTACCATATCAAGGTCCTCATACAATGATAGGGAACTATGCCATATCCACATCCACAGACGGCAAGGCAAGGACATACCATATCAATGTCCTCAAGTGACGACAAGGTAATCACATTAATCTTATATTAAGTTTTATCCCCATTATATGTTCTAGGTTATCAATCATTATTAGAGACTCAAGCAACGTTACCCTAGAGCCCCTTTGTGCTTTGGTCCACCTTGAAGAGTCACTCCATCCCACTAGTCAATACAAGACAACAAAGGCAAAAATCCCAAATTACATCAAGAATCAATTGGTCTCAAACCAAGAGTGTGGGTCCCACGTGATCCCGTCATGGGATACTCAAGGTGCTCACGATGTGGTCTCAAACACCATCATCATGCATTGTAATAAAATCAAATCAAGCATGGAGATAAAAATCCCCAAGAATGAAATTTGTAACAAGTGCTCATGACACACTCAACTAAGCACTTTGTCGAGAGTATGGAATCGTCCACAAATCCAAAAACCACAAAGTGAAATTATAGGACGGTTACAAACATGGAGGACAATCCACTCCATTGTTTAGAATATGTCGAACATGACAAATGATGAAAGTAGGTGGTACACAAAATGAGGCAAACAAAAAAATGCCCAAAATTCAAACATCAAGAAAATAGATAGAACTAAAACCCATTTGCCTCTAGGGTTTAACTAACCCAAAAATCAAATAAAAAGTCAATTCTGACATCATGGGAAAAAAAATGGCCAGCCTCAGGATGGAAAAACTCAAACAAAAAACCCAACATATACATACAAACCCAAACAGGTGTTTAAAGCATAAAGCAACATGGGTAAATCGCTAACTATCATCCCACAAAGTAAGAGCAAACTGAAATCAATAGAAAAATGCAAGTATTGATAAAAAAACATGAGAGCTCTACCTCTCACGAAGCAGGAAACTACTGAAACAGTCAAAAGAAAATAAAAACTTTTTGGCATCACGAATGGCTCAATAGGAATCAGAGCAAATGCAACATGATTCCAATGAGACGCTACCCACAAAGATCCGACACCCGAGTTAAACCCAACGAGCATAAACGTGGATTTTCCAATCAAATTTGGAGCAAAATCCAAATTTCACAATAAAGCAAAAGAGAAAAGTGGGGAAAAATAAGTCGCTTTTCAAATATAAAGCACATTTTCCAAAGTGACTTTCAAACATATTATTTAAATAATTTAAATAAACTATTGGCCCTTTTCCCGATTAAATAAATTGATTCCAGATAATTGGAATCCAACTATGAAAAATTAGCTGGTAAATTAAAATAACATTAAAATTTGTTAATTAAATAAAAATTGGCATATTAAATTAAATCCTTCTACGACAACTACGAGAACTCTAAATGCATAGACAAATATTGGTCAATCACAACTGTAATATGAATAAGGATATTGGTCAATACTTACTTTTGTACCATTTGCATTATCAAAATCATTAGTTTTCAAGTATAGTGAATGTGAAGTGCTGATAGTATTATATATCTTGATTGAAGTCAATGTTATGATAAAATCTTACTTTAAAGAGTTGGATTCAATATGTATTTATTTCAAATATGTTGTCTACTTATTTATTGATTTTTTTTCCTCTTTATCATCAAAATAGTTATCACTTTAGTCAAAATGATAAGTTGATATCTCCTATATAGTCCTCGAAATAGGCTATCTTTGTGAACAAGCTACTAGATAGTTTGACTTGTGAGTTATTTTCTCATTCTATTTAAATATTAATTATTGAACATTACTAATTGTGTTGGCTTTTGAATTTTGTTAAATAGTTTATGGGAAGGTTTATGTAAATATGTTAAATAGCATGGCTTCATTTTATGTTGGATTGATGATTTCAATATGACTATCTATTACATTTTGTTTGCAAGATTTCATTTGATTTATAAAATTTTAAGTAAAGATTAAAACAATGCTACATATAAACAATAATTGCAAATCAATTTTTATTTATTTTTATTAGAATATGCATAGTATCAATTAGATATGTATTTTTATATTTGTGTGCATTTTATTGATGTTAAACGATGTTAGATAAATGTTGAATATGGAGCAATAAAGAAGGGTATCTTTCTACTTTTAACCTACTTCTCGATAGTCAACTTAAAAGGTGCTTTGACCAAATGGGTAATCCCACAATATTGGTTTACAATTTTTGGCCAAACTTGACATTAAAATCATCATTTCGCACCAAACCTTAACTTTCAATTACTTATAGCAGCGAAACTATACAAAATTTGAAGATGAAGCAAAGTATTGATTCATGAGATTTATTTGTAGGATTCCAAAAATATTTTAAAAATATTTTTCATTTTTTTACATAACTTTTAATAACTTAGTTTTGTCGTAATCAACATTTTTCAGTAGTAACATTTATGATGTAATGCATAATAATTTTTATAAAAGAAAAAAGCTATAATTCTTAGAAAATAGATTATCCACACTAGTATATAGTCTATGGATATTTTTTCATTTTTTTTGTTTTGTTTTTTAGTTAAGCGCTTTTGATTGGAGCTATGAACCAGTGAGGTCATAGGAGGACCTCATCCCCCATATGATTGCCAAGATATCCTCTTTAACTATTCCTAATCTCGATTGAGAGCACTAACCATCTGTTTCCTTTGCCACCAAACAGAGGGACACACCATTGATCATTGTTGCTGTCAATGTTCGTTGCCAACAATCTCCTCATTATCTACACTTCCATGCTGAATCTTGCTCGCAGTGTGTGCAACAATATCAAATATTGGCAAGAGCTAGCGATATCTCATGTAATTGTAGACGCGAACCCACAACAACATCCCACTGTTGTAACACTAAATCTCCACCAAGTGTTGGTCAAAACCTCTAAAAAATGAACAATACTAAGAGGGGGAGGGGGTGAATCAGTATTTAGAAAACTTTAAATAAAACTTAATAGCACACACATTCAGGAAGACATGACACATAAATTTTCTCATGTGGAAAACCCAAATCTAATCACTTGGGCAACAACCCTTTCTTACAAAGAGCTACAACTCTTTCAGAACTACAATTCTGAGCTGGCTTCAACCAATTTACACAAGGCTACAACATTTTCAAGTAGAAATATTTTGACTGAATCATAACAACAATAAGCTCTGAGTCTTTACAGTAGACGTAAAGACGTTGTGATTCTGGATTAATGAACTGAAAAAGATTTCTTATGGCAAGGTTCAGTTCTAAAACTCTTTCAACTGAAGTGAATGAAAACTCCTCCAAAAGTCAATATGTACTCAAAAGTCCCCTAAAACACAACAACAGACAAAGGCTCCTTTTAAAAATTATTTCACTCTTCACTGATACCAGTATACTCTATTTTTTAATTCACTCATATGGCTTGAACATGATGGACTCTCTTGCTCCCCTGGCACCGATCTTTTCTGTATGTTTAGACACGTGATTACTGCACTCTTTAACAATCATAGATTTATGTTACTTCAAATTATGAACTTTCTTCAATAGTGTCATGTCTTCAATCAAGGAGTAAGACCTCTTGGTTCTCTCTACAGAGATGTCAATCACACAGACGTGCCTGGTCTTTTTATTAGAATAGGAACATAGCTCCCATTAACTTATCACATCATCTCATGCTAGCTCAACTGGCACTATTTTATTTTTTCATGCATACACAATTTTTGGTTGGAACGACTCCTCCCTGTTTTCGCACTTCTTGCAAATTACACACCACAACCCATGTGTATTGCGTACCCAGCACCAAAAAAAATGTCCACACCTCACTCATGAATGTTTTTCACAAAAGTGTTTTTTCACTCCCAACTCGCTAGTCCAGTGTATTCAGCCGTGTAGTTACAAACGCAGGCAGTGTTACATTTTGTTACCACCTATTTCAAACACCTGTCGTATTGTTTAATACTCACAAATTTTATACATACACCATTTAGGAAGACTGGCACTGTTCTTGAATACCCTGTGCAAAATAACTCCTTCCACGTGATTTGTTACAACAGTCGGTCGTAACTGCCCCTGTACACCAGATGATTCTTACTTTTCTATACAAGCATATTTTTGTAAAACATGTGCATTCTTTTTGCCATTTTAGCTTTGCTATCTTCACATTCAAACCGACACTCTGAAAAGACACGCGTTAAAGAATGATTACAAAATACACAGCTACATTTTTTAACAATGTATTGTCTTTAATTCTTTTTCATTGGTTTTAACATATGCGTTCCCTTTCTTTGTAACAGTCTGTCATAAATGGCATGTGTTAGTTTTCACCTACTGAATGAAGGACATGATCATAAGACAACTGAAAACAACACTCCAAAATTGTGCATAAGACAACTGAAAATAGTAACGTCTTCGAATCCTTTTGACAGCTCACAAAAAGGAACTAGTAACGATGCCGACAATGCACACATCCAATCACAAACAAGTGGCAAAATGAGAAGCATCATATTTGATGAACTAGTAAGGATGCCAATAGTGCACACATCTGATCACAAATAGGTGGCAAAATGAGAAGCATCATATGACAAAAAATACAACAATCTCCCCCTTTTTGTCATTGATGGCAAACCTGAAACAAACCTGAACAATAATCAAATTTGAAGCAACTTCCCCTAAAAGCTAAACCAACTGAAACAAATCTAAACAGTTTGAAAATCTAAACCAACTCCCCCACACAACTGAACCAACTAAAAACAACTCCTCGTGAGGATCTACTCCCCCTTTGTCATCAATGACTAAAAAATTGAAATTCAACTGTAGTCCTAAAGATATAACAATGAAGAAAATTTGTTGAAACCTGACCTTTCATTGAGGTGGAATAACACCAAGCTTGCTTCGAAGATACTCGAAGCAATCTTGGGGTAGAGGTTTAGTAAACACATATGCGACTTGTTCCTTTGAACAAACATAGTTCAGCTTAACCGTATTATTTGCAACTTGCTCCTTCAGATAGTGATACTTGATTGGAATGTGTTTGGTTCGAGAGTGCATCACATGATTTTTTGAGATATTAATGGCACTTGTGTTGTCACAAAAAATGCAAATAGGATCAGTAAACTCAAGCTTGTAATCACATAAAGTATTCTTCATCCAAATTACCTGAGTGCAACAAGAAATTGCTGCAACATATTCCACTTCAGTGGTGGATAATGAAGTGTAAGATTGTTTCTTGCTAAGCCATGATACCAAATAGCCACCTAAAAAGAAAGCACATCCACTGGTACTTTTCTTGTCATCCACAGAGCCACCCCAATCTACATCTGTATAGGCTGTAAGAGAGAAATTAGAACTCTTTGGAAACCAAAGACCAAGATCAACTATGCCTTTAAGGTATTTAAAAATTCTCTTAATAGCTTGAACATGTGTCTGTTTTGGAGAAGCTTGAAATCTAGCAACATATCCCACAACCTGCATAATATCCGGTCTAGTGGTTGTCACAAACAATAGACTCCCTACCATAGATCTATAAAAAGTCTGATCAATAGAAAGAGACACATCATCCTTACTTACTTTACATCCGGTTTCCATAGGAGTGCTAACCGGACTACAATCTTCTATCTTGAATCTCTTAAGTAGCTCTCTAACATACTTAGCTTGGGAAATAAAAACACTTTTAGAAGATTGATTGATTTTCAACCCAAGAAGGTAAGTTAACTCACCCATCATAGAAATTTTGAACTCATCTTTCATACATTCAGAAAATGTCTTAGACATTTTGACATTGTCACTACCAAAAATCAGATCATCAACATAAACAACAACAATGAGAATGTTGTTACCTTCCTCTTTGACATACAAGTTGTTGTCTACATATCCCTTTTTGAAACCCTGTTGCTACAAATAGTTATCCAACATGTCATACCAAGCTCTAGGAGCTTGTTTGAGTCCATATAGAGCCTTTTTGAGCTTGCACACATTCTACATTATTAGAAATCAGGCCTTTCAGTTGTTCAACATAGATTTCTTCAACTAAATCTCCATTTAGGAAGGCATATTTAACATCCATTTGAAAGACTTTAAAACCTTTGAAGGAAGCAAATGCAAGAAAAATTCTAATTGCTTCTAATCTAGAAAATGGTGCAAAGATCTCACTAAAATCCACGCCTTCAATTTGAGAATAACCTCTGCAAACTAAATGAGCCTTGTTTCAAATTATCTTACCATCTTCGTTTACCTTGTTCTGGAATACCCATTTTGTACCTATCACATTCTTGTTGATGGGTCTTGGCATGAGCTCCCAAGTATTGTTCTTTTTAATTTAGTCTAACTCCTCTTTCATAGCAACCACCCAATGTTCATCTACAACTACCTCTTCAAAACACTTAGGCTCAATCATGGAAATAAGTGAGAAGTCTTCATCCTCAAAATAGTTAAGATTTTTCCTAGCATTTCTAGTCTTTCTTTCATCTATAACCTAATCAATAGGATGATTCTTTTGCACAAACTTAGAAGGAGTTTTGAAATTAGAAGCATAATGATCACCTTGAGATTCATATTCGAAAGTATCATGTAAACTTTCAGCATCATTAGAGGTAGAAACTATTTCTTCATGAGTAGATTGTACTTTACCTTTGTCATTCTCACCACTTTTTCTAGCTATTACAACTTGAGTATGTGGAGGAGAAGAAGGTACATCGGTGCTAGTTTGAGTTTTAGATGATACCACAGTGTTGGTTTGAGTTTTACCTTTTTCAAGGCTATCATCATTCTCACCAAATTGATTAGTAACCTCATGAATCTTAACATTTGCACTCTCTACTAATTTATGCAGCCTTTTATTGTAGCATTTGAATGCTTTGCTTTTAGAGGAATAGCCAAGAAAAATTCCCTCATCAGATCTAGATTAAAAATTACCCAAATTATCTTCATCTCTCCTAATATAGCATGGACTCCCAAAAATTTTAAAGTACTTAATAGTAGTTGGTTTACCTTTCCAAAGTTCATATGGAGTCTTATTGAGCTTGGGTCTCAAAAATGTTCTATTTTGAATATAAACTATTGTGTGGACAACCTCTCTCCAAAATATATCTTTCACCTTTCTTTCATTCATCATGCAATGTGCCATCTCTTGAATGGTTCTATTTTTTCTTTCCACAACACCATTTTGTTGAGGTGTTCTTGGGGCTAAAACCTGTTTCTTGATACCATGTTGCTCACAAAACTTGACAAACTCATTATAAGTGAATTCTCCCCCATTATTAGAACACAATCATTTGATTTTCATATCCATTTAATTTTCAACCAGATTTTTAAAAATCTTGAACTTCTCTAAAGCTTCTGATTTTTCTTTTAGAAAAGTAACCCATGTCATGCGAGTAAAGTAATCAATAAGGAGCATAAAGTATTTCTCACCTTGAAGGCTTGATGTCCTAGTTGGTCCACAAAGATCTATGTGAACAAGCTCAAGTGGCCTACTACTAAAATGATCTTTTGGTTTGAAGGAAGCTCTAGTTTGTTTTCCCTCTTGACAATTTTTGCAAACAACATCAGCTAGTTTTTCTAACATTGGCATATCTCTAACAACCTCCTTTTTGTTGATCTTGATAAGATTGTCAAAATTTACATGCCCAAAATACTTGTGCCAAAGCCAAGCATCCTCTACCTTGCTCAAACAACATGTCTCATCATTAGAATCATCAAGAATGTAGAGATTATTTTTTTCTCTAGTTGCTTTAGCTATGACATCAATTCCTTTTTTAATAGTGCAAGCATTTGAGTTAAAACTAAGATCATACCCTTGATCACATAGTTGACTTACACTTAATAGATTGTGTTTCAACCCTTCTACATAGAGAACATTTTAAACAATAGTTTCATCATTATTAATTAAGATTTTACCTATACCAACAACCTTTGCAGAAGAGCTACCACCAAATCTAACCTTTCCACCTTTCATTTTCTTGAGAGAATGATATTTACTTAAGTCACCTGTCATATGTCGGGAGCAACCACTATCAACATACCATATATCCTTTTCACTTCTAGCTAGAAGAGTTGTTTGAACAACAAGATCTTTAAGAGGAGTCTCTTTAACTTTCTTTCTCCAAACCTTGGCTACTTTAGTCCTTCTTTTAGATTCAACATTGTAGAACAAATCTGCACTATAGTTGTTGCAAAATTTTGAAGTATGGCCAAACTTATTACAGCTATAGTAAATCAAGTTGTACTTCCTAAAGACATTCTTTTCATGCTGAAAATAATTCTTGAAGGGAACAACTCTACAATCAGCAACTATATGTCCAAAGTAATTACATGCAAAATAGTAGCCATAGAAAAAAGATTTATTTACCTTGTTAGGAGTAGGCTGACTACTTTCTAGTGGTGAGGAGTTTTGATCAAATTGCATGCCAAATCCTCTCTTATCTTTGGTAGGTCTTTGAGAACCCAGAACATCATCTAATGTGACTTTACCACTGTTGAAATACAATTCTTCACTGGATAGCATAGAGGTTTTACCAATGTTTCTAAGAGAAAAAATTTCAGATTCCAGCTTGGCAATGTTTTCTTCCTTTATTTGAATCTGATTTTCCAAATCCTCACGAATCTTTTTGGCCTCCTCATTCAAAATTTTAGAATCAGCAAGCTGAGTTTCAGCCTCTTTAAGTGATGTAGCAATCTTCAACTTTTCAGCACTCTCAACTTGTAGAAGATCCACAAGACTTAGATTTTTCTTTTTCAGTTTCTTAATCTCAGAGAGAGCTGAAATCAATTCAAGTTCAAGGTCCACTTCATCATCTTCATTTTCTTCATAACTCACATCATCAATAGCCACATCATCAATAGCCATGAACATGACTTCATTTATCTGAGAATTGCTTTCGCTGCTTGAAGAATCATTGCTGTCATTTTTTTAAAACAACACCTTCTTGCCCTTTTCGGATTTCCAATTCTTCTTGGCAAACTTCCTAGATTTCTAGTATTTGAATTCTTTTTCATCATTGATGTCCTGTTCTTTAGCAAATAGACACTTAGAGGCAAAGTGACCGAACTTTCCACAGTTGAATCATTTCAAACCAGATTTGCCTTTACTTTTGTTAAAGCCCTTTTTCAGCCTTCTAATGAGGTAAGCTATTTCCTCATTAGAGTCCTCATCTGAGCCTTCACTTGGATTATTTTCTTTGTCCTTGATTCTTTTAGAAGCCTTGAATGTAGATTTAGATTTAGAAGGCTCTTCAACAGTAGTCCACATCTCATAGGTAGTCAAGATACCATGTAATTTGTCAATTGTTAGAGTGTCCAAATCTGACATTTCTTCAACAGTAGAGACTTTAGCATCAAGTCTCATGGAAAGAGAGCGAAGAATTTTTTGAACCACAGTTTTCTCTTCAACATTTTCACCTAGACCTCTTAAAGCATTGACAACCTCATCAACATGAAGAAAATATGCAACAATGTTCTCACTACCCTTCATGCGAAGACCTTCAAAGACAACCTGGTGAGTTTGAACTTTAGCCTTCCTGACTTTGTCATCACCTTGATATGCATTGTGTAATTTATCCCAAATATCTTTTGCGGTAGCACAGTGCATGACCTTTGAAAATTTAGCTTTAGTTAGATCACACAAAATTGCATTCATGGCTTTGGCATTATTCTCAAATTCTTTTTTACCATCAGCATCTGCAAGAGGAGTAGCAGGAATAGTATAACCATTTACAAGACTGAGATAGACATCACAGCAAAGAGACATGATGTAAGTCTTCATGCAAACACTCCAAAATGCAAAGTTGTTCCCATCGAAGAGAGGTGCATGATTTGTAGAAAGACCTTCTAAGGCACTCATGATGGGCACAAGGATCAAACTCTTAAGATTTTAAGCATGAGAAGAGAGTGATTGGCTATGATACCAATTGAAAAATGAACAATAATGAGAGGGGGAGGGGGTGAATCAGTATTTAGAAAAATTTAAATAAAACTTAATAGCACACACATTCAGGAAGACATGACATAGAAATTTTCTCACGTGGAAAACCCAAATGGGTTAAAAAACCACAGCTTCTCTAATCACTTGGGAAACAACCCTTTCTTACAAAGAACTACAACTTTTTCAGAACTACAATTATGAGCTGGCTTCAACCAGTTTACACAAGGCTACAACCTTTTCAAGTAGAAAGATTTTGGCTGAATCAACAACAATAAGCTCTGAGTCTTTACAGTTGTATGCACCCTAAAATGGTCGCCTAGACTTTGGGCCCCATTTATTTGATTTATCAATCCTGAATCATTTTTATCAATAATCAATATTTTCAACATTATTAATTCCTTGATCAAGTCTTAATTTTGATCATATATTAGATTTTTATCCTTGGGCTAACCATTTATCCTAAGTCTTTATTTCATTAAAAGGAATATTTCCTCCCCTTTTAATTAAATAAAAAGCCCCACTTTTCCTCTTATCCTAAGTTGCACAAATAAAACATTATTCCTATTTCACAAAAAGGAAAAAAGCACTTTTTGTCTCACATGAGGCTCAAAAGTCAACACTTCACTCTCATTGGAGGATACTTGTGCACATGGATTGCTCCTCTTTCAACCCCCACCGCCGATTAAGACTTTTTGCCTCTTAATCTCAATGGTCCATTTCTTTGCATTTCTTATAAAAGGAAAGCTCTCTCCTCCATTTGCATATCCATCTCTTTCATGCTATTGTTATGCTGCAGGTTTTCTAGGTGCATTTGGAGCTTTTGGAGATCATTGCTACATCAAGCTTTTCTTGGATTTCCTCATTGCTTCATAGTTTAGACTTCATTTCTTGCATTATCATAGCATCCATAGCTTCATTTCATAGCTTAGTTTCCTTTTATGCAATAGATTAGCTTCACATAGCTTAATTAGGAAGGTTGTAATTCATTGCTATTTCCATTTCATAGCTTAGTTTGTACTTCCATTTTCATAGCATAGCTTGCACATTTGCATTCTCATTCTTAGCTTGAATTGCATTGCATTTCCATTTGATTCTTTGGAGATATTGGCATTCTTGCCCTTGTCTTCACTTGAATCTCTCATTGTGTGGTTGACTAGCAAGGTCACAAGCTCAATAGCTCTAGCTGAGAGCAAATCCATAATCTTGCAACTCCATGCATAGAGAGCTATGGATCAATTTGTGAGGGCTCATTCTTGAGTTTCCTTGCATGTAAGGATTCATAGAAGTGCACCATTTCAGTGTGTACAACAGTAGATGTAAAGACGTTGTGATTCTGGATTAATGAACTGAAAAAGATTTCTTATGGAAAGGTTCAATTTTGAAACTCTTTCAACTAAAGTGAATGACAGCTCCTCCAAAAGTCAATCTATACTCAAAAGTCCCCTAAAACATAGCCACAGAGAGAGGCTCCTTTTAAAAATTATTTCACTCTTCACTGATACTAGTATACTCTATTTTTTAATTCACTCATATGGCTTGAATGTGATGGACTCTCTTTCTCCCTTGGCACCGATCTTGTCTGTATGTTTAGACACACAATTATTGCACTCTTTAACAATCATCGATTTCTATTACTTAAAATTCTGAACTTTCTTCAATAGTGTCGTGTCTTCAATCAAGGAGTAAGACCTCCTGGTTCTGTCTACAGAGATGTCAATCACATAGACGTGCCTGGTCTTTTTATTAGAACATGAACACAAATCCCATTAACTTATCACATCGTCTCATGCTAGCTCAACTGGCACTGTTTTATTTTTTCATGCATACACGGTTTTTGTTTGGAATGACTCCTCCCTGTTTTCGCACTTCTTGTAGATTACACACCACAACCCAGGTGTATTGCGTACCTAGCACCCCCCAAAAAAATGTCCACACCTCACTCACAACTTTTTTCACAAAAGCATTTTTTTCACTCACAACTCGCTAGTCCAGTGTATTCAGTCACGTAGTTACAAACGTAGGCAGCGTTACATTTTGTTACCACCTATTTCAAACACCTGTCATATTGTTTAATACTCACAAATTTTATACATACACCATTCAAGAAGACTGGCACTATTCTTGAATACCCTACGCAAAACAACTCCTTCCATGCGATTTGTTACAACAGTCAGTCGTAACTACCCCTGCACACCAGATGATTCTTACTTTTCTATACAAGCATGTTTCCATAAAACTTGTGCATTCTTTATGTCATTTTAGCTATGTTATCTTCACATTCGAACCGACACTCTGAAAAGACATGCATTAAAGAATGATTACAAAATACACAACTACATTTTTTAACAATGTATTGTTTTTAATTCTTTTTCATTGGTTTTAACATATGTGTTCCCTTTCTTTGTAATAGTTTGTCGTAAATGGCATGTGTTAGTTTTCACCTACTAAATGAAGGACATGATCATAAGACAACTTAAAACAACACTCCAAAATTGTGCATAAGACAACTGAAAATAGTAACATCTTCGAATCCTTTTGACAACTCACAAAAGGAACTAGTAACGATGTCGATAGTGCACACATCCGATCACAAACATGTGGCAAAACAAGAAGCATCATATCTGATGAACTAGTAACGATGCCAACAGTGCACACATCTGATCACAAACATGTGGCAAAATGAGAAGCATCATATGACAAAAAATACAACAACCTCTAGTCAAACTTGTGAATCAACCTATCATCTACTAGCGTGGACACCATAGGGATTGAGCGCGGGAAGGGTAGTCAATGAAGCTAGCGGTGGTGAGGGGGAGAGGTGACAACATAGGGGAGAAAGAATCAAACATGGATCAGTCCACAAGTTGGGATTCACACTTGCCAACATGCTACAGGGCCATCCCCATTTTTCATAAATTTTTGTTGCATATATTTTATTTAGTTAATTTTTAAATTCATAGTAATTGCAATTCAAACAGAGATGTATGTCATATTTCATAACTTTTTTTATACATTTGAATCAAAAGTTTCTTTTTGTGTTGAAATGAGGATATCCATATCTAATGAAAAATATTTTTAAAAATATTTTAATCTATTTTCCCAATTTCCACATGTGTGAATCAAAGACCTTAATGTTTGATGAAAAACCTACACTTACAAGAAATAAAAAGTAATTATATTTAATGAAATTTACTATATTAAAAATTATACTTTTTGGAAAGCTTGTAATAAGGACATGATGAAGGGTGCTACCCTTAATACCACAAACACATAACATAAATAGAGACACAACAACAATTTGCAAGAACAGGAAATGGGTTTCTTATTATCTCCAAAAGTATGGAATTAAAAATTTCAAAAATACAATATGCAAAGCCACATGGGTGTTTTCCTTACAATATTTTATAAGACAAAGCCTTGAATAACCACCCAGAAGTACCCTAGAAAACACTATGGCCCTTCCTTATATAGGCAATTTTCCACCGCCCAGGAAGGTTCTAGAAATTTTAACCCTAGGTTTGAGGCTGACCATCCCTAATATATAATTATTCATTTTTATTACATTAGAATAGGCCCAAAAAAATTGTGGAACTCAAAAAGAAATTTTGAATGAAATTCATTTTCTTCCATTTTAGGTAGCGCAACTTCCAGAGACCATAAGTCATTGTCCATTGACTTGATTGGCTATTATAACCCCATTTCAGAAATGGCGTGAAATGCTCTACAACATTTCAATAACATAATTTTTAATTAGCTGAAGTTTTGACCCCATTTGGAACCTCTAAAGCCTTCAAACTGAGTTCAAAGTTTATGTACCATGTTGCCAATACAGAAAAATTTCAATATCTTCAAAATTAGACTTGATCTTGCAATGAAATTTTACTGGCAGGTTGGTATAGCAAAAGTGAACCTCCAGGGAATAAAATAGAGCATTCTTAGCTCAAATGAAAATCTTACTAAAAATAGTAAATTCTTGAAAATAACAGCTCTGCACAAGATAGCCCTTATTGAAAAGAAACTAGAAATATTTTTGGGTGATGCAAAATTTCCCTTACACCGAAGATGCTCCTGCATCAGACACCCATGGTAATTTGAGAAGTGATCCTGTCATGTCTCAGGTGTGTAGAGGAAAACCAAGATGGTTAATCTCCTCCCTTGTCAACCATGATGAATCTTCTACAGGTCATCATTTTCATTTGATCTAATATTGTTCATATGTCTTATTCCTTGTGTTTGTGCCAACACGACTATTCATTATATCCTCAATCTCCTTGGTAGCTGAAGTAGTTTTCAGAATACTCCATTGTGCTTATGTGATCCCATCTTCAACACCCCCTTCATGATACTCTATCAGATTTGAAATATTAAATACTGGTGAAGTATTCAACTAAGTAGGCAACTCTATTTCATAGGCATTTCCTGAATCATGCTTCTTTAGCATCTTACATGGCCCAAACTTCTTCATTTTCAACTTCTTATATGTACCTAATGGAAATCACTCCTTCCACAAATGAACCATGATTTTGTCCCCAACCTAAAATTCCTTATGCCTCCTTTTCTCATCTACCTTAGCCTTATACTATGTATTCATCTTGGTAATGTGCTTCCTCACCTCCTCATGGATGTTCTTCAAATGTTCTGCAAAATCCTCAACTTCAACACTACTTATCTCTCCTTTGTCTATCTTCCTCAACTTAGAAGCATTTATAGGACTAGTTCCATATACAATCTAGAACGATGATTTACCAGTGTTCTTGTTCATAAAATTATTGTATGCAAATTTTGCTAGTGGTAAAATCAAATACTATCCTGTTGGCTTATCTCCAACCAAACATCTCAGAAAATTCCCCACACTAGTACATTTTGCACCATTTTTTGACACACTATTGGTCAAAGTTTCTACCCAACTCGGTTGAATGGTCGACCAATGGGTTCATCCCTATTATTTGCGTCAAAATATAGACCATATACAGAACCCATCGAATGATCGACTCCACTCTTGGTCAAAAATGAGGGCAACCTAGGCTGAAGATAACATTGGTAAGTGTTTGTGTGTTGGTCAATCGTTCGACCAATATGGGTTGAAAACTTTGATCGCTCTGACCAGGATGCCAAACTCGTGATGGTCATATTTTGACCACATTTGGTCAAAATATTTAGCAGCTTTGACCAGGATGCCAAACCTGTGATGCCACATTTCGAGACAGAATGGTCAATTTTCTGCCACACTTTCGACGTAGGCAGGTCAAAATTTCGATGCAACACGGAGTGTTTAAAAAAATTTGAAGATAAATATCTAGACTAATCACCAACGACATCCTTATTGGTGATTAGTCTAGATATTTATCTTCAGGTGTCCACACTCATTCTATTGCTTGTTGCCAGCATGTCCCTACTCGTTCTATTTTCTAGACTGCTTTGGGCTCTAGCAATCCATCTGCTCTGCTCTGCGTGAAAGTGTTGGTTTTTTCATTTTGTTTGAACTATTTGAGAGATAGGCTCTAACTAGTGATCCGTGAATTGGTAGAGCTTTCTCTTAGATGCCCACAACTCTTCAAATCTATTGGTGTGAAGCCCCCAAAGGGTATTCTGCTCTATGGGCCTCCTAGTTCTGGGAAAACTTTAATTGCTAGGGCAGTGGAAAATGAAACTGGTGCCTTCTTTTTCTGTATCAATGGAGCTGAGATCATGTCAAAGTTGGTTGGAGAAAGTGAAAGTAATCTCCGAAAGGCTTTTGAGGAGGCTGAGAAGATTGCCCCGTCCATTATATTTATTGATGACATATTACAAAGATTTATCAGCGGGCTTGCAAGTATTCTATTAGAGAAAATATTGAGAAGGTGAGTTTCAATTGTGGTGGCTTTTGGAAACTAGATTTGGTTATGAATTTCTTAATGGTTTTTTTTTAATTGGTTTGTTAGAATTTTACATTTTTTTATTTAATTTTCCTCAACTTGTATCTTATTATTTCAATTTGCCATGTTCTCTTTCCTCTGCACTTTTACAGGATAATATTGAACGTGAAAGAAAAAGAAGTGAGAACCCTGAGGCAATGGATGAGGATGATAGTGATGAGATAGCTGAAATAAAGGTTTCTCATTTTGAGGAGTCAATGAAATATGCCCGAAGAAGTGTCAGTGATGCTGATATTCAAAAGTATCGAGCCTTTGCACAAATACTACAAAAATCTCAAGGCTTTGGTACTGAATTTCAATTTCCTGGTGCTTCTGCTGGTGCTTCAGATATATTTGCTGCAACAAATAATAAAGATGGTGATGACTTATACAGTTAGGAAACTTAGTACACAATTGTCATCTTAATGAAGTGACAAATGTGTTTATTTTAGCAGGGGCCTTCTGCTGACAAATAGCCAATGCTATTCAATTTGGCTCCGACTTTTGCTTGTATGAGTTTTATTTGTTCATATGTTTGAAACTTTCTTTAGTTTATCAACCCTTTAGCCAAGGACTTACTAACTTGTAAGTCTTTAGAGAAATATAAACTGTGGCAAGGAAATTTAGCTATGGAAAATTTTGCTCAAGTGGTACATAATGCTATGAAAACCTTGCTTTTTAAAAAAAAATCATGCTGGAAAATATTCTCTACTAAATCAATTCTACAACAAAGAAAGTCTAGTTCAACTAATTCTGATTGGTGATCCATGAATTGGTAGAGCTTCCTCTTAGATGACCACAACTCTTCAAATCTATTGGTGTAAAGCCCCCAAAGGGTATTCTACTCTATGGGCCTCCTAGTTTTGGGAAAATTTTAATTGCTAGGGCAGTGGCAAATGAAACCAGTGCCTTCTTTTTCTATATCAATGGACTTGAGATCATGTCAAAGTTGGTTGGAGAAAGTAAAAGGAATCTCTGGAAAGCTTTTGAGGAGTGATGCATAATTGGTTTGCATGTTTGCAGCGTGGAAGTAGTGTTGGGGATGCTGGTGGTGCTGCGGACAGAGTCCTTAACCAGTTGTTGACGGAGATGGATGGTATGAAAACCAAGAAAATAGTTTTCATTATACCTAATGGCATTGACCTGTTATACCCAAGGATTCAATGGAGTCGATATTACAGAGATTTGTCAGTGGGCTTGCAAGTATGGTATTAGAAAAAATATTGAGAAGGTGAGTTTCAATTGTGGCGGCTTTTGCAAACTAGATTTGGTTATGAATTTCTTAATTGTTTTTTCTAAACTGGTTTGTTAGAATTTTACATTTTTTGATTCAATTTTCCTCAACTTGTATCTTATTATTTCAATTTTTCATGTTCTCTTTCCTCTACACTTTTACAGGATATTGTACGTGAAATAAAAAGAAGTGAGAACCCTGAGGCAATGGATGAGGATGATAGTGATGAGGTAGCTAAAATAAAGGTTGCTCATTTTGAGGAGTCAATGAAATATGCCTGAAAAGTGTCAGTGATGTATTTGTTGTTGTTGCTGCTTTGGATGTATTTGCTAAGATGATTTCCCCCGCCAAGATGATATGCATCCATTTTATGGAGATCTGCTAAATATTTTATATGATAAAGATCACTACAAGTTGGCCCTTGGCCAGATCAATATTGCTCACAATCTCATTGCCAAAGTGGCCAAAGACTATGTTAGGCTGATAAAATATGGGGATTCTCTTTACCACTGCAAATCTTTGAAGGTTGCTGCACTTGGACGGATATGTACCATTGTTAAGAGAATTGGACCGAGTTTGGCTTACCTCAAACAGGTGAGGCAGCATATGGTTATGTTCTTTTTTCTATCTATCTGGTTTTCACGACCTATCATTCCTTGGGATATCTTGCAAGGGTTCTATAAATTGACGGTCTATATTTTGGTGGGTGTCTTGTATGGGCCTATGAACTTTTTTATCTTGTCTTTTTTTTCAATCCTACAACTAGATTTTGATATGTGGATTGCTTGTAAGGAACTTTGATACTGCCATTTCAGTAGTTCTTCATATGATAGTTTTCTATGCAGCCCCAGTCTAGGCTTTATTTGTACATTTTTTATCTCAATATTAAAAGAATTAATTTAGTTAAATAAAGCTTTATGTCCCAAACACAATGACAACTAGGATGTGAATTTAATCTTTCTGACAACTAAAGAGTCAAAAAAGATAAAAGATGGTTCAATATAACCTACAACTTTGTCCATGTAAGAGTTGAACTCTAAAATTTATGGTATGAAGACCTGCAACTTGCAGCTAAGAATATGATACTAAATAATTATGACTTATTTTAAAAATTTAGGAAAACTTAACCATTTCTGTAGCAATTACTTAAAAAAAAGTATACCTGATCGATGACTCAATATTTGTAACCTCTTAGAAACTTTTCCTTTCCACTTCAATATCTTTCCTTGATAATTCTTGATCTCCTCAGAACCACTAGAAAAAAAACAATGACAATAGAACATGCTACTTTAGAAAATTGCATCAATACTTAACTTAAACATTACAGTCATGAAGGGTGTAACAAAATCTGATATGCTAATAGATAAACTCATTTTGCACAAAATGGCATTAAGCATGGATTTTGGTTTACATGTGGTACATCAATTCCTTCATAAAGACATTATCTATTACATTTATAATTGTTTATTTAGGTTCCATAGCACTAGCATATACACAAAAAGAATTTGTATTAAAAAAAACATGGACACTACATATATATAAAAATACTTCTTTAAAAAAAAAGAGGCCATTGAGGACAATTGGACAAGTTTCCAGAAACAACATTACCCAACTCTTTCTCTCAAGCCAAAGACTCAGTGTGTTCAATTGCCCAGACTAGCAGTCAATTCTATGTTGAGTATATTAGTCAGACCCTCCTGCAATTTGAATGAATTAAGAATAGAGTATAGGAACTCATTTAACACTTCACCTACTCAAAAATACAAACCAATGAAATAATCCACATTAGGCCAAGACAGGTTGACACATTCAATACGAGAATACTTACACAAAATGAAGTCAAATCATGCCAGACAATGACAATGAGAAGTTGACTATTGGCCCTTCTAGTTTTTTATTTGATAGTTGCCTGACAATGACACATTCAAAATGCACTTATGAGCAAAGACCTAGAATGAATGAAATTGATTAAATAATGAAGGTATGTTAGTTTGAGCTTCACTTGGTTTCAAGAATACTTTAATATTCTCTACTTAACAAGGCCAACCACATGAAGGTGGAAGCTCATCTGGCCTCAGCCCCCCTCCCCCTAACATCAATCTAAATTTCCCATTAACACATAACAATATTCATTAACATGACATATAATTCAATATTAATACATAACATTCATAAATAATTACTTAAAACAACATTCATGGAGTTATTATGATAGTTTTACTGATATTTTTGTTACAATTTGATGTTCAAGATAGGGGAAAAGCACCTGCAACAACATAGGCAATAGTTGTAGATATAGATGGCGATATCCCCGAAATCCCTGATATAATAAATACGGTAAAGAAAAAACTAAAAAGAGTCAATGCAGAAATTATTACTATTTTGCATTATGCTACTACCAGCCTCACCGCGATGTCCATGACTAGGTAATTGAGCAAGCAAAAAATCCTGTAACAAGAATAAATACATATTTTAGTTCATGACATAAAAGAGTATAAAATATAAACCTTTATTGAAATTTTGTTATAACTAAAGATTCATTACTGCTTACTTCAAAATGACGTGCTTGCACCATCAATTCATATGTCCTCTTCATCATCTCCTTGGTTGGATTTGCATCTTCCAAAATAGTAATAATTTATGCATTACTCTTTTTCTTCACCGTATTTATTATATTAGGGATTTGGGATATCCTCATCTGTATCTACAACTATTGCCTCTGTTGTTGCAAGTGCTTTCCCCCTATCTGATATTTATCTTTAGGTGTCCACACTCATTTTGTTGCTTGTTGCCAGCGGGTCATAGTCAGTGTTGGGAGAGCCCTGTTTTGGCACCAGTCATGTAGTACAAGCACTAGAATTAACTTTTTCAGCACGACTGGGAAATTTTTATATATCAACATACAATATAATTTTTTGCCCAAACTCTATTGCATATTGATATACAAAAAATTCTCAGCCTGTGCCAAAAAACTCAATTCTAGTGCTTGTACTGAGACCTTAAATTATTGAGCTTCTCTTTGTTTCGAGAATAGTTTAACATTCTCTGAGAAACATAATTTTAGGCATCATGGTCACATTTTTTTGGAGACAATGTAATTGAGTGGTATACCTAGACGATGGAGAGTAACTTCTGCACCTCTGGTTCCAAGTTGTTCTTCATACCTTAGTGTCAACTTGGAATCGAAGGTGCAAAAGTTGCACTCCATCTAGGTATACAACTCAATTATGTTGTCTCCAAAAAAATGTGACCATGATGCCTACAATTATGTTTGTTAGCTATTGTGAAATCCTCATCACCCTTAGCTGCCATCCTAAGCCCTTCTTCCCTCTCCAGTTCTTCAAGCCTCTACAAGATATCTGGATCAATAAAGTCTGCAACATTGTGTCCATCCATGATCTCAGGAATATCATCTTCTTTCCACTCTTCATTTGCCAAAATATACCGCTTCTTCAAGCTTGTAGAGTAGTCTCTAGTGGTTGCAAATCAATCTTATTACAAACTACAATAAGAGGCTTAGTAAGTCTAATTTAATTTGTTTGTGGATCGAGACCTTAAATTATTGAGCTTATCTTTATTTCAAGAATAGTTCAATTAACATTCTCTACTTAACAGGGCCAACCACGTGAAGGTGGAAGCTCATCTGGCCTCTCCTAGGAGCCTCTTATGACCCTTTACGACATTTTAAGACCTCTAAGATGTATTCTTAAAGGTCATAAACAATCGTAAAGGGTCATAAGGGGTCCTGGGACACAACAACTGAGAAACATAATTGTAGGCATCATGGTCACATTTTTTTGGAGACAACGTAATTGAGTGGTATACCCAGATGATGAAGAGCAACTTTTTCTCCTCCAGTTCCAAGTTGACACTGTGGGATCCCATGGCCAAGACCATAGATAAGGAATAAATTTAGAGAGTGGAGGAGGGCCATAATGACAAAAATAATATAGGACAAACCTCAAGTTAAATGAGGCAACTGCAAAAATTTTATTAGAATTTTATTATTAAATAATGAAATTTGCATAGACAGGGCTTAGAACACTATAATATGCAAATTTCATTATTTAATAATAAAAATGTATTAAAATCTTTGCAGTTGCCTCATTTAACTTGAGGTTCATCCTATATTATTTTGGTCATTATGGCCCTCCTCCGCTCTCTAAATTTATTCATTATCTATGGTCTTTGGATCCCGCAGTGTCAACTTGGAATCAGAGGAGCAGAAGTTGCTCTCCATCGTCTAGGTATACAAATCAATTACGTTGTCTCCAAAAAATTATGACCATGATGCCTACAATTATGTTTGTCAACTATTGTGAAATCTTTTGCAGTATGGCCTTTGTTTCCTTTGATGTGTCCTGCAACCTATGAAAACTTTGAAATATGTTACATGACATAGATATAAAGATCACTAATGGGTGGGAGGAGTATCCCCATGGCCTCTATCATGTGGGGGATCCATGTCACCTGCTCTTGTATATCAAACTTCAGTGAGACTTCATACCACGTAGTGTTCGTAGATTATGTTCAATGTGTTATTTACGCTTTTATTGGTGGGAAAACTCTTGAGAATGTGCAAAAGAGATTGCATTCAACAATGTTTTTTACATGACACATGTAGTTTACCTCCAGCCTAAATCAGTGTTGCATATAATTCTACGAATAGTGGGTGGTACGAAAGCCTCACTGAAGCTTGAAAATGATCCATGATCTCAGGAATATCATCTTCTTTCCACTCTTCTTGCCTCTCTTTTCCCATCTCGCAGCTTGGGCAATATTGTAACATGAATCCTATTTCCCACAACTACTGATGGATACTTAGGTGTAGTTGAAATTACCAAATGGCCTTAAATGGTCAAGGAACAAATGGAGTAACCAAGAAAACACTATATGTTAAATCATGTGATTGATAGTAGATTGGGGCTCACCTGAGCCATAAATATGAAGAATTATTCTAAAAAAAGATGAAAACCATATATATGCGCACTTGAGGCAAAGAGAAGTTACGTCATATCCATATTAAAATATTAGTTACAATATGAAAATACTAAACCAACTAATTCCTAAGTTCATCTTTGCATATGGTCGCAACAAAGATATGTGATTACAATACAGAGAAGGCATCGTAAAAATATAATTTCAGAATTTGCCCTAGCCTGACATGTTTTGCACTCAAATCCTTCATCGCGGATAAGTGGAGATGGGCGGATAGATGCAGATGAGTTGTCATCGACCCAACTAAAGTATCCACAACCATTATTTCCTTGTGATGCCCAATCTACATTAGTTCTTATAATATAATGAATAGTATTTACATTAGAAACATTAAATATACACACATTAGCAACCTTTTTTCTATTTGGGCAGCACCAAAATTGTCGTCCAGGGTTGCTCTGTGTTCGTGAAGTCTTCAATACACACTGCCCACCACCACATTGATAGTTTGGCACATTAACAAGAGCCATTGAGCCTATATCAATAATGCACCGCACCATCATTACTACATTTATTATTTTTATATGGAATACACCAAGGAGTACCATCATAAATATTAACCATTTACAATAATGAAAATTAAACCTAAATCAAATAGCTCATTTTTTATCAACATGTGTAGTCTCTGTGTATATGAAAAATGAAAGAAATATCAAGCTGAAATAAAATAGTGAACAAAATAGTATTCCACATAGAGTGAATGAAATATACCATCAAAAGAAGGTGACAAAATCTTGTCACGAAGCACAGACATAGGAAATTAAAAAGGGACAAAAGACAAGAAATAAGAAAAATCATTACGACTATAGAAAAATAATTTATACTATAATAAAAAAAAGAAACACTCTTTGTCAACAATTTTCAAAATCATTAGGACTATAGAAAAATAATTAAGAATATACAAAATCAAATTTTAGAAATGGACGGTTCTGATGCTTTGCCATTACAACAATTGAGCATTCATCATTTGGTATTGTGTATTTCATTTAAGTATGTCAACAATGTTCAAGAAATAAGAAAAATCATTACGACTATAGAAAAATCAAGTTCTAGAAATGGATGGTTATGATATTGCTTTGCCATTACAACAATTGAGCATTCATCATTTGGTATTGTGTATTCCATTTAAGTATGTCAACAATGTTCAAGAAATAAGAAAAAACATTAGGACTATAGAAAAATCAAGTTCTAGAAATGGGCGGTTCTGATATTGCTTTGCCATTACAACAATTGAGCATTCATCATTTGGTACTTCTTGGTGTATTCTATTTAAGTTTCTTGTTGAATCCTCAAGTTGAGTTGGCCTATTTAAGGTGATAGTAGAGGGCTTTGCATCAACAATCTACAAAATTAGACCTTTATTTTAAATGCATTTAACACAAAAAAAAAATTACAAAACTGAACCAATGGCATGTTTACAACAAAGAAATGACTTTATTTTGTAGTTGTTTAACATGAGAGTTTTTAGATTAATAGGAGTTCACATTTTTATGGGAATGTATCATTCAATTGAGCATTAATGCCCATCTATATCTAGTGAGATGAACATAACTCGTGTACCTCATGCTAGTGTGCTTGGATTAGACTAGACATTATCCAACCGCCTGTGAGAGTTGTCACTATTATTAATTGGTGTAAAAGGAGGACCGCCTGTGTCTTATAGCACTTTATATAAATACTCACTATTTGGATAATGTCTAGCCTAATGAAAAATAGTGTATACAAGGTATCCAAGCACACTAGCATGAGGTACATGAGTTATGTGCATCTCACTAGTTATAGATGGGCAACTATGGCACACTAATATCTGTGAACTCATATTAATCTACAAACTCTCATGTTAAACAACTACAATATAAAGTCAACATAGTTATGTTAACACAACCAAAGTTAAAATTAAATTATCTAAAACAAAAAAACAAATGGTGCCTTAGAGGGATAGAGGAACACTTTGCTAAAGAAGTTTGACTATTGTTTGTGAAAATGCCTCCAAGGAATGTAGGTATTGCTAGGGAGATCCAGGAGTTGAAGGAGAAGAAAAAAAGGTTGCAGGAATCTTATATTGATGTTCATTTGTCACCTATATTTAATGTTACTGACCTATATCTCTATAAAGGTCTGGTTGCTAATGTTGTGGTTGTAGGTAGTACTGGTTCTATGCAAGAGGCCTAGCTCCAAGAAATTCCTAAGTCATCTCCTTTGGAGATTGACAACATTTTGGACACTAGAGTTGCACGGAAGACCTGAAGGCACACCTATCTTGAGTATTTGGTACAATGGAAGCATAAGCCCATGGAGGATGCTACCTGGCTTACTCCTGAAGCTATTGCGCAACTTGGTTTTCCATTGTTCACATTACCAACTCAAGGGACTTGAGTTTTTTTGTCCTACGGAGCATGGCGTAGGGCACCCAAGTCCACTTCCAGATAGTCTTTGTTTTAGTTTGGTTGTAATAAAAGGAAATGGATCTTTATAATCTGTTTCCTCATTTTTGAGTTTGGTCCTTTTGTGTGGTCAAGAATCTTTTGGTGTTTTCATAAACCAAGGATGCCTTAGTCTACTGGATTGTTCTAGTGGGGGTTAAGTTTGTTTATGTTTGTTTATGTTTTAGTGGGAGTTAAGTTTGTTTCCCATCATTTGGGAAATGTTTCCTAACTCATTGTTAAGGAATGTTGAAACTATTTCCTCATATAGCCGACTGTTGGTTCCCATGCCGGTTTGGGATCCTAGTTGGATCTGAATGGCTAAACTTAGTTTTAGTATGTTTTAGTTTATTTTCTTTAGTTTTAAGGAATTTGAGGGATCTAGACCTTAGATCAACCTCTTAGTTCTTTTAGGAAGTTGTTATTGAGTTTTAGTGCATTTTTTACAAAGTTGCACTCCAAAGTTGCACAAATTGTGAAATGTTGTTAATTTTTTGCAACACTATCCGCAGATTGTAAGTCTAGTTCTCCAATGACCACAACCGATTTTATGTTGGTTGGATCAGTTGGAAGACTTTTTGGAAGTGGTTTTTCAACCTTGTCCAATCACGAGATTGGCACAAGGAGATGATCTTCGAAGCAGTGTTGAATAAAAGAAACCCAAAAAACATTCTGAGTACATTTTTGTTATCATACTCTATCTATTGCAAATAGGTAGATGGATTGATCATTCCACAAGTTCATTGTATGCATTGTTTATTCGAATCCATCTTAGTTTTGACTGTCATTTGATTTCAAGTTTTAGTTACATTTACACAGTCAATTATGAACTGAGCACATGGCTTGACTGTCATAGAAAACCTGATCATGTAATGGTTAGAGAGTTTTAATGTCACTGCAGGTTCATTTGTGCATCCACAGTTCTTGTTAGAGTTCATTTAACTAGACTTTGCAAATATTGTATTTTAAATTTTGTGTTGATCTACGCAAGAACCCAACCTCACTAACAAACTGACTCAGGAAAATCTATAGTCGGATCTGTCATGAAGGTGGAACCTTGACTTGTGGTTTCCCCATTGGATTCCAATGCCATTGAGTGAGAAGAAAGCCAAGGTTATGCACTTTAATAATATAAGTGCTCAGACTATGGAAGGAGGCATATTGCTTCAAGATTTGATGCCCTAGGTAGATACTTTCCATGTATTTAACTAGTAAGAAGAAGACAAGTTTGCAGCAGTGTAGTAACAGGAAGGTTGAAATTGAATCATAAATTGAATTTGATAGTCTCAGGCACATTGAAGAATCCTTGGCGATTGTACCTGCTATGTGAATCCATTGATTGACCATTCCAAATTGACCCTAATCTAACTTGATCAATTAGATTAGAGTGTCTCTGTAACAATCAACGGTGCTAGGCTAAGTGGCTACAGTTGTGGAGAAGATTCAGTGTGACATCTTAGTAGATAGTACAGTCTATGCCAAATCAAGAGAATCATATTTTAAAAGAACTCCTAAGAGGCAGAAACCTTGTGAATGAAATTTGGCATAGATAGTACTGAAAAATTGGTGAATGCAATTAAAAACTTATCTCCCACATAAACAACAAACTTGAGAGCACATTATAACATGCAAAGACTCTCTATTGGATATAAAAATGATTGATGCCACTAAAATAAATAAACATGTTAGTCACAAAGGTTTATTTTGGGCTCTTGGGGAAAACAATCATTATCCAAATTAACTTATTAAACAAATCTAGTAGCATGATATTAAGTTGTTTGGTACAAAATAGATGGAGGTCCACAAAGATAAGAATTAAGATGAAGCGGACATATGAAAGCACAGTGCAAAAATGAGGAAGGTTCCCAACTTGCATTGGCACACTAAGTTTTAATCCCATGAAAGATGGCTTCATATGAGGTACAAGAATTATCAAGATTTGAATAAGAAATTGTTATTGCATTTGAGCAGTGCAGAGATTTATATAAAAAATCAACATTTCTATAAATAATGAATAGTCAACAATCTATTAAAAAAATAGCAATCCACTTGACATAATTTACTACTCCAAATAATTGGGCTTCTGTTATGCAGCTTAATTTTCCATCAATGTCAATTTCAAAGGTGTAAGTATTAACAAATATTATACTATATGATAAATGTAATAAATGTCACTTAAAAATCAAGTGTATACCATAGGGATTAGCAACTTCAAAAGCTTTTCTATTAGACATTATGGTTGGAAATGCTTTGGTAGACATGTATGCCAAATGTGGAAGAATAGACAAGGCCCGTGAGTTGTTTAATAGAATGCCTCAATGAAATGTGGTTTCATGGACTACAATGATTGCAGGGTATGCACAAAATGAATTCCTCAAAAAGGCTTTATAAACTTTCAAACAAATGCAATTGGCAGATGTAAAGCCGAATTCCACAACCCTTGCCAGCATCCTCCCTACCTGTGCCAAAATGGGAGTTTTGGAAGAGGGTGTGGACATCCATCAAAGCATAAAAGATAAAGAAATTTGGTCAGATGTTGTAGTTGCAACTGCCCTATTAGACATGTATGCAAAATGTGGAACTATAGACAAGGCACATGAACTCTTTGATAAAATACATCAAAGACATGTGGTCTCATGGAATGCCATGATTACAGGCTATGTACAAAATGGATTTTTTGAAAAGGCTTTAGAAATTTTCAAGCAAATGCAAATGGCGGGTGTAAAGCTAAATTCCACAACCTTTGCCAGCATCCTCCCTGCCTGTGCCAAAATGGGAGCTTTAGAACGGGGAAATTAACCAGTCACTATTAATATATTATGCAGTCACATTAAATATATTATGCAATCACTATTAAGATCGACTTATTAGTCGATTGCTTGATCACACGATAACCAATAATTAATGGTTATCGTAACATATTGTTAATGTGTTATGAAAACCACTAATTAGTGGTTATTTGTATCACTGTGTAAGATAATGAAATGATGCCAGTCAATCAATAATGAAATGATGCCAGTCGTGTCTATTCATATTGGTATTAATAATGGTTGTGTGGGCTGGGAAAGACTTACTAGTGCCATATAATTGATAGGAAATAATCAATGATACCCTAGCTCATATAAATGGATGTCATAGCTCGTGGGTAACCAGAGAATCCAATGAACACACATTAACATGATGCCCTAGTTCACTAACATAGCAAATGCCATAATCAAATCATCTGAAGAAATGAACTCAATGCCATGGACACAATAGAGCATGGAGTAATGAATATCACAGTAAGATGTGCCCTTGAAATGCAGAGGAGATAACACAATCCCTACCTTAATGAGATTCTATTTGATAAGGAGAGGAAAAGCCAAGTTTCCAAAACCAAGCTCAAAGATCAAAGGCCCAAGTCCAGATAAAAATTGCAACCCCTATACATAGTGTTGAATCTGCCCTGGCTAGTGATGTGGTTTGAAGCTCGAAGATCAAAGGCCCAAGTCCAGATAAAAATTGCAACCCCTATACACAGTGTTGAATTCATCTTGGCCGATGTGCAGGTTTTGCGCACTGCCCCTTCAAAAAATTCACCGTGGTGATAATGAAATGATAAATGAATTCTTTTTATAAAAAAGTTATACCCGTGTTCGTTGAACTTTTGACATACATAGTAGTGGTCAAAATTTTGACTAACATGGGCATGGATTTAAAAAAATGAAAGTTTTCCTTCTATAATTAGACCAACCAAAATCTTTTTGTTTCATGGTCAAAAAATTTGGTAAAAAAATTAGGTGAAATGTACTAGTGCCAAACTCTTATTCACCACTTTTGTCTTCCCATTAGTCCGTGGATGATGTGATGAGTTGAACTTCAAATCTATCTTTAACTTCTTCCACAATGTGTGCTAGAAATATCCAACAAAACTTAGTGTTTCAATCTGAAACTATGCTCTTTGGTAGACCATGTAGTCTCACCACTTCTTTGAAAAATAATTCTGCCAGATGAACAACATCATTAGTCTTTTTAGAGGGAATTAAATGTGCCATCTTTGAAAACCTATCAACCACCATGAAAATTGAATCATGCCCCCGATGAGTCCTTGGTAAACCAAGAACAAATACCATACTAATATCCTATCATGGCTTCTCTGGTATAGGTAATGGTTGATACAACCCTGTATTCTCCTTTGCTCCTTTTTCCATTTGACATACTCTGCAACTTTGTACAAACTTCTTGACATTTTGTTGCAATTGTGGCCAATAATAATTCTCACTAACAGGAGCAATGGTTTTATCTTGACCAAAATGTCCAGCCAATCCTCAACTATGCTTCTCCTTGATGAGATTCTCCCTCATAGAACTTCATGGAATGCACAACTGGCTCCTTCTAAATAGCATACCAACCTGGATGATGAAATCCAACCACTTCATTCTTTCTAGAGTAACAAGTTCTGTACAAGCTTTCCAAGATTCACCAAAATCAGGATCCTCTGGATACAAACTCTTGAGTTCCTTGAACCCAACTACCTCAATCTACATCTTTGTTAGCAAAATTTGTCTCCTACTAAGTGCATGTGCAACCCTATTAAACTTTCCACTCCCATGTTTCAAAACAAATGCGTAACTCTGCAAAAACTCAACCCATTTCAAATGTCTCTGATTCAACTTTCCTTAACTGTTCAAATATTGCAAAGCTTGATGATCAGTATACAAAACAAACTCCTTAGGAAGGAGATAGTGTCTCCATTTTTTCAATGCCTGAACTCTAACACAAAATTCCTGATCATAAACAAAATATTTCCTCTTGGCATCATTTAACTTCTCACTAAAATAAGCAACAAGTCTACCTTCTTGGCTCAAAACAACTCCTATTGCAGTAACACTACCATCATAGTATACTTGAAACACCTTATTAAAATCTATAAGTGCCAAAAGAGGTTGTTCTATAACTTTTTGTTTCAATAGTTTAAAAATCTTACCCACCCTTGTACTCCACTTAAACTCTTTCCTATTCCTCTCATTGTTTCAATCAAGGGCCCACAAACAATGTTAAAACTCCTGATAAACTTTCTGTAAAAGTGGTGCAGGAGCACACCTAGGCTAACCTCCATGTTAGAGTTATTTTGGCTTGTACTTGACTGTAGCCAAGTCAAGAAGAGTAGTATGTTTTTTTTTAGACCTTAGAAGGTCATTTGCTATGTAGGCTAAGTGAGTTAGTCACTAGGACTAAGGTCACACAAATAGCCAATGTTAGTAGTTTTTAAATTCTTAGTGTTAGTAGTTGAGATAGAGTCTTTAATGTGTCCTAAGCACATAGTGAGGTTGTAAAGATGCCATAAGGTCATTAATTGCCTTCGATCCTTGAAACAAAGGTGGTTAGTAGTCCTAAGAAATAGGATTATGGCATAAGTGAAAGATGCCAAATGTTGCAAAGAAGTTGTCATGACAACATTTGCAATTATTGCAAATATTACATGCAACTCAGTTATCCTTGGATCCCCTTGAGAATAGGAGGTGGGAGATCAGTCAACATGTGCTAAAATGAAGGAAATGGCATCTTATGTTAAAGGAAGGCTTGAATCTTGAGGCATGATGCATTGTAATAGTTTTGAGTATTGAATAGAGCTTTGCAACAGTGTTACATAAAATATCCCTTGCTTTTGTGTTGACAGTCATATCTTATGGATTGAAAGTGATAAGTTAGTGATTGCATAGTGTTCTTTAGTGTGTTCTAAGACTTTTTCATTTGAATAGAAAGTTTTTTAGAGTAGATATATTGCGTTGGTTGAGTTGATTTTGTTTTAGAGCTTCCATTGGTTCTGTTCTGACCAGTCCGAGCATTCATGGCTCCCCCATGAAATCCAACCATGGGAAACACCTAAGGGTAGATGGACATGCTAGGGGAGTCATTAGTGTACATATTTTTAGGTTTAGGAGTTGTAAAATTTTGGAGAGCTATTTTTAATGCTAGGCCCTAGGCGAGCATACAAAGCCCGGTTAGAGGTCTAGGAATGAAAGTTTGAAGAGTTCTTGCAGGGTACGAAGGTACAGTATGGATCCAATACTTTTTCTGGAAGGTGTTCATCATATCTTAACATATTGTGAGGATTGAGTCTATGTCAATCCATTAGATCAAGTTTTAAGTAGGATTTGTACAAGGTTACAGTCAGTCCTAAAAACTAGGCCTATTAGCCCTAGTTACCCTAGATTGTAGGAAGGCATTGTACGAATGACCTAGGAAGGAAAAACTTGTAGAATCCTTTGTAAAATCTAAAAGGGTATCCAAATCCCTGATTGGTTTTGTAAGGTCTTTGGAAAAGTTTTGCAAGAATTGGCAAAAAGCCTCTGCAAAAGGCTACAAGGATTAGGCCTATTTTTAAGGTCTCTAGGCAATGAACTATTGAAGCCAGTAAGGATATGATTCAAGATCCTTCTAAAATGGATTAAATGGACCAAGTTATGAATGTTTTCACAAGAATGAAGACCCCTGCAATGAAGAATGAAGATTGTGAAGAATTGGCACTTAGAGTTTTCTAAGTGAGTGTGGAGAATTGTACTAAATCTAGGGTGTTAGTCTTTCAAGGTTAAGCACAAGAGTTAAAAATCTCATAGGAGAGTTAGTATTGGAATTAGTTAATCATCTAATCCAATCAGGACCTAGACGAGACTAGGTTCCTAGAAGAGACAAGCTAGGTCTCTTAGTAGCAGTGCAAGCAAGCCTTGGAACACTCACATCAAAAAGCTAGACAAACCATGAAAAGATCTTACCTTAGTAGCACTCCTTGGAGTAGGCCAGTTGAGGATAGCCTTCAATTTCTTTGGGTCCATTTTTAGACCTTTTGTAAAAACTATAAATCCTAGATACACTAATTCCTTCTCCATAAAACTGCACTTCTTCAAATTAATCAACAATTTATCTTCCTTTAACTTCTCAAACACCCTACAAATATGCATTATATGCTCCTACAATGTCTTACTAAAGATCAAAATATCATCTAGGTAAACAAAGACAAACTTACCCATAAATTCTTTCAGAACCTCATTCATGAGCCACACGAAAGTGCTTAGTGCATTGCTTAGCCCAAAAGGCATGACTAACCACTCATACAACCCTTCCTTTGTCTTGAAGGTAGTCTTCCATTTATATGCTTCTCTGATTCGAATCTAATGATGTACACTCTTTAGATCTATCTTTTTGAAATACATAGCTCCGCTCAAACAGTCCATAATATCATCCATCTACGACAATGGGAACCTGTACTTGATTGTGATCTTGTTGATAGCCCTAGAATTTGTACACATCCTCCATTCTTATCTGGTGCTAATAGTACTAGTACAACACATGGACTCAGACTCTCTCGAATCAACCCCTTTTGTAACAACTCATGTACTTGTCTATTCAACTCTTCATTTTTTGTTGGTGTCACTCTGTGTGTTGCCTTATTTGGAAATCTAGATCCTAGAATCAAGTCCATCTAATGAATTATCTTCCTTATAGGTGGTAATCCATCAAGCACATTATCAGATACAATATCTTGAAACTCATTCAACAAATCTGCAACTTCTGTAGGTACATCTTCTAATTCCTCTTTATTAACTTTTGGAATTAAAGAAAAACACATATGCTCATGCCTCATACCCTCTAGGAACTTTCTTCCATCAGTAAAACTTATTCTTTCATTACTACATACCTTTTCTTCTATGTCCTTCAATGGCTTTAGCTTATGTTGCACTTCATCCTTTGCTAGGGAATAGGTATTCACATGACCATCATGTACAATATGCTTGTTAAATTGCCACGACCTACCCAACAACATATAACATGCATCCATAGGTATGATATCACATAGTACCTCATCATGGTATCCCCCAATCTTGAACTTTACTAAGCACTGTTCATTGACCATGACCTTGTGGTCATCCTACACCCAGGCGATTTGGTATGGACATGGGTGTTTTTGCCTCTTGAGCTTTAAATTTGTGACTATCTCTTCTAACACCAAATTGTCAGTGCTTCCATTATCGATAATCACATCACAACACTTGTCTTCATACTTGCACCTAGTGCGAAACAAGCTCCTCCTTTGCTTAGGTTCATTCTCACCACTCAACATGACTCTTTTGTTAACTAGGACTTCTCCTCTTTCAACATCTTCGAAATGTGATGATTTGGCATCTTCATCTACATGTGCAATTCTAGCCTGGTCTTCAGCTCTCCTATATGTCCTCCCTTGGTGTTGTGGACATTCATATGCCCTATGACCTTCTTCTCCGTAGTGAAAACATGTTCCATGGAAGCCTACTCTTCTTGGTCCTTGTCCTCTTCCTCTTCCTCTCTGATCTCTATTATTCTGATCATGGAAATGATTGAAATTATTTCCTCTCTAATTTTGACTACTACTATCCTCATCCTTCTTTTCTGATCTTCATTTCGGCCTCCATAAGACCGTCCACTAGATCTTCCACCGTGACCTCTTCCACTTTGCCTTCTCTCAAACTACTTGTTTAGTTTTTCCTCTACTCTTAGGGAAAACTGGTATGCCTCTTCAATACTATTCATTTAGACCAAATTCAACTCCTCCTAAATACTTGACCTCAACCCATTAAGGTAACGAGAAACTTTCTCCTTATCAGCATTCACATGGCCTATTCTGATGAGGACTCGATAGAACTCCTCTCTATACTCTTAAATAGATATCCCTACTTACTTCAACCCATGCATTTTCTTTAGTATATCAAGCTCATAATCAACATGAATGAATTTTCGCTTCAATTTATCTACTATTTGATTCTATCTTGTGATTTTCTCCTTTCCTCTTCTATTTTGCTCCAATTAAATGTCCTGCCACCAGATTTTCACATGA
The DNA here is from genome assembly GCA_027943335.1 of Chamaecyparis obtusa. Taxonomy (NCBI): domain Eukaryota; kingdom Viridiplantae; phylum Streptophyta; class Pinopsida; order Cupressales; family Cupressaceae; genus Chamaecyparis; species Chamaecyparis obtusa. Next base: position 1,023,195 of record BSBK01002440.1, on the reverse strand, counting down.
CCCTTCAGTCTGGCCTTTGCAACTTGACCCTGTTAGGATCCTTGATATCTTCATACTCAAAATATTCTTCTAATTCATTGATCTATTTGATCAATTTCTTTGGGTTAAGATTACCATAAAATGTGGGGACCTCAATCTTAGGTCTTTTCCCAATCTTGGAAATGGCCCGGAAAAGCCTTTCTTCCTCTTGGTTTAGAATTTCACCTTCTCCTTTTTTATCAACATTTCCTTCTTCTTTGACTTCATCCTCACTTTCATCTCTTACTGCAAGATTCATTCCTATGTGAATCTCTTCCTGCAATGCTCACACTTGTCTCTGGAGGGCTATAATCTCAGGTGGCACACCTTCGACTCTTCCACCACGTTCCCTTCATGGAGGCATTTTTAAGCTTATCGCTGAAACCCTAAACCATGGTCTTGGTGCAAACTGCCTCACATTCGACAATCTATCTACACACTCAGGAACTTCTACTCTAATACCACTTGATGAAGGGTGCCTCCCTCAATACCACAAAGTACACATAACAAAAATAGAGACACAACAACAATTTGCAAGAACAAGAAATGGGCTTCTTATTATCTCCAAAAGTATGGAATTACAAATTTCAGAAATACAATATGCAAAGCCACACAAGTGTTTTCCTTACAATATTATGTAAGACAAAGCTTCAAATAACCACCCAAAACTACCCTAGAAGACAATACAAGCCTTCATTATATAGGCAATTTTCCACCGCTCAAGAAGGTTCTAGAAATTATAATCCTAAGTTTGAGGAAAACCATCCCTAATATACTATTATTCATTTTTATTACATTAGAAGAGGCCTAAACAACTTTCAGAACTCAAAAAGAAATTTTGAAGGAAATTCATTTTCTTCCATTTTAGGTAGCTCAACTTCCGGAGACCATAAGTCATTGTCCATTGACCTGATTGACTATTATAACCCCATTTCAAAAATGGCACAAAGTCCTCTACAATGCTCAACTTGTATAAACTCCAATTAGCTGAAGTTTCGACCCCATTCAGAGCCTCTAAAGCCTTCCAAATTGAGTTCAAAGTTTATGTACCCTACCGCCGATACCAAAAATTTTCAATATATTCAAAACTAGACTTCATCTTGCAATGAAACTTTACTGACAAGCTGATATAACCAAAGTAAACCTCTAGGGAAAAAAATAGAGCGTTCTAAGTTCAAACGAAAAACTTACTAAAAATAGTAAATTTTTGAAAATAGCAACTATGCACAAGATAGCCCTTATTGAAAAGAAACCAAAAATATTTTTGGGTGATGCAAGATTTCCCTTACACCCAGGATGTTCCTGCATCAAGACCACATACTTACAAAATATACCTTCTAAATGAACTCATTTGACCTCCAAAAAGATAAAGTAAAAGTGATTTATTGTCAGCATTTTGATAGGTGTAGAAGAGACTCTATTGCATATATGACTTAAGATTAGAGGGGTTTTACCCCAGGGGTATTGATCTAAGAGGATTTTATCCAACCCTATTAATTCCTTCAAATGAAGCCTCTCAGACTTAAATCATTATATTTGCGAGAGAAATATGTGATTTCAACAAAATTCAGGATGTCCCCAAGTTTGTAACCCACTAATGTGGGATTTTAAAAAAATCTTAGTAATATTAATAAATTTTTAATATTTTATTATTTCTATATCTCTTTGCCATATCATGGTATTGATACATTAGCATTTCAAATTATGCATCATAATTGTGGTGAAGAGGAATCACCACCTTGGAGATTGATGGAATCCAAAGGGACAAATGGCCTACCACCATGTCAATTATATTAGTGCTTTAGTGAGCTAGGGAGATTAATCCAATTTAAAAAGAAATTAAACAACTAGATGCATCATATTAACGTCAAGATAATTTAATGATATAAAATGCTAAAGATATTTTAATGGCAAAAACTAGAAGAGAAAACTAATGAGACAAACTGGTAGGTTTTGCAAGCTCTTTGTCCAAGATACTTGTGGTAGTCAAGGACTAAAGTGTGGATAAAGGATTGTAGTATGATGTGCCTACATCTTACACATACATGGTACAAAAGGTCATATTGGATAGGTACAAGGCAATAGGATAGCAAAACATAAAGTAATCTAAGCTAGCTACGCATGACATGAAGCAAAAGCAAATTGAAATACAATGTGCTTAGAGGTAAATGAAAGGGAAGAAGATCTCACAACCCTTTAATTTAGACTTCTGATATGTCACTCTAATCCACCCCTCGAGTTTACACATACAATGACAAGAAAAATATTGTGGTTGTTTGTATTAGAGGCCTCCCAAAGTCAAACCCCCATTTTGGTGTTTCCACCTCTACAGGTAACCAATATAGATATGATAGATAATCCAATAAATGATAAAATGATAATGGATGCAAGAAGAAATGATAAAGATAATATGATATACTTGTTAAATCAAAGTGAGTGAGTGCAAGGTGAGAGATGACTTGCCTTTGAAGTCAAGAAGTTGAAGCTTGCTCAAATGAATGTGAGTATATGCTGGTATACAATGAAATAATGGAGCAACAATGAAGGATGACCAAGGAATGATTAAAATATCCAAGAGAATGTCCAAATGATAAGGAAATTGTAGAGATGAATCAAAAACTTGTGAAAAAAATCAAGAAGTAGTAAATAAGACCAAAAATGAGGCCAAAGGAAAGGTTTTAAGGAACTTGGTGGATTCCAAACATTGGTGGTCTGCCAAAGGGGACAATACACTACTATTGATAGTAGGTGTAATGCTTTAGTGACCACCTTTCGTCTACAAATTTGTAGGACAAGTGCACATTGTGCGAAAGTCTCCACAACATGCAAATGTTATGAATCAAAATAATCCACACAACTAGAAATTCAAAAGAAAAGCAATGATTAGACAAGTAGGCTAAAGTGGAGGCTTGTGTGAGATTTGATTCAATGAAAGTAGAGGTGCCATGTGACGTGGAATTGCATGGGGTGAAATTTTTGACATTACAAGAATGTCATATATATCATGCAAGACTAGGTTTCATCAATCTTGTCGATTCCACAAATCATGTGATGCCACATCAATGCATTAATAAAACATGACATAGTGCACAATTCTTAGTCTATCTTAATTTGGATATTATTGGACACCTCAACATAAACCATGCTGATATAGAATTATATTTAATTATGTGGTCATCAAACCTTAGTAAACAATAGACTTACCAACTAAGCTATTGTAAAATATTGGCAATGATTTAAAAAATTTATGTGAGATTTTGAGAAGCACGAAGTAAGGGTGCTCAACTATTGAGTTCTTTCCGCTAATCATCATTGTTCATCTCTCTGGTACCATGCATTATATTATAAATTACTATATTACTTTATTATATTATATGATCTCACTTATATAACACAGTATAATACATTATATAATATAGATGTCAAACAACCACAACACATATATTACTACCTCAATAATATAAAGATACAGGTACTTGTCACTACCTGACACTTGTTTACAATCTAAACTTGATTCATGTGTCTTAAAATAGGAGAACCTAACAAAACATATGACATTTCATATTGCACTTGCTTGCCATTTATGTCTAATTTCTATACTGGCTTGAATAATTCAATTTTCTATTTGTTTATTGGGGAGCCTTACACTATTCATAATATGCGAATGTACCACTTGTAGATTGAGTTAATGCATGAAGATGTGAGAGGAAGTGTGGAAGAGTGTGCAATTGAAAAAATTAAAGTTTATAGTTATTTTTATTATAATATGGTAGGCACAATAGCTGTGCATATTTGTAATTAAATAAAAATAAAATATATCATAATTTTTGGGATACTCACATGTGATAGTAATTGTTAACATTAAATATTTTTATAAATAAAAAATATATAATTTTTTTCAACTTGGAGTGTATTGAAAATAAAAATGTACTAGTAGTTGTTTACTTTTATTGTTCAATTACACATAATATAGTGAACATGTATTGGTGTATGATGCAAATATTTGTTGGATCATTTGTTTAGTAATTATTAGTTGAAATATAAAAGTTTATTAAGAGGTTAGGTGCACATGAAGTACAAGGCCACTAGAACATGAATCGCTAGTAGTGCTTTTCCCCTACTTTTAACAAATTTGATGTTCAACAATTACTTCCGAATTTTGTGTTTAATTATTTATTATGATTTATATATAAATAAGACATAATAAATCTATAATCCAAAATAATCCATTATAATTATTTATAATTATAAATTACACAATTTTCTATGTATTAACAAAATAGCTTACATTTAGCAATCCATAATGACTAAAATATATGTTTTTTCAACCTAAATCATTAAAAAAACAATATACATTTTGCATGAGAAAAATTGAAGTGTTTCTAATTTATTTTTCCTTTCCTATTAAATAAGACCTAATCCACAATTATGAATTACCACCCGAAAAAAAAAAAAACACCATATATAGGAAGGCTTGTCGAACAAGACCCGTATGACCTTACAATCTTATTGGGGGATCTCGACCGTTCATCTTAATTTCCGACGGTAAAGAAACTCTACGAATTTCTACCGTCGATTTCACAGCTTCAACGGTCCAGATACGTTACGAAACGCGGGAAACAAAATCTTGGAAACTTGCATGGAATCGAAATTACGCTGTTAAAACCCTACTTTTGTAGAACAAAATTAATGTGAACTTATCTCAACAATGACTATTTAATTTTTACGATCCCGCATAAGGTAAGACAACTCTCTACCAGGTTTTTGCAATTCATGCAATCGTTTTTGATGCGTTGTACGACATTATTTTGCCTATTTTTGTTTTCCTTTATTCTTCGTTACTGCAACTTTTTTTTTGATGTTTTAAGGCAATTGCATACTTCGCATCTGATAATATGAGGCTAAATATGAACATCGAAGTAAAGTGAAGGTCAAATTGTAGTGTGTGTTTTCCTCTTTTTGATTTCTGGAAAGAAAATCTGTGCCAGATTTTATCTTTCATATGGCTTTTTCTGTTGTCGAATAAAAAATTGATTTTTGTTTTTTGGGAATTTTTTGTGTGTCTATGAATTTTTATTCGGGAAATTGACTAAATCTTTTTCTGTATGCCTTCTTTCTCTCTAGTTTTATCAAATAATCCACATTTTTCTCGTCTATGTGCAAAACACCTGTTTAAATGTTTTTGGCTAAGGGCATTGACCAGGTTCTCAAAACAAAGAAAAATACCTATTAAACAAAAATTTTCAATTGAAAATTATTGGTTTGAAATTAACAAGTGAATTCATTTTACCAGTAACAAAGTCTAATCAGGTTTAATAATGGAATTGCGCTGTATATGGATTGCCACATGGACTTAGTTACAGGAAATGAACAAAAATAGATTAGCTAAATCTTCACTCAGAGATGGTTTTGGTCGGTTGAAACTCTGCCCAAGCTTTCTTGAACACAATTCCTCAAGATCACGTCTAATCTCTTAGGTTTCGTTTTAAAGTCAATGTAAGCTAACTTGGTAGCTACTCTCAACGCTTCATATTTTTGACAAACTGTTCCAATCAATGTAAGTCCTCAAGAGACCTTGCTTCTTCATATCTCTTTGAAACTTTGTCAAATATGTGAGAAATTGTGTAGATCAATGTAGGTGTTAAGACGGCGTATTTTTCCAAACCTATGAATTTCTGCGACAGCTTGTTTGTGAATTGAACTTGTTTTTATTTTTTTGAGGTAAATTACCTATGCATATTACATATTGGAATGTTTACTGTATTCCTTACCGTTTTTGTGGACTTACAGTAGTGTTTTTAATTTTTTTTAAAGAGATTGTCAAATTGACATGCTGGAGCACTGGAAATTTTATGTTTCTATGGTGCATTGCATCTATAATAAGGTTTTCTTTATCAAACTGTGTGATTTTGCAGAAAATTTCGTATATTGTTCACATGTGCTAATACAAGGAAAGATAATTTGCTAAAACTATTTGGCCAGGGTCTTTGTAGTAACATGCCAAACCTCAGGACACACAAATCTCCAGTTTTGCAAGAAACTGCTGCGCCCTCCACAATTGACAACAGAACCCTGTTGGTTAGATCTAATAAAACAATGCATTGTCAGAGTGAAAGTCCAAATTTTTTAACTCCAGGCAGCATCAGGAGAAGCGCAAGAATCAGTAATAGGTTAAATGCCACACAGTTAGTGCCAGATAATTGTGCTGAAGCTGGACCTTCCTCGGCCATAAAAACAGACGATGTTAATCCCAGAATTGTAATAGATACTGTTGAGGGGCAGGAAACTCCTGTCAACAAGGATAATGTGACAAGTTCCAAAAGAGGCAGGGGCGATGTAAGCAGTAGAGGTCAAGTAAGAGGAAGGGGTAAGCGAAAATTATCCAGCACACCTATCAATATTCAAGAAGATCAGACTGCAGGGCCAAGCAAGGGGAGTAAAGCTGGAAGAGGCAAGTGGAAAAGGGAATTAATTTCTGGGAAATCCAGTGAAGTAAATTTTTCAGAGGACGAGTCTGAGAAAGAAACAGATTCTTCAGACAATGAATCTGATAAGCAGAATATGATGAATTCCAAAGGTAAACCTAACAACAATGTGGAAATGAGAAATCATGCAGATGAATATTATAGGGATAAAGAAATTCTTTCAAATGCAGAATGCCATGTGGGTGATGGAATTCTTTGTCGTGCTGAACCGGCAGATCCAGCTGGTAAAGATGGCCAACAAAATACAGGAGAAAAACAAAGACAGAATAATGGACCTGCAGAGCAAGTTGTAATGGAAGTGGATAAGGCTCCTGAAAATGAAAACCAGGATCGTAATAACAGAGATGCAGAACTTGATGTTGGAGAAAACACCGCTTCTGTAAACCAAAACCAGAGTCATAATGAGAGACATGAAGGGCAAAATCTAATGCAAGAAAATGCCATTCACCAAAATCAAATTCAGGACCAGAGTAATAGAGTTTCGGCCAGAGATAGATTTCTTGCAATAGCACGACGAAGGGCTGCACATTTTGCTTTCTTTAAGTCAGAAGATGAACAATCTTCAGCTTCTCAGAAAAGGCCTGAGACTAATATTGAAGGCAGAAGTGATGAAGAGAAAAGGGATTGGCCTGGTCCATTTTCTACTGCTAGGCGCTTGGTAGAAGAAAGAGCAGCAGTATTAGCAGCTCGGAATGAAAAGCTTGCTGCAAGTGGGAAATCTGCTTCTCTTATTGAATGGGAACCTACACGAGATAACGACTTCAAAATCCATACTTTATCACCTCCACTTGAAGAATTGTGCTTGGGAGTTTTGTGCAAACATGTTGAGTGCATTGAGTCACTGGAAGGAATCCCTGATGCAACACAGAACAAAATCTGTCGCGCTTTCTGTGCATCACGAAAGGTGACTGCTCAGGTTCTACGATTGTTCATCACAGGGTCACAAACAGAAATATGCGTTCCAGATTGTTCTCTTGTATCAGAGGCAGAGCTTAACGAGCTGATGTCACAATGTTCAACCACTAATTTAGAGGTTTGCTACTGTCTCTTTATATTTTTAGTTTTCTAATTTCACATAATATCTGATGGTAGTTTTGTTTCAAGGGTTTTGACTTCATTCACTTTAAAAATAATCCTCTAACAGTGTGGATAATTAGATGGAACTCTTTGGGCTTGGTTTTCCCTTTAGATTTAGTTTCTCTATCTGGATAAGACAAGTTAGAAGTTTTTTACTCTCAATTGCTTAATTTTTCATCAGTGGCTTTTGTCTTGTTGATCCTTTATTTGGGTAGCTGACACGGGGAGCACCTTGATAACTGTTTTACTTTTACCTGGAATCTATTTGGTTTGGCCAATTGATTACGTCTACATACATGACCTGCTTCTAAGAAATGTCATTCGCAGTTCAAATTTAGGTGAACACAAATTTTAACATTAGGAGATCACAGGTTCCTGCTTCTGTTTGGTACTTCTGTTGTACACTTCAGCCTGCAGCGCTTTGGCTATTAAATCTTGTGATTATTGTTTTAGTTTATTAGAGTTCTTACAATATTTTAATGATGGTTCACTGTTGGTTTTCTCCCAAAATGAAATCTCTCGACTTCCAATCCAATCAATGTCCAAATTGGCATGGAGATAAAATTCCTATACCAACAAATATTTCTGGCCAAATTAGCTTCATGTTTTTACTAACCTCCAGTCAACTCCTCAAACTTTGAACCATATGGCCATTTTTGCTGTGATTCATTTGCCAATAGAAATTGCAGCTTCTTGAATATATCTTGTTTACTATTCACCACACATTTTTAACACAATCTGGGTAGACTGTTATGTATGTATAAGGTAATTAGAATTTATTTTTAAATTTTTTATTAAAAATATTGTACTAAGTTATAGTACTTAATATTCTTCACCTTCTTTGACTCTATGATACTTTATCTGTCCCATGTAGAATATGATTAGTGGCCATAATGGAAGTTAATACTTGTATTGAGTGGGAAATAATGTTCAGGAAATTTTGTAAATCTAATTATGGCCTATGATTTCCAGATTTGCAGGATTAAGTTTTTCATGAATCTTCTTTGTTTATTTAATATCATTAATTTTTTATTTTTTATTATATTTATAAGAATAGTTTTCTGTAGTTTGTTGTGAATTCCCATTGTTTCATCATGTAGAATTATTTTGGAGTAATTTTATGTCTTTGTGGTCTTTATTATGTATTGACTTTTAAAGAGGAAAAGTGTTAGTTAGTGACTTAGCAGGATTTCAACTTTTAACAGGTGCTTCAGTTAGGCATGCCTGGACGTGGTTTAACAGATCGTTTGGTACAAGCTACTTTTGCTCTCCCTTCTGTGGGATTGCCTTGTTTAACTCGCCTTTCATTAAATGGTGCATATCGCCTATCAGATGTTGGATTAAAGGCACTCGTACTGGCTGCTCCTTTACTAAGTTCTGTGGACTTAAGTCGCTGTTCATTCTTTTCAGAAGCTAGCATTAATGCTCTAGCTGATCATTTAGCTCCAGTGATTAGGGAATTGCGTTTGGAGGAGTGCAAACAGCTAGATGCAATCAAAATTCTGCCTGCATTAAAGAAAATGCACAAGTTGGAGGTACTCTCAGTTGCAGGGATAACGAGTGTTACTGATGAATTTGTGACTGAAATCCTTGCTTATTTAGGGTGTGAGCTGACAGAGCTTTCTCTTGCAGATTGTGGGTCAGTTAATTAAACCACTTTTTTTGTTATTTAATTTGATTCAACTTGGAATTACAATGCCCTTTGTGGCCTTACTGTTTTCTAATGCCTTGGAGATCACTAATGTGTTTTTTCAATCCTTGAAAGCTTAATGAATGGTGTGGTGTCAGACATTAGTTTCGTTTAATAGCTTTTGAAGGTTGCTGATGTTCATTTCTTACTTGAATACAGGAAGTTGACTGATGGTGCTTTAGAAGCAATTGGTGCTGTGTGCTGTGGACTAAATATCCTTAGCTTGGATAATCTTTATCTTTTGACTGATGCATCACTTGCATACCTTACTAATGGCTGCAGATCACTTAAAAAGCTGTCATTGAAAAGATGTTCATTCAGGTTTGTTGAAACATGAAAGCATTTCTAATTCAGTATTCTAGTAAAATAATTAATGTACATTCCCACTACCAAAGTGTATGCAAAGCAATCACACATGATCTTTTCTAGTCATTTTGGTGGTTTTCTATGAGAAAATTGGTTTACAAAACTCCAAAAAGCCAAAGTTTAAAAAAGAGAACAAAAAAACCTGTACTATTCAGATTCCAAACTCAAAACATCCAAAATACCTACATGTTTTTGGAGATATTTGATACAAAGCTCTTGAAAGAGAATCATGAATAAAGGAAAAATATTGCCCAATTGATTTCAAATCCTGAAAGATTGTCCTACATTTCTCGTCTTGTCCACATGCATTCAAAGCTTAAAAAGGATGGATGATTTTGCCACAAGTTTTAATGATTTATTTTGCCAGTCTTGGACGTCAATGTAATTATTTATGCTATTCCCTCTGTCCTTATAACCGTCTTTTAGAATATTTGTTCTCATGAAAAAAATTGTATGTTGGATATATGGGATATCTTTCATTTGATTTTATCAGGGTGAAGGTGTGAAAAAGGTATCCATGAAAACAAATCTTAGGAATTCTGTAATGACATTTAGATTATGATATTTAATCTTCTCTAGTATACTGAGAATTAATGTATCTGTTGTATTTTCTGTGAAGAATGCAAGTGAACACTGCCTGCTGTCCAAGGAGTTTGTAGTTTTGACATTGAAATGTTTGTTTAACTAACGATTATTAAGCCTTTGTAACTACTTTCTATTTAATGCTATAGCTTATTGATCATCAGTTACTGTTTTGAGTTTTTTTTTTGGCGATTAAAAGTTTTCTAAGTTTGTCTTTGTCATGAGTTATAAAGCAAAGCTTGGTTGTTTTAAGCATGTTTAATTTACTATCTTCTATGGCAGTGATGAAGCTGTTGCTGCATTCATTGCGGGTTCTGGGAATAACTTATCTGATCTTTCGCTCAACAGTGTAAAAGAGGTAGTTTGGTATTTCAAGTTAAATTTTGTCTGAAGTATGCTTATGTATTTCTGTACATCATCTTATTATTATGATAAGTTGCTTAGTTCTGCAAATAGTTACTGCAACATAAAGGTGTGCAACTTAGGTTGTATATTCCAGAATGCTGTCTGGATTTATGGGTTTTTTCCCCATATTCTGACATGCCGTCTTTAAATTACACATCAATTTCAACTGTCCAATATTATCCATTGTCACACAAAGTAAACAATAAGCTAAAATTTAAAACAACTAGTAGATTTTATAGATTTAATTTTTTTTTTTCCATCAATCTCTAAGATTCAATAAGTCAATTTAGTTGAATGAGATGTGAACATATTTGGTACATTGGGGGGCCTTTCATGGAGGAACCACTGGTTCAAACCTCAGTTTAGGCGCTTACTGAAAGGTGTGAGTCTGGTAGCATTACCTTGGTATCATTACCTGCTGGTTCTGGACGTCCTGCAGAGTATTCACAGGTTCCACTCTTGAGTGTTTTCATCCCCAAGGGTGTAACAGGTATAAACTCAAGGGCGAATGTCCTCAGTTTTCAGACTGTTTTAGTAGCATTCCTTTTTACCTGTAGCTGAAAATTAAGTTTGTTTTTCGTTTTCAATTTAAAAGACATCATCTTTGTGCATCAAGTGCTCCTTTAACCCCCAGACTGCATGGAACCGATTCTGTAAATGGTGGCTGTAACTGAAACAAAATCCTTACTAATTTGCTGAGATAACTAACAACTAACAGGAACTACCATGCATTGTTCCAGCAGAAGACTCAAGTCCTGTCTTAATCTACTTAAACTGACGACAGAGGATTTTAATTATTCTAGTATAAGACTGAAGATTTAGTCCTGATCTGATTCAACTGCTGAGAGGACCTTTAGTCTAGTCCTGATTGACTCATCTGTTGAGAGGACCTTTATTTGATTTCTTAACTACTTGATGACAGAAATTTGATTAGTGCTCAGATTAAGAGGAGGACATCACACATGATAACTTTTCTCTCTATACCTAGTAACTAATCCAATTCCTTGATGATGGATTTAGTTCAAATAGGATTATTAAGCCTGTGGTTAACTAGAAGGGTCCACTCTTGCGAATTTGTAAGTTGAATATTGACGAGTCAAACTAGGAGCAGCTGGAGGAGGCTATGTGATTTAGGAATTGAGAAGGACAGCCAGTTTTAGTTTTTGCCTCTTTCTTGATCTCAAAATTCTCATTGATGCTTTGCATAACTGGATATGAGAAGCAAGGATAAAATATTCTTTACAAGAGGCCTCGAGGGCAGCAAATAACTTGGACAAGATATGCATTTGGCATATCAAGTTTAGAGGCAATAATGTCGCAGATTTGGTAGCCTAGATGGGTTGTGTTTAGTAATGAAGAAGGGTGTTGTAAATATGGCACTATTCACCCCTTGAAGAAGGACATCCTTGATCCTATAGTTAAAGGATTGTCAAGCTCAACAAAAAATTATTAGCTTGGAAAATTATTAAATTGAAGATTACCTAATATTTCATAAGGAGCATTTTATTACCTATCTCCTAGAATGGGCCCGTTTGTTTGCAGAATTGGAATTTGAGTCAAAACCTGATTATCAAAAAACCAGGTTTTAATTTCAAATTCCACCTCTTTGGTGGGAAGATGGATATGCCCATTTATGCCCATTTTGGTGGCATATTCGGGTTTTGATGGTATAACCCGATTTTGAAATGAGTGTTCCAAACAGTGGAGAATGGTCAAAACCTGATTATCATCTTCCAATTCCTGCCATCTTCCGGCAAACAAACGGGCCCTGTTGCATGGGGATTGACTACTTTTTACGGACAAATTTTGAGAAAGTTCACCTTTCTTCTCTTTTCATCACCAGCTTCACATTTTGGATTTATTCTGCTACGCTGTTGAGATGTGCTTCATGATTGAAAAGGATCCATGTCTTGGCTTTGAAAGGATCAGACATCATATTTGTATGTTCATTGCTTGTCCTTCCTTGATGTAGCTAGCCTTCAGTTTGCTCCTGGATACACTTGATTATGCACTAGACCTTGGTGTTGCTGATTTCCATGCACATGTCCTGTTGCGGGCTCCTTTCTCCTCAAGCTCAAGATATTCCATGGTTTAGGGAAAAGAAAAAGAAATTCTGCAAAATTTTACCCAATTTGAAGCGATTGCCTAGCAGCTTTGCTATTGTCTTGATATGCATAATCCAACTGTTGCTGTGTTATCCTAGCATTTTTTAATTTTGCATCAGTTTGAGTAAGGTAGCTCTGTAGGATCCAGTTGGGGCAACATGACTTATTTTTTCTTTCCTTCTTTGACCATTTGCATGAATTTTGATTTAGAAATTGGGTTCTGCCCATATCCTTTGATTGCATGACTAAGAAGTCTGCTTACTTGTTATTTTGACCATAGAGTGGGAGCTTGGTTTTCAATTTAGAAGATAGGATGTTTCATATATGCTTACAGTCTGTTTCTATTTGTTGGCCATGGGCTGATTAATGCTGATAAAAGTCATGGAAGGCATGAGAATGGTGTAAAGATCCCCTACTATTCAGACCATCCCAAAAACTGGTGTTTGGATATCTCCTCTTTTTTCCTAGACTAATAAACAATATCAAAATTAAATATCAATTTGTAAAGAAAGCTTTTAAAGCAATGAGTTGTCTTTTTTCTTGTTTTTTCTCAACCTTGGGCCTGCACTGCGTTTCTATTAGCCACCATTTCTCGTGTTGCTGGTTCTGGAGGAAAGATGTCAGGTGGGGGAGGGGATTAAGGATTTAAACAGAAGTTATGCATTTGAACAAACCTTTGATGCATGATACTCCTAGAAAGGCAGCTCCTGGTTATAAAAATGGTGGGTCCAAGAAGACAGCCAAGTGGATTAAATATCCATGTGTGGAAAAAAAGCCAAGAGCAACTCCTATTATGACTTTAATGAATGTAGAAAGGGGATTTATAAATCTGATTAATATGGAGGACTCAGCACCCGGGGAGAGAATATGTCTGGTAAGAGAGGTTGGGAAGAAGATAGACCAGTTGAGAGGAAAAGTTCTGGTGGAGGCAATTTGAATCCTTATATTGGATCTGAAACAAATTCATGCTAGGAGCAACATGTTGGAGGTAGCAAAGGGTATGTCTACTCTTATTGGCATAGAAACTGTTTCTGGTTCCCTTCTCACGCACCAGGATTTTTAAGCATATTAGGTGCAAAAATTCTTCCTGACATTTAGTTGGAACCCATGATAAATGGTTGGAATGCTGGTCCTTCATTTAGTAAACTTTGCTGCTATTCTAATGGGTGGACAAGATAAAGAGATAGTTTGATGCAAGCAAACAATCAGGCACATGTGTGTCAAACATACATACAAATGACAAGCACACATAGATTTCGAGTTATTTTGAAAATTTGAAGGAAATGATAAAACTGACATGTCTATTCCTATTTAGATACGCCTTTCATACAGACATGCTTTACAACATATACTCAATTTTTTTCACTTTTTTTTAAAAAGAGGGGTAAACGCTTTGACCTGAAGCTATGAACCAGTGAGGCCACAAATGGGGGAGCTCATCCCCAATGAGGTTTGAACCTTGATGGCACAACACAACAACTTAACCATCACAACATGCCACTATTGACATTTTTTTCACATTTATTGTAGAGCATTTTGGAATCTATTTTTTCTATGTTCACCGAATGCCTTTTGCAAAAGACAAGCTGGGTCATTTCTATTATATACAGTGGTCATAGCGCTAACAAACAAAAAATGATATTGTAGAAACTATTTGCTGTATATGTTATTGGGAAAATCTATATAGTAAAACCTTGCAGTTTTATGATTTGGACAGAATTTTATGTGGTGCATTAATTGAAGGTTGAAATTCAAATCCAACTTCTTACAAAAAATGCTTGGAATCTATTTTTTCTATGTTCACCGAATGCCTTTTGCAAAAGACAAGTTGGGTCATTTCTATTATATACAGTGGTCATAGAGCTAACAAACAAAAAATGATATTGTAGAAACTATTTACTGTATATGTTATTTGGAAAATCTATGTAGTAAAACCTTGCAGTTTTATGATTTGGACAGAATTTTATGTAGTGCATTAATTGAAGGTTGAAATTCAAATCCAACTTCTTGCAAAAAATGCATGCTGAGTCATCTCTATTTTAAGTTATTATGGTCATAGAGTTCTAGACGATGATTTGTTATAAAAATTATCTGCTGCATGTGTGTTTGTGAGAGAATTTTTAGTAGAATTTTCCAAGTTTATGAATAGGAATGTAAGGTTTAATGTTTTCTAATACTGATTTCTGCTTTAATTGAAGGTTGATAATAATACCATTCTTTCGCTTGTAAGCAATGCCTCTGAGAATTTGCTTAGGCTGGATGTATCTTGGTGCCGCAAATTGACAGATGAGGCTCTTGGACTTCTTGCTGATTCTTGTCTTCATTTAAATGAACTTATCTTATTTGGTTGCACGCAGGTATTTTCTCCTCCTGTCTGGTTTGACCAGTAATATTCAGCTCATGTAGATTTCTGTTGAGGGTATTATGTCTGGTCAGCAAGAGGGCAATGTTTTACTAATATATGCAGATGTTATTTCTTAGCATTGTTAAGACTGCACAAGAGGGCAAGTTGTTTTGTTCTGCTAATAGCTGACTATAAAATAGTTCATGCATATCTATACATGAAAATTTGGAGTGAGCATTGCAGTCAAGATAGTATTTTTGAGTAGGTAGGTTTTCAGAGAAGCTCATCTTGTTGGGATTTCTTGCAGGTCACAGATAAATTTCTGAAAGGACATTCAAATAGTTTTCTGAAAGTTAATGGAGTGTAAGAAATGGAAAACACTTCACAATGATCCATGCTTTCATCATCCAGATTTCAGGGGGAAAGTGACTTTTGTAGATTTGGAAATGTTGGATTAGAGTGACCACAATGTTTTATTTATATTTAAATTGTAAGTCTATAATGCTGCACTTGCAAACTCTCTCAAATGTGGAGGGTTGTGACCCAGTATATTTCACTGCATATATTTTACAGCCTGTATATGGTCCTCCCCATAATGTCTGAGGTCATCAACTTCATAGAAAATGGACTGCTAACGATGCACCCTAGAAATTAAAGGGTGAGTATTTTTTGCAAGATAACTTGTAAGGGAGAACATGTCTTGCAAATATATGGGTACTAAATAGTTTTCAGGTTGCAGGATAATTTGGTGTTTTGATCTTCAGGTATATTTTTTCATAACGATAAACTAAAGTATATTGTAATCGGGTGTTAAACCAGTCCAAAAGGGGTTATAGATGAGGATATGATTCACAGGCCTAATGTAAGAGAAAGCATTACTCTCCTGGTTAAGATGCAATCCCGGTTTAACTAATTACCGTATGGAGTGAAAATGAATTTTGGAGTGCTGGGTTTAGACTTTGAATAAATATCTGGCTGTTTTTGTCCAAATAGTTCGTACATGATGTAACGAGTTCACTTTACCTATCAACATTTGAAATGAGATCTCAGATAAACAGTTCTAAAAGTACCTTATACTTGAAAACTTCAAGGCAAAGCATTTTTCTGGTTTTCTAAATCAGTTAAGAGAACATTTTAGTGTTATAGCTACATAATTTGGATAATTTTCCTAAAAGTTTCAAAGTCATCACTGAATATAGTTCAGCTATTTAGCTAAATATAATTTGGAAGTTACTAATTCCGAGTCTAAAAAAAATAGCAAGCATTATATTATATTTTTGCAGTACAGAATCATTAGTCATGTAAGGGCAATCAAGCATTAGGCTAAGATGCCAGCACCAAATGCAGGACTAATCCATGATGGAAAATTCTTAGGGAAAGACAATTAGAGTCTAATGATATATGTATTTCATAAAAATTGAAGACCAAGACGTGTAAACCCATGAAATTGTTTGTTGGGATCTTATTTTGAGTTTTTATAATCTTTAGTGCATTATTGTGAGTATTCGTATGAGCATTATATATTTCATTATTTCAAAGGTGGATTGATTGGTAAATTGATGTCTGCAGGATAAGATGCTACTTAGAAAACATTTTGGAATGTAGTGGTCAAAATTGATTGACAAGGATTCGCAAAGCCTTGGCAACCTGATTTTAACAAATAGACTAAATGGATTATTAGTTAGATTAATTGTTTCGAAATAAATAATGTGTTTAAAACATGGGACAGGACTACAATTTTTTGAATAGATATGGAAATTAATATAAAAATGCTGTATTCAGATAACCTCCTTATTGTGATATAAATATAAATTCTGTATGATGGAAATGAATAATCCATTATCTTTAAGGTCTCAAATGCATTTTAGAGTCTGTCATTTCAATATCATTGTAATACAAGCTATGAGCATGAGATTCTATTTTTCATTTAAAAAAACTCTTAATAATGATAACTGTAGAGTTTGTTACATGTTAAATGAAATCATATTTGTTTGGAATGGATGATATATATAATTTGATGCTTTAATGTTCAAGAGTTTAGAGCAATGATTACTGGTGATAGTAGTTATATAGATAATAATTTCTAAGTGGTGATTCAGTGGTGATATATATAATTCATGCATTATACCCATTAAGAATTCTCTATTTATCAATTACTATTTCACAGATTTTTTCTCACTAAAATAAATCACTTTCCAGTTGACCTCCATGGTGAGCATTGCAGACAAATTTGCTCACGAAGCAAATATATTTTAAGAAAACTGCTTGGTTTAAGGTTGCACTTTCCAGTTGACCTCCATGGTGAGCATCGCAGACAAATTTGCTCATGAAGCAAATATATTTTAAGGAAATTGCTTGGTTTAAGGTTGTTTAAATGAATGGTTGGTGGGTTTGAAGGGAAATAGGCTTGTATTTGAACTAATAATTTAAGTTTTTTTTTTCTATTTATTTTTGAATATTCATTTTGTGTGCTTTTTTTAAAAATGTATGTTTGATTTTGATTGGTATGAGTGTCTTTTTAATAGCATTACGATGACATTTAAATTATTCATTTTCAAATAAATATTTGAATAATTTTTAGTTTGCAGAAAATGTTTATGATATAAGATATTGATTTTTTTCTATTTATTTTCTAGATTCATTTATTGTGAAAATATGGTGAATTTAATTTAATTTAATTTAATTTTTTTTTTTTGCTTTGAACGAGTAATTTCATGTTTTGAAATTTAAAATGAGTTAAATCGATTCACTAGTCTCAATTTGAAATTGTTCTTTGATATTATGAAATGTAAAATGAATTGGATAAAATCAAGAGACTACCTACAATGCTAGAAATTTGCATTTTTCACATATTGGAATTAATGGAAATTTAAGGATGAGAACTTTGTTTCACCACTACTTATTTCCACATTTGATGATGTTAAGAGCATGCAACCTTGTTTTAATTGCATACAATTTCATACCTAGGTTATTAGTTGGAAATTGTTTTTGGTTTAGGATTCACATGTTACCATGATCCTAGTTGTTGTAGGGTTGTGTTGCTCCTAAAAGGAGGCTTGATAGTTAGCCACGCCCTGTGAATTTGGTTTGCTTTATTTCTAGGCCCTTACTAGGTTGAAATTGAAGCTTCCTTCTAGCCAATTTGTTGATTTTGTAAGCATTGCAGGTGTAAGAACCTCTATTTTAAATATGAAGAGGTTGCACTATACCATTTGATAGTCTACCTTCACAATTCAATAATTTTGGTACTTTTCATAAAAGATAATGTGTTATTAGAGGTTTATGCACATGAAATCCTAATGAGTGGGATAAACACTTATCTTCATTTAGATCCTCCTAATCCTCCTTAGAGTTGCTTGTGATTTGCCTTAGGAGTGGTAGTTGCATTGTTAATAGCTTTCTCCCTAATCAAATCAAAGTCCAATTTTGGGGATGACAACGATCTTATGTCATCATTGATTAGGGATGTTCAATATTTCAATTTGATTTTACTCGATGAGAAACCAATGATTAGATCTTATTTCAAATTAGGTCCACCCCAATAGATAAAAGGCTCAACATAACATATAGAAATGAATGTAAACTCTTGGAAGTGAATAACAATGTGTAATGCTTGTTTATTCCTCTTACTACAAAGTAGGGTCTCATTTATAGTCGACTCAAGTGCTAGAACAATAACAACAATATGATTACTGAAAGTATAACAAATTCACATCAAAGGGGGTACTACATAAGTTACTATTGAATTACAATCTCTAGACACTAGGAGAGAGCCACCTAAAGACAAATAGACATTGACAAGAGTCACTTGAACAACAAATCTGAAACTCTACCCATGCACCCTTGGCCGCCAACACTTAAAGAAACCAAGCTTGATTATATGATATCCAAAGGACCTAATAATCTAGGTGTACATACAATAGGACATGCCAAATTATCATAGTCATTTCCTTAATTTATTTTCCCAAGTCTCTAAGAAACGTAGAATAGGTTAAAGGAATATCTATAATCTTATGAAAAAGATAACATGACAATTCTCCATCCTTGAGATTCTTTTCCCCCAAGCAATTCAAACTTGGACGCATCAAAATGTTAGCTCCTTTCATGTAGCACTTTTAGTTGGTAGACCCTTTCACCTCACCAAATACTTGCAAATGGTTCTATTCTTTAGCTTTCATTCTTGAGGATCCACAATGGCTTTTGGTATCATAATGAGTCTTTATCATCCAAAAGTGACAAGCCTTATTATAGTACTACATATTGCCCCAATGTCTTTTTAAGTATAGAAATATGAAAGATGTTGCAGATTCTATTATTCTTGGGCACTTCTAGCTCATAGATTACATCTCCCACCTTTCTTAGAATCTTGAAGGGGCCATAGAATCTAGATTTTAACTTCTCTATGCCTTTCTTTTTCAATGAAGACCACCTATAGGGTTGTAGGTTTAGGTAATTTGTGTCTCTATTTTCAAAAACTCTTTTGGCATGTTGTTGGCTTATATAGAGCTTCTATTGCTTCTAGGCATGTTGAAGATGATCTTTAAGGGATTTCAATACCTCTTGACTTTTCTTGATCAAATCTATTGCTCCAAGCACCTTGTTTCTATGATTGTAAGATCCACAAGGTTAGAGCATTATATGAAGTCAACACTAGATAAAACCATAATCCAATCACAATTATCTCTACCAAAGTTTAGTTTAAGATATTCAATTTCATCTTGAAACTTCTTTAACATATATGGCTTTTTACTATATATTTGTGGAAAATATTTAAGAAAGTAACTTAAATAGAATATAATCTATTAAAAAATACATCATACTAACATCTAAATGACATTTTTCTAAATATAAAAATTTCAAATTATAACATAAATTATATATTGATACAAGGTACATCCTACATATTAAAATTAACAAAACAAAACTATACTTTAAAAAAAATCACCCATATTAATTAAATGCATATTAAATTATGTCCAATAATTGAATGAAAGAAAGATCATTCATTTTGAAATTATGGTCATCCAAGTGGTCTACACTAAATTAAGAAAGAAGATTACCAAATCCTATACTATGGCTTTAAAAATTGGAGGTTGGTATCTTGTCCAAGGATAAAGCCACTAACTTGTGGCCTAGTTATAAATATTTTAAAGTGCTATTCAACATTGATGACGTGTTTGTAAACACTTATTTATGTATATGAATAAAGAATCTATAAAATCTTACTAAGCATGAACTTTGAATATTAAACAAGAATAACATGTCTTCTTTGAATATTAAACAAGAGTAAAATGTCTTTCTTTGAATATTAAACAAGAATAACATGTCCTTCATTGAATATTAAGAAGAATAACATGTCTTTCATTGAATATTAAGAAGAATAACATGTCATTCATGTGTACATTATAATTTAAGTTGAGGAGAATTATACAATTTCATTTTCAAATAATAGTAAAAAGATTAATAATTTAATTGGTGAAGATGTAGTATATTTCTTAATTAATACTATAAGGTTCAAATTTTTCAAAAATTAATACTAAAGGTGAGGTTGAGGTTGAGATTGTATCATAAATGATTTTGGTGTAATGGATATCCACAATCTCCAACTTTTAACTAAAGAGATATCACCTTAGTTTCATGCTCTCTATACCAACATATTTGGAACAATTTGAATTTGATATAAACCTTATAAGAAACAAACAAACAAAGAAACTAGATTACTTTAAAATGTGCATGTGTGATGAAGTAGAAAATTGTTGGGTATCAACATTCCAGTAATTATGCTAATTTTTGAAGAAAATTATGAAGAGTATTGAACTTTCTATAGATTAGCTAGGACTCAATTCTTGGAATTCTCATTATTGTTGGGGTATTCTATTATTAAACTATCAATTCAATTTGTGATCAAACATTTTATGTTTTGGGTATGGTTCCTTTTTCCAAAATGTTGCCTTGATCATACTATAGGTGATTTGAACTCTTAACTCGATTTTGATATTGGATTGTACTTTTTATAGATAAATTAATGCTTAAATCTAGAGTGATCCATTTATTATTAAAATATTCTACAATTAAACTATAGATTGACTTACTAACTAAACTTTTTACAAGTGAAAAATAACTCATTTTTATAAATCAAACTTAACCCCTATTTATTTTAGTTGATATAAAAAAGAAAGAAAAACTAAAGTACATCTATTGTAACACCAAATCCCAAGGGAATTTCAAATTTTAATAATAATTTGTCTTTTAAGAATAATGAGACATTTGAATTGGGACTAAATGCACAAAATCAAAAGTCAAATAATTATTTTATCTTGACTTAAACAATTTTTTCTTTTAAACAAATTTATACACTTGGTGATTTATAAATTTTGTTGATTTCCAAATAAATTTGATTTGAAATTTTTTTAATACAATATTTTTAGAGGTGAGGAAGTGTATATTTTAATATTTTAAATTTAAATTTAATGTTATATTAAGTATAAGTAAGTAGGTATGTACACTTAAAGATAAGGTGTAAATATTTATACCGTACAAACCTATATTTATTGTACAATAGAAAAGGGGGAGAGCAAGATATACAAGGGATTTGTCCACCTTTTTATAATGCACAATTGAAAGGAAGATGACTCAATAGGGTCAAGTAGGAATTAAGTGTTAAGTGAGTGCAATGATTCTTCATGATTATGATTAGGATGAGATGGATTTAGATAAAATGACATAATGATCAAGATAAAAGACTAAATAAGCAAAAATAAGCACTTTCAGAAAAGACAAACTGACGAAAAATAGGCAGGAAGTTGTAGTGACTAGAAATAGAAACCCAAAAGCAGTACTGACCTATAATCTAAATTAGAGGTAGATTTGCCAAGTCTAAAATACCTTGGGCATTTTGTTCTTGGGAACAAGAAGCTTGGGGTTTTTTTCCAAGGGTTTCTACTCGAAACTTTGATAGTCAATCCCACAAATCCCAATATTTCAGGAATATTTTCGACAACTTTACTACCTATACTTGCACATAAAAAAATAGGGAAAAGGTTGTGGAAAGGGGTTTGCCTTGGTCAAAACCCTATTTAGGAATCAACCTTGAAAATAAAATGAAATTATATAAAGGAAAGCAACTGTAAAGGTAAACATTAGATCTACCTTGTAAATACCTGCATGAACATATATTGAGATCACACTTATTTATGAAGATGCTTGAATTGTAGTTTTGACCTTGGAATGTAGAAAGGAATCAAGGATGCCTTCACAAATGCATGTATCTATGAATGCCACTCCTAGATCTTCAATGTTGCTATGCTTGATTGAACACTTGCTATGAAGGAAGAATGCATATGGATGGACAAAAGGATCTTCTTGCTTGCTTGAGAAATCCTCAACTTGTCCATAATGGGAGAGAAGCTTTCTAAATGGAGAATATTTCCTTCAATATGTTTTGGATGCTTGGATAGATCCTAGATCTTGGGTTCCTACCTTCAAATCTTGAATTTGATTTGATTGCCAAAATGCTTGAGTGTAGTTGTCATATGAAAATCTTTCTTATAGTTATCAAAATGAAGAGAGATAGGGTGTTTATATGCCTCATCACACATTTCAAGGTTCAAAATTAAGCTAGGTCAACCACGGGATCTAATTTCCCACTGAAACACCACAATGAAGCTTTGGTTCAAATTTGGGCCTAATCCTCAAGGAACAAAACACCTAGGGCGTTTTGTTCCTAGGAACATATTGCCCTAGGTGTTAGGTACCTAGGAAAAAACACCAAAATTCAAATTGAAAGCTAGGAAGATAGAGAAGATGCTAGATGAGGGGGAGATATGTAGTCCAATTAAGAATAACAAACATGAAATCTCAAAATCACCAAAATGGGGCCTAAGTGAGCATCCAATTATGGGTGCTAAATTTTTAGGACGATACATTTACATACTTAGTTAATTATATAAATGAGAATATATACATAAAAAATTACATAAATATGCATAATTAAATATATGTGAATAAAATTACAAGTAACATAATAATAAATACCCTCTCTCTCTACATACATGCATACATACATACATTCACATATAACTATTTGTATACATCATATTTACATATACACACATGAAAACATTAATAATTACATGTGTATGTGTGTATGCATACATATCAAATTAAATGCATGCATACATACTTACATATGGAACAAGAAAAGTGAAGTGACTTGTATCAAAGGGATTGATAAAGATAGTAGAATGATTAGCCAAATAAAGGATTTAATAGACATGAGAACTAAAAGGAGGGAAAATTTATGAAAGCCATATAGATATATATAAAGAACAACAAACCAAAGAAAGGATTGAAAGGACATGAGAACCAAAAAGAGAAGGAAAATTTAGAAAAACTACACAAATACTTATTTTTACACAAACAAAAAGAAAGATAAAATAAATAAGAATGTATATACATATAATACATATGTGTTTGTGTATATATTGACAAAAAGAAAACAAACCCAAGACTAGAAATGAAGCATTAAGAAGGGAGGGAAGGAGATCACAAGGAAATGATTGAATGTGAGGTGGAGAGAGGTCAAGAAGGGGCGAAAGAGTAATTTTTGAGGTAGGTTAAAATTGGTTGGAAATAAAAAATCAAACTCCATCTATCATCATGATTAATATTGGATATATGGCCTCTTTGAGTTTTATCTTCATATTGTTATTTTACAAAGATTTGAGTGTCTTCGAAGTAGATGTGGTGTTTGTTGATGAAAGAGTTCTCTACAAGTATTGATTTCAATACTTTTTTAGTCCTAATATTGGTGCAATGCTCTTTGATACTAGGGCATAAAATATATGTGAAGAAAGTAACATCAATTACACATAACATGTTTATAGCCAATCATGCAAACTTGCACACTGCATGTGTCTATATATCATCTAATTGTAAGCATAGAACATGAACATAAAGATAATCAAATAAAACACATAAGAAGTATCATATGAGATGTTGGAGCCCTATTTTTCATGCCTCAAGTTATAAAATCTTAACTCAGTACATTTTGTTACAATTTTCTTATATTAACCCACCATTTGTAACCAATATAATATAGTCTAAGTGAGTTTTACCTATGCCAAAAATTTTCCTAAGTATATCCTTTGTCATCCCTTGTGTCCTTATCAATATGTTGGATGTGGAAAAAATAAAAAATTTAAGTGTGGGGGTTGTATTGTTCAAATTCTTAAGTTTGTAAAAATCTGTCTGACTTTTGGACTTTTTGGGTTTTCCTTTCTAAAGTACCACTTCCATGTAACCCTCATTATTTGAAACCCAATAATTTAATTTGATTTCCTTCTTGTTCTTGGAGTTTCAAGATCACCCTTACCTTGGTACTTGTTATTCCTTCCTCTCAATCCCTAAAACCCAATCTATTTTCGTTATAAACTTCATATGCTAGAATTTTAGATGTTTTATTACCAAAGTACTTCTCTAGTATACCCTTCAAGCCATAAACCCTAACACTTGATCCTTTTTATTGATTCTTCCATTGGATTGGAGGTTTATTCTTTCCCTTACTTGAGTACCTGATAATGATATTCCTTAAATCATAAATTCCAACTCAATATTTTTATCAAGTTACTTTATCAAAATCAAGCTTTTGATAATATACTTACTTGTGTACTTATTACTTATGATCCCCAAAGCTTGAAACTTATTATTTACTTCATATACCTTTTCAAATTCATACTTTCAAACACCCCTTAGCTCAAGAACTTCATCCTAAGCACTCCCAAAACTTGACCCTTAACAATGGTATGAATTCCAATAGATTCACAATTACCCACAATTTCGTTGGGATTAGCCAAGATTAGAAATCAGAGACCAAACCAAAAGCTATGAGCATCAAATAAATATAATCATGTTATCATATATTTGGTTTTAATATTCAAAATAGTCTTGCATATATAGACAAGAAAGTTGAGATACACAAGTTGGACACAACGACTAACTATTCTTCCAAGGATGAGACACATTTTAACTAACTTGACAAGTGTTCTTGTAAGTGGCATGCGTGTGTGTATGAAGAGGAAACTTAGAAAGCTAGTACACATGTCTCAACTACATGAAGTGAAACAAATATCTAAAATACCTAAGTAAACTTGAGCTTATGTGTAAATAGGTCAATGTCGATAGTGTTCACAACTAACTAGCTAGGTAATGACACTATTACATGTTTACAATTCCCTTGTCCTATTCTCCACTTCTTGACATCATCATTGGGCTAAATTTTGCAAAAATCTTGAAATCTTGATTTATCTAGGAGTTCAATAGTTGCATAATCCCCCAAAAATTGATATAGAAAATAATTGACAAAAGAATTGATATTAAAAATTTCATGAACTCTTGAACCCCTTGAATCATTGGTGGGGTCTTAAAGTCTAGTTTTCCTTATCTTTTCCTCACTCATGCCCCCACTCTTTCTTTATCCTTTCTAAATCTTGGGCTCATGAAGGAGCCTTGTACTTTAGTAGTGAGTTTCCTAATGTTTAATCCTTCCCACACCCCTCTCTCCAAGCTCTGGACATCTCCCATTATAATTCTATTGTTACAACCATATCTTGATATCCATATCTTATTAGACCTTGTACCCCTAGATGAACCTTGCACATCTAGATATTTTTCCAGGTTCCTAGTCCATCTAGACTCCTAATCTTCATTATCTCTCTTTTCTTTGTTCCCAACCAATTTATCTCTTTGTCCACTCTATTGAAATTTCTTAGGTCCATCATAGACTTTAACTCCCATTAGGAACCAAAATGCTTGATTTTCAGACCAATTTTTTTGTGCTTTAACTACTTAAGTGGCTCACACATCACTCCATTTATGTCTCATTTGACCCTATAACTACTATAATATAATTTTCCCACACAAAATAAATTGTTCAAAACAAAGGTGTAGATTTTCTTGCACTATCAACGATGGAGAAAAATATGTCCCATGTCTTTATTAGTTCAACAATTGAGTTCCAAGTCTTGATGACTTCTAAGCCATGTCCTAGCCACCAATCCAATAAAGGGTATTGGAATTTTCTTGTTGTTATCCTGGGTGGTTATCCATATGGGAAGATAAAATCTATTTTTCTTTAACAAAAATTTGCAACGACTTGAACATATTCACAAATTTTTGATGTTGGATTATATGTCTAGTTCCATGCATTCTTTTGGCATTCAAGTTTTTAACCTCTAATTGATACATGCCACAAATTTATGGTGATCTTTTATTTAGTCTCTTCTATATATGGGATTGATATTTCATTTGTAAAAGGTAGATTCATGAGGAATAAATCATCAACTGAATACCAAATTTTATTTAAAAAATATATTTGATTCAATGTTGTCTATGCAATTTATAGTGATACAAACTTTTGGTTGATTTATATGAAAGACGATATGATTTTTTGTTGTTTCCTTTGTTATATTGTTTATTTTTAAAAATAAGTATACCTTAAAGGAGGGTAGAAAAATTTTTCTTGCACATTTGCTATTGAATTTGTTGTTCTAGTTACTTTATCTTCAAAGAGGGTGAGAAATATTTCTATAGGGAAAGTGGGACTGTAGTATTTAGAAGGTCGTTATTAAGTATAACTTTAAACTTAGATTACATTAGTGAGTTCATGTTCTCATAAGGCAATAATATTCACTTTAAGGAAGTACTTTATTCTCCAAATCACTTGAAGAGTTGTGGTCAAGACGTATTGATAGAAGCATTTGGTGACTCTATTTTTTCTAAATAAGCACCAAAAAACTTGAGAAATTTCTCCTAGCCCACTCATATATAGATAATGATAAAACCATAAAATAGTAATTTATTTTTATAATTTTATTAGATATTAATGCCTATGAATTAAAAGTACAAGGAATACTAGTTATTATAAAATCTCCAATAAATTATTGTCTACTTTGTATGACGATCATATTTATAAACATAGAATCTACCATGTCATTAGGGCTATCCACCTAGGTTAGTAGAGCCTATAGAATATGAGGAATAGTTTATTCTCTCACTAATTGACCATCTTCCCATCAAACATTTTGCAACATGTTCAAATTTACTAACAGTAGGTTGAAGAACCATAGATTGATAACTATGTCAAGGAGACTCTAACATCTAAATTCTTGGGCCTTTAATACAAAGAATAGTGATATAAAGCTTGTAAATATTAGTCTTGTGGTATTTAGTAACCCTTATTATCCTTTTCCCTCATTGGTTGGTATTTTTTTGATAAATAATCCACATACTATTTGAAATATTTAATGCGGATAAGATGAGGTCATTATTTCAAGATGACCCAAACAAGAAGTTGAATGATGAACTAAAAAAAAGGAATGTGCTATTTAGAAAGAAAAATTTACAAGTCATATACTTCTATTACAGATCAATTACAAAATAATATAGAAAACTCATCAATAAAGGACAAATGTTATAGTCATTTTACTGATTAGGTTCAGGCTTATCAAGGAAATAATGCTATTTTCATGCTTACCAAAACAAGACAATAAAAATGAAACTCATAATTGAGAGTACTAAATTTTTGTAGATGATATAATATAAGAAAGGGATAGAAGTAGATGATCATATTAATGCAGAATAGAGAATACCCTAATAATATCACCAATAATATTAGTTATAGCCAATAATATCACATATTAAGGAATATGGATACCCTTATTGGTATAGAGATAATATCACTTGATAAAAATAAGCATGAATATGATGGCTATGTGGAAACTAATGATGATTAGCCAAAGGTTAGACCAAACCATAAAGATATGTATCACAATATTATTCATATGATAGGTAACTTGAGAGCTAAAGTGGCTAAAATAGAAGCTAAAAAGGAAATAGATTAAATTAGGATAAGAATTGAAAACCTAAGATACATTGATCTAGTAGATAATAAATGAGTTGGAAACCTTGAGAATAAAAGAAATAATTACAAGATAATAAAATAATAAAATGCAAGCTCTTTCAAGACATCCCCTAGACCTGGATAGATTCAAGAAACTGAAATTTAAGGATTCTTGGATAACCTTACTCTCTCTAACTAAGATTTGGTTAAGGCTTATCAAATTTCAAGGAAATAATACTATTTTGGGTGACAATCATTTAGCTAATTTTAAAAACATGATAGATGATTATGAAGTAGAAGACGATGCTCTCTCTCTCTACACACACACACAAAGAGAACAAATATTTTTTAAAAAA
The DNA here is from genome assembly GCA_027943335.1 of Chamaecyparis obtusa. Taxonomy (NCBI): domain Eukaryota; kingdom Viridiplantae; phylum Streptophyta; class Pinopsida; order Cupressales; family Cupressaceae; genus Chamaecyparis; species Chamaecyparis obtusa. The sequence continues at coordinate 994,869 of BSBK01002440.1, read as the reverse complement.
TCAACAAAACTAATATATGTGAAAACTAAATGTCTTGTATATAGCAACAAGCCACACAACATCCATACAAATTTAAATTCATTGCATGCATATAATACCAATATATACAAAATCTCTACATCTTCTATTTAAATGAAGGAAAATGTCACAAATCCAAAACATAAAGGATTATGAACATATGCAAGCCCATGCAGACTGAAATCACCATTAATTCTTAACATCTAGCTCCATGCAAATCTAAAACTTCAATAATCCATAAATCCAAGTGATGTGCCCATCCATGTTTCTTACAAACACAATGGATCCATAACATGCAAGTGATGCATCCATCCACACAAATCTGAAACACCATGAAGTTACAATATGTGATGACATGGAATTGCTAATTCAACCCATGCAACTACATGCAATCAATTTGATGGTATATGTGATCACATTCACCAATATTCTAGATTTTGAGTCTTGATAACTCAAATATAATATTATTGAATATTAATTGTAGTCTTATGGTTTCATTCTTTCTACCTAAAACACAATGTCATCTACATATAGATCCACCTAATAAAGGTTTAATACCACACCAATTGTGTCTTCTCTTATTATCCAAAATTAAGCTTTGACACCAAAAGGAAGTGAAGTGGAAAATTCCTACTTTAACCCTACAAGAGGAGTATTGCAAAAAGATTGAAATATACATAATAAAAATAGATACAATACCCTAAGAAAAAAGTTTTAATAAAAAACCAATTTGCTTAAAGCACAACTAGTGTATTAGCATCAATATAATATTATGATTTATAATATCGACATCAATGATCTATTAGGAGAAAGAAAAGATCTCCAACCTCTTGCTTCATGGAGTTAATATGGTAACCTAGCCTTACAAGCACACTTGTGGATCCTCTCAACATTTTTAATCCAAGCATCTAATATATATAAAAATCCAATCTAATAAACCATAAATGGTTTTTGGAGACCATTTATCAAATTCATTGGCCCATAAGTGGCATCCAACGTCATGGAAAACATTTCAATTCTACCTTCTTGTAGGTCAACAAACTCAATTTTACCTACAAACTCAATTTTAAAATGGTATTTGTATGGAATATTTCACCTCCAAAGTTGGGCACTCCACTTTGGACTTTTCCACCTTTAGCTAGTATTCTTTATAATGCATCATACTTCCATAATAAAATGATTAGTCTCATGGTCCACTTTGTAAGTCCCTTTTTACATATTATTACATGCATTATATAATATTTTAACACTTCCTATAATGTTATAAATGCTCTTACATAGTTTACATGATGCAGATGCTCTCTCCACACAATATAATGTACATTACAAATGACCAATAATATCTCATCAAATGGAACAAGTTCATTTTTATGTCGATACATAAATAATTCAAAATAAATAAATAAATATAAACATTAAGAATTCCAAGACTTGCACGACACATACTCAACACACTAAAAGTTCATTTGTAGATATTCAACATTAGTAGGTTTCCAATCATCTTTACACTTTTCATTTGTAACCTTTAATAGGGTATCATGGTGGGATGTTTGTGACACACATTATGGTATTTACATTATGTATCTTATATTATCACATTTATACATCTTTGTTTTATATTTATATTATGAATGACATGATTGTACCATTGCACATTATGGTACTTACATGAAATAACATTCCTATATGATTTATCCTCATACTTTGGTGCATAATGTAGACAAGATTTATTTTTTTCCAATTTACACATGTTCTTTATCACTTTATCTATTTTTTCACATTATGAATATTGTTATATGTGGTCATTTCACATTCTCCTCTCATCTAATCAATTTTGTTTTGAGTTTTAAGACATCAATCCTAATTGCTATCACTAGGTGATCTCGTATGTTTGACAAAGAACATAAAAGTGTCATATAATGATCCCCCTCTTCTATTTTCACTCCAAAAAAGTGAAACTATGTAATTGATCATATTGAATGAATTCAAATGCTTAGTCATAGAACTACCATTATCTATTCTTAGGGTATACAACAAATTTAGGAAGAAAATGTCAACCAAAGATTTAGCCTAGCATAAATCTCTTAATTTCTTACAAATAACTTGTACAATGGCATCTTCGTGTGCATTAAAGAAAATGCTATGTATATCAAAATGAGGCCTTCACTTTTGTTCCCAATAGATCTTGGCTAGCATGTCACATTATATTGTGTTTGAATTCAAGTATTACAACCCATATATTTATATCTACAAGCATATCCTCCATCTCAAGCTTTCAAATTTTGAAGTTAGTGTTGATAAATCTCCATCTCTATTCTCAACAAGCTTGTCATTTTTGTTAAAAATGAGCTTTTCTACAAAATCATACTTAATCTAGTATTCATACAAAAAAAATTTCCTTCAAATGTGGACCTCAAGGTTATCAAGATTTAATATTAAATGAAATGAAGTGGTGTAGAATACACTCTATATTGATCTATCAAAGGATGTATGCAAAAACACATTTGATCACATAGTTACAAGGACAAATAATACAAAATCAATATACCACTAACCAAACATTTACAAGGGGAAAACTCTCTTGGGAGGAAAACCCAACTCCAAAGAAACTCAATATACTCTTTAGTTTCAATGGTCATAATATATTTGTAGACTCTTAGTTTAAATAGGAGTACCACTAGTTAGCGAATCTAGAGAAATTTTAGTAACATAACAATACTTTCAAATTCACTATAAAACATATATTTTTAGAAGTTAGTAGATATAAGAGACTTGACACATGAAAGCATAAGTGGCAAGCCACAAAACACAAGCCAATACAACCACTCAAATATGACACAAAAATTTATGACCTAAATTCTAATTGTCCCCTCCATGACAAGTCAACATGCTAAATATAGTAGATGCTCTTATGTTTTATAATGCTTAATAAATATATCATAATGGTTAGTAATCTCCCTCAAAAGATTCTTTATGATGTGCCAAAACATGTTTTATATAGAGTTGGTCAAGTTTCTTAGTCAAGAATGTAACTCGGTACAATCATACTCTTGTGCATCACAATATTTCTTACGTTTAATTATTTTCATCATAGATGCTCTTGCACATTGTTTTGTAAAAACATATCCTCTTACACACCTTTTGTGATAATATATTCTCTTTCACACAATCCCACAAATTACATAATGACCAAATCATAAGTGGGATGCTCCTTTCCATGATGGTTCACAATAAACAATAACAATAATAATAATTAATGTTGAATATTGGAAGCACAAGTTGTATGACATGTACTTAATCCTAACAAAATGAATCTAAAAATACATAATTATTCTCAAGCATCTCCATGTTTATATTTTTTTCCTCTCACATTTTCACAACTATAATGTTGGTCTTTTAATAAGTTTGACCTATGATAACTTGACGCTAATGGTTTGGAAACTCCCCTAAAGTAAGTTTGAGTACTAGTGGTCCTTAACTAGTAGCACATAACTAAGTTTTAAGAGATACACATTGTAGAAGTCCAAAATGCACAAGGTCATTCCTATGGGTTACACGTTAGACAAGAGACGCAAGCGTCAAAGTTCCTGCCAATAGTTTAATGAATATAGAGTTAGGATTAGGTAGAAGAAGGAAAATGGAGATGTAGGTAATAAAGTAAGAGAGAGACACATGGCTAGTAATAGATAGAAAGAGGAGATATGAAGAGAGAGTTAAAAGGGATAGAATGATATGTATTATAGATGGAAATACGATTGAATAGAGATAATGATAGAGATAGTTAGAAGACAATAAAAAATAAAAACTATCAAGCTTTTAAAATGTATAAATATTTATGTCATTTTAAGAAATATTTAAATAAAAATACAACTTTTGAATTAAATCAAAGCTAAATATTTATTTCTATCATTAAAAATATAAATATAAGTATATAATTTAAAAAATAATTATATTTATTGAAAACTTATTATATATTTTAAAATGACTAATTTGCGTATTATATGTTATAAAATAATTATTATTAAAATTTAAAAAATAGAAGTTAAATAATTTAACATATAATTATCTATAATTAATTTATTTCTAAATTCAATTTTATCAAATTTGGTACATGAAGATTGCACATAATCCGTCATCAAAATATTAGAAAAAAAGCATAGTGAAAAATGATCAAATATTATCACTAAGTATTATTTAAATATATAAATATATAAATATATATATATATATATATATATATATATATATATATATATATATATATATATATATATATATATATATATATATATATATAATTAATCATTAATATATTATATTTGTTATTGTAATAATATAATCTTTAAAACACTAAATCAATAATAGATTAAAATTTTAAAATAAAAAATTAATATATATCATAAAATTGCATTAAAAAAGAGGTATGGAATGTAATCAATAGAGACATCCTGTTTATTTGTGAACAAGTTCATGTTAATTTATTTTTGTTGAAACATTTTACACTATACAAAAATGCTTATGAGATATATTTCAACTTATTTTGAAGCTATTGAAATTTTAAAAAAAAATTTAATTAACATTTTAACGTAAATTTTACATGTAAATTATTAAGAAATATTTAAAATTTTCTACACACACACACACACACATATATATATATTCAACTTTCACTTCTGATTATTATATTTTTATGTTGAAATTGAAATGTTCAACTCTATCTTTTCTTTATTTTTATTACTTAATTAATATTTTTACCTAAAATTTATATTTAAATGTTTAAACATAAAAAAACTTTATAACAATTACAAATCATTTTTTGTGTGGTTTCTATTTGAATTTTTAAATTTTTTATATGTACATTTATAATTTAAAATTTATTAAAATTCTATTTTTAAAATTTTCACATTATTATAATAATATATTTTTTAAAATATAATCATACATTATATATAATTTTCAACTATTATTTAAATTTCAATAAAATATTTAACTTTCAATTTTTATAATTTATTAAAAAAATAGTATTAACTATTTACCATTCATAGTTTTGGTCAAATAGTATTCAGTGTGCTCGAATCCGCCGTGCCGCCACTGACATAATAATTATGATGTCGTCATTTGCCGCAAGAGATATTTTGTTTACCATTAATTTCGTATTTATGCGTGGAATGCACGATAATTTTATAAGGTTGTCATTAATGCACATAAATTTGTATTGATATTCGTGCAGAAAGTATTTGTCATGCTTTTAAATATCTGTATTTTCTGTTGAAAATTGAATTTTTTCTCTACAGAAATTAGTATGGTCTAATAGAATTCAAGGAAAATAAGATTTATATAATTATAAAAAATAAAAAATAGATATCAACATTATAAGTTTCATTTAATTTTTCAAATTCCTGTAATGTGATTGGTCAATTTGATTGAAAATTGGACTGAATGAATGCAATAGTATCCTGCCTTTGGCAGGAACTAATAAACAACAACCGGTGTGGATTCCACATATGGAAAATTATCTACTAAATAATGAAAGCAACCCAACTCGAAATTAGAAATCATAATTTTGAAACACTATTTAAAATTTATGATCAAAATAACAAAAGTATCTTTCAACCATTAAAGTTAGCTAAATAAATTTATTTATATATTTTCAAATTTTAAATATTTTTACATAATTTGTACTAGCTCTTAATTAAGTAAAGAGATTGTCTCATATATATTAAAATGATTTGTTATTTGTTAAATTTTTAAAATAAAATAAATCTTAATATATGAGGAATTAGGGAAAGTCTATTAGTAATTGCTATAGTTAATTTATGCACTCACAGATTTTAGGTAGTATAGCTAATATTCTGGCTTTTGGGTAGTAATGATACATGCTACGAAATCTGTTTGTGTGCAAGGGTCAAAAAGTGCTCATTTTAAAGTATTGTCTGATACCTACTTAAAGATGCCCTAGTAACAATGCATACTCCAACCACCTTAAAAATTGTCAATCTTTATGCACAATTGTCTAAGTAGTTGTGTGCTATTAGTATTTATAAAATTGCACAACTCTTTTAATTGAAGTTCAAACATTCAAATTGCTAGAAGTACAAATAGAAATTATTGCTACATGTGAAACTGTATATCCACAAGTATATATACTTTCCACAACAAGTCAAATTGTAATATTGCAAACTACACACTTGAATCATGATAGCAATATCACAATAATTGACACTCTTTTACTATAACATTATCCCACGAGATCCTTTATTTATTTTCCCACAAGATCCTTTACTTTATTTCTTTGAGCACTACAAATTTTTGATATTCTTTTTCTAGAACATTATCCCACGAGATCCTTCACTTCATTTCTTTAAACACTACAAATTTTTGATATTATTTTTCTAGAACATTATCCCACGAGATCCTTCACTTTATTTCTTTAAACACTACAAATTTTTGATATTCTTTTTCTAGAACATTATCCCACTAGATCCTTCACTTTATTTCGTTAAACAGCACAAATTTTTGATATTCCTTTTCTAAAACATTATCCCACCAGATCTTTCACTTTATTTCTTTAAACACTACAAATTTTTAATACTCTTTTTAGAACATTATCCCATAAGATCTTTACTTATTATCCCACTAGATCCTTCACTTGATTTCTCTCAAAACTATAAATTTCTAACACCTCTTTTCATAAAGCATTTTCCACGAGATCCATTATTATTATACCACGAGATAAACACTAAAATTTAAAGAAAATAAACAGACGAATCAGACCATTCCATTAATCTTCAGAATGGACGGAAAATAAGACAAATAGCTGCCGTTTGGTCTCCGAAAGTATGCGCAAGCGACTGAAAATCAACAAAAATGGACAAAATCTTTGAGGTGACAGAGACTAATTTATGACAGTATTTCAGTGTCCTAGCCAAATCTGCTCATTCATAAATTCAAGATATTATATTGTTGGAGCTTGCGTATCAGATTTGTGAGGGTAGTTCATTGCTGTGAAGAGAAATGAGCATTTTCAGCTTTATATCATGGAGGGACTGGTCTCTGCAACTCTATTTTACATACTGTGGTATGACTTCCCAAGTGATTAAAGTGGACCCAACAACAGAGATGCACTGTTGGGTGCCCACAAAATCATGTCCCAAAAAGCCCAACCTCGTTTTGATTCATGGCTTTGGAGCCAATGCAATGTGGCAGTGGCATTCACAGATCGGGCCCTTACTGCACTTTTTCAATGTCTATGTGCCTGATCTTGTTTTCTTTGGGAAGTCCTATTCCACCGGGGATGAGAGATCTGAGTTTTTTCAGGCAGAGTCTGTGATGAAGCTTTTGGAGCGATTGGGCGTTAGCAGGTTTCATTTGGGTGGGATTAGCTATGGTGGATTTGTGGCGTATAGAATGGCTCATCTGTTCCCTGAGTCTGTGGAGAAAGTTGTTATTATCAGTTCTGGAGTGTGCATGGTGTATCAGGATAAGGATGAGCTTTTTAAGAATGATGATTCTCTGGTTGTGGCGGACATCCTTCTGCCAAAGACTCCAGACCATCTGAGGTTGCTGATGAAGTTTGCATTGTACAGGCCTCCTACAATGGTTCCCTCTTTCATTCTCCAGGACTTTATCAATGTGGGTCATATAAATATTTCTTCTTTGTCATGTCTTCTTTTAAAAAAGGTTTAATTATTGTTTGAAGTTCAACCATCAAGCAAATTATTCAGTTTACAGTGTGTGTGTTTTCAGATGTTTGAACATTTATACAATCCCTTTTCTTACCATAATTTGTTGTTCAACATTTACCATTCTGGAGCAGATTAGTCAGCCTATACTCTATATTTCACATAAGGGACAGCCTCTTCAATTTTTTTGAGGAATTCTAATCATTCATTATGCACCTAAATGGACCAAATTATTCTGCCCACTCTATGTTCAGAGTGCATATCACTATGTTGCCCAAATTTTTAAGCCTCTGAAAGCTCGCTTTCAAGGTCTTCCATTTTTCTTAATTGGTATATCTCAATACACTGCATGAAATACAATGTTAAAGCCTTAATGGCTCTTGTTCTCTTAAAGATCTTGTGTAAATTTCTTCAGTTTTATATTTTACTTATTTAGCTATGTCAACTGTATCTATATTCAGCTGCTTCCTAATGAAAGGTATGGTCTTTGAGACAGGTGATGTACACTGAACAAAGGGAGAAGAAAGTAGAATTGTTACAACATGTTGCTCTATCGAAGGAAGGAGCACCACCACTTCCTGTGCTAAATCAGGTATTTGCTATTTAGTAGTTTAGAATTTTAAGTCTCCTTCCTGTTTTATGTTAATAAATTGTTGTCTACTAGTTGATCTATTCTTATGATCAACTGCAAAACTCCTCTAGGTCTCATCCATACCTTACATAGTGTGATGCCTGTAAACGTATTAGAAGCCTTCAGATTGCAAAAAAACAAGAACTCTCAGTAAGGACAAAAGGGGCGGAGTTCTTCAAAGAAGTTGAACTGCAAAATGGAATAGGGTCTTAGACCTTGCAGACCACCAGCTGAGTACAGGAAGATGCACGCAGCCAGTCAAACACAAATAAGGCATGCCATACAATAGGAAGATGCATGCAGCCAGCCAAACACAAAGAAGGCTATTCACATTCTTCATCTCCTGGCACTCATTTGCAGCCTAATGATGGATCACTGAGTGTGATCCGAAACGATGATGAAAAAAACTTAATACAATTAAATCCAGAAGCAATATCAATTTTAAACTGTGGGTTGTGGAAATCTGATGTCTTTGACAAATAAGGCATGTTGTACAATAGGAAAACTAGGTGGTGCAGGTAACTGATGTTCACTAGAAGTTCGTTTTGATGATGTTTAAGTAGTTTAATAGAATTTCTAGGACTCAAGAGTGGTAGGATTCTCGACATCTAGGCATTCTCTGTAAGTTTGTTAAGTGCCTTCTGGAGATATGAGGAGACATTGAAAAACAAAAAACACCGTCAATCTGATGACTTGTAGATACCAGAAGTAACGATTTGATTGTTGAAAGGAAACTTCTTGGGACAAAACCAGAGAGCATAATCTAATGTTTAAGAAGTGAGTAAGTTTGAGTGAGAAGAGTTTCAACAACTCTTGCTTCCAACTAATCTTTCATTTGTGGAGCAACCATTACAGGTATAGCATGTTTTCCTACATCACTGATAACTGATAAGCAAAACAGTTCAAATTTGTATCCATTTCTCAACTTCCGAATAATATAAAGGACTTCAATTCCATCAGTGTGCACTGATACATCAAAGCCATATTTGGCCAATTTGTTTCACCAAAAATGATGCTTCCCAAGATTGAAGCATAAATAATAAATAATTGACGTTATTGCATAAACAGTCTAATAAGCATCTATATTGTTTGGTTGGGTATTTCACACCATTCATATTTGACAGGGGGATTTATCCAATATGGAAAATGCAAAAAAAGGCCTTCAGAACTATCTAGGTGATTTGACACAGTACAACTGCTAGATACCAAAATAGTGTTTGATGCTTTGGAGAACCTAATACGTTTGTCTTCTTGAACTGAAAAAACTAAGTATTATAATAACAAAAGAGACCCATCTACTTAGATCAATTTTACTTCTTTGGGCTAACGTTAATTCCCTAACCTTGTGCAATACCAATTGTTAGGCTTTGTCATCTATTTAGTAACTCAAAAGGTCTGGTACCTACACTATTTTTCTTACTTTGCCTGTGGTTCCTTCCATTTTGTTTTATATCTTTTGTCTGGCACAAGCTGTGAAGGTTTTATGTCCCCCTTAAAAACATGAAAGGAACTTATGCTTTTTGTTGCTGTGAGAGTGCCAGGGCTATTAACAGAGGCAAATGATTTGTCTACTTTAGCTTCTTTTAGTAGCTTAGTTGCTTCTATTTCAAACTAAGCCTCACTGATAATTTGAGCTCCTGGGGAGATCATCTCTGGCTACCTGATCCTCAATTGCATATCTATCAATGCTGCATTATGAAGTGCCAGGGGCAGAGAGGAGTGGGATCTTTAGGAAAAATGTTATTGGAATAGATCCCTGTTGCTTTGGAATCGTCTCAGAGATTGCGATTTGAGGTGCTAGAGTCTTGTAGACGTTGACCTAAGTGGTAGTGGCAAAGACAAGCCCTTACAATATTGCTTTCTTTGTTGCAACCAAAACATTTCATTGGGAGGTTAAACTATTCAGCTAATCTAGTCTATATGAAAATCCCATAAGAAATTATGATTTGATCCACCAAAGTCCCATACAAGTCCACTTCCAGGCAAACTCAGAGCATACTCTTGCATTGATTTACTTATTGTTGTAGGCAAACGTGTACAATGTTTGAACAATCTTTTCTGCAAAATGCTACCTGTAGAAAGGCAGCCTATCAAGGGCTTGCACTAAGACTTGACAATTCTTTCTTGTTTGAAGCTATACGATTAACTTAGAAGAGATCCTTATTACATTAGAAAAGTCTTGTTAAGAATGAAATCCAGATTTTTTACATTGAATATTTTTGCAGGAAGACATATTGTCAAAGCATTTCTGGATAAATTTTGTACAAGCTATTGAAGCCTAGGTCTTTGAATGATCTATCTAAGTGACCAAACTTCATTTCTCTGAAGATGAGCGAGGTAGCTCACTTGAAATGTCAGATGAAAGCTTTAATAGCTTCTAACATCTCTGCAGTTAATCTAGAAAGTCTGTGACAAGAATCCACCTTCTCAACAGAGAGAACATTGAAAGACATCCATTTTAGTACTGGAAAGTTTTTAACCCTAAACAGAGGAGCCCTAGTTGTTGTCTATCCATGCTAATTTTCTTTTAGAATACGGCCTATAAAGTATACCACCACACACTTATCCATGCCTATTTTCTTTTTGAATACGGCCTAAAAGCAGACCACTATAGTTAAGCGTGTGGTGGTCTGTTAACACTGAACAGTGTTCCACTCTTGAGTCTTCATCTAAATGTCACATATAGACTTGGTTTCCTGAATGCTGAATCTCACAATGTATATAGCTTGGTCATCTCAACCTCAAATTTTCCATGCATCTATTAATTACGCTCATTACGTTTGTGCTTTGTTTGCAGGAAACACTTATAATATGGGGTGCTGATGACCTTGTTTTCCCACTGGAGCTAGGGCATAAGTTGAAAAAGTAATGTTTCCTCTTTGGTTTTCTATACGCTATCATGCACTTGTTCTATTAATAGCAAGATGTCATTACTGTGCTCATAAAAAGCTAGTTGAGGGTTAAAACTGGTATCTTTGTGCAGGCATTTGGGTGACAAGGCCAACTTAGTGGTGTTAAAGGAAGTTGGACATGCTGCTCAGTTGGAGAGACCAGATGAATTCAATAATTTGATAAGGACATTTCTTATGGATTCCTCTCTGTAAACTTCAATATCATTGCAAGCATCAGAGCATCAGTTCTTCACATGTAAACGCTAATTACTTCATGTAGTATCTTGTGAGGTAGAATTTATGATTGTATTAAGTCTATTGACAGAGCCTTTGATTGTCTTAACATTTGATAAATGGAAAATTCATGGGAATTCTTGTGAAAAACAAGACTACATTTTCTTTGATTCTAAAACAATATAAAATGAATTGAGGCAACTTTTACCAAACATTTTTGAGATCAAGCACTATAAAGGCAACACATTTTAAAGTCGATCATCAATTAACATGGAGGGTTTCTATTTTCACCCCTTAACATATTAATCCACAGCGGAGTTTGTGTTCCTTTGCCCTATAAAGCTCACACAAGCCAGATTGGGTGGTTTGTTGATGATGAGAGAAGGCCCATCATGATGTAAATAGGGAAGTGTGATGACCGAGAGAATTCACTACTGAGCTGGTGGATTGTATATGCGAGGTAATTCAATCTGTGTATTGTTGCACTATGTTTTCATCATTAGTGTTTGTCCACTGCTTTCGATCAGATGTGGGTTTCAGTATGGTTCTGTAAGGGCTTGAAGTTTTGGATGGATTCCCTCCTTGCGTCCAATTGTACCAACCTTTTTTGTAGTTTATGGGGGCAGGGGATTTCCATTACAGGTTCCTTTTACCCGTTACTATCTAGTGTAAGATTTACTTTTGAGTTGCATCGACCTACTTTGATAAGAAAATGAAGAAGAATGGGATATATGGGAAATTTATTTCATTTCTTTTTAAAAGAAAATGAAGCCCATGGTACCAATGGATTCAGAATCATCTAGGCTTCTTCCCAGGCAGACAGAATTTGTTGTTTTATGCACGGTGGTATGGTCACTGTGAGCAGTTTAAAGTGCATTACCGAGGTTGGTCCCTTCAGAGAACCAAAATATGCAAGCTTACCCTGAAGGTGGATTATGAGCTGAGTTTAAGTGAGCTGAGACTGGAATAACTGGCTCTGGCAGCTACAATGACTGCACATGGTAACCATATCTCTGATTTGGAGAAGAATATTGACTACAATGCACATGTAATGCCACAGCTGGTGGATAAATTGAAATCAGTCAAGGAGGAAGGTGACATTGTTGTCATCAGAAGTGGCTTCAAAGTTTCACTTTAAGCTGCATTATGGACACGATGGTGTTGCTTTCTCAAGACTAACTATAAGCTCAAAAGATTCCTTTTTTCTTTGCCCCTCCTGAAAAAACACATTAAGGGAAGCAATTTACCGATAAACAATGTTGGTGAGCAATATGAGTGATCCTGGAAGCTATTGTAGTGTATGATTGGTATTAGCAGTGCCATCTACATGGATCTGTTCTTGGTTAATCCTTTTTTTTTGGTATTTCAGCCATGATAAACCCCAGGTTTCACCCCTGGATCATAGTACTGAGGCAATCTGTTGTTGGTTAAATTTTTTTTGTTCGGTTTGAAGATCTATTTAAAGAGTAATGAGTAATTTTTTAGCCACAGAAGCAGTTCAAAGATGCCAGTTTTTGGAGATGGCTATCCAGCCCCCCTATGATGCACCAATGCATAAGTTACCCTTATACACCATAAGGTATTGGTGCATCCTAAGGGCTGAATAGCCATTCCCAAGATTTATAGACATTTCTAACTTAAGGGGAGAGCAGCCATCTTGGGGAGTTTGATGGTGATGACAAATTCTCTAGGACGGCAGCCCATAAAGAGCTTAAGTATCACTCTTGATAGAACTGGTGTAATATATGATATCTGTGACTCTTGTTAATAGAGCTCATGTAATTAATGGTAATAGTCATTTCTGGCAGCTAGTCTACGGCTATATTATGGTAAGTTCTTTTCAAGTAAAGTGTAGATATGATCATATAAGTAATCTTCATTGGATGAAATTTTTTAACAATACCCACTCAATTCAGTAGTATCCACGCTCACGGTGTGATGGTTAGTTGCTGAGTTTTGGGTACTTCATTTGCTGTGTTAATTTTCCCCAAGTGAAAAGCGTTTGAGAGAATGATCACAGTCCATGGAAATGAAAAAATACATAATAAAATTTGAGAAAAGTATGATAAGCACATAAATGTGATCAACTTTAATTAAATCATACTCGATCACATGTATAAATATAAAAAAAACAAAAGTTTCCTGACCAAATAAATTGGTAAATTAATTTATCATGTATAATAAGCAAATCAACCTAAATTCATGGGCTCACTCAAAAAGCTTAAATCCACTTTAATAAAACAAATCGAAGTGTAATAAGCAAATCAACTTAAATTCATGGGGTGACATGAAAAGCTTAAATCCAGTTAAATAAGATAAGATGTTATGAGTTCTAGATTCGATGCCACATAAATTGTGATGGATGGTGTTTTATGATTTATCCTTCTACCTCATGTTTGGGGATCTATTAGATGACTATTTAGTAAAATTGAATAATTTATTGTACTTCGATCAAGGTTATTTTTATGTCACAAAAATGATGTTCACACTTGTAGAGTTGATCCTTGTTTATGAGTTTGACCTCTATATGTCAAAATGATGTGTGTACTTCTAGTCACTTGGAATCTACTTTTCTTGGACGTTTGATCCGGTGCTTGAAATGCTAGAAATGTTTATGAACACCTTTTGGATCTTACTAGTGATGATCATTAATGGTGTTACATTGATTGAAAACATGCTAAACAATCATGCAATATGCTTACACAATGCTAATTATGTTTTGTTTTTTTTTAATATTAAATAGCAGCAAAACAATGCTAATGTTATGTTGATGTAATATATGGGTTTTGATTTTGTAAGAGTATTCCTTATAGGTCCTTGACCTAAAATCTAGATGAGCATAATGGACTTCTATACATTTTTTCCTTAAGTTAACAAATAATAGCTAGCTAGTAGGTTTGGATTGGGTTTGGGGTTAATTTTGATTTTGAAAGTTGGGGGAAAATCCACTCTGTATAATTGGGTTCATTTGTATGCCCACAGTTTGACCCAAGTAAGGAAAATGTCAAATTACATATTGAGCTCAAGCCCTTGGGACGTGCAGGGTCAAAATTAGGCAAGACTTGAGTTAGTTATTAGTTTTTGCACTTAGGACAAATAGCCCAACATGATTTTAAGAGGAAAAATTCCAGGTGTGTGATTTCCACCCTTACAATAAATAAAACATTTGATCATAATATTTGAAGTTTTGGGGTACCAACTTATGTGGTTGGCATATGTTTGATGGATTGATTCCATCTACAATGATTCTATGTGGTCAGTTAGGGATCATGAGGTGATTTATAGAGGTAGACCTTCGTTCAAGGGTGGAGTTGGACATTGCATCCAATCTTGGGATACTAATTTTCAATATGTTAATATAAAGTACATTTTATGGTACTTTGTTAAATTTTAAAAATAGTATATTTTTTCTCAAATAAAAAATCAAATGGGTGAATATAGGCATAATGATGAATATTGTATACAATACACTTCCCATTTGTTTTTGCCTTAGTTTGACTTGTTTGTTCTTTGATACAATGGCTAGTGTGCAAAATAATGTACTTTATGTGGAAGTTGACATAAAAATCTATCCAAGCTTGTCATAATCTACATTGATTACTAAGATTCTGTCCAAATCTTAAATTCACCCATCTATCAACCTGCTTCAAATATATAAATTATTGAATTGACCTAGGCCAGTTCCCCAATATGAACCTAATTCTTCAATTATATATTTAAATTCACACATTCCCCTACTTTTAGTTGTTATGAGTTGATTTGAAGCACAAAACATTTGAATTTCACACTAGGATGTTGTGTTTTAGATAAATTCTAGTTCATTCAAGAAATATTTAGTGAACATTTAATACATAATTGTCACCTAGCAAGAAGGCTCCATTATTCATTACATTGACATAAGAGCATTGATGTCTACATAACATCTTAGGCACATCATGTTGGTGCTCCAAAATATTCCTAATGAATCTAACATACACACTTTGAACAAGCTCTATCCATAAGAAACAAGAGACTAAAACACAAAGTGACCCTATAATTAAGACATAAGTAGATTGGGTCAATTGACAAAAGTAGTACAATGTCCTACTTTTTAACATTGTAAGACTTGGAAGCAAAATCTATTTTGACCTCAGAAAAAAAATTTAAAAATATAGTGTAAACTATGATCAAATCTTGAATGGCATAAGGACAATCCAATTACATCACTAAAAACTCACTCTACTAATATTTGTGATGTTAAAATTAGAAATCTTTTAAGTAAATTTACATATGTATGAGTAAAGATTTTTAGAAATAATATTCCTCTCGTGATTGTTTATACCCCTCAAAGCAATTAGTGGATATATATATATATATATATATATATATATATATATATATATATATATATATATATATATATATATATATATATATATATATATATATATATATATATATATATATATATATATATATATATATATATATATATATATATTACAATAAGGAATATATTCTTTTCCATAAAGTTCAGTTGGTTTTTATTTAGAACTTATATGTTACTCCTTGGGAGATAGATTCAAAACTATAAAATTAATGCGAACAAGATGTAAATCCCTACGCCTGAATGGTTTCCATTCTAGATTTCACCATGTATCTAGAATGTTCCATTCTATTTTCATGTGTTTGTGATCATTGCATGTATACATCCATCACTATAGTTGTTTATTTTCTATATAGAGATAACCTATTTGAATGACATGACATGTAGTTAAGATTGACACCAACATTTAATGTTACCCATTTCATCATAGTTCCATAGAGAGATAATTTAGGAAACCACTATACTAGTAGTTGCCCATTTGTGGGCATGCAACGAATTGCCGATAGGTTTTATATTTTTAAAGAGGAGTCAATAATTATAGTGAAAATAATTTAATTGCTTGCTTGGATGAGTTGTCAGAGTTAATGCAAAGTTTGAAGACAAGGCAGGGGCTTGACAACTATTTTACAATGAAGTTAAGTCTTTGGTCTATGGGAGATTGTTAATCATCGATAATCTCCAACTGTACAAGATGCAGTTGAAAAATGGTTTTCAAATTCCGACATTGGTTGAAGGATAAAATGCAAAGTCTAAAAAATGAAGAACATATACAACTTAATATTCATTTGCCTCTTAGTGCATTAGTAACTATTAATAATGGAAATGTGTTGTTCTCAAAAAAGTCATTACATATTAGTAATCAATAACAATGTTACATTATACACATTACTATGTTTTAATATTTATTCCTACAAATGCATGGAAAACCAAATTGGTCGTTTGGTAGCTTTTGGAACCCTTGGACCAAGTTGGAGATTTTTACTGTTCAAGAACCATGTTGAGTATTTGACAAAAGAACTGACTCATTACATTAGATAAATAGATTGCAATATTGAAAAGTACAAATGTCATAATTTGTGCTTAAAAATGTGCAATCATGTCAATTGATATTAGTAATGTCCAAAGGAGGTCATTGATTAAAACTTCAATAATTACATAAATAAACACAAAAAATAAATTTTAGAATTACATTTAATAGTACAGTACATATGAGTCGAACTTCAATAATGTCAACAATACACATTAAAAAGAGACTAGACATTACTAAATTACAATGTTACATTGTACATATTACAAGAGCTTTAGTAATTGTGCGATGAATATTGTATGTGTACATGAAGGTCGAAAATTGTGCATTGCAAAATTGAGAGAGTATAGTGAGAGGAAGATTGAACAATTGAATATGGATAATAAGGAATGTACGTAGATAAAACTTGAAAATCATAATAAGCCACAAAAAAATTACAATAGAAATAGTAGTGATAAGCAACTAACAGTGGATTGTGCTCAATTTTTGAAGCACCATTTGAACGATTTTGAGTTAAACTATTGCATTGTCTGTATTCCTTCCAATTCATTCCATTCTACCTTACGCATAATAAGGAATGTGCTAGTATTATAAGGCACTGAGAGGGGGGGGAGGTGAATCAGTACATTCACAAATCTAAAACTTTTAATAATTATCTTCCACAATAACCAACATGCAAATGCTAATATAACAATGAAGCATAACATATAAAGCATTCACACACAATGAACACAAGACACAATATTTTTTATGTGGAAATCCTTGTTAGAGGGAGAAAACCATGTGTGGGGATGATGTCCACAAATTTCACTAGTGCACTTATGAATTATGTCCTATTAGGAGAAATTTCAAAACCTTTATGAGGTTATACCCAGTTAAGAGTACTTATAGCCTGGTTAAGAGCTACAATAGTCCTATTAAAGACTACCCTACCAAGGGATTTAAAACTCCTCCTAAGAGTTCACCTTGTTAGAGGATTTATACTAAATATCCTATTAAAGATCTTGCTCACCCTGTTAGAAGTGACCTTGTTAAACGATTTAGCTTGCCAACCTGTTAGAATCAACAAGTAAAGAGTGATTTGATGTTTGCACTCAGTGCATGACAGATCCAATGTATTCATGATCAATTATGCTTCTCTGAACACTTTACTACCTCTGTACTATCTTCAACAATCTATGCCAGTCACCACATACCATCGCAACAACACACTTAACAATTTTTATAATCACGTTTATGTTGGAGTTGATGAAAAACAACCCACAGCTCCCAAGAACACCTGCACGCAAACACCTGTCACAAAAAGAGAGAGAAGCAAACAGCTACGGAGACCTGAACATATGGATCCACAAGAGGGGATAAATCCTTGATGTGCAAAAACAAAAGTTGTAATCAATAATGAAATGTCAGAAAAGGTTACATGTGTTATGAGATCAATCCTTATAAAAGGAGATCAGAAAACTTAAAAAGGTAAAACCCTAGGTTGCATAATAATAATTAATAAAATAATTAATTATTATATGCCTAAAGTTTAGCTTAAGTTGAAAGAGGTAATAAGTGACTTAATAATTAAATCAATATGATTCAATTGATAAGCAAACACTTTATTACTCTAACACCCCCCCTTAAGATAAACTTTGAGAGAAGTTAAAAACCTAGAAAGAACAACTGAAAGCAAATGGGTCCTGGCAACAAAATGTCTGATCAGGTACCCAAGTACAAAAGAGAGTCTCTACAAAGGGGAGAAATAGAAAAAATTGCATGGGAAAAACTCTACTCCAAAAAGAGACAAAGACTAGTCTAAAGGACTAAAGAAGCCTCCAAAACTAGGAATGTTCCAAAAAATAGGAACAAAGATGAACATGTACAACATCACTGAAGCATGAAACTGCAAACTTTGTCAAGAAGAAACTGATGATCTGAAGATCCTCCACAGAAATATGACTAGATAGAGAAGACTGTAATCTGTATAAGTGCCCTCAAATAACACTACTCAAATCAGGTGGCAAACAAAGGCAAACGTATGAACTCGAAGATACAGATGGCATAAACACCAAAATCTTGAAGAGCTGATCAATCAAAGATGGAAGAGTGCATCCAAAAAATAGGAAAGAAAAGAGTGTCCATATGGTAAATGATCCATCTCACTGGAATGCATAGGTACCCAACCACTACAACCGCCTAGTACATAGAATCAAATACTAAATACATAGCTCACACTATCGAACCAAGGAAGCAGTAGAACCAACATTAGAAACCCCCCCATACTACGAACAAGGGAGTAATGACAGGTACACTGAAAAAATCATCCAATATGAACTGCATGATGAAGAAGAATCTGAAACATCAAATGTGCAGAGAGAGTGATGAGGCATATTAATGCCTTAATTTTGATATAGTTTCATTTACTCTTTGTACTTTGTTAAAAACATTTCCAAAACATTTGTGTAAATATCTGTGAACTGATGCCAAAAGACAAGTTAGAACTTATTAAACCTATGGGTAGTGTGATGACATACTTTGCTTAATATTATACATAGAATGCAGTATTTCATATAAATATTTAAAGCTATGTTCTAATATCTGAATGAAAGTAGGAATGTTATCTTGCATGCATGTTCCGGATGTTTCTAACTTTTCAGGGAAATGAGGAGCAGCGCAAAGGGTGGTGACTATTGCATTAAAGAAAAGGATGATGAAGACCGATCGTGGCAAGGGAAGTGTAGTTTAGTTCCTTTGGATAAGCCGCGCCAGCAGAAGAGTTACTATTCCAAAAATTTAGAAGACACAACTTGCTATATTCTCTGCAAGTTGTTATTCTGTTACTCAACAATAAATATGCTAAGTCATGGTTGATCTTCCGCCTTCTTTTGTGGCGATGTTTGTTTAAAGACTTTTATGCTTTTGTTTGTAATGAATGTCCAATCCACTATATAATGGATTGTGATCGTCTTAGTAAGCTAATGAGAAAATAGACAATGTTGGTTTAAGATTCAGAAGTTACTCTTCCTGTTCTTCATGTATTGTTCATTTTATGAAATGAAGGAATGATTTTAATGAAATAGTGATTTTGGAATACTTGTTGCGTTCATAGTTATCTGAAGCCAACCAAGGGGGCCCACTTGGGAGGTGGAAGTAGATTTAGGTAGAGTAGATTCATTCCTTGTAATTTCTTGCTTTCAAATTAGATTTATTGTATTAGTCCTGCAGCATTGTTACTGTGAAAAGTTTCTGCAACACCTACAAAAAAATGATCATGGTGAATGTTTTGAGTTGTTAACTAGTTTGGGTTCATTTTTCAAGTTTTCTATAGTTATCTATTGTTATTATAAGTGTATTCACTATTCTGTAATAGCAATATAGATTCTTTCCATGCATTTTACTTTCCTGCAGCATAGGGATTAAGATTCTTGAGGGAACTTAGTGCACATACTGTGCTGACCCATTTCAAGTCCTACGTCCCTGGGTTGACAATTCAAGTCTATTTCATGATGGAGTAAGGTAGTCTTTGGAATAGATATGTTATCCTTGAAAGAGACAATGGTGTGATTATCTTTATCTATTATGAAACCCTACAGAGAGTACAAACACATATATAGATACCTAAGGCTAATATCGTTGGAGGAACGCTCACATGACAAAAGAAGATGGCAAACAAAGGCAAACATCAAATGCCCCTGACACTTTATAATGGAGTGCGAGTACATAAAGCACAAACATGTGCAAGATCCCATCATACAATAGAATGACTCTTTATCTCAGTGTGCGTGCATAAAAGAATGCTACAAAAATGAAGTATACACTACTCAAAGAAGAGAAAAGACTTCTGAAACAAAAGAACAACCTGAGACGAGCCATCCCTCAAAGGGAAAATATCCCAGGACCTGAAACAACCAAAATATCCACCAGACTACAAAAATGAAAGAATATGAATAAAATGAACCTGAAGCATAATCTGGAAAAATGACTCACAACACTAAAAAGCTCTCTGAACAAGCTTTCCAATGATATATCATTTTTTGAAAACGGAGTCCGGATGCGCAAGATAGAGCTCCCAGAGTGCAGAAGTGAAGATTTGTCTTTGACAGAGAAAAAAACCATCATAAAAATAACACTAGAAAAAATAACCTCCAGCTCTGGAAATATATTGGAATCAGATTTCTGATGATATCTCGTTTGCCAAATTTAGACACCGTATGCTCAAGATATGAGCAAAATACCAACAGCTGCACTGTAGGGCCCAAAGAAGGTGTCTGGAAGGATCTAAGGATGGGTGATGTCAGAATTAGGACAAAAACACATATGAAACCATCAGATTTGATAAAATCTTAGAAAGAGCTTTCTGAAAATATCTTGTTTGCTGAAAATGGAGCCCGGATGCAACAGAAATGGATCCCAGAATGCAGGAGGTCTGAAATGCCAAAATCGTAGAGAACATCTGACTTTGATAGAAAAAAATGACATCAAAATGGCAAAATCACAAAACCATACTAGCAAATTCATATCGAGCTCAAAACTAGATTTCTAACTATATATCGCACGCTCAATTTCAATCCCAGATGCCCGAGATATGGGCACAAAACCACAGGTAGCTCCAAAAGGCCTGAAAATGTATCCAGATGTGCTGATGTCAGCACTTCAGGCACTTAAAATTGACGGCCAAATGGCCATCGCAGCATACAAAGCCTTTGGGGCTAAAAATTTGGACCCCTGGTCGCCATATGACTAGGGGCTGAGAATGCATGTGATCAGTGGGCTTAAATTTGATGACCAAATGGCTGTCGCCACCTAATTTTTTTTAAAAAAATCAAAATCACACGCGTGCCTCGAGATTTGTGCCAGGTAGTTTAGATTTTTGCCTTGATTTATGTGCCAATTTTTTTGCACTTAAATAGTAAAATTGGTGTCTCGATTTACATACCAAATTGACATAATTCTACATCAATTTGTGTGCCAAGGATGTACAAATTTTGCCTCGATTTGTGTGCCAAGGTCATACTTCATGTCATACCAAAAAAAATTTGCCTCAAAATGCAATGGCGTCTGAATTGGACATGCCTCATATGGATTTTGGGTATCTTGGACCTTCTGGACACAACCATTACATTCATTTGGGCCAAAAGTGCTCCAAAAAATAGTGATCACCTCGAGATCCGTGTCGGGGCCGATTGCAAAAAAAAATTTCACAGATTCCAATTTTATCCAAATTGGACAAATTTTATATGGATCTTAGGGTTATTGGATGCTTTGAACGCAATCATGAGGTCCAGTTAAAGCCAAGATAACCAGAAAATAAGGTCCCCCAGATCTGACAAGAAACCCTCTCTAAAAATGCAGATCTGACAAACACAACCAAATCTCTCAGAAAGAGGACAGGGACAAGCAGATCTGAAGCTCTGATACCATATTGGAGTTGATGAAAAACAACCCACAACTTCCAAGAACACATGCACACAAACACCTGTCACAAAAAGAGAGAGAAGCAAACAACTATGGAGACCTGAACGTATGGATCCACAAGAGAGGAGAAATCCTCGATGTGCAAAAACAAAATTTGCAATCAATAATGAAATGTCAGAAAAAGGTTACAAAGTGTTATGAGATCAATCCTTATAAAAAAATATCAAAAAACCTAAAAAGGTAAAACCCTAGATTGCATAATAATAATTAATAAAGTAATTATTTATTATATGCCTAAAGTTTAGCTTAAGTCGAAAGAGGTAATAAGTGACTTAATAATTAAATCAATATGATTCAATTAATAAGAAAACACTTTATTATTCTAACACCCCCCCTTAAGATAAACTTTGGGAGAAGCTAAAAACCTAGAAAGAACAACTAAAAGCAAATGGGTCCCGGCAACAAAATGCCTGATCAGGTACCCAAGTACAAACGACAGTCTCTATGAAGCGGAGAAATAGATAAAACCACATGGGAAAAATTCCACTCCAAAAATAGACAAATACTAGTCTAAAGGACTGAAGAAGCCTCCAAAACTAGGAAAGTTCCAAAAAATAGGAACAAAGATGAACATGTACAACATCACTTAAGCATGAAACTGCAAACTCTGTCAAGAAGAAATTGCTGATTTGAAGATCCTCCAAAGAAATATGACCAAGTAGAGAAGACTATAATCTGTATGAGTGCCCTCAAATAACACTACTCGAATTAGGAGGCAAACACCTGAACTTGAAGATACAAATGGCATAAACACCAAAAGCTTGAAGAGTTGATCAATCAAATCTGGAAGAGTGCATCCAAAAATAGGAAAGAAAAAAGTGTCCATATGGTAAATGATCCATCTCACCAAAATGCATAGGTACCCAGCCACTGTAACCGCCTAGTACATAGGATCAAATACTGAATACATAGCACACACTATCGAACCAAGGAAGTAGTAGAACCAATAGTAGAAACCCCCCCATACTGCTAACAAGGGAGTAATGATAGGTACACTAAAAAGATCATCCAATATGAACTGCATGATGAAGATGAATCTGAAACATCAAATGTGCAGAGAGAGTACAAACACATATAGAGATACTTGAGGGTAATGTCATTGGAGGAATGCTCACATGACAAAAGAAGATGGCAAACAAAGGCAAACATCAAACCCCCCAACACTTTATAATGGAGTGCGAGTACAAATAGCACAAACATGTGCAAGATGCCATCATACAATAGAATGGCACTTTATCTCAGTGCATGTGCATAAAAGAATGCTACAAAAATTAAGTATACACTATGCAAAGAAGAGTGAAGGCTGCTAAAACAAAAGAACAACCTAAGACGAGCCATCCCTCAAAGGGAAGAGATCCCAGGACCTGTAGCAACCAAGATATCCACCAGACTGCAAAAAAGAAAGAATATGAATAAAATGAACTTGGAGCAGAATCTGTAAAAATGACTCACATCACTGAAAAGATCTCTGAACAAGCTTTCCAATGATATATAATTTTTTGAAAACGGAGTCCAAATGCGCAAGATAGAGTTCTCAAAGTGCAGAACTAAAGATCTGGCTTTGACAGAGAAAAACACCATCAGAAAAATAAAACCAAAAAATATAAACTCCAGATTTGGAAAGAGCTCGAAATCAACTTTTCGACGATATCTCGTTTGCCAAATTTCAACATTGTATGCTTAAGATATGAGCAAAAAACCAATAGTTGCACTGGAGGGCCCAAAGAAGGTGTCTAGAAGGATCTGAGGATGGGTGATGTTAGCAAAAGGACAAAATCATACATGAAACCATCAGATCTGATAAAAGCTCAGAAGGAGCTTTCTGACAATATCTTGTTTGCTGAAAACAAAGTTTGGATGCAAGAGAAACGGATCCCAGAATGTAGGAGGTCTGAAACGCCAAGATTGCTGAGAACATCTGACTTTGACAACAAAAAGTAGCATCAAAATGGCAAAATCACAAAACCATACCAGCAAAAATGGATCGGGCTCAGAACTAGATTTCTGATGATATATCGCATGCTCAATTACGATCCCAGATGCCCGAGATATTCGCAAAAATGACAGGTACCTCCAAAAGAGCCAAAAAAATGTGCAAAGAGCTGCTGACATCAGCAATAGGCGAGCTTAAAATTGACGGCCAAATGGTCGTCACAACTCAAATCTGTCGAGGGGCTGGAAAAATAGGCCCATAGGACCCTGGGCTCGACAAAAGGGTTGGGCGTTTGACAATGGGAGTTGGTCCCTCATAGTACCATGGCTCTACATAAGGGGGGTTGATCCAATGCTAACTATTGTAGAGTGGTGGTTAGCTGTTGCGGGCCCGCTGGTAACCGTGATAGTGATTGCGCAGTCACCGTCCAGTTATCCGGCGGTGACACTGTTGTGGGCCGCCTGAGTGGCACGTGGGTGGCGCCCAGGTGGCCCCCACCCAAAATATTTTTTTAACTTTTTTTTTAGAATCGTACCCACCCTGGGATGCATGTCAGGTTGTACACCCTAGTAGGCAAAAAAAATTTTCCTCAAAAGCTAACTTGTAAAAAATTGAAAGCTCTTATATGAATTTTGAATCTCAGGCCTTCCGGACACAACCATGAGGTCTATTTGGGCCAAAAGTGCTCTAAAAAATAGTGATCACCTTAGGATCCATGCCGGGGCTGATTGCAAAAAAAAATTCTCACAGATTCCAACTTTGTCCAAATTGGACAAATTTTATATGGATCTTGGGGTTCTTGGACGCTTTGAACGCAATCGTGAGGTCCGTTTGAAGCCAAGATGACTAGAAAAGTAGGTTCCCCTAGATCTAACAGGAAACGCTCTCTAAAAATGCAGATCTGACGAACACAGTCGAATCTCTCAGGAAGAGGATGGAGGCAAGTGGATTTGAAGCTCTAATACCATGTTGGAGTTGATAAAAAATAACTTATAGCTCCCAAGTACACCTACACGCAAACACCTGTCACAGAAAGAGAGAGAAGCAAATAGCTATGGAGACCTAAACATATGGATCCACGAGAGAGGATAAATCCTTGATGTGCAAAAACAAAAGTTGCAATTAATAATGAAATGTCAGAAAAGGTTACATGTGTTATGAGATCAATCCTTATAAAAGGATATCAGAAAACCTAAAAAGGTAAAACCCTAGGTTGCATAATAATAATTAATAAAATAATTAATTATTATATGCTTAAAGTTTAGCTTAAGTTGAAAGAGGTAATAAGTGACTTAATAATTAAATCAATATGATTCAATTAATAAGAAAATACTTTATTACTCTAACAGTTTATAATTGTTCTAAGTCGGTGCTAGAACCCTAAAATATTTTACAAGTCAGCCCTCAAATCCTACTTAACATATGAGCAAGCACACCAAAATCAAAATTCAGCATCCTTGATGTCGGCTCAAAACATCAAATTTCAAAAACATGTCGGCCAACCACTTACAATTGACCGCAACACCGATCTAACCAATTGTACTAACTAGTACTCTGTTCTATTTGTCTATGTTGCTTCAATACTCGATAACTTACTCAAATCTTCAAACTAACTGATGTGATCATAGAAGTAGGCAAATATACCTTTGTAGATAATGTATGTACGATCGCACACCTTAACTCGATCTCCAACTCCAGATCTGGTTGTCTAAATCCTACATATTGTCTTCTTACCAATTGACTACACACTTAGTTTCTTCTC
Source organism: Chamaecyparis obtusa (assembly GCA_027943335.1). Taxonomy (NCBI): domain Eukaryota; kingdom Viridiplantae; phylum Streptophyta; class Pinopsida; order Cupressales; family Cupressaceae; genus Chamaecyparis; species Chamaecyparis obtusa. The sequence continues at coordinate 968,865 of BSBK01002440.1, read as the reverse complement.
CATTTGATCCTTCAATACCATCGGTAAATCTGATCTCTTGACATCAACATAACATGTTGCCAGCAATGACACCACAATACACTCATGTGATCAAAACACATATCACCTTCATCAAAATGCCAACAGAATGTAGGCATAGAAAACTTGGATATCATAATGAGCAACCAAAAAATTACAATAGAAATGTCAATGATAAGAAGCCAATGGTGGAATGTGTTCAATTTTTTAACCACTATTTGAACAGTTCTGAGTTAAACTATTGCAATGTTCATATTCTTTCCATTTCCTTCCATTCTACCTTTGTCTGGGCAAGCCTTGGAAATGGCAAGAGAAATTGATAAAATGATTGAAGCCAAAATGATGGCCACGAGTAGTTAAATACCCTTCAAACCTCAAATTATGACCAATACTACTCATAACTGCATGTCAAAGTTTTTCAATGCAATTTGATTAAACAAGAGTACGTGACTTTGTTTTTTCCTCACAGTTAAGGCCAAGAGTACAATGGTATCATCCCCCTTAACCTAAAAGAGCAGTTATAAGAACTAAAATGAGAGAGCTGAAAGTAGTATATTACAAAGTTCCTTTGTTCTTTAACCTCTGCAACAAAGATCAATGCAACAAAGATGAAGCATATGATAGTGTTGTAATGATGTTCTGAAAATAATCAAAGAACCTATTATGGTTGGAGCATTCTTTGGAAATGCCCTTCTTTGACTACTCTCACCTCTTATTCTTTCCAATTCTATTCATCCTATTTTTTAGTGTATTTGGTATCATTGTCTATGAATCTATGCAATTGTAGACACAACAATTGACAATAATGCCAATAGTACAATGCTATCATTTTCCTTAACCTAATAGATAAGAAGAAAAGGAAACTTGAATTACAATGCAAGAGAGTACACTGTTCCAACTCCATCTTTAGGACTAGGACCAATGGGCTAAAGAGGGAGAAGAGAAGACCAAAATGATAATAAATCAGGCTCATCCTTCACCTTAATAATGGTGAAGCATTCTTGGGAAGGCCAATTCTTCACCCCAATATTGTCAATGCATTCTTTAGGAGTCTTGCTTATTGAGAAGCTCCCTTGTCATTCTTTCCAATTTCATCCATCCTATCTAACACCATAATTTCTTTATCTTCATGTTTGTAACTACAATACCCAAAAAATATATGGCATCATCATGCTTAAGATAACATTGCACTTGTACAAAGGTAGGGGAAAGAACTAGAAATAGTAGGCTCAAGAATCAATTATTTTTATCTTTACTTTATGTTTATAAGAGAGTTGAGGCAGTCATTAAATAAAACTAATGCTTAGAAATAGTAGAAATATTATAATTTAATTACATATATATCTTGGGAGATCTAAATGACAAGAATGAGGGTGAAAAAGTACAAATATTAGGTGGGTTAACTTTGCTCAAAGCATACACAATTATTGGGCATGGAGAGAGTAAAAAAAGAGGATAGGTATGTCCAATCAACTTTCGATGGCAAGAAGTATTTTTATCTATATACAAAAACTATCCAAGTACATTTATATGGTCTGTTCAATGCATGTTGTTATTAATGAGGCATACTTAACAACTCCTTGAAAAGACTACAATCATTGAACAATGTATGAGAATGTACAATCATGTCAATCAAATATCACTCTTGTTAATTGTGGGGCCTTTTTAAAGATATGTAGAGTTAATGTCAGTAATGATGAATGAGTTTCATCTATTTACAATTGAGAGAAATCACAAATTAGGAATAGAATTAAATTTTCCAAATGGGAAGTAATATCCTTGGTCATGATAAATTGTGCAACTACATCTCCATTGTATTGACCATGAAGATTAACATTAGTGAGTTGCATTTCCCACATACTCCAAAAAGCAACCTCTTCAACACTATAAATTCTATAAAGTGACTTGGTCGATGATTTCTTGAGTTGCACTATGCAACTTGTTATAAATGAGTGCCACTTTTTGAACTCCTCAAAAAGGTTTGATGTTCTCAAGATAACATTGAAATTCGAACTGGGTCAAAATATCACTGGTTGATTACAGTTTATTTTTAGTTTTTTAAAATAGAATTTTATGCATGCACTTATAGATATGTACATATAATTGTACTTTTCTCACATCCACAAATGAGCAATGAGGGTAGACTGAAAAATGATCGGGTGATTGTATAACTTAGAAACTTGTAAACTATTCAAGCCAAGTGGTTGTAGGGTGGCCGATAATTTTTTGAACTTTTCAAGCAAAGAGAGTAGTTGCAATGTACTTGAAGTTGTTAACTCGATAGTAAGTGATGTTTTATGTGAAGGAAAAATAAAGCCAAGCATTCAAAAAAATCTTAGAGTTTGTTAGTTTATAGATTTTTGAGTAAAATGTAATGATATAAGTATTAATATTTACATATATCAAATAGAACATCAGGTATTAAGGAAACATAGAAATTAAACACAACTTTTGGTTGTAAATGCACAAGGAAGATTACTAATAGTGTTGCACAATAAATATTCATAATATATTAATGACAAATTATAATGTCAAGTCAATTGGTGAATCCTTCACTAATAACATAATTTCCAATTATGTGCATTCTAAATTTTAGTGGTATTAGTCTCTCTTTTCCTCCCAAGCAACATATGTATGGATTTTTTCAGGCAATGCTAAGGCCACTCACTGAATTCGTGACATTTGAAGCATTAATTTAAGCTTCCATGATCAAGTGAATGTAGATCTCTATAGTTTTTGTTGACCATTAGTGTTTCACACTTAGTCATTTATCTAGGCAATGATGGTCGGTCATCACTGCGACTGAGTCATTTTGTAAAGGCCAAGTTTTGTATTGTATACTTACTAAGCAGTAGTACTATCGAGTAAAGTCATGGTCACTATGTCTATAATATGCTGAGAGTATAGTTATTGGCGAGTTACATATATCAATGATTACCGAGTGACAGAGAATTTCAACCGATGCCGAGTACAGTTAATGCCAAGTGCCAGGAATAACTTTTGTCGAGTTAGCCAGAATTGACATACAAGTTTGGAATGGCACAATGATCGAGGTAAACCATTTTTGGTGATAATAATGTTTTGTATTTTGTCTATTGAGGTAATTATGCATCCATATTATTATCATTGATCCCTATGTAAAACCTAGAGCCAATCATAAAATTGTATAGTTTAGGCGGCAATAGAAATAAATCTGAACCATAGATCTTGAAACGGTAAAATGTTTTTGTTGCTATATAAGGGCAAGATCTAAATCAGAGAGAAGAGAGCGTGTGTGTGAATCAGAGAGATAAGATTGAATTAGTATGAGAAAATGATCAGAGAAGTATATTCAGAATAGCTAAGTATTCAGACAGAGTTCAGTGACCGAGCTAAGCAGTGAAAGGACAGAATCAAGAAAAGATCAAATAGAAGAGATCAAAATATAAAGTAAAGAGGAGATCTGTAATCTACATATTAGTGCAAACTAAAAGATCAAATACTAAGACATTTTGACCAGTTTATCAGGGTAAATCTCTTAACCAAGTAGTCTTAGCAGACTTTTTGTAAATCTCTTTACCGAGTGCTTACTTTGTTGTAAGTTTATAAATCCTTTAACAAGGTAGACTATACAAGTCTTTTAGCTTTTAACAGAGTAGACCTTTCACAGGGTAGATCATGATTTGATCACATTTTGTAAGCCTTAACAGGCAAAACTTATTATTGTAGTAGTGAAGATTTGTGGGTGTCATCCCCACCCCAGTTTTACCTTTCAAGGGTTTCTGGGTTACCAAAATCTTGGTGTTATGAGTAATTTCATGTATGTTGCTTTATATGTTTTGTTGCTTACTACGATCAAGTTTTGTTTTTGTCATGCATAAAGCTTTATCAGATCAAAATGATAAAAGTAGGTAATATCTGATTCACCCCCCCCCCCCCCCTCTCAGTATTACTTTCCCACTTATACTTCCAACAATTGGTATCAGAGCAGCAAGGTTTCTCTTAAGGAAGTCTAACCACTTGAGGAAAAGATCTTAAAATGGAAGTTTATAAATTGGGGAAGATCATAGAGAATCAAAAGATTGAAGTACAACTGGCATTGCAGCAACTGGAAGCAGCTAGAGGAGAATTGAAGAAATCTTTGAGCAAGAGAAGAGAGATTGCAATCCAACAAAATGAGCCACAGTACAAAGAGGAAGACATCTCTGGACTATTTGACAATGGTAACTTTGTCGAGAGTGATAAAGCTATAAAAGAACTACTGGAGAAAAATACCATACTAAATGATGACATCAGAACTCTAAGGAGAGAACAAGAAATTCAATCTGTCAAACTTTGTTTATTAGTGGAACAAAAAAAGAAAGTTGAAGATGATAAGACAATGGCTAAGGAAGACAAAAGACAAATTGCAATCAGACTAGATGAAAGAATAAGTGACATGCAAAGGTTGACTAATAATCAACTAGACATGGTAAATCAGCTATTGATGGTTAATCAGGAATTGGGCAGAAAAGATATGGAAATCAATCAACTAAGATCTGAGAATGATCAGTTGAAACATGATTTGACAACTGAAAAAGAGATCAATGAAAGGATGAACAAACCCAATGAAGCTGCAAAATATTTTGAAGAGCTGTTAAGATCACCTAGAAGATCCAGTGATAGATCTGGACTTGGACTGAATGAACAGTCATCTACTGAAGAAGGAGAATCATCAATGAATGGAGAATAGAAGATGGCTAAACCAAAGAACACCAAGCCCACATGTCATTGTTTTGGAAAGCCAGGACATACAACCAACATATGTAGAAGCAAACATGGTAAGTCTGATTCTAAGCCTAAGTTTAATGGACATTATTTTAACTGCAAGAAGTATGGACATCAAGCACATGAATGTAGATCTAAGGCCAACAATTCATCCACCTCACCCAAGTTTCAAGGAAGTTGTTTCAATTGTCAGAAATATGGGCACAAAGCATTTGAATGCAAATCTAGACCAAGGTGGTCATCAAATGAGAAAACAAAGCCAATCACAAAGCACAACTGTTACAATTGGGATTACAACACCTGGTATAATTGCCATTATTATGGTAAGTATGGACACATCAGAGCTAATTGCATGAAGACTCACTTTAGAGGTAAATCTAAAAGCTGGATGAATGGAAGCATGGTCTATTACAAGTGTAACAAGGTCGGTCACTTAAAGAAAGATTGTAGATCACCTATGTCGAGCAATGAAAATTAGAATGAAGGTATCCATGAGAAACTGAAGAATCAGATGGAAAAGACATGGAGGAAGAAAGAAGAAGAAAACTCAAGCGAAGCTAACACATCGGCGATCACCCAATCCAATGGATCAAGTGATCACACTTCTTCTAATTAAGCTTGAAAGGTATGTTCGGAACTGAGTCTTGCAAAGCCTTATTTTTCATTAATTCCTAACATAGAAGTGAGCAAAAGTCCACATCACCATAGATAAAGATGCACTAGGACATATGTGAGAAAAATAGAAAATTTCATTTCTGATGTCGAGCATCAGTGTCAATGACCAAGCTATCAATGTATGTTGAGCACCTGCTATGGCCGAAATGCTATGTACGTCGAGCTGTATCACAACAGTTATATCGACTAAGCTTGTGAGTTTGCCGAGATAGTTGTAATCTACCTAAATCTGTACGGAGCATTTATGAGGCCCTAATTCTATTTTTTTAGATTCTATAAAGTGGAAAGTCGACGTTAATTTCATTTCACCAAGCTATTCAAGATTTCTGAGAGCGATTCAGAGTTTGAGCAACCAGATTAAGCAAAGCGATTTTGAATTCTCTCAGCGTGGCGTCGACAAAATTCATCTACAGGGTTATTGACAAAAAGGTACTTTACCGAGAAAATATTTTTTTTGAAAATTACAGTTTAAAATGGCATCATCTTCATCTGCACCAGTCAAGAAACAAGGGATGGAAGTTTTCAATGTGCAACTTGTAAGGAACAAAGTTTGCAAATTGAGGGTATTCAAGATAATGTCGAAAAGTGCAATTAAAGGAGATTTGAAGGGAGCCCTATCTTCTATTCTAGAGAATGTGTTACTAATGAATGATGTTAGGTCTTGCTATATGTGCAAAATTGGAGAAATTGGTGATTATGAGATCAGGGAAGCATATGACAAACTATGTGTCAACGGAGTGCTGAAGCCGAAACATAAGGTTGTTGTCGATCAAGGGTTAGTGCATGCCCTAAATTTCTCACAAAATTTCAAAGTGGAGTGGATCAAGATTGTTTTGGGTCGAGTACATGACATGCAGTTATGGTTGGAAGATGGACCGGTGAAGATCACAAAGGAAATGATACACAAGGTCACTAGTTACCCTACAATTGACAGAAAGAGAATGATGAAATGTACAGGAAAAGAGGATATTCAAGAAAACACCCAGGCAGTTTGGAACAAATGTGGCATGACAATTTCCACCATTACTGATCCAGAAATTGACTTCGCTGTTAGAGTCATCTCGCACAATTTTTATCAATCTAGTCGGTTGGACAGTGTCCCCTATATGGCAATGGACCAGGCATGGAAGATAATTAAGAAAGGGCACACATATGACCTTGCTGAGCTCCAGCTGACTCAACTTGCCAAGAATTTGAACTCCATCCAGATGGAAAAGAACTCTATGTGTAAGTTTGGTTCCCTACTGATCTGTATATTCTTTTATGTCAAGAAGTGTTTTCCTACACATGGTGATGTAACATGGGATAAGAAGAAGCCCATCATAGTTCAAATAAATGATTTTATAAACCAGATTGGTGATGATTTTGAAGGGATAATGGATAATTATTTCATTGAGTTTAAGAAGAAGATGAGGAATAGGACTAGAGTCCCTGTGTCTTTGATTGAGAGATACAACAAAGATATAAGTTTTATGGTAGACATAGACTTTACCTATGCACAAGCAGTCCTACCTAGGGTTTCATGGTTAATGCCATTACCCTATGAACTCAACATAGATGAAGCTACTGAAGCAATCACAGCCCTCTTAGCTGAGGAAATTGATACAAAGGCACCTTACTTTGGAACATTGAAGCAAAATCCAAGATCTCTTTGGGATTATTGGTTGCCACCACTGAGAGGAAAAGAAAGAAAATAGTGAAAAATCTGGAAGAGTATGTTAAAGAATATGAGAAGGATGCACCATTAGAGTTGACCCAAGGATTGGGAGAAGATGAACTGAGTGCAACTAGTAGTAGTGAGAAAGAAGAAGAAGAAGAAGAGAAGAAACCAGTAATTGTTGAGTCCCCGCCAAAGAGAAGAGTGTTGAAATGAAAAGTGTCAATGACACCATCACTAAGGCCTCAGACTAGAAGAACTACTACCAAGACTCCTAAGAAGACTCATGCATCTGCAAAGAGAAAATCCGCTCAACCTAAGGCAATGCCGACCAAGGCTATGAAGAAGTTGAGAAGGAAACTTGTTTTAACAAAGGATGATGAAGAAACAAAAAGTGATGAAGCAATAAAGGGGAAGGCTACACAACAAGGTACACATCAACTCACTGTTGATGAATTATGTCTTAAGATTACTAGCACAGTTGCAGTAGATGAGGTGAAAAGATTAAAGTTTGGAAAAATGAGCTTTGGAGATAAAGAGAAAGTTGAGGATGTTATTCTTGAAATGTTATGCATTTTAAAGATGTTGCCAATTGAGATTGAAAATAGAATTCCAAAGGAATTATGCAACAGGGTCGCACAGAAATGGGAGTATGCTTTGCAAATAGAGAAGGAAATAAGGGAGAGTACATTGGCACAAGTTGAATCCACTCTCACCCCTGCAAACATCAAACAAACAATTGAGCAATATAGAGGCAAGTTTGATCCTAAACTTAGAGCCTATCTCATTCTTCAACACAAGGTTGAAGATGTTGTGCAAGAAAGTTTAAAAATTTGGAAGGTATTGTATGGATTGTTACCCGCCCAGGATGAAGGAAAGAATGAAGGAAAAGATGCTACTACTTCAACAGTTGTTGAACCTGACAACAAGCAACATAAAATGGAGACTGATACTCCTAAGGAAGTGAAATCACATGATACATTTGAGGTTCACATTGTTGACATACCGGGGGAGAGTCCTATCAAGAATTCATTCTTAACTGAGGATGATTTAAAGAACACGAAAGAAACTGACACACCCCTGCTCGGTAGCAACACTGTACTGTTGCAAGTCATGGATTATCCCACCATTACAAGCACACAATCTGCCAATGATAATCCTACTCTACCTAGAGTTGCTACTATTGATAAGTTAGTTGGTACAAGTCTCACCAAGGAACCCATCAAGTTGGTACCACTAACTCAATCTATCGAGGAAGAAGTCAAAGCAAAAGACAACATTCAAAGTCCTCCTAAGGAAGAACACAACATAGAAGAAAAAGGAAGCAAATTAGATAAACAAGTCGTTAGCCCTCATGCCAAGGAGAAGGTGAAAGGAGAAGAAAGCATAAAAGGAAAACTCATTGAAGAACAAGAACCAAAGGAACAAGTGGCAATAAAAGCTCTTGTACAGATGTCGAGTGGAAGCACCCCACTAAGAGGACAAAAGGAGAAAGATGAGGTAACAATTGATGAAGTAATTGTTATTCCTAAATGGGATACAGATAACCTTTCTTATGAGCAACTGCAAATAATGAAAGATTTATTGACAAGAAAGAGCAGGCAAGCAGAACTTCGAAGAGAGCATCAACAAAAATAGGTTCTTCATGAAATTAAAGATATATTTAATGAAGTATATGACTTATCATATGTAAATAGTTATGTTCCCATATTGGAACAACTTGTACACATTGTTCAGAAAGTAAATAATGAAGTTAGTTGTGCAAGTGATAAGTTATTTGAATGGTCAGAAAGGAGATTTGAGACCAAAATGTTAAACAAGATATCTGTCGAGATAGCAGTAAAATAGATTGAGCTATCACATTTGGTAAAGGAGACTGAGGGATTAGTTGTGAACAGACAATCTCTATTGGCCAAGATATGTAATGTTGAACTGTTCATAGAGGAAAATCAACAATTTCTTGAGACTCTCAAGTAAGCAATCAAAGCTACAAGTTAGTCCCTGACCTTGGACACAGACACTAGTGCTGCACATTATGTAAAAATCATGCAGACACAAGGTAAGTTAGCCGAGCTGATGGCTAATGATAGCAAGATTCATTCTCACCTACTCTCTATTCAAACTGTTTTAACACCACATCTTGAGGCTATACAGAGAAAATTAGAAAAGGCTAAAACATTGATCCAGAGTGATCCACATATGTCCATAGCCGAGAGCCTTATCAGTTTAGCTACTGATTTAGAAGTACAAACAAAATTTTTGAACCTTGCTTCAACTACTTGGACCGATGCACTCTACATGATCATGGTGCTGCATAAACCTTTTCTGGAGAAAATTTGTGAGCTACCTATTGATGAAGAAATTAGTCGTGTCAAAAACAAGGGGGAATCATCATGACATGAGTCCGAACAAGGAAAGAATAGGGACAAGTAACAAAATTTTGAATGTGTATATATATCTCAGGGGGAGTATTAGGCTAGTACAAACATATTTTTGTAATTGTTTATACCAATGTCATGACAAAGTGTTTTTGCCACTAATGTCAAAGGGGGAGATTGTAGATCTCTATAGTTTTTGTTGACCATTAGTGTTTCACACTTAGTCATTTATCTAGGCAATGATGGTCGGTCATCACTACGATCGAGTCATTTTGTAAAGGCCGAGTTTTGTATTGTATACTTATCAAGCAGTAGTACTGCTGAGTAAAGTCATGGTCACTATGTTTGTAATATGTTGAGAGTATAGTTATTGTCGAGTTACATATATCAATGATTACCGAGTGACAGAGAATTTCAACCGATGTCGAGTATAGTTAATGTCGAGTGCCAAGAATAACTTTTGCTAAGTTAGCCAGAATTGACATACAAGTTTGGAATGGCACAATGATCGAGGTAAACCATTTTTGGTGATAATAATGTTTTGTATTTTGTCTATTGAGGTAATTACACATCCATATTATTATCATTGATCCATATGTAAAACCTAGAGCCAATCATAAAATTGTATAGTATAGGCGGCAATAGAAATAAATTTGAACCATAGATCTTGAAATGGTAAAACATTTTTGTTGTTATATAAGGGCAAGATCTAAATCAGAGAGAAGAGAGTGTGTGTGTGAATCAGAGAGATAAGATTGAATTAGTATGAGAAAATGATTGGAGAAGTATATTTAGAATAGCTAAGTATTTAGATGAGTTCAGTGACCGAGCTAAGCAGTGAAAGGACAGAATCAAGAAAAGATCAGATAGAAGAGATCAAAATATAAAGTAAAGAGGAGATCTGTAATCTACATATTAGTGCAAACCAAAAGATCAGGTACTGAGACATTTTGACCAGTGTATCAGGGTAAATCTCTTAACCGAGTAGTCTTAGCGGACTTTTTGTAAATCTCTTTACCGAGTGCTTACTTTGTTGTAAGTTTATAAATCCTTTAACAAGGTAGACTATACAAGTCTTTTAGCTTTTAACAGAGCAGGCCTTTCATAGGGTAGATCATGATTTGATCACATTTTGTAAGCCTTAACAGGCAAAACTTATTACTACAGTAGTGAAGATTTGTGGGTGTCATCCCCACCCCAATTTTACCTTTCAAGGGTTTTTGGGTTACCAAAATCTTGGTGTTATGAGTAATTTCATGTATGCTGCTTTATATGTTTTATTGCTTACTATGATCAAGTTTTGTTTTTGTCATGCATATAGCTTTATCAAATCAAAAGGATAAAAGTAGGTAATATCTGATTCACCCCCCCCCCCCCCCCCCCCAGTATTAATTTCCCACTTATACTTCCAACAGTGAAACATGTAGTAATGCATGACAGAATTGATATCTTCATTCTTTGCCTTTTTATTGGTGGAGCACTGTTAGGAGCTCCAATTATTTTGCCACCCTAATTGATAGGGAATTGTGTTAGCACTGTCATTCTTTTCACTTTTGACACTTCCTTTGCTTCATCATCATCTTCTTTAGCCTCTCAAAGATCTTTGATTCTTCATCTTCCCAAGGGATGTTGAGTGCATAGAAGAAGACAAACCTCAAATGGAAATTGCATTGGTATAATGATATACCCCAATGTCATTGTCACATTCCTATAGTTTCATTGAAAGAGTGGTTCATCTTCTCATTCTTTCCAATTCTAACCATTATATATGTCATTGCAATTGGTATTCCATTACTTGTAAAACTACATAAGTGTAGGTAGGACAATTTATGATGACTGCAACTATTCAATGGTATTATGATCATTAATCTAATAACCATGTTATAAGGAAAGATATATATAAAACAATAAAAGGTTCTCACCACTAGTTGATATTTTATAATGAATTTATTTAGGCTTTTGACCTATAAAAGATAGCAGACCCTAATTAAATAAAGTTGACGATTACATATCCTTAGTAGATTCTAGTTCGATTGCATTAATTCTTAAGTGGTGGAAATGGCAGGAATGACACTTCAAAATTTACAATCATGTCATTCAACATTTCTCATGTTGAAAGTAGAGGCATCCTTCAAAACTTGTAATGTATGCAATGACAACAAAATAGAAGGATAAAAAACAAACTTTAAGTTACATAGAATAAATTTTAGGAACGATTCATGTGGGCGAATGAGTTATAGATTGTAATTTGATTGTGTGAATTTCTTAAAAAGTACAAATGGAAATCACACTTGAAAATGTAATTGCAAAAACTCTTCAAAATAGAAATATACACAACCATATGGTGAAATAGGATGAAAAAATACTCATGTATAATTAATATCAGTAAAAAATGTAGTTGGTAATGAAGGAAGAAGAGATACTAAATTTAGGAAAAATAACTTATACAAATAACAAAATTTTCAAATAATTTATGTCACCTCAGTTTGTCCAAAATGGAGTTCAAAAATCCTTTCAGACTGTGATATACAAATAAGAAAATTACTGCTTGAACAATGATAACTTCAAGCAGTTGCCTTGTCGACGATTTTCTTTAACAAAACTTATTTCTTTAAAACACAAAAATTTGACGATTCAAAAGATACTTACATGATTACATGTATTTTATTACCTTGTACCTCACTAACATTTTAGATACACCCATTTCATAATTACTCTTTTTCCTAATCGGTAACACCCAAGAGCCAAAAATATATTAAATTATTGTAAGTAGATACATTAGAATGTAGAAGGATGAGTGTGTTCAAAACAACTACTAGGTTTAGAGAGAAAAAATAAAATGGAAAATTGCCTATTAACACAACTACCATATCACATGACAATAAACCTACAAGTAAACCCTATCCATTTCTCCTTGAATGAGGATGGGGAAATAGAAAATTATTGCAAAATGCCCTGAATCCTATTAAAAATTGACATACCTAAACCACTCATTTTCACTATATAAATATGTGAAAAAAGAGAACAAAAAGCTAGAAAGATGACATTTAATTGCAGAGTACACGGAGGCACCCAAAATGAAAGAGCCTACAAGCCCACATCGATCCTATTTGGCCCACTAATATCATTTCTAGTAATAACACACTAACCAACACCAACATTGTCATCATCCCTCCCTTAAATAGCCTATGTAGCCTCTACAATTTTGACACCAAAGGCCTCCCCCTCTAAGTTGTCATCAAGATCTTCTTCATGGAGGTATAATTTAATCTAGTCCCTATCTTTAATGAAACTCGTACCTATAAGCTTTTGGTGAAAGCACAAGCTTCTTAGAATCTCCACCAGCTAATTCTTAAAAATTTCCATAAGTTGAGTAGAAAGAATATGAAACCTTACAACTACTCAGTCCCCTTGATGAACAACAAATTAGTCTTTTGGCAGGGGAATCGTATGGTTCTCATCAATGTTGGTGAGCACTAAATGTAGCTCACCTAGAAATGTCTTCTTGAATAATTTATGGCATAAAATTATTAAAAAGACTTTACAACCCTCAACTAAGATAATTATGGCCAAAAAAATGGCTATGATGTCCATCTTGACTCTATATTTGTGATTCACCAAGATGCAAATTTGGACCAATTTTTTTTTACTACATGCACAATAAGAAAACTGGGGTGATTCAAAATCTCTTGCACTCACCTATCTGTAACATCTTTGACAAAGGAAATTTGCTCTTTGTTGCAAAGAAGGTGGATAGGGGAATCCATGGATAGAAGAGATAAAAGCATAGATAGCTAACAAAAAGTGGAATCAAACTCCAAAGGGAAAATACAAATACAAGGGTAGGGTAGAATATGAAGAATTGTAGCATTGCCAACCGATAATCTCTTACATGTTACTTTCTCTTCCTATTTTACATACACAATATAGACATTATAAAATATAATACACTAAATCTTAACAAACTTTTCATTTTATTATACAACTATTAATAATTACATATATCAAACAAAACTTGAACTAATCACATAAATATGCAGAATAAAGACAATTATTTTGTGCAAACAAGTAAGGAAGAATACTAACAATGTTAAAATATACCTATTCATTACATGTTAATGATGAATTACAACATTATAGGGCACATGGTACATCTTCTCTAATAATTTATTTTTATATTCATAAAACTAAGATGATTGCCTTTTGTGTGCTATATAAATGAAAATTGATATCAATTGTTGCATGACATAATGCGAGCCCTCAAATTCTTTCCAATTCCAACCCATTGAAACTTTTGGTGCAATTAATATTTGCTTGCCTGTCAAACAACATATGTATGGACATTATGTTGATCAATTGATTACATATAAATAATCAATAACAATGTTACATTGTGGGCATTACTCTATTTTAATATTGGTTGCATAGCATAGTTCAGAAGGTTTTGACTCTAGCTTCAGGATCTTGACAACACCCTTCTTGTTTAGCATATTGTTGTAGTAAAACAAATCAAAATAAAAACTGCCCCTACATGTGACATTATCTGAACATATATAGAGATTAAATTGTGATTTTTCAAACAGTGATCTTGTTCTTTTTTTGTAACTGTAATCTTGAAAAACATAGAAAAAATCCATATTTGCCAAATTGTTGCTATCAAAAATTTGTCACGAATATCTTTGTTCAAGCTCAATGCATCAAAAAAGGAGATGAAATTGGAATCATCTACTTCCTCTTTCAAGGTAGGTGTTGTGTGCTAAAATGTTGACACACTTCTATGATTCATTATATCCAAGATTGCTCAAGAATGAGGTTTCAAATGGCAACTCATAGCTCTCTATTCATGGAGTGCAAGGGTTTATAATGGAGGCCCTCAGTTTAGACCTAGTTTGTGCCTATGCAAGTACACTATAAAATGAGAGATTCAAAGAGGAAAAGCAAGAGTGCTAGTCTCCATGATCATCAAGTATGCATGCAAATGAAAATGGAAGCTATTCTATATGATAACAATGCATGGAAGCAAACTAATCTATGAAAGGAAATATGCATGCAAGATTATTCTATGAAATGAAATATGAATCTAATCTAACATGCAAGTGCAAGAGTAATCTAAATGGATTGTCATGGAAGCATGAGAGAAGAAGACAGGAAAAGAGAAGTTGCAATGTTCAAGCTCAAGTGTTCAAATTCTCCTCCAAAATCGCTCTCCAAACCTGCAGCATAACAATACATAAAATCTTGGATTCTAAAATCTAGATGCCTAAATTGAGTAGGAGAGGGCTCCTTATAAAATATTTAGAAATGAATGGATGGTCAAGATTAAGAGGCAAAAAGAAATGAGCAATGGTGGAGATTAAATCTTGGTTGATCCATGTTCTCAAGAGTTTCAAGAGGCAAAATCAATAGGCATAATTGTTATACACTGAATTTGCACCTCTGATCTCGAGCTCTCTTGGTCTTGATAATCCAGTATAACATGGGAATCATCTCAAGGTTGTGGGACCTTTTACTAACCGAGATGAGACCTCCAGATTCTAGGCTGGTTCCTCTTGGATAGTCACCCTGATTTTCTCTTAAATAGGAAATGTAAAACTTTGAGGGGAAAGGGATAGAAGGAATGCATGAAAGGGAAATGACTGAAAGCAAATCTATTGTACTAGGTGATGCACTGAAACTAGGGTATGAATTGCAGTATGAAGGATGAAACCAATACACAATCCTAGGTCTAGGAGATTACAACTCAATGAATAGGCATGCATAAGTATTTTATAAAGGGGTCTGCAGTAAAGGAATACTATGCAGGGAAAAAGGAATTTCTCAAGACAACAGTACTCCTAAAGAGTCAGACACAGACTACAACCTATAGACAAACATTCATCTTTGCAATTGGGTATATGAATGAGACAGATTTCCAGGGGTGGAAGTATGCCCACAAAAGCATTCGAATTAGATCGTTCACTAGCATACACATGAATTGCAAAAAGAAAGAGGAATAAAAAAAAAACCTAAGAGTTACTGAAACATACATATACTAAATTCAATAAGAGGTAATCCAGACAAGCAAGCATGAGGACAACAAGAATGTCACAGAATACTTTGCAATGTTTGAATTCATCAATGAGAATCTATAGGATGTGGAAAAGCAAAAGGGGCAAAAGAAATGCCACAGATAGCTTCCCAAGAAAGAGGCTTTCTGTTTTACAAACATGTGAATTCTAAGCACTACAGGCTCCAAAAAAGAATATATACATCCCCTGCACGCAGGCAGGAATCAAAATATCTCCTTAGGGTTACATAAATCTACAATAGAATAATCACCCCTAAAACCAGTCACTTCTGATCATAAATGTGCTCTGTAAATATCATGGTCGATCAGATATTTCATTTGCGTGCCCCAACCCTGTACCGCAATCAACCTTACCAAGACAAAAAATGACCCCTAACGGCCGCCCAGACCTCCTCATCATCTTCCCATAACTGTGCATGCCCTAGCGACATAAATTTCTTGAGCTACCCGCACCTACAACATTCACCTTGGAAGAGAGTCCGCGAAAATAAGCTACACCGCTTTGACAAAGTAATGGTTGCATGATCGCATGAGCTGAAAGGCCTTCATGTGATCATGCAACAAGTTTTTGAAAACTTGCCTCTGCCCTTCGAAAATGTCAACAGTCGCATGATCGCATGAGCCCGAAAGGCCTTCATGTGATCATGCGACAAGCTTTTTTGAAAACTTGCCCTGCCGCCACATAAGCATCGCTCAGGACCCACAAGACATCACACTTGTCAAACCCTACCACGCGGCCCAACAAGAGCTGACCACAAGGCTGGACCCATGACCACACCGCTTGAAAGCATCAGGAGGATCTAACGGTGGTCACATGATCGCATGGGATCAAAAGATCCCATGCAAACATGCGACCACCATAGATCTTGCATCTACAAGGGCCCATAACAACCTCTGCTGACCGCTAAGAAATGGATACATCACTGTCCGAGGACCCACCAGCAAGTCGTAAGCTCATTGACCGCTAATGGTTTGTCGCATGGTTGCATGGGCTCGGAAGAGCCCATGCGATCATGCGACCAACCGAAAGGTGTTAGCCACTGACCGCCACCGTCACCACCAAAACCATTGACGGTTTTTCGCATGGTCGCATGGGCTCGGAAGAGCCCATGCAATCATGCAACCAACCATAGGATGTTAGCCGATAACCAGACATGTCACCTCGTTGTTTGTTGACTGCTTGGATGAGCCTGCGGTGCCGCATCAATGATTGTCGTATGATCTCATGGGATTAGAAGATCCCATGCGATCATGCGACAGCCGTCGGATCTTCCTACACTGGCACGACCTTGAGGAACTGGGACCCGCCTAGTCAGAGTTGCGCACTTAGGGTCAAAAACACAGAGGGTTTTTTAGCGAAGGTCGAAAACACAAAATTTTCAGAGCAGAGGTCGAAAACACACCGAGCTTTCAGACCAAAAGGGCAGAAACATCTTGAGCCTTCATAGAGAATGTCAAAAACACACTGGGTTTTTGACACTTGAGCAATTCTTTGGAAAAAATAGGACCGTGGCCAAAAAATGAACGACAAGGAAATTTTGGGCAACAATAATTAAGAGGCAAAATAATGAGTGGTTGAGATAAAGAGGCAAAAACCTTTTTCAAAAATTCAAAAGATTCTATCTCATTGGAAAGTGCACTTTTCTTTTTATTTTTATTTTATTATTTATTTATTATTTTTAGCAAAGTGATTTCCATTATTTAATTAAAAGATTTTTTTTTATTTAAAAGGGATTATGTTCTTTTAATTAAATGAGACTTAGGATAAATTATCAAACCTTAGGAAATATTGAAATAATTGAATTAATTATGATTTGATCAAGGAAATTGATTTGAATTGAAAATATTACA
Organism: Chamaecyparis obtusa; assembly: GCA_027943335.1. Classification (NCBI taxonomy): domain Eukaryota; kingdom Viridiplantae; phylum Streptophyta; class Pinopsida; order Cupressales; family Cupressaceae; genus Chamaecyparis; species Chamaecyparis obtusa. Next base: position 951,473 of record BSBK01002440.1, on the reverse strand, counting down.
AGACATTGATTCAGGAAATTGATAAATTGATTTCATCATTTGATAAATTGAAGAATGGGGGCCCGTAGTCTAGGCGACCATTTTAGGGTGCATACATTTGCCCCTCTTTGACTAATGTGTGATCTTTATGGGAACACATGTAGTCAAAGAATGCAATTGATGTGTGAGATCAATTTGGGATCACAAAACAACCCAGATGTGTGATCGACGGATGGGAACACATAAGGACAAAGATAAGTTGATTGAAAAAGATAAGGTCAACACCCTGTAAATAGGTAATTGACATGTCCAAGATAAGAATCTCAAGCAAGGTTGCCTCAAGCGGAGCAATTGATAGGATTGAAGTTTGATAAGTACTGCCCCCTCATGATCAAAATTGAAATGAGATAGAGGAGAAACAAAAAATTGATAAATTTGATCAAATCAAACTAAAAATAAGGTTCTTGATATAAGATGAAAGATATAAGGATCACAGAACCAAGGTAGATCATCAAGCATGAAAGATTATGCCCCAAGGTTGAATTAGAAGAAAAGAAGTGGGGTGAAAGCGAATGGGAGATAGAATTTTGGAAGAGGTGGAAAGAAATGGAGAGAAGAAAGAGAATTTGCCTTAAGAAAGAGAATGCCCCAAAATCAATCAACTGTTTAAGATAGAAAATTTTGATTGAGATCACGAAAGAAGATAAGGAAATAAAGATCAAAACATGACCACAGTTGATTAAAAGTCCAAAAGAAAGATGAAGGAAAACCCTCTCAAACTCATAATGCATCCTAAAAATGCATATTAACATGAAGTCTAACAATGCAAGCTATATGAAAATGCAAAGGTGTACTTGCAATAGAGAAACTGTAACATAGGATTTTGTGTTCATCATTCATTAGAGAATGTTAAGGTACTTATTTTTATCATTGGGCCATTATTAACCGACATCAGAAAATCACACAATCATCACTAATCACAAGCACAACTATGAAGATATGAATGTGATTTATATCGGATTGGAATGTGGAAAGATTCTAACATAAGCATCGAAGACATAAAGGTCAAGATGACTTCGATGTTAGCTTACCCAATTTAATGTAGCAAAACCACGCTCGCATCAAGGCATAGATGTCAGGATGACCATAAGAACAGTTGTGCAAAAACAGTCAAGGATGATGCCTCAAATCTCCTAAGTGTTTCAAGAGGACAACAAGAGACACTCTAGAGCTTCAAGACCACACCCACAAGAAGAAAGCAAATAAAAACATGCCCCATGTCCCAAGTCCTCTAGCTATGCATACCGGAGAGACTTATTAGACAAGGACACTCAATGAAAATCAATAATAGTCAGCACACAAAGAAAATATCATGACATAGCTCAAGCATTAAGTGTTGTGTTTAAAAATTTAAGTGTGTTAACTGATATTGAGTTCCAAGAATAAGGATCGAATGCTTACAAGTAGGTAAGATCACATGACAAAACTGGGTAAAACCAAACTAATAAGTGTTGAAAAACACTCGATGTCAGGGGTTGTGTTGAAAAACATAGTTGGGGTGGTGTTGAAAAACACCATTTGTGAGGTGTCCTAAAGACTAACGCATCCAAGAGACCAAAGCTAACACAGTTATGCCCCCTAGATAAAGACAAAGATCAATTCCAAACCAAGGCAACAAGGACAAGGCATGATGGAGAAAGGCTAAGTGTCGAGGACACGTGCTGAGAAACAAGGGTGCAAAGGCCTCAAGTAGTGCTCGTTTCCAAGTTTTCACCACTTGGATTTTATTGCAATTTTTTTATTTATTTTTTAGGACTTTTTATAATTTTTTTGTATTTTTGCTACCAAGGCGTCTGTTTCCAGGTTTTCACCAAGGCACTTTTTCTTCTTTTTTTTTAATTTTTTTTAATTTTTTTTGGTTTTTTGGAATATATAATTTTTTTTGGAGATACATCAAAGCTCCTATTTCTAGGTTTTCACTAAGATGATCATTTTTTCAGGACATTTTCCAATTTTTAGAATTGTTGACAATATATCATTTTTTTGGATTTTTTCAGGATTAATAAGTATGTACAAAGGATGCCCTCAGACAAAATGGGCATCATGGATAGAACTTCTTTAGGTGCAAGACATTGATTGGATCAAGGAGTTTCTCTCCCACTGCTATAGACAGTAAATAAGCACTTGACCCAAAAGTTGTTGTAATGATGTAAGTGTCGCCCAAATTTTCCTATGCATACAAATTTGGCTAAAACCTACTCCAGGGCCTCTATTTTTACCATGTCTACCATCCCTGAAATTTTCATGAAATTATACCCTTTTCTCTAGCCTCTGCAATTTATTTTACTCCCTGGTCTGCAGTTGAAAAGTTTGAAAAAACTAGCCGTTACCCTAAAAAACCCTAAGCCTTGTTATATTTTCATGTTACCTTTTTTGGCAACTTAAGTCATTCCAATTTGCATGTGCACAAAATATCTCCTAAGTTCGGTGGTTTAATTTTTCCTAAGTCTCAGTGCATAAAACATTTTCCTAAGGTTAAGTTTCAGCTCAATCTGATGGTCTTTGCCATTCCGCAAGCCAAAGATGTGCGTGTTACGATCATGGTATAGCAAGAACCGTTGATCTTGTTTTTCTTCTTGTGTTATACTGTGTCAATGGGACCGGTGCCACCTCATCTTATTCGGCAGCTCCTGATTAGTCGGCTGGCTAGTGATTCAGCGGTTGTCAGCGGGCCCTTTCCTTTTGGCGTGTTAAGTTCTAACCGCATCATGTGGCTGTTGTTATACTGTTGAAGGAAGATGCGACCTATTTAATCTGGCAATATAGCGACAGTCGTAGATCCTTCTCCATTGCCTGGCTTCTGACAGTGGGTCATGTGTCAGAGAGATGCTACGTGTATCTCGGTTGTCAATTTCTCATTGGCCGACTGGTGTGCGATGTGGAAATGTGTCGGTGGGACCAGTCCCTTTTAGCAGTCAGAGGCTCTAACATCTGCAGAGGATCGACAATCAGCATATGTTCGCAAGGGTTTGTGTCAGGGCTTGTGATCATGCGACAACCGTTGATCTTGCTTTATCTTTGGGCTCTGTCAAGTGGGTCCAATGTCAGAAGGTATGCAATGTGTATCTAAAATGGCGTAGTTTGATTGATTATTTAGTATGCTACGTGGCGATTGTCAGTGGGCCCGTGGGGTCAAGGCTTTCTAAAGTGATTAACTCTCTGTAGGATCTCGCAACTATCATTACATCGTGGATCCAAGATGCTCAACTTTTTAGCATGGCGGTATAGCGACAACCGTCTGATGTACTCTCAAGGCCATGGGTCCAAGGTCTTGTCAGAGATGTTGATTTGCTCACTTTCGATTGGTTGCTGACTTCCACGATGGTGGTTGACTTGTCAGAAGGGTTTTTAACTATTTTAAAAGGCACATCTGGGCTATTCATCTGCCGGGAAGGTTATTCATCGATGGTCAGGTTTTAAAATTTGACCTGCTAGCCGTTATATTCAAATTTAAATATTTCTCTGTAGGGGTTTTTTTGGCTAGGGTTTGCATTTTGTGGCCATGCACGACAGTTCGAGTTGTTGGAATTTATTTCTTCAGGACAGGGATGGTTGGAAAGATGATAATAGACAATCTGATTGTCGGCACCATGGATTTCATAGAGTATCATGTCATGTTGAAGCTTTAATGAGCTTGGCGCCACCTTGCAGAGTTAATCTTTTTAAACCCAAATATCTATAAGATCAGATTGGATGCATTCATGGCTTAGTAGAGTTGCAGGTGGGTAGATGGATCAAGGCGGTTGTGTCCGCAGGTTGATGTAGTACAGAAATGGGCACGAAAACAAGTATCTGATCGGCCATGATGTTGCAGAGATATTTTTATGATCATATTTGATAGGCAGTTAGGGTTTGATATTTTATTGTAGAACCATGTAACCCTGATTAGGTTTTGACTCCGGCCTGTGTGCCAAAAGGAGATGTATATATTGTATTTTTGGAGCCTTAGTGCTCAGAGGTTAGAGAGTTCACACTTTGTAAAGAAGAAAAGGCTCTTTTCTTAGAAGGCTATCTGTGACATTTTCTTGTACTCTAGTTTTCTACATTCTATAACCTCCCATTGATAATTTAGAGATTGAAGATATTTTGTGATCATTCCCATGTCCCTATGCCTTCTTGTGTGAGTTATCTCTTAATGGATCCATTATTTATATGTTTCTCAATGATATCTTAGGGTTCTTGATCATTCTTTCTTCCTACAATTCATGTGTATTATTGTGAATGATTTGATGTGAATACTTTTGTGGATATACTACAACCCCTTAACAATCTTGTCTCATTCATATACCTAGTTGCAGAGGTGAATGTTTGTTTGCAGGTCATAGATTGTTGTCTACTCCAAAGAGTGTCATGGTTTGTGAAAGAATCTCTTTCTTTCCCTGAATACCCTCTTTATTTGCAGACCCCTCTATGAAATACTTATGCAAGCCTATTCAGTGATTTGTGATCTAATAGACCTAAGTCTTTCATTGGTTTCATCCTACATACTGAGATCCGAACCCTAGTTTATGTACATCACCTAGTAGGTAGTTTGCTTTCAATCTTTTCCCTTTCCAAGCATTCCTTCTATCCTTTTCCCTCAAGAGTTTACTTTTTCATGTCTAGAAGAAAATTAAGATGATTATCCAAGAGGAACCAGCCTAGAACCTGGAGGTCTCATCTTAGTTAGCATAGGTCCCACACCTGGAGATGATTCCCATGTTATACTAGGTTATCAAGACTACAAGAGCTTGAAACAAGGGTGCAAACTTAGTGTATAACAGTAAGGTCCAAGCCAATTAGGTTCAAATTTTTCCTTTTGATCTCTATGTTGTTGATTCTTAGGATTTTAATGTAGGACAAGATCTCCCACTTAGAATTCTCTAGGGTGAACGTTTTTGTTGAAGGCTTTGGACATGTGCTTTTAATAAACCCTCATATGGTCAAATGATGCTTGACATTTCTCATCTAGAAGTTCTAACTCTTGAAGTCTCATGGCATGGTAGCCTTCATCTATAACTAGACCTTTGAGGGAAACTCTAAGTGAAAGAATCTCAACCTCTAAAGGATACACTGCTTTAGCACCATATGTAAGGGCAAAAGGAGTAGCCCCAGTAGGAGTATGAATACTCATTCTATAGGCCCAAAAAGCTAGATTTATCTGTAAATGTCAATCTCTACCACTCTTACAAATTGTTCTATGTAGGATTTTAAGAATAGTTTTGTTTGATGCCTCTGCTTGACCATTTCCCTGTGGGAAGTAAATAGAGGACCAATGTTGTTTAATCTTGAATTTCTTGCAGATTTGTTTAAGGTCTTTATTTTTTAACTGGCCTCCATTGTCAGTGATAATCTCGGAAGGCACTCCATATCGACAGATGATATGGTTTAGAATGAATAGAGAAACTATCTTTCCTAAGGCAAAAGAAAGTGGGACAACTTCTACCCATTTAGTGAAGTAATCAGTAGCAGTGATAATAAACTTGTGTCCACCTAATAAGTTGGGATTAATCTTCCCAATAAGATCAAAGGTTGATTGCTGAAATGGCCAATGAGATATAGAAGGAATGAGCTCCCTGTCTGGAGCATGTATCAGGTTACCATGTTTTTGACACTTTTCACATGACTTTGCAAAAGCTACTGCATCAATCTGCATCGTAGGCCAATAGTACCCGCCCTAAGCAGCCTTCGGGCCATGGCAAGACCTTAGAATGTCCCCCATAGATGCCCTCGTGGATGTCAACTAACACTTGGTCAGATTCTTCCTTTTCTAAGCATCTAAGAAGTGTTCCATCTAGACCCCTCTTATACAAATCACCAAAGATAAGGGAATGGCGAGAGACATTTTGGATAAGGTTTCTGCATTCATATCGGTTAAAGGTTTCAGGGAATGCCATCACGAAGGTATGAGTAAATGGCACCATAACGGGATGACTCATGACCAACAAGGGTACAAATGACATGACTTTCTTGGTAGTCATAGATAGGGTGATGTAGCTCTTCCACCAGGAACTCAAATCTAGATTCATGTTCCCCTAACTGAATGAGTGAAGCAAGTGTAGCCATAGCATCAGCTGCTTTGTTTTCTACTCTAGGGATTTGCTGAAACGTGACAAATGTGAAGTATCATTTCAAGGAATCAACCATTTTCTTGTAAGGTACCAATTTCTCATTTTTTGTTTAATATTCATCATTGACTTGGTTGATTATCAGATGTGAATCCCCATAGATGTGTGACTCTGTGATTCTCTATTTTATGGCCATCTTAAGTCCATTTGTTAAAGCTTCATACTCAATAATGTTGTTTGTACATGGGAACCATAACTTGTAAGACTTAGGAATCATGTACCCATGAGGAGAAAAAAACAACACACCACCTCCTAAATTGTTTTGCTTAAAGGATCCATCATAGAATATCTGCCATGTTCTTTGAGTCATATACATGAGGTGTTCATCTGGGAAGTCAACTTGAATAGATGCATTATCTTGTATTGGGAAATCAGACAATTGATTTGATATGGCTTGTCCTTTGATTTCTTTACGCTCAATGTACTCTATGTCAAACTCTGAGAGGATCATCATCCATTTAGCAAGTCTACTTGTGAGGGCAGCCTTACCTAGTAAATACTTAAGCGGATCTATTTTTTCTATGAGGTGTATAGTGTGCACAAGCATGTAATGTCACAACTTTCTTTCCCATGTTCATCAAGTTGAGCTAGTAATGCCCCCAAGGAAGATTTTGTCACTGAAATGTATAGAATAAGTGGTTTCCTTGGGATAGGAGGCATTAAAATGGGAGGATTTGACAAGAATTTCTTGATTTGACCTATGCTCTTTTGACAATCCTCATTCCAAACACATTTGACTCCTTTATGTAAGTTCTTGTTGAAAGGTTGAGCTCTATCTGCCAACTATGAAATGAATCTCCTTATGGATTGAAGACGTCCTTGAAGACTCCTCATTTGACTAATGTTTCTAGGAGGTGGCATATCTATGATTGCTTGGAATTTTTTAGGGTCTACCTCTATTCCTTTTGCTGAAATGATGAATCCTAGTAGTTTTCCAGAGGTGACACCAAAGGCACACTTTTTAGGATTTAACCTTAGTTGAAATTGTTCCATGCGATCTAGAATGACTTCTAAATCATCTAAGTGTGTGTCTCTTTTCTTAGACTTGGCCAAGGTGTCATCCACATAATCTTCCATGTTTTTAAGCATCATGTCATGAAAAATGGTTGTCATAGCTCATTGATAGGTGGATCCTATTTTTTTTAATCCAAAAGGCATAACGTTCCAACAATAGGTACCCCATGCACAAGTGAATGCATTCTTTTCTTGATCTTCAAGAGCTATCTTAATCTGATTGTATCCGAAAAAACCATCCATTAAGGAATAAATCTCATAACCCACAATCATATCGACTATCATGTCTATATTGGGAAGTGGAAAGTCATCCTTTGGGCATGCTCTATTGACATCTCTAAAATCTATGCAAATTCGAATGGATTTTTCATGTTTGGAAACTGGTACAATGTTTGATATCCATTCAACATAGTTAATAGCTCTTATGAATCCTACACCAAGGAGTTTCTCCAATTCTTCTTTGACTAGGAGAGCTATGTGAGGATGTATCTTTCTCAATTTTCGTTTAACTACCAGTTTGACACCTAGAGCTATGGACAAGTGATGCATGAAAATATTAGTGTCCAACCCTGACATATCTGAATAAGTCCATACAAAGTTGATCTTCTTTTTCTATAAGAACTTAGTGTAAGCTTCTTTTTCTTGTGGTGACAAGGATTGAGCCAAGTGTACTATCTATGGAGCCTCATCTACACCCAAATTGATTGTTTGTGTTGGTTCAATAAGCACTAAAAAACTATCTTGAAAGTAGCTAGGGAGATGATCAAGTACCTCATCCTTAGGTGCCTCAAAGAGGTTTTCAACCTTGGATACATCATTTCTTTTTATTTTGTGACTAAGGTACTTGATGTTTGGCTCTATCATGCTGGTAGATAGTTCACTGGTGGAAGAGACTATGGGTTCAATGGCATTCAAGTAACAGGTTATCTCATAATCATTTTGGAACGTTAAGATCTCAGGTTCTTGATAGCGTTGGGACAAATCAATGAGGTTAGGATGAATAAGAGGTAAGTCAATGACTGGTTCAAGGTTGTGAATGTGAATGATATCATCTCTGGTGACCGAAGAGTCAGATTCTGTCAAGTATCCTTCTTAGCTACCCAAATCGGGATTCGTCCTAACAAGTGAAGAATCATCTACTAAGGAAACATGTGGACTCAAATCCTCTGATCCTACACATGAATCTTTGGCTACCTCGGGTTGAGAACTATAAGTGTGGATGACATCAACATCCATGTAAACTGTGGAAGGCTTTGAGAAGGTGTCCCATTCATACTCATATGAACTTGTTTCTAAACTTTGACTAGGATGTTTACACCATGAAGGTTTAGGATGTCTTGATGTGGAAGTTCTAATGTCATTAAGGGTAACACCTTCTCTCTCCATCAAATGAATAGTATTCTTTCATTGACATTCTCTAATAGGAACTTCTACATCTGATTCATCTTATTCTAAGGTTTCAACTATCTCATGAGTGACTGGACTATTTGAATCTCCCCGAAGGAGATTAGTGGAAGGGACCCAATCTTCACACATATCTTTCTGATTTGTCAAATTAGGTATGCATTCTGGTTCATCTTCACTATCTGACTCATCAAGGATAGGAGTAGTGTTCTTGTTACGATTCACAAATCCTAGACCAACCATCTTCTTAGACTTGCATCCAAAAAGATCATGATTAAGGGGTTCAGCTCTAGCATCCAATCTGTGACTAAGAGGGCCATGTCCATGATAGCCCATCTATTTGACAAAAGTATACCCTCTTCCGTAAGCCTTAGGAGAGGGAGAGAAGTTCTCATTGTGCATGTATTTCTCTTCTCTATAATCCAATCTTTAATAGCCACATCTTCTTTCTCATCTTGAATAGGCACTAAGGACTCCACAAACATGCCAAATAAAGTCATAGCTGAAGAGGAAGGTCTCATTTCTTGTGAAGGCTTGCCATAAGACCTAGGTGAAACTACTAGTGTTCTGAGGGAGTTGAGTTGATACCCCACCATGCCAAGGTCTATTGACTTGAACTTGTCTTTATATTCAGCTAAATTTGCATTGAAGTCTTATGCTTCTCTATTGAGGGGAACATGAGCACTCACTGAAACTGAGTTAACAGATAAAGTGTTATCCCCAAGTATATAAATATTTGAACAATTGTAGGGGAACTTAATACACTAATGATAGGTAGACGACACTACTTGCATATCATGAATCCACGGTCTACCAAGTAAGATATTGTACACAAGGGGGCTAGCATAAACTATTTGGAACAAAACATCTTTTTCAATAGGGTCAATCCTAACAGGAAGGATGACCAACCCCTTGGAACTTCTTTCCGCCTCATCATAAGCTTTGATAGTGATCTTTTTCTGGTATCTATGACTTGTTTAGAATAACCCAACGTCTTCAAAAGACTCAAGGAACAAATATTAATCCCAGCACCCCCATCTATCAACATGCACCTAACATAGGTTTTGTGGATCATGACCTCAATATGAAGAGCGAGATTATGTGGGTGGCTCAAAGCTTTATCATCATCCTTTGAAAAGGTAAGGTAATGAGGGCTAGCAATATGGTTAACCATGTTCTGGAATTGATCAATGTCTAAGTTGTTGGGGATGTTCACTGTGCGCAAAGCATCCTCAAGGACTTGCTTGTGTCTCGAAGACAACTCTAAGAGCTCAAAGATCGAAATCTAAGCTAGTGTTCTTTGCAATTGATCGACAAGATTATAGCTTGACTTAGGATTGATTGCTGGTTTTGAGGTGACATTTTTGGATGTCACTTGCTTTGGTTTACTTGGTTGACTTGAATTGGATCCTCTAATGACAAGGGGAACTTGACTTCATTTGACAACATTGAGAATTTGAGACGACACTCTAGAGTGAGGACCCCTTAGCACCAGGATGTATTCTTCATCAAAGATAGGAGGAGAGTCCATTTCTAAATCATAGCCATAGGGATCTTTATTCCTCATCATGTTGACATTCTCTTCTACAACTTCAAGCATGTTGACAACATTCTCTACATTTGTGTAAGTGTAATTGACCTTAGCCTTGCCATTCTTAGGTTTAGAGGTTTTCCCCTTCTCATACTTGGGCAAAGGTTCTTTGAATGCCTTATGGTCGACATTGGTGTTCAATCCATCTACCTTAAGTTTTTCATTCTCAATGAGATCTTGGATGATATGTTTAAGTTTCCAGTAGTTTTCAATATCATGTCCAATGCCATTTTGAAACTTACAAAAGGCTTTCTCATCCCACTAATGTGGCTTAACATCAGGTATATAATGCTTTGCGAGGTCTTGAGGATGCACAAGGTTGTTGGCAATGAGTGTTTTTAAGACATCCTCATATGAATCACCAAGTTTTGAAAACTGACGTCTCTCTTTCTTAGGCTTATCTTGGTATCTTGGCTCATGCTCTTATTGATTTGATGCGTTGAGTTTCATGGCTTGAACAACACTAGACAAGTGGAGAACAACTTGATCTTTGGGTTGAGATGAGTCCACAACTCCATCATTGACCACTTGTTTGTTCCTATTCCAATGTGAGTTCTTTCCTTTATCCTTGTTAGAGTTGTTATTTTGACCATTTTTGTTGTTTTTGTTGTTGTTGTTTCCATGTTTGGTCAAAATTCCTTGTTTTCTCAAAACATCCTCAATCCTACATGTGGTTTCAACCATGGTGTCAAAGGAATCAAAAACCAACTTCCTAACTTCATACCGCATTTCGGGAACCAATTTGCTAACAAAGCTGTCAATCTTCTCATTTTCAGGACTGGTCCTAGAGTAGTGAGAGCATTGTCATCTCCACCTTTGCAAGAAAGTGACAAAGGATTCCCCTTGATTTTTCTTTAAGTTGCATAAGTCCAACATGGTGAGAGATATTGAAAGGTTGTATGCAAAGTATTGGACAAATCTATGGACGAGCTCTTTGAAAGTCTTAACGGGGGGAGTTATGTTGGTGAACCATTCCATCGTTGACCCTTAAGACTCCTTGGGAAAAATCTCATAAGGTACAAGTCATCTTGATGGAACTTAAAACTCATGGTATAGAATTGACGCACATGATCATGTGGGTCTCCATTCCCATCGTACTTTTCATATTGAGGGATCTCAACCTTTCTAGGGAAGTCTTTCATGTTAACACTTTTGTCAACAGGATTAGGACAAATTGAATCAAGTGAGAATGAACTCTTGGGTGCCAACATATTCTCCATCATACTCTTAATTTGTTTGATCTTTTCTTCTTGAGATGGACCTTTCTTATTAATCTTCTTGTCCACATCAAAGTTGTAGGGGACTCTAGCGCCCTTGTTGATTAAACTCTCTAGGAACTTGTCTTTGTTTTTCTCTAAGTATCTCTCCACATACTACTGGAAGAGTGGTTTTTGTTGTATCTTCATGAAGTCTTGGGAGTTGAGGTCAAAACTTGAGCTACTACCCCCATATTGTGAACCATGGTGAGCACATTGTGAAGTTTTTCTTGAGTTCCTAAGAGGTGTTCATCTCCAATAATGATCATGTTGTGAAGCCCTTCTTCCTCTAGGGCTAGGAGATCGTGAAGGTATTATTGAACATCTTCCACTTCATGGAGTCTTAGGAGGAGTGGATGGAGGAGAGCTATTTCCACCACCAACACGCATGTTGTTAAATTGATCATTAAGTTGTTGGGCCAAGAGTCTATCTTGCTCTTCCTAGAAGGCTCTCTTTCTATCTCCAACAAGGCTTATCTCTCCAACTCCAGGAGTCTAAACTACTCTTCCTTTTCACTCATGTATCTTGAAGTTGTTTTGAGTGCTGAGCTTGGTCTTGAATGTCTAAAAAAGTCATTGGTGTATGTTGCATTCACACAAGTGTCATAGGGTCCATCATCTTGGTTTTCATGTTGTGATTGTTCTTCTTGATAGGCTTGTCTCTTATCTCTTTTAACCCTTTGGTGTGCATCCAAATATCTAGTTGAGATAAGGGGCGAGACCGGTCAATGTTCATGAGAGGAATTGCCAAACAAAATGGTATCTCTATATTTTTCAAATATGTTATCAAGGCATTTAACCATTTCTTCCCTATCTCATCGAGTCATTATGTAACTCAAATCCATATCTGAGCGAGAATATGCTAAGGGTGTACTCAACTCACTAAGGTTACTCTTGGGATCAAACCAAACTTCTGAGTTGTTCCTGGGTGATTGGTCAAATACGGGTTCTTTTCCCTTACATTTTTGGTGAGTTTGAACTAAGGGTAATTGGTCAAAGACTACTTGAGGTTGCTTTCCTTGATTTACTTGATATCTTTTTGTAACCTACATGAAAGAAAAGGTACTAGGTGATAAGATGACCCTAAGAAACGTTGGTACCAAACTAGGATAGTAAAAGCACTCACTTGTCCAAAAGAGAGGTGATAAGATAGAATTTTACAAGAGTTGTAAACCAACACTGCCACAGAGGTGCCCACTAAACGGGTGAATACCCTAACACATATGGATCAGGAGGATGATTTACCCAAGTTATATTGATTGAATTTGAATTTGTATAGAAGTGAATGGACAAGAGATTACTAAAACTCTCCAAGTGTGTTATCAAAGGATCCAAAGGTTTATCTTCTCAACAAGGATGGTTTCTAGCTCATCGACTCCAAGAAAGGTCACTCGTGAAATCAAAGATTACTAGTTCAAGAGGTCAAAACGCAAGAATCTAAGGTGCAAACAAGCTTCTAACAGTGGGGTAAGTGACCTGATCTGACTCAGATCGACCGAGGAAGACTGGAAATGACAGGATAGCAAATCGAGCAAGTTGTAAAAAGTTGGTTTTTCAACTTGGGAACTCAATTTTTGTTCATTTTAATTGACCAATCAGATGCATTAACATATTCTTATTATTAATTAGGCACACAAGACAATAATCAAGGAGTTCAAGAAAACAATTGTCTTCAAACAATGAGCAAGGGATAAAGAAACCTTGTGCATAAACAAGAATAGTGGTGTAGTATTCTACTCCCTAAGGACTCTACTTGTGTATGTTCTCAAAATGTTTTTCAGTTATGCACATAGTCCTAGAAAAGAAAAAGTTGGTTGCACTATGGTTCATAGTAATGGTCAACTCTGCAACGCTTGCAATCTCAAGTGGGAGAAATCCTATCCCGGTGCACCGACATTTTGACACAGTCTGAGAATTTAATCAATCAAGAGCTACTGAGGAGATTTGACAACCCAACAAGAGACCACACATGTGGAGATTTCTTCCACAAGGACATTTATATAGCGGTTGTTGCTCCACGACAAGAATGGCTAATACTGCTTGATATTTCATCCATGTGGTTTACCCAATAAAGGGAGTGTCCACTATGATTAACTCTCTCTAACAAGGAAGACTCACAAAATGGACCACATGGAGACTTAGCTCAAATTGAAGGGTTATGATTTTCTGATGTGCCCAAAAGGGAAGAGAGCATACTCCTCTAGCCTCTTCACCTCACCAAAACATAGCAAGCAAATTAATTGACACGCTAAGTTGAAATCACTTCACCAAGGTTTGTATGCCAACAACAATAACTACCGATCTCTCTAAATGGGACTAAGAGAGAATGTGCCATCAAGTGTTGAAGACTAAACCAAGTAGGACAATGAGATGATAACAAGTCCTTCCCTACCTACAAGGGGTTCTATCGTCAAGAAGAGCTTCGCGTGTAAGACAAGAGAATGAAGCCCGCTCTCTCAAGAACACCACAAATAGTGTTCATAGGGCCTAATTACTATGTGAAACATATATGCAAGAAAGAAAATCTAGATTCATTCTTTCCCTTAGAGCAAAAATTAGAAATGTGATCTATGAAAGCAAGAAACACTCAAGTCAAACACATGAGAGGTTCATTTTGATTTCCAAAATCCAAATGTTATAGAGATGCAACAAAATACCTCAAGTCCAAAGCAACGTGCTTAGTAGATTTTACCTTATTTTTATTTTTGTTGAGCTTTTATGTGCAAGCAAGCCACGAACTCTCCAACAAGCAAGACAAGCAAATAAGATATGCAACGTATATTCAACTTATGCAAACCCTAGGGTTAGATTTGAAAATCTATTGTTAGGAGCAATAATAATCAACAAATAATCTAAATGATAACTCATATCATGCATTGAACCATGTGAAAAATAAGTGCATACTCATCACAAAATTTTATTTTTTTTGCATTTGACCTAGTCAACAAGATCTGATTTTTTTGATATAATTTCAGCCACAAAAATAGAAATGCAAAACAAAGACCCCTGCTAAAAAATAGAGAGCTTTCCAAAAATGTAAAATTTTTGGAAAAATTCCTTAATTTGTGCCCTAGGGATCTGATTTATCAAAACATACCAGTTTTCAAAGATTGAATTTTTGAGTCATATTCGTGCATCATAATAAAAAACATAAAGAACATGCCATCTGTAAAATTCTCAGACCTTTCCAAAAATGTAAAAATTCTGAAAAATACAAAGATTTGAGACCATAAATGAATTTTCATTGAAAATCATAAAAAAATCATAACTCAAAGGAAAATGATCAGAAAAATCTGAGCTTCAGACTGAGATTTGATGATTCCCCACCCACGAAAAAAATTCAAACCCCAAATCCTAACCATTTAAAATATATGATCAAATCTTTCAAAAAATACTAGATTTTTGTCTTCAAGCAAATCTACACAAGGGTTAGGCTTGAAAAACTTCAATAAAATAACCATGTAAAGATTAGAATATTTGAAAATCTGAATAAAATGAAGGAAAATCAAGAGCATTATCCCCACGGTGGGCACCAAAAATGTGTGCTAAAAGGTTGACACACTTCTATGAGTCATTATATCCAAGATTTCTTAAGAATGAGGTCTCAAATGGTAACTCGTAGCTCTCAATTCATGGAGTGCAAGGGTTTATAATGGAGGCCCTCAGTTTAGACCTAGTTTGTGCCCATGTAAGTACACCATAAAATGAGAGATTCAAAGAGGAAAAGCAAGAGTGCTAGTCTCCATGATCATCAAGTATGCATGCAAATGAAAATGGAAGCTATTCTATATGATAACAATGCATGAAAGCAAACTAATCTATGAAAGGAAATATGCATGAAAGATTATTCTATGAAATAAAATATGAATTTAATCTAACATGCAAGTGCAAGAGTAATCTAAATGGATTGTTATGGAGGCATGAGAGAAGAAGACAAGAAAAGAGAAGTTGCAATGTTCAAGCTCAAGTGCTCAAATTCTCTTCCAAAATCTCTCTCCAAACCTACATCATAACAATACATAAAATCTTGGATCTCTAAAATCTGGATGCCTAAAATGAGGAGAGGGCTCCTTATAAAATATTTAGAAATGAATGGATGGTCAAGATTAAGAGGCAAAAAGAAATGAGCAATGGTGGAGATTAAATCTTGGTTGATCCATGTGCTCAAGATTCTCAAGAGGCAAAATCAATAGGCATGATTAAGAGGCAAAATAATGAGTGGTTGAGATAAAGAGGCAAAAACCTTTTTCAAAAAGTCAAAAGATTCTATCTCATTGGAAAGTGCACTTTTCTTTTTATTTTATTTTATTATTTATTTATTATATTTAGCAAAATGATTTCCATTATTTAATTAAAAGATTTTTTATTTATTTAAAAGGGATTATGTTCTTTTAATTAAATGAGACTTAGGATTGTACACACTAAAATATGCACTTCTATAAACCATTACATGCAAGGTTACTCAAGAGTGAGGCCTCACAAAGCGGCTCATAGCTCTCTATGCATGGAGTTGCAAGGGACTATGAGTTTTGCTCTCAGCTAGAGCTACAAGAAGGTGACCTTGCTAGTCAACCACACAATGAGAGATTCACAATGAAGACAAGGGCAACAATGCCAATATCTCCAAGAATCCAATATGAAATGCAATGCAATGCAACTAAGATAAAGATGCAAATGTGCAAGCTATGCTATGAAAATGGAAGTACAATGCAACTAATCTATGAAAGGAAATAACAATGGATTACAAATCCTTCTTATTTAGACTATGTGAGATTGCATAAAAGGAAATCTACACTAAGAATGCCATGAATGCAACTATGAAAGCAAAACTATTATGAAATGCAACTAAGAATGTCAAGGCTTCAAAGCTTGAGTGTCTTCAAAGAGAGCTCCAAAACCTGCAGCATAACAATAGCATAAAACAAAGATATGCAAATGAAGGAGAGAGCTCTCCTTTTATAAGAAATGCAAAGGAATGGACCATGGAGATTAAGAGGCAAAAGATCTTAATCAGCGGTGGAGGTTGAAAGAGGAGCAATCCATGTGCACAAACATCCTCCAATGAGAGTGAAGTGTTGACTTTTGAGCCTCATGTGAGACAAAAAGTGCTTTTTTCCTTTTTTATAAAATAGGAATAATGTTTTATTTGTGCAACTTAGGATAAGAGGAAAGTGGGGGTTTTTATTTAATTGAAAGGGGAGGAAATATTCCTTTTAATTAAATAAAGACTTAGGATAAATGGTTAGCCCAAGGATAAAAATCCAATATATGATCGAAATTAAGATTTGATCAAGAAATTGATAATGTTGAAAATATTGATTATTGATCAAAATGATTCAGGATTGATAAATTGAATAAATGGGGCCCAAAGTCTAGGCGACCATTTTAGGGTGCATACATTTGCCCCTCTTTGACTAATGTGTGATCGATTTGGGAACACATGTAGTCAAAGAATGAAGTTGAAATGTGAGATCGATCTGGGATCACAAAACAACTCAGATATGAGGTCGATTCGAGATCACATCTGGACAAACATAAACAAAAGCTTAGACCAACACCGTCGCTGCTAGGTGCAAATCAAGCTTTAGACAAAACTATCACCGTCGCTGCTAGGCAATAATCAATGTCTAAAAATGGGAGATAAGAATCTCAAATTTTGAGCAAAAGCTCACAAAAGATGTCTGAATCAAGAGAATCAAGCGATTGGGGATGCGAATCCCATAGGTACTGCCCCCTCGGAATCGAAATCGAAATCAGGTAGAGGAGAGACAACAAATCGATAGAGATTTGATCAAATCAGAATGAAATCACAATCGAAGGTAAGGGTCAATAGGTTAACCATTAGGCAATGAAAACATGCCCCAGCCTGACTAAAAAGATACAGTCAAACGTGAGAAATGAGGGAATGAAATGGCTATGAATGAAAGACTAGAAGTTTGGAAGACATGAAAAGGAAAAAATGACGATGCCCCAGCAAAGATTAAACGATTAGGCCTCAAAAGATCAGCCAACTGCGCAGAAGGGGGGAAAGAATTTGAAACGCGATTTTAACTATCAAGATGACCTCGGATTTTGATTTCAAGTCCGAAAATGGATCCAGGACGTCGAAATTAGCTAAGGGTGCAATTTTTGCGCAATTCCGAGGTGTTTTGAAAATTAGGTCAAAAAGTCAAAATGCTATAAAAGAGGTCAAAATGTCATTTTCAAAAATCATTTGTCTTTTAGTGATTTGAGAATTTCAGAGCTTTAGAGAGAGAAAATGGCTCAGCAGGCAGGAGTTCCCGTCCACAGGCATCGATTCGAGCGCGCCCGGTTGCATAACCGGCCACCACACTATCCTGCCCCGGTATGTTTTCGAAAAACTCGAGCTTTTTGGCCATTTTTAGCATTTAATAGTTTTTTTAGCACGTTTTTTTCAAATTTTAAATTTTAAAATTTTTGGTTGTGCGAAATATCGCGCGATACTTTAGAAGTATCGCGCGCTTTGGGGAGAAGTATCGCGCGATACTTCGCGTGCCCCAAAAGTATCGCACGCTTTAGACACCAGTATCGCACGATACTGGGCGAAAGATCACGCGATACTGGGCGAAGTATCGCTCGATATAAGGTTTATCGCCCCACTATAGGGAGAAGTATCGCACGATACTTCTCCAAAAAAAGAATATCGCCCAATTGAAAAATTTGATATTTAATGCATTTTTGAGCAAAAATGACATGGGTCTAGACAATGTTACGTTTTTAAGATGTTTTATACTGAGTTTTTGGACATCCATCATGATATGTACTAACAACGGGTTTGGTTTTGGCTTGCAGGAGGTTTTTCCGGCGCTCATCATCAGAGCGCCGAAGGTGACAGGATTACGGTGTGTCCGAGATCTGGATGATCCGGGCAATGCCGATATCAGGGCTATGGGATTCCGGTATCTGTTGAGGTACCCCTATATCCGAGCAGACCATGGGTTGTTGACTGCTCTTGCCGAGAGATGGCATAGTGAGCACAACACCTTCCATCTGCCTACTGGAGAGGCGTCGATCACTTTGGAGGACGTCTACAGGATCTTACGAGTGCCATGCCACGGAGAGCCTGTAAGTATAATCATGTTTTGAGATATAATCATAAATGTAATGTTTCCATGTGATGAAAACTAACATGATTTGTTTGTTGTCACAGGTATACTATGATCAGGACGTCACTGAGGGGCGCCGGTTGATTCAGGAGATGTTCCAGGATGTGACCATCCTAGACAGGCATGTCAGCTGGGAGCGACTGCTTGATGACTTCGGCCGAGACTATCCGGTGCCATGTATTGTGGCATCGATCATTTCACAGATCCTGATGACTGATCGCAGTCAGAAGGGATTCCCACTCGGATGGGGCAGACTACTGGTAGACTTGGTAGGCAGGCCTCGACGGATGGCATGGGGACCTGCGATCTTGGCAGAGATGTATCATGAGCTGCACGAGATCATCTACAAGGACGGTCAGACATGGGCGTGTGGTGCCATCCTGGCACAAGTATGGGCATGGGAGCACATTGCTGTGGTGCGCCCCAGGGTTCAGCCGAGGGAGAGGAGGTACCCATTCATTTACAGGTATATTAGGTTTATATCACATGCCCATTCAGGGGATGTGACCTACTATCGGCGGATTCTGGATGATATAGCCTCATTCACATGGAGGCCATACAGGGAGGTTGAGGTTTGGGGGGATGCTGCAGAGGAGTTGAGTTATATGTTGTGCAGTCGACCACTAGTGGGTCGATATGCGGATATCATAGAGAGGTTTTGCATCAGCCGGGTGTGGCGGCAGTTCGGGAGGCAGCAGCGAGTCTCGACAGAGACTACTACTTATGCCAGAGCCAGGGATGAGGAGGGACATGGGTGGCTACCCATGCTGGATTATCAGCAGGCTGTCGCAGAGACAGCAGCTATCAGGAGCGAGCCTTGGGATTATTTCCCAGATGTGGCAGACGCAGGGGCTGATGGAGCCTACAGAGCAGAGTGGTGGAGGGTACCATTCCCTCGATTTACAGTACCAGATGCTCAGGTGCCAGCGCCGGGAGGAGAGGGAGGAGAGGGAGGGGACAGAGGAGACGGAGGGGACGGAGGAGAGGAGGGAGGAGATGGAGGAGATGGCGGGAGGGGGAGAGGGAGGAGGACGGAGAGAGGAGAGGGGTCGGGATCAGGTGGCCGGAAACGGTCACAGGGACAGAGATTAGCCACTCCTGAGGAGGAGGCAAGACCAGCTTGCCGGCAGGCAGAGATACAACAGGAGCAGCCTGCGGGGGGAGAGGACCTGAGAGCCCAGATACAGGCTCGAGAGACCGAGATACAGCAGCTGCGGACCACCATAGCTGTGAGAGATCAGCAGCTCCTGGATCTGAGGACAGAGCGGGATCAGCAGATAGCTGATCTCAGAGCAGAGATAGCACGCCGTGAGGCGATGGCACAGACCGAGGCACTGGAGCTCCGACGGGAGTCAGCGAGGGCTGCTTACTATCACGGATTATATCTGCAGGCCGTCCCAGAGGGTGAGAGAGCACCATCATACTTTCAGCGGGCAGGGGTATCAGACGTGGCATTTGATAGGAGAGCTATGCCTCCTCCACCACCACGAGCTCCTCACGAGGGTGGTAGCGAGTCTTAGGGTTAGGTCTTAGGTTGTTTGGACATATTTTGAGACTTTTGATCCAGATTTTGGGATCTCATATTGTATATCATGACATTTATTGATTTATGAGATTACTGGATGTTCGATGTATCATGTGTATTTGTCTCACTTGTGATGGATGTATCAGTTTATGTATATTGTCTTGTCATTTTGCTCAAAATGCTTATGTATGTGCTTATGTATGTTCTCTCTCATAGTTGTATGTTTAATTCTCATGTGTATGATATAGACCTATGTTTCTTGAAAATGACAGTTTTGATATAGATATGATGATATGATTAACCCCTTGTGATGAACAGAAACAGGTTCGAGATGAAAAAGACAAGGAGCGAAAGACATGATCAAGAAGAAGAGAAGGTGAGCGCAGTTGACTAACAGGTCCATGTAGGATGAAAAGGAGAGCTCTCTCCATGTGCAAGATGCAAGACTAGACTAACATGACCCTAAAAATGCAAGCTACTATGAAAGTGGTTGACTTGCAAGGTCACAACGCTTATAGACATCTAATTATCATCATCGAGCGTTATTGGTAGCGTCGTAAGATCATACAATGCACACTAGCATTACTATGTGGATATGAATATGATCTTTATCAGATAGAAATGTAGGAATCTCACCTAGGCATCAAAGACATATAGGTCAAGATGACTAATGCAGTAAGATTACCTAAGTTTGATATGGCGAGATTATGCTTGTATCAAGACACATGAAAGTCAGGATAGCTAAAAGCATGCACTCGCAAAACAGTCAAGGATAATACCTCGTCAATCCATAGTGTCAAGTAGGACCAGCATAAATGCTCATGACAGTTAGGATCAACAAAATATACCCACAAGCAGATAAAGAAAGAAAACATGTTCTCATTCCCTCAGTCTTCTAGCTATGCATCATCAAAAAACTTCTCAGGGAGAGACCACTCATCAAAGAAATTCTCATAGACAGCACAAAGAAAAATAAAGTCAACATATCTCAGGCGAGTTGATTGTTTAAGTGCGTGTGTGTTGGTCATAGAGTCAAATTCTGAGTATCTTATCTGCAAATGGGAAATATCGCATCATACTTTGGACTATTGGGTAAGACATCTGATAAGTGTTAAGAAACACTCAACGCAAGGGTAGGGTTGAGAAACACTGTTGGGGTGGTGTTGAAAACACCTGTTGCGAAATGCCCCAAGAGACAAACGCACCAAAAGGACCTATGCGAACAGTTATGCCCCCTAGACAAAGACAAAGACCAATTCCAGACTAAGCCAAATAAGGTCAAGGCATGATGGAAAGTGGTTAAGTGTCGAGGACGCATGCTAATAAATAGGGGTGCAAAGGCCTCAAGTAGCGCCTGTTTCCAGGTTTTCACCACTTGGAATCATTTTTCATTTTTTTATTTTTTCATTTTTTTAGATTTTTGCTACCAAGGCGCCTATTGCTAGGTTTTCACCAAGGCACTTTTTCTTTTTTTTTGATTTTTTGAATATTTTGATTTTTTTGTATTTTTTTCAGGACTTTTTATGCTTTTTAAGATTTTTTCAGCATCATATATCAATTTTTTTGGAATTTTTTCAGGACCAATAAGATATATACAAAAGATGCCCCCAGACAGAACGGGCATCAAGGATAGAACTTCTTAAGGTGCACAATGTTGATGGGATCAGGGAGCTGTTCTCCATCAGGATCTGACAGTAAATACGCACCAGTACCAAAAGCAGCTGTGATGACATATGGTCCAAGCCAGTTAGGTTCAAACTTGCCCTTTTGCTCTCTGTTTTGTTGGTTCTTAGGGTTTTCTCGTAAAACAAGATCACCTATTTGAAATTCTCTAGGGCGAACCTTCTTGTTGAATGCCTTGGACATACGTTTCTGATACGCTCTCATATGATCAAAGGAAGCCTTACGCTTTTCATCTAGAAGTTCTAATTCCTGCAACCTCATGGCGCGGTAATCCTCATCTGTAATCAAACCTTTGAGTGAGACTCTGAGGGATGGTATCTCGACTTCTAAAGGCAATATTGCTTCAGCGCCATAGGTGAGAGAGAAAGGAGTGGCTCCTGTAGGTGTGCGAATACTTGTTTGGTAAGCCCATAGTGCTGGATTGATTTGTAAGTGCCAATCCCTACCATTCTTGTGTACCGTTCTATGAAGAATCTTAAGAATAGTTTTGTTAGAAGCTTCTGCCTGTCCGTTTCCTTGTGGGAAATATATGGAGGACCAATGTTGCTTGATTTTAAACTTTTTGCATAGGTGCTTTAGGTCTTTATTCTTAAATTGACCTCCATTGTCAGT
Organism: Chamaecyparis obtusa; assembly: GCA_027943335.1. NCBI lineage: Eukaryota > Viridiplantae > Streptophyta > Pinopsida > Cupressales > Cupressaceae > Chamaecyparis > Chamaecyparis obtusa. Next base: position 929,115 of record BSBK01002440.1, on the reverse strand, counting down.
AATGATCTCAGAAGGCACTCCAAATCGGCAAATGATATGGTTCAAGATGAACAAAGAAATGGTCCTTCCTGAAGCAACAGAAAGTGGTACGGCCTCCACCCATTTTGTGAAGTAGTCAGTGGCAGTAATAATGAACTTGTGTCCACCTGATGAGTTGGGGTGAATTTGCCCAACCAGATCAAAGGCCCAGCGCTGAAATGGCCAATGAGAAATAGAAGGAATCAGCTCCCTACCCGGAGCATGAATCAGGTTGCCGTGTTTCTGACATTTTTCACATGACTTAGCAAAGGTGACTGCGTCCATCTGCATTGTGGGCCAATAATATCCCGCCCTAAGCAACCTTCGGGCCATGGCCAGACCATTAGAATGCCCACCACAAATGCCCTCGTGGATGTCAGCTAACGCTTGGTTGGATTCCTCCTTTTCCAAGCACCTAAGGAGTGTCCCATCTAAACCCCTTCTATATAAGTCACCAGAGATGAGGGTGTGGCGAGAGGTGTTACGGATGAGGTTTCGGCGTTCGGAGCGGGTGAATGTGTCAGGGATGATGCCATCACGAAGATATGAATAGATAGCACCATATCGGGAAGACTCGTGTGTGATAATGGCACAAATGACACGGCTTTCAGATGAGTCAAAGATGGGATGGTGTAGCTCTTCCACCAGGAATTCAAATCTGGATTCATGTGTCTCCAACTGAAGAAGTGAAGCTAATGTGGCCATGGCGTCTGCAGCTTTGTTCTCTATCCTAGGGATTTGTTGAAACGTCACAAAGGTGAAATAGTGTTTCAAAGAATCAACCATCTTCTTATAGGGTATCAATTTGTCATCCTTGGTTTGATACTCTTCATTGACTTGGTTGATGATTAACTGAGAATCCCCAAAGACATGTAATTCTGTGATATTCCATTCTATAGCCATTTTCAAGCCATTAGTTAAAGCTTCATATTCTGCAATATTATTGGTACATGGGAATAATAGTTTATAAGACTTTGGAATGTTGTACCCATGTGGAGAAACAAATAACACGCCAGCACCTGATCCATTTTGCATGCGGGAGCCATCAAAGAACATTGTCCAAGTGCGAGTAGTGGTATATAAGATGTGTTCATCTGGGAATTCCACTTGGACTGGCATACTATCCTGGATTGGAAAATCAGCTAATTGGTCAGCAATAGCTTGTCCTTTGATTGCCTTCCTTTCAACATACTCTATGTCAAATTCAGTGAGGACCATCATCCATTTAGCAAGTCTACCCGTCAGGGCAGCCTTACCAAGCAAGTATTTAAGGGGATCAATTTTGGCAATCAAGTGTATGGTATGAGCAAGCATGTAGTGGCGCAACTTTTGAGAAGCAAACACCACCGCGAGACAAGACTTCTCAATATTATTGTAATTGATCTCATAAGAGACTAGAGTACGACTGATATAGTAGATGGCCCGTTCTTTCCCAGTATCATCTGTTTGAGCCAATAATGCCCCTAGGGAAGTGTCTGTAGCTGAGATATATAGAAGCAATGGTTTCCCTGGAATAGGAGGCATTAAGATCGGAGGATTAGCCAAGTATTGTTTGATCTGATCTAGGCTCTTTTGACAATCCTCGTTCCAAACACAAGAAGCACCCTTATGCAATGTCTTGTTGAAGGGTTGCGCTCTATCTGCAAGCTGAGAAATAAACCTCCTAATTGATTGAAGACGTCCTTGAAGACTTCTCATTTGGCTGATATTTCGAGGAGGTGGCATATCTAGGATTGCTTGGACTTTTTCGGGATCAACCTCGATACCTTTTGCTGATATTATGAATCCTAAAAGTTTGCCTGAGGTGACGCCAAATGCGCACTTCTTTGGATTCAATCTGAGTTGAAATTGTTCCATACGATCTAGAATTACTTCCAGATCATTGAGGTGTGTGTCCCTTTTTCTTGATTTTGCCAGGGTATCATCCACATAATCTTCCATATTTTTGTGCATCATATCATGAAAGATAGTTGTCATGGCTCTTTGGTAGGTTGCTCCTGCATTCTTTAACCCGAATGGCATGATGTTCCAACAGTAGGTTCCCCATGCACATGTGAATGCTGTTTTCTCTTGGTCTTCAGGAGCTATTTTGATTTGATTATACCCCGAGAAACCATCCATTAGGGAATATATGTCATAGCCCGCTGTCATGTCCACTATCATGTCAATGTTTGGAAGTGGAAAGTCATCCTTTGGGCATGCTTTGTTTAGATCTCTAAAATCTGTGCAGACACGAATGGACCCATCATGTTTGGAGACCAGTACTATGTTTGAGATCCATTCTGCATAATCGATGGCTCTAATAAATCCAGCTTTCAAAAGCTTTTCTAATTCTCCTTTGACAAGTAGAGCTATATGTGGGTGCATTTTTCTTAATCTCTGTTTGACTGGCTTGACTCCTGGAGCTATAGATAAGTGATGCATTATGAGATTTGTGTCAAGCCCTGGCATGTCTGAGTAGGTCCATGCAAAATTAATTTTCTTTTTCTGTAAAAACTGTACATATGCCTTGGTCTCTTCCTCTGATAAAGACTGAGCAAGATGGACTATCTGAGGATTTTCTTCTGTGTTTAGATTGACCGGCTTTGTTGGTTCAATCAAGATTGATGATCTATCCTGGAAATAACTCGGCAAGTTATTAAGTACCCCATCCTTAGGTGCCTCAAAGAGGTTTTCACCTTTGGATGCGTCATTTCTTTTTACTATTTTTGGTTCTGACACCGCCACGAAGTGGTTTTCGCCATCAGACCTATTTGTCTTTTTCTCTTTTGTTTTGAGACTGAGGTACTTAATATCAGGCTCCGTCATGCTAGTTGTTGGTTCACTGGTGGAAGAAGCCACGGGTTCGAGAGCATTCAGATAGCAAGCAATTTCGTAATCGTTGCGAAATGTGAGGAATGTGGGCTCGTGGTGGCGCTGGGGCCAGTCAATCAGGTCAAAGTGAACAAGGGGCAAGTCAATGGTAGGTTCGATGTTGTGAATGTGAAAGGTGTCATCTCTGGTGACCATATAATCGGAGCTCATCAAGTCTTCTCCTAAGATACCTGAATTGGGGCTCATCCTATCAAACGAAGCGTCGTCTACTAAGGCGATTTGAGGAGGGCAGTCCTCTAGTCTGACACTAGGATCGTTAGTTGCATCGGGTTGGGTACTATAGGCATGGATAATATCCACATCTAGATCAATTGTTGCATCTGAAAGCGAATCCCATTCATATTCATGGGAGTCTGTCTCTGAGTCATCATTTAGGCCTCGTGATGTAGAAGCCTCAAGGTTAGGAAGGGTTTCCCCCTCTCTAGTGTTAGTATTGGTACTATCCGTCGTAGCTAGGACAGTAACACTTTCCTTTGTCGATCTAGAAGTCACACAATCACTATCCGTCGCAGCTGGGATAGTAGGATTATTAAGCATCAAATCTGTCGAATCTCCCCAAAGGAGATTCGTGGAGGGCACCCAATCATCAGACACATCTTGTTGGTTGGAGAGATCGGGTGTATAATCTGCATCACTATCACTGTCCGTTGTAGCTGGGACAGGGGTACCTTTCTGCTTCTTATTGTCAAAACCTAAGCCAATCGTGGACTTATTTTTGCGTCCAAAAAGAGCATGATCAAGAGGTTCAGCTTTAGCGTCCAGCCTATGACTAAGGGGACCAAATCCCGGATATCCCATATTTTTAACCAGTGTATATCCTTTCCCATAAGTTTCAGGTGAAGGAGCAAAATTCTCATTATGTTTGTATTTCTCTTCGTGATATATCCAGTTCCTTACAGCAACTTCCTCTTTCTCTTCTTGAATGGGGACCGAAGACTCAATAAATTTCCCAAATAACGTCATTGCTGATGACGAAGGCTTCACATTTGGGGAGGGTCTCCCATAAGACCTAGGAGAGACTGGCATTTTTGTAAAAGAATCAATCTTATAATCTCCCATCCCAAGGTCCATGGTCTTGAATTTCTGCTTGCATTGTTCAAGTGAACTACTAGGATTGTCAGCTTCTCTATTCAAAGGTACATGTGATCCCGCGGAAATGTTATTAACTGATAGAGCACTGTCTCCCGGGATGCAAATTTCTACACCATTATGGGGGAACTTAACACACTGGTGATATGTCGATGGGACTGCCTGCATTTCATGAATCCATGGCCTACCTAGCAAAATGTTGTAGGCGAGAGGTCCAACATCAACAATTTGGAATAATATGTCTCTTTCTACAGGACCAATACGAATAGGCAAAACAGCCAACCCCTTAGAACTTCTTTCTGCTTCATCATATGCTTTGATTGTGATTCTTTTCTTTGTGTCAATGACGTTCTCAGAATATCCTAGAGCTAGCAGCAAACTCAGAGTACAAATATTGAGCCCCGCACCCCCATCTATCAGTACACGCCTAACACGGGTTTTATGAATCATGACCTCGATGTGTAAGGCCAAATTATGTGGGTGACTAATGGATTTGTCATCTTCTTCTGAGAAGGTGAGGAAATGAGGGCTAGCCAAATGGTTGACCATGTTTTGGAATTGGTCGATATCTAAGTTATTAGGGACATTGGCTGCTCGCAAAGCATCCTTGAGGACGCGCTTGTGCTTAGGAGATAATTCTAAAAGCTCAAAAATGGATATCTGAGCGGGTGTACGTTGTAGTTGGTCAATAAGGTTATAATTGGAATCAGGACCAACGACAGATTTTGGAGGAGCACCTTTGGACACGGGCTGTTTAGACTTGCTAGTGCCAGGACCTTTGATGATAATGGGTGCTTGAGCCTGACCCCTAGTGACAACATTGAGGGATCGGGGCATTCCTTGTGTGTGAGGACCTCTTATCACCACAGCGGGTCTTTCATTAGTCATAGGAATTGAGTCCACATTATGTCCGTAAGGATCTTTCTTTCTCACCATGTTGATATTATCGTCAGCCACTTCAAGCATGTTAATCACATTATCAGCATGTGTGTATGTATAGTTAATAGCCGCCTTGCCATTCTTACTGCTAGAATTCTCTCCTTTTTCATATTTAGGCAAGGGCTCCTTAAAGGCTTTATGGTCTGCATTAGTAGTTAACCCATCCACTTGTAATTGTCCTTTCTCAATAAGGTCTTGGACAAGATGTTTGAGTTTAAAACAATTTTCTATGTCGTGTCCAATCCCATTATGGAAAACGCAAAAAGCCTTAGCATCCCACCAATGAGGTAAAGGATCTGGTATTCGATGTTTTGTAGGATCCTGTGGGTGCGCCAGATTATGAGCGACTAGTGTCTTAAAAACATCTGCATAGGATTCTCCCAATTTAGTGAATTGTCTTTTTTCCGTTTTAGATCTCTTTTGATACTGAGGTTTGTCTTGTGGCGTTGACGATGTTTGCAACTTCATAGCTTGAACTGCATGAGAGAGATTAAGAACTCCTTCATTTTTGACTTGAGATGAATCAACAACTCCGTCGTTGACGACTTGCTTGTTTTTGTTCCAATAAGAGTTCTTTTTGTCCTTGTTACCATTAGTATTGTTATTTTGGCTATTGTTGTTATTTGTTGGTTTAGCCAAAATTCCTTGTTCTTTTAGGACATCCTCAATGCGACATGCCACCTCTACCATAGTATCAAAAGAATTAAATGGAATCTTCTTGACTTCATACTTGAGTTCTGGTATTAGATTGTTCACAATGATATCAATTCTCTCTTCTTCAGGGATTGTCCTTGGGTATTTCGAACACAATCGCCTCCATCGTTGCAAAAAGGTGACAAAAGATTCCCCTTGATTTTGCTTAAGTTTACACAAATCAAGCATGGTGACCGACCTAGATAAATTGTAAGCAAAATGTTGCACAAATCTTTGGACAAGTTCTCTAAATGTCCTTACTGGAGGGGAAAGGTTGGTGAACCACTCCATGGCTTGACCTTTTAAACTCCTTGGGAATAATCTCAGCAAGTAGGAGTCTTCGTGGTGAAAGGAAAAGCTCATTATGTAGAATTGTCGAACATGGTCATGAGGGTCACCCGTACCATCATATTTGTCGTATGTTGGAAATTCAACTTTCTTAGGAAATTCTACCATCACCACACTTTTGTCAATGGGATTAGGACATATGGAGTCCAAATGAAATGTACTCTTGGGAGCCTTCATTCTGTCTATATCCTTTTGCATTTGTAAGATTAACTCATCAGTTGAAGGATTCTGTTTCTTGATTTTTTGGTGAACATCAAAGTTATATGGAACTTTAGCGCCTTTGTTGATAAGACTTTCCAAAAATTGGTCTTTGTTTTGTTCCACGTATTGCTCCACATAGGCTTGAAAGGATGGTTCTTGTTGCATAGTCATGAAGTCCATATGATCAGATTTAGCATAACTGCCTCCATGTTGTGAGCCATGATGTGCTCGTTGGGAGGGTTGCTTTGAATGTCTATGAGATGATTGTCTCCTATGATGGTCATATCTTGAAGTCCTTCTTCCTCTAGGACTTGGGGATCGTGAGGGTGTCTTTGATCTTCTTCGAGGGCTAGGGGAAGGGGTAGATGGGGGCGAGTTGGTCCCACTATTGGCTCCCCTCCTGTTAGATCGATTTTGGAGTTGTTGTGCATAGAGTCTATCTTCTTCTTCTTGGGCGACTCTTTTCTGTATATCCAACAATGCACGTTCCTCTTCTTCTAGTTGTCAGAATTTTTCCTTTTTTTGCAGCCTGTTCATCTAAGTAGGCTTGCTTCTCTCTCTCAATGCTTCTTAATCTTGTATTTGCATATCGAGAAGTGTCCTTAAGTGGGGAGGTTTGTCTTGAATGCCTTATTGCATTAGCTGCGTTGATATGGTGATCACTAGATTCGTTGTTCTGGTCTTCGTGTTGTGACCCTGAATCTGAGTGGGCTGACTTATGCTGTCTTTCAGCTCGTTGATGAGCATCAAAATACCTTGCGTTGTTAGGAGGTGACCCGGGTGGACTGGCATGAGAAGAACCACCATACTCTCCTTTGTGTCGTTGAAAGATATCCTCGAGAGTTTGATTCATGGCTTCTCTTTGTTGTCGGGTGAAAGTGTAACTCATGTCCATGCTTGATGAAAGTGGTATGAAAGAGGTGCTCACTTCACTAGGGTTAGCTCCCGGATTAAAACAAACCTCAGATTCACTCTTAGGAGATTGGTCAAAAAGGGGTCCTTTTCCCTTAGGTTGTCGACGAGTCTTGATAGGTGGTAACTGGCTAAAGGCAACAGGGGGTCGCTTCCCTTGATTAACTTGGTACCTTGTCGTAACTGACATGAAAGAGAGATATTCTCAATGATAAGGTGACCTTTCAAAGTGTCCACACCAAACTAGGATAATCGAAATCCTCTATTGTCCAAAGAAAGATGAAAAAAGGAAAAGAAAGGGGGCTTTACCAACACTGTCAAAGAGGTGCTTCAAATCAAAGGGTGACTACCCTTGCACTTTTGAATCAGGAGGTTGGACTAGGCCAAAAGATAATTGAAAAATGAAAGCGATTTGGACAATAAGAGAACTGAAATTTTCCCAGAATATAGCTAACAATTTTAAAGATGAACCTTGGCACCAAGAATGGCTTTCTAACTTGACAATTATTCCAAAGTGACTTTGTAAATCAAATGATGCTATCCCGGAGAACTAAGAACCAGAGATTTGGAGTCAAGACAGATCTCAAACGTTAGGGTGAGAAGCTTGTTCTAAGACCTGGCCTAATTGACAGCAACTGAAATTGACCAAAATTTAAGCACGATAAAAATGAACCAGGCGATATACTCCAGGCTACTGGGGCGATAAACCTATACCCGTGCGATACTTCGCCCTAAGACAGGCGATACTTCTTAACACTAGCGGGCGATATAATCCAGGCAGGCAGGGCAATAGTCCGTCAGGGGCGAACTATCGCGCGATATTTCTCTCCAAAGAGGGCGATATTTATGTCATGTGCGAAGTATCACACGATACTTCGCCTTACAGGGCGCGATACTGTTGCAGAATTATTCAACTCTTGACCAGAATTGTGTGAAATTTGCGTTTTTGGGTCTGTTTGGTCAAAATTTTCAGTCTGAGGGTTGATGTTCTTGGTTTCAGTCACAAATTCAACAGCATTTGGACAGGTTTGCAAACAGTAAAGGATCAAACATGTCTTCAAGCACTTGAAACAAGGGCAAAAGCAACCTTGCCAAGACAAACACTTGTGATATCAAAATTGAAAAAGCACCCTATGAATGCTACCGATTGTTTGTATGTTGAGAACGTTTACACTGGTATCACACAATCGAAGACAATTCAAGCAATTACTACCTACAAGACAAGGCTCAATACTTATCAACTTAGCCCACAACTTGATGCCCCCTTGCCTCACACCAAGTGGTTGCCCACAAGAGATATTGGCTTTGTCATGGGAATGTCAAAATGACACAACCAAAGGGACACATATGGTGAGTATCTTAAGGTGATCCGGGTAAACCACTTGGATCAATCCTTGCACTAAGAAGATAAGCGGCTAAAAGAGGGTGGCTTCTATCTAAGGGTACTTAATAAGGATTTCCGTTCACAACACCCCTCTTGCTCCTCATAAAGGACTAGGACCTCGCGGCCTCAAGAGTACCTTAAGCATTCTTGTTCAATGTTTTCCTCATGGTCGCAATCCCATGAGCTACTCACATCAAACGAAGACAAGTGTTATGTCTATCAAGGTTTTTGGTGTCCTTGATAGCCTTGAGATTATAGTGAGTTGGAATCACTTGCCACCAAGGAGAATGATGACAAGGTTGTCCCCACGGTGGGCGCCAGAAATGTACACACTAAAATATGCACTTCTATGAACCATTACATGCAAGGTTACTCAAGAGTGAGGCCTCACAAAGCGGCTCATAGCTCTCTATGCATGGAGTTGCAAGGGACTATGAGTTTTGCTCTCAGCTAGAGCTACAAGAAGGTGACCTTGCTAGTCAACCACACAATGAGAGATTCACAATGAAGACAAGGGCAACAATGCCAATATCTCCAAGAATCCAATATGAAATGCAATGCAATGCAACTAAGATAAAGATGCAAATGTGCAAGCTATGCTATGAAAATGGAAGTACAATGCAACTAATCTATGAAAGGAAATAACAATGGATTACAAATCCTTCCTATTTAGACTATGTGAGATTGCATAAAAGGAAATCTACACTAAGAATGCCATGAATGCAACTATGAAAGCAAAACTATTATGAAATGCAACTAAGAATGTCAAGGCTTCAAAGCTTGAGTGTCTTCAAAGAGAGCTCCAAAACCTGCAGCATAACAATAGCATAAAACAAGGATATGCAAATGAAGGAGAGAGCTCTCCTTTTATAAGAAATGCAAAGGAATGGACCATGGAGATTAAGAGGCAAAAGATCTTAATCAGCGGTGGAGGTTGAAAGAGGAGCAATCCATGTGCACAAACATCCTCCAATGAGAGTGAAGTGTTGACTTTTGAGCCTCATGTGAGACAAAAAGTGCTTTTTTCCTTTTTTATAAAATAGGAATAATGTTTTATTTGTGCAACTTAGGATAAGAGGAAAGTGGGGGTTTTTATTTAATTGAAAGGGGAGGAAATATTCCTTTTAATTAAATAAAGACTTAGGATAAATGGTTAGCCCAAGGATAAAAATCCAATATATGATCGAAATTAAGATTTGATCAAGAAATTGATAATGTTGAAAATATTGATTATTGATCAAAATGATTCAGGATTGATAAATTGAATAAATGGGGCCCAAAGTCTAGGCGACCATTTTAGGGTGCATACAAGGATAAATGATCAAACCTTAGGAAATATTGAAATAATTGAATTAATTACGATTTGATCAAAGAAATTGATTTGAATTGAAAATATTGCAAGGCATTGATTCAGGAAATTGATAAATTGATTCTATCATTTGATAAATTGAAGAATGGGGGCCCATAGTCTAGGTGACCATTTTAGGGTGCATACAGGTGTATTTCATTACATTAGATGAAACATAGAAAGCGAGCCACCCCCTATTCCTGTGAATTTTAGAAACCCTATTTGAAGGATTTCAAGATAGATTATTCCAATATTCTAATTATTTCCAATTTTTCCCATTCTAATTGAATTTTGAAAGAACATTAGCTATGTCTTCATCCTTTAACCTAATGATGATGGAGAATTCTTTGGGACCCCGGTTCTTTGACAACACTATTTGTTAGGGGATAATATGACCCTTTATATTCTTTCCAATTCCACCCATGCTAACATTTAGTGTTATTAGTCTATTCTTGTAAGGGAACCTTTATAGTTGTAGGTAAAACAACAACAAATGATAGTAATAGTACAATAATATCATCTTTTTGTGATAAATGACAATCAACGTCAGTAATGATAAATGTCATTCCTCAATTGACAAGTGAGACAAATCAGAGATGAGAAAGGAAATCTTATTTTGTTGGTGTCATTTACTATTTTTTGCATTGAAAATAGTTAAATTATATTGGCACACATTGTGTTAGGTGAGGAGTCATTAAAGAGTCTTATTTTGCAAGTGAGACTGCTCCTTGTACATTGCAAACTCCATAAAGTGGGTTGCTTGGCCATTTTTTGACTACTTGAACCATCTAAAGAAAAAGATATAGGAATTGCAATATCAACCAATTAAGCAAGTGCAAGAACATCAACACCATAAGCCCCTAATAACATCTCATACACTCAACACAGTTACATGGTCGATAATTTATTAAATTTTTGAACCATCCAAGGAAAAAGGTACAAGAGTTCCAATATCATCCAATTGGGCAACTGTAATAAGCGTGATTGATAATTTATTAACCTTTTGAACCATCCAAGAAAAAGCTATATAGGAGTTCCCATATCATTCAAATGGATCACTAAAATAATTTCAACACCACACACCACTAATAACAAGAGGTTATACACTAGGTGAAGTTGGTTGATCGATAGATATTCATGTTTTGAAGCACAAAACTAATTGAGGTTATAAGGTTGCATTGAAAAAAGGGGAAGATTTGAACCAAAAAAAATGGTATTGAATAATTTGAATAAAACCTTACACTTTGTTGTTGATAATTAAAATAACCACATGTTTGGGTTGACAATTAAAATTACTAATTCCATCAAATACAATGTTATACATGTTTGTACTAGAGTTGCTAATAAAGTCAAATGGTAATGTCAATAGCTGATAAAGGCAAATGGTTGGGGATTTCTTGACTCCTTGAAGCAATGGAATTATTACACCACTAGGAGACTACACGTTCATCTTTTATTACATGTACCTCAGTAACATGTAATATTCACCTAGTTTATAATTTCTTATATGTTACTTTGTCTTCCTATTTTACATTTAATGGTACAATGCATTTGAGAAGAACTTCAATAATCATACCAATATACAGAAACAAGTGCACATTAGTAAATAAAAATGTTACATTGTTCATATTATAATGCTTTAATAATTATGTCATGAATATTCTACATGTACATGAAGTTCACAAATTGGGCTCTCTAGAATTGAGAGACTATAGTGATAAGAAGATTGCATAATTGGAAATGGATAACAAGGAATGTAGGTAGGAAATCCATTGTACAAATCAAAAATTTGGAAAGTTACAAAAGATGTGTGAGATCCTAAAGCATTTTCTAAAATTTGAGTTAAACTCTGACAAACATAGATTGTAAAGCACTATCCAAATATGCAATAAGCTCTACATGATTAAAAGAGAGATTATTGCAAACAACTATTCAAAGATAAATCATCCAGAGAAATGTCAACAAATAATTTTTATATTATCTAACAAATATCAAAGAAAGGTATCAAACATGAGCCATCATATACAGAAGTGCCCAAGTTACACTTCTAAATAAACTTTCTATTGAAACATGGGACAACTAAAAATTACATATGACAATCAAAAGATCAAAAAATATAGAAATATGCACATTGTTTTCTATTCTTTACATCCTATGTCTCAATCAAATCTGCCTCTCTTTGCTTTTGAAGGCACATATATTCAGAATTATTGAGAAAATGATTAATTGTCTAGACAAGTAGAATTGTGTAGATAGATATGTCAAGTGAATAAAAGGTGTACTAAGAAGAAAAATGTAATTTTATCATTCCAATTCATTTTGGATTATAAAGTTACCAATCAAATTCCAATGGTTTGAATATGTCTAAAGAAATAGAGAAGGAAAAAATGCATAGTTATAGTGATCTAAAGATACCAACGTTTGCTAAAAAAAACTCATTCACAGTATTTGCACATAAGTTATATTTAAAAGTATTTGATAGATATTACACAAGGTGTCAAAAACAACTTATTGTAATTAACAAAAACATATGAATAAATCACAATGGACAAACCATAAGAAAAACTCAATGAGTCCAGAATTTGATCAAGTTGTATTCAATTAATATCTACCAAAATACACAAAATCATCTATGTGACATATTTAGTTAATATTATAGTAACTATTCATGATAATGATGATCACTTGAAAATAACTATTTCAACTGACAATTTAAAGTCGTTAAAAAAATAGATAAAAAAACACCTTCAGAGCCAATAGTCATCTTCCTTACCACCATAGAAATAAAGCATGTAAATAGATGAAATATAACTAATTAATAATAACAACATCTTTAGAACCAGCTTGTTCTTCTCCTCTACATCTCACTTCATCCCCAAGTACTTCCTATTGAACTTTTGCTCACAATTTTTTTTCTAAGCTTTGTACCTTGACATAATAGGGGACAACAGTTGGGCACTTGGGTTGTTAGTCATAGTAAACCTCAACTTCCTTTTATCATCTTGTGGTCTCTATCGACTAAGCTCCCACGTATATAATCAAAGATCGTGTTTGAAAGACTTGAGGTGGCGTATCATGTTCATAAATGTTTTGAAAGCTACATTACTTAGAGTTTCTCGAAGAAAGAATTCTTGGTGAAAATTTGTTTGGAATATCCATTTCAACTCCCTATTATTGATCATGTTTTCTTCATCTCCTTCAAACATCCACCCTTTACACATTAAATTTGCCTTTCAAATTATCTGAATCTAAATAGAAGTTGTCGATGCTTGATTCTATCTCAGTCTCCAATTCAATAAGTAGTGTCACCTTCCATTCCAACATGTCTGTCCACAATATAGATTTATTTTCATTGAGAATGTTGATGATTCCTTTTGTAACCATGATTGTTGAATGCCATTTTGGACAATTCTCATGTAACTCTGTGAAAATAATTATTAAACTATTTTTGTCCTTTCTAACATTTTGTCCATCAATATTTAGAGTTTTCATTTTTTTTTTACACTTGCATGTATATCCTCAAAGACTCTTCAATGTATAGTAGCACATAAATAGTTCATTTTTATACCCATTTATCAACTATTCTCGTAACATCTTGGCATATTTTAATCTCTTTTAATTTATCAAACTCTAACCCTTCTATCGAAATGCTCAGGTTTTGAAGAACTGACTAATCATATTGAAGAAAAAATTGCACAAGGGAAACAAAAGCATTTAGTTATCTCTAAGCTTTAAGATTTTTTGTTCCTTTTCTTTTACCCTCTTAAATATGATACTCATAGAGAGCTTGGCATGATAAATATCACCTTATGAACTTGCCAAGCCTATGTCTATTCTACTCACATTGAAATCATGCTCGATGATTTCATGCTCATTTTTATTTCCTAAAGGATCTTCAATTTATAGAAACCTCTTGTCCGAAGCTAGATCAACAATCATCATTGACATTCTCCTAGCTTTCTTGGGCCTGTCAATGTCTTCTAGCAACTTTGAAATAGTATCTACCTCAATATCAACAATAGGGGTATATCTTCTCTTCTTCTCAACAACCTTTTTCAACCAAGAAGGAGAAGCACTTTTAGATGATGTGGGAGCATTAACAGTAGCAGTATTTGGTTGAATAATAATAGAATCTTAAGGTGTTTCATTGTCAATCCAAGAGAGATTAGAACTATCAAAAAAAGTATTTGGAAGTCTATCTCTATCAAGTTGATTGAAAATAAGTGCCTCATTATCAGAATTAGTTGCATCATGAGTCGGAAAGGTTTCAGTGACTACAAAAATAGGAGCATTACCTATTTGATCAGTATCTCTTGTTGATGGTGTCTTTGCATATTTTTCACGAGTAGCCTTCAACTTTGTACAGTATTCAAGTTGGTCTCCATCTCCCCCTGATTGTGAAATTATTTTCTAAACAACATATCCTAAATTAATTGGGTCTTTTGAGATGTTGAGCCCCTCAAAGCTCCCATATTTATCAGTTGGAGTAGGTTGGGATGAAGATGAGGAGACATGCTCTTTTTATTTCTTCTCAACCCATCTCTTTGTTCTTTCTATCACATAGAAGGTCCTATTTTTTATGTCTATACTCCAATAACTAGAAAATTCCAATTATGGACAAGGACCTAGCCAACATCTAGACAAAATTCTTTGGTCAATTTTGAATTGTCATAAATGAAGTATTCGAGGGTAGACAGTGGTAGGTTGAAAGTCCTAACTTGATCTATGGTTATCCTCATTAGGTATTTTTTTGGACTTCTCCTTCACCCTTACAATCCTCCCAATAGTCTTCTAGGTGTGCCCACTATTCATATAGTCTCTCTCCATAATAATAGGTTTTAACAAAACCTTTTCTGTCAAAATGTGTTCTAGAGAACCACAACTATAAGTGAAACTCTTCCAAGATCTTTTTGACACCTCTAGAAACATCATTACTCTTACATGGAAATTATGCAAGAGAGATGGGAAAGGATTATCCTTTATTTTTCATCTTAATATGTTTGATATTAACCTTTGTCATTTGACAAAAAAACTCTAGGAACACAAAATAATTTGAGGCATATTTGGGCAATTTCGATGGGGCATTTACATAACCCTCAATTCTCAAATAAGAGAATCTATCCAATTGGATAAAAGAGTTGCCATATCATCTTACCATGGTTGAAGCTTCAAGATAAATCCTTTGTTTAGGATAGCCCTCTATCTTCTTTACCATAACCCAAAGGAAAGCATCATTAACACAATGGTAATTTTCCATTCCATTAGTTTTTTGGAGTTGGGGGAAGTATTCATATACAAGTACATTGTTAGGTGGAGAATTCAGGGTTTTCAAACTAGACCACATTCTCTATGCACTAGTAAGAATGTAAATCAATAAAGAGCACATGTGAAAGGAACCCATTCGTTTACAACCATCCAAGTGCTCATGTAAATGTTCACGTATAAGTTTAGCCCAATCAATGTATTAATTTTCATTGAAAATAATTAAGATAAATGAACACATCTAGAAATGAAATTCTTTATCATTTTCATTGCCAATAACCCTGTATAAGAGGGTGACTACATCACCAATTTCCTCTTTGAGTTTTTTTTCTTTTTAGGATTGAAGGCACTTGATATTTCCCTTTTTTTTCCCTTTCTAACCACATCCTGGCAATATAATTTGAACACCAATTCTTCTTATCATAGTAAAATTTTCAACCAGTCTCTATTGATATATTCTTGAATTTCTCCTTTTCATGTAACCGAAGTATTTGGGAAACAACTTTGGGGTCAACCTTTTCAATGACAGAATTATCAAAAGCTAAATTTCATGAGATTGATAGTCATAATGGTTCACACAAGACAACACTAGGTCATAACAAGGAACAACTGAAAAAATTCTTGCATTAACAAGCTCGCTTTCAAAAAAAATGTTCCTTATGGGCGAAATGGATTCCATTTGCATCCTTGTAAGAATGTCACTAAGACTCATATCACCAAGCTCGATATCTTTTTCTCCCTCAAGACCCTCCTATATAGTACGCAACATTTCCAAGATTCCAAAAAAGGGTTCTAAATTAACCAAGTAACAAACAAGAAATTCAATAGTTCTACTTGATACCAAGTAGGTATGCCAAGAATACGAACAAAAGCAACTACAAAGAATCATGGAGGGGAACCTTTGGGGCTTTGCACTAACGAACATTCAAATTTTCTTATAAATAGGGAGAGAAAAACCAAAGGAGATAAACTTGAGTCTAACCTGCTTTACATATTTCTCTACCAACTCATCCTTCGTTGTCAAAAAATCCAAGTCTACCTCAAAAATTCTCTGGAATGAAAATGATGCTAACAACAAAAATGAACCGTTTGAAGGAGACAATATTAAATTTGTTTAAAAGTTGGCGGTGAAAGTACCATCTTTCTCTTTTGGAAATCATGTAAAGATATTTCCATGTATTCCACCACTCAATGAGGCATTAATGAATGTGCTTACAACTTATTCGAAAATTGAGGCATTTGCAAAATGGGTATTCCAATAAAGTTAGAGAATCTCTCACTCTTGTAACTTTCAAACTGTACACACTAAAATGGTGCACTTCTATGAACCATTACATGCAAGGTTGCTCAAGAATGAGGCCTTACAAAGCGGCTCATAGCTCTCTATGTATGGAGTTGCAAGATTGAAAATTGCTCTCAGCTAGAGCTAAAAGCTTGTGACCTTGCTAGTCAACCACACAATGAGAGATTCACAATGAAGACAAGGGCAACAATGCCAATATCTCCAAGAATCACTATGAAATGCAATGCAATGCAACTAAAATAAAGATGCAAGTGTGCAAGGTATGCTATAAAAATGGAAGTACAAACTAAGCTATGAAATGGAAATATCAATGGATTACAAATCCTTCCTATTTAGACTATGTGAGCTTATACTATTGCATAAAAGGAAACTAAGCTAATAATGCCATTATTATGCAACTAAGAAAGAAAATATGAACTAGATGATGCAATGAAGCAAGTCTTCAATGTCTTCAAACTCCAAATGCACCTAAAACCTGCGATATGAGATATGCAAAATGAAGGAGAAGCTCTCCTTTTATAAGAAATGAGGTGAAATGGACCATTGAAATTAAGAGGCAAAAAGTCTTAATCAGCGGTGGAGCTTGAAAGAGGAGCAATCCATGTGCACAAGTATCCTCCAATAGGAAAATAAGAGTTGACTTTATGTCCATATGAGACAAAAAGTGTTTTTTCCCTTTTTATAAAATAGGAATAATGCTTTATTTGTGCAACTTAGGATAAGAGGAAAGTGGGGGCTTTTTATTTAATTAAAAGGGGAGGAAATATTCCTTTTAATCAAATAAAGACTTAGGATAAATGGTTAGCCCGTAGGATAAAAATCCAATATATGATCGAAATTAAGACTTGATCAAGAGATTGATATTGTTGAAAATATTGATTATTGATAAAAATGATTCAGGATTGATAAATCAAATAAATGGGGCCCAAATTATAGGCGACCATTTTAGGGTGCATACACAAACCATAACAAAAGTAGGGTTACAAGAGGTCTAACATTCCATGTTTAGTCGATGACACATTGTCTAACTCAATGAAACCAATGACAAAATGCATCTACTTCAATTAAAAATCGATCAATTGGTGATTCAAAGAATTCAAAATTCTCATCAAGATGTGCTAGAAATATTCAATCACAAAGTTTTTCTACATGCCTAAGGAATGTCTCATTGAGCCTAGTATACAACATTTGGAGGATTGTAAAATAAAGTTCTAAATTTACAAGGCATTCCCCCATTTAATGAATCAGGGATGAAGCACCCTTGAAACTTTGATTGCATACATTTTTAGGCTACCTTTGGGGAATATGGGGGCTTTTACAATTTCAGGGTATCGACAAGTTGTCAAACCCCGAAGCCCTAAAAGTTAATGAAAGTTTTTATGGGGTTTTTTTTGTATGTTAGGGGTTTTATTTTTTGTGTAGGGGTTTCTTTTGTTTTGTTTTAGGTTTTCCTAATTTTTCCTTGTCTTCTATTTCTTTTGTTAGTTTTTTCTCTCATATCCGTAGTTAGTTTTATTTATGATAAGCAATGTTGAAAAGTGTTTTGTTTCAAGCGCAGAATCTCAAGGTATGTCAACAATGCAACCAATGAAGTTTAAGTTTGTGGGCTACAAAAATCCTCCAAGATGGGAAATTTGCATAGTGAAATCACCGACGCTGACATTGGATACAAGGACTTCAATGATTTCTTGAAGAAGATAGGAAACTCAAACAATTGTACCCCTGATGCTTCTTATATGGTGATGTCAGGATTGTTCATATAGAAGGGTTCCTAGTAGCAATTCAATCCCTAGACCTCATCACGACCATCGCATAGCATTACAAGCCTAAAGAGAGGAGGGTTTTGAACAAACAAGGGGAGATGGTACTAGATATAAGGCTAGATTTTATTGAGAAAGTCTTCCACATTCCTTTTGCAGATGAGTGTGCGAATATCTCCATAGAGCAGGTAGAAATATGGTACAGGGATGAGCCTCACATTGAGCTTGAACTAAACATGAATTATCTAGAGAGGACCTGCAAGGATGGATAGTTGTATAATATAAACCATCACATGGCCTATCTTATGGAAGATATGAAGAATTGCGTGACGTTGTTGAGTAGGGTCTTTAGTCTTCCACATGCAAGACAACTGGAGACATGGATGGTGTTATACATTTCCACTATCTAAAAAAGGAAGAAGAAGATAGACTAGGAACAGATCATAAGTGGTAATCTAGACCAACAACTTCAAAGGATCAAGACCGACCCCAAATTTTATATGACTTACTACATTGTTTATATGCTTGCAGCTCGAGCCTCTTATCCAAGGTTGATAGTCAATGGATCCATGTGTGATCCAAAGGCATATGTGTACAAGTTCTAACCTCAATTGTCCAAGAAGGAGAAGTTGGATGAATTCATCCCTAAATACCACATCATTAATGATGTGTTCATTTTTTTTCCATTATCCAATCCATTGAAGAAGATTTTACCAAAAGGATGTTCGTAGAGGTTGTTGCCCAAATTAGAAACACTGATAGCTATTTCATTCAATTCCAAACTTTCACCTATATCAAAGTATCTGGCTGCACAATGCAACCAAAGAAGCTTCCTAGATACCCTTCAAATAGATTGATTTCGATGGAGTTGTTGCAACAAATCTTTGATGCACACCAATTGTTAGTCATCAAGCACAAACCATGTTTCTAGTTCCAATTAGGATAGATGCACATTCTCTTAGGATGTGAAGGTTTAAAACTGGGTTTGTCTTGAGTGGGATATTCCCACTGGATAATTTATCAATAATTCAGGGTAAATTTGACTCCATAGGTACATTTAGTTGTATAATGGGAGCTCATTTCAAGCATGAGCCTAATAGTGAGGACCACTGGGAAAATTGTGTTCATGATTATGAGGTCAAAATAAGGGATTTATTGCAGGATGAGCTTGGACTTCGCTTAGGATTCTCTCGAGTTGTACATATCAAAGAAGAATCAAGAGTTGGATTCCAAGGATGTGTTGTTGCCTTTATATAATACGAACAAGATTTTTAATAGGCCAATTTTGAATAAAGAGATAAGAGTTGATGAGTATGATGACATAGATCATAGAGTGAAGCATGTGGTACAACGTACAAAGGATTGGGTACATAATCCTTTTAGATTAGATCCTGTGCCAATGGGAGAAAGGTGAACAAGCCCTTGAAGGTAGATTCAGGAAAAGGAAAGGTCCATATTCCTATTTTCAAGAAGACTCCATCTACTTCTCTTCCTTGGGAATTCACAGGGCACATGAGGGAAGTGACTAAAAACAATATCCCCCTTAAGTCTTGAAACATCAGAAGGCCAAAGAAAAAAAGTAAGGAGAAACATCTACTACTACTACATCACCTATAGCTTCAACAACACCTTTACCATCCACCACTGTGCCTTCTCCTTCAGTAGAAACACCAACTACCACTACTTTTTTTGTTGCACCTACTATGGGTATACCTTCTTTTGACTCTAACGTCAAACCCTTTAAGATCAAGGTCAAGAAGCCTCAGACACAACATCCTCCATTTCTCTCACGTAGAGTGTACAAAAGATTAAAGAATAAACCCTCTTTAATGACCCCAGTCATGGAAACCTTGGAAGAAGAAGAGGAGCTTGAGGAGGACATTGGTCCTCAATTGATCAAAAGAATGAGGTCCTCTACAACTCCTACTTGGAAGCTTAACCTAGGAGAACCTTCTTTGGAAGACCTCTCCAAACCCCCTCAAACTGGTATAGATCAAGGTGTTTCTGTCAAAATACACAATATTGAATCAGTTATGCAATAGAACAAGAGATGCGAGTTGAATACCCTTTGATACCTAACAAGTTTGATATCTCTGATTTTGAGAGCATTCCAGATTTCAAGGAATCATTACAGGAACCACCATAAGGGCCTAATGTAATAGGTGTATCTCTACAAGAAATGGTTGGTGATGTGGGTGGAGATGGAGATGGGAAAGAGGATGTTCCCACTAAAACATAGGTTCCTCCATATGTGAAGGAAGAACGAGGAAGAAATGAGGAGGTAGGAGGTGACGAAGAAATATAAGAGCTTAACTCTGGTGGGGAGGATGTATAGAAGGAAATTGATGAAGAGAAAACTATAGAGCAATCCATGGAGCAAACCATGGAAGAACAAGTTGAGGGCTAGAATTCTCCTTTGCCCTCAATGCATACAATTGTTTCTCCTTCCCCACCAGCCAATCCTCACCTAACTAGGAAGAAAGACAAGAGGGAGAGAGTATCATTTTTTAGCTTGAGACATATCAGCCCCTCTCGGCCAACACTAAACCAACTTGGTTGACTAAGGTCATCCAACCAAGAAAGAGAACAAATCCTGAGATGAAGACCCACAATATCTTAGAGATTGGAAAAAAAATTCTGATGCAGGAGCATCCTAGGATTCTTGGCAATCCTGTATCAACCAAAAATATGTTTGTCTTTGAAGGTAGATTGTTAGATTTGATCTTGGTTTGGTGGAGTACTTGCTCAGTTTGGGAGACTAGTTGCTCGGTTTCAGTGGTTACCAAGGTGCTCGGTCTCTGAAGAATACTCGGTAACTGAAGGTGTCGGTTCACTGGTGCTCGGTGATAGCAGCATTGCTCAGTCATGCTTGGCGTGGTCGGTCGACTGGTGCTCGGTTATTTCCTCTGTTGCTCGGTGTTCTTGCTTACCAACTGGATTGTTTTGTTGGATCGGCTTGGCTGACTAGTTCCGTTGATTTGGGTCGTGCTCCTCGAGTTATGGATTGACCATTGGGCATGTGGGGACGTAGATCTAGAGTGTTGCATTCTTCTATGCAAATCTGATGACCATTGGGGCCATCTTTAAGATTTTATTTATTTTGTAAGGCTATGTGAGAGCCGACTAATGTTTTACCATTAAATATTTGTTTGTAAGGGTTTATTGTTTCATTAGCCGACTTGTGGTTGGGAATCAGTATTTATAGGATGCTTGGGTAGTTGTTTAGGGGAGATAGTTGGGAAGGAAAGTTAGTAGCCTGCAAGCTTAGGAGTAGGAAGATTACTTGGAAGTTTGAGTACAAGTTTAGATCTTTCCTGGGTGCCTACCAGTGTGTTGTGTGTTGCAGACCTGGACTAGCTGAATCTGGATGTTGGGGAAAGGATTTGGATCCTGTGGGATCTTGTAGACTGTTACTTGCTTTGTATCTGGTTGTAACCAGGAAGGCCTTATAGCCCGACACATTTCATGTAATCGGTAATTTGATGAATAAAGACCTCTATTGTATTACAGATCTTTTGTTGTTGTTGTGTATTTCTGTTACATATCGGTTTGGTTGCAAGGTCGATCAGTCCTTAATTGGATCCACCAACCTTGACTGCGTCAGGTGGTATTAGAGCCAAGTTTGTTCCTATTTGAGCAAAGTCTGTTCCTGTTGGATCTGAGTGGATCTTGTGTATCTAGATCTTGATTCAAGAAGATGCCTCTGAGGAGAAATCGTGAGATCTTAGAGGAAGAAGAAACTTCTGGAGAATTCAGTCTTGATGATTTTAGGGCTTTGCAGAAACAAGTGCAAGACTTACAAGAGGAATTGAGAAAGAAGAAGCCTACCTTGAAAGAGGATAGTAATGATGAATATGAGGAAGATCATTTTGAAGAAGCTATAGAAGAAGCTAGAGATTTTGAGGAGAATCGAATTCTTAAAGCTATGTCTAAGATTGGGAAGAGACCTAAGATTGAAGTTTATGCATTCGCTAGAAGCCTTGGGCCAGAAGAATTGATTGATTGGATCAATGAGATTGATGAATACTTTGAGTATGAAAAAATAGAAGATCCTAATAGGGTTAGATTTGTAAAGACTAAGTTGAAGGGTCATGCAAATATCTGGTGGAGAGAAGTTTAGTTGGAAAGAGGTAGAAGAGGAAAAGAAAAGATCACTAAGTGGAACCGAATGGTTGACAAGTTAAAGAAGCAATTCATTCCGGTGGATTATGAATTGGACATGTTTAAGAATATGCAAGCTTTGAAATAGACTAAAAAATCGGTACAAGAGTATACCGAGGAGTTTTACAGAATCCTGATTAGGACTGGTCATTCTGAAGCTAATAAAGAGAAGGTTACTAGGTATGTTTATGGGTTAAGGCCTAGTATTCAGGAAGAGTTACTTACTGTGCAGATGACAACAATCGGTGATGCTTATCAGATGGCATTGAAGATTGAAGAGAAATTGAATAAGAAGTATGAAGGAAAATAGAACAATAGGAACCAAGGTGGTAAAACTGGTGAGACAGTTGTTGAAAGTAATGTGACAAAGAATCCTAAGCCTAATGTGGGATCTAGCAGTGGTCAAGTTACTAAGAATGCTGGACAGAGAGGCAGGTGGAATAATGAGTTCACTAGTACTTGTTATAACTATGGTAAAGCTGGTCATAGAAGTTTCTATTGTCCTAAGAAAAGGGTGGCACTGACTGTTGAAGAAGATATTGTGAATGTTGCAGAAAAAGGTGAGACACTTATCACTAGGAGATTAGCTGCATGTGTCCATGAATCGGTGCAAAGAAGGAATTTGTTCAGAACCAGATGTAAGTGCAAGGATAAGGTATGTAATGTCATAGTTGATGGTGGCAGTTCTGAGAACTTTATTTCAGATGAAATGGTTAGTAAATTGAATTTGGAAAGAAAGAAACATCCTAATTCTTATCAGATTAGTTGGATACAAGATGTGTCTAAGGTTAGAGTTGAAGAACAATGCTTGGTTAAGTTTTAGATTGGATCTTACCATGATGATATATTGTGTGATGTATTACCTATGGATGCTTGTCATCTATTGCTCGGTAGACCCTGGCAATTTGACAGAAATGTTTTATTTGATGGTCGTGCTAACACTTATGTGGTTAGGCATGAAGGAGCTCGGCATAAGCTGATACCTTTATAGGAGATAGGGGTTAAGGGATGTGGGGTTATCAGGTGTTGTCCTTATGACAAACCTCAGGAGCAGAGGGTTGATGAACCTATTCCTGTTAAGTCTAGTTTGAAGGAGAAGGAGAATGATATCTCTGAAGAGTTTGTTGAGATTAAGAAACAAACAGTCTTGTTGGCAGAGATGGTACAACAGATGATGACATTTGTGACATAGAGAGATGCAGATGATATTGAGTTGATTGAGGATTCTGGAGGGGATGAACCTTACCGAGGCACTGATGTGATCGGTAGTGGTCAAAGTCGGTTCCTATCAGTTGTCGACCAAAGGGATAAGCAAAGTGGAAAGCAAAAGGACTTTCTGGATAAGACAGTGGATGAAGTGAAGACTACTTGGGATGAAGGGCAAGATGAGATATGGGTGAAGAACAGATTCGGCATACCTATTCAGATTCCCTTGAGGCGTTCCTGATTTCCTTATAAGAAAATCTTTCTTACCTGGGGTGTCTGATGCAAGAGCATCCTAGGATTCTTGGCAATCCTATATCAACCAAAAATATGTTTGTATTTGAAGGTAGATTGTTAGATTTGATCTTGGTTTGGTGGAGTACTTGCTTGGTTTTGGAGACTGGTTGCTCGGTTTCAGTGGTTACCAAGGTGCTTGGCCTCTGAAGAATGCTTGGTAATTGAAGGTGTTGGTTCACTGGCGCTTGACGAGAACAGCATTGCTCGGTCATTCTTAGCATGGTCGGTTGACTAGTGCTCGATTATTTCCTTTGTTGCTCGGTGTTCTTGCTTACTGACTAGATTATTTTGTTGGATCGGCTTGGCCAACTAGTTCCATTGATTTGGGTCGCGCTCGTCGAGCTATGGATTGACCGTTGGGCGTGTGTGGACCTAGATCTGGCGTGTTACATTCTTCTATGTAGATCTAATGGTTGTTGGGCCCATCTTTGAGAGTTTATTTATTTTGTAAGGCTATGTGAGAGCCGACTAATGTTTTACCATTAAATATTTGTTTGTAAGGGTTTATTGTTTCATCAGGCGACTTGTGGCTAGGAATTAGTATTTATAAGATGCTTGGGTAGTTGTTTAGGGGGAGATAGTTGGGAAGGAAAGTTAGTAGCCTGCGAGCTTAGGAGCAAGAAGATTGCTTGGAAGTTTGAGTACAAGGTTAGATCTTTCCTGGGTGCCTACCAGTGTGTTGTGTGTTGCAGACCTGGACTAGCTGAATCGAGATGTTGGGGAAAGGATTCGGATCCTGTGGGATCTTGTAGATAGTTACTTGCTTTGTATCTGGTCGTAATTGGGAAGGCCGTACAACCCAACACATTGCATGTAATTGGTAATTTGATGAATAAAGACCTTTGTTGTATTACAGATATGTTATTGTTGTTGTGTATTTTCGCTGCATATTGTTTTGGCTGCAAGGTCGGTCAGTCCTTAATTGGATCCACCAACCTTGACTGCGTCAAATTCACACATGAGAGTCCAACCAAAGGAAAGCACAAAGAATCTCTTATGTCACTCAGGATATTAGGGGACACTAGAAAGTAGGGGTAGTTCTTCCTCCTCTAGATAAGGCAATGGAGGACATTACTCTCGATGTTTTTTGATGGAAGAAGTTGATCTCGGGGTTCCTACCTGTGAGGGAGGTAATGCATTGGTTGCACTAGGGGCTACATCATTATTTAAGCATATGCATGATGACGAGACATGAATAAGGGACTTGGTGGCCCAAAATAGAATTTTGAAAGATTGTATAGCTCAATTACTAGATCCGATAGACGCTACTAATCCAAAAGTCGCATTACAAGCAACATGCTCGCAGGTAGTTCCTTTTTTCAAATCCTGTGTGGATTGAAAGCAAGGAGTGGAGGAGTAGAAACAAGGACATTATAAGGTCAATTTTGATGTAATTTCACACCATGATTAAGGAGAGCACCACCCTAAATTATATGTTATCTAATGGATAAGGCACTAGTATTGAGGGGAATGCAACAATGTGGGGTGATTTCCTCTCTAGTTTGAGAATAATTAGGAAGGCAACATGCTTGTGTACGCACCCTAAAATGCTCGTCTAGACTATGGGCCCCATTCTTCAATTTATCAAATGACGGAATCAATTTATCAATTTCCTAAATCAATGTCTTGCAATATTTTGAATTCAAATCAATTTCCTTAATCAAATTGTAATTATTTCAATTATTTCAATATTTCCTAAGGTTTGATCATTTATCATAAGTCTCATTTTAATTAAAAGAACATGCTCCTTTTTAAATAAATAAAAAATCTTTTAATTGAATAATAGAAATCACTTTGCTAAATAAATAATAAAAGAAAAAGAAAAAGTGCACTTTCCAATTAGATAGAATCTTTTGACTTTTTGAAAAAGGTTTTTGTCTCTTTATCTCAACCACTCATTATTTTGTCTCTTAATCATGTATATTGATTTTGCCTCTTGAAAATCTTGAGCACATGGATCAACCAAGATTTAATCTCCATCATTGCTCATTTCTTTTTGCCTCTTAATCTTGACCGTCCATT
Source organism: Chamaecyparis obtusa (assembly GCA_027943335.1). Classification (NCBI taxonomy): domain Eukaryota; kingdom Viridiplantae; phylum Streptophyta; class Pinopsida; order Cupressales; family Cupressaceae; genus Chamaecyparis; species Chamaecyparis obtusa. The sequence goes on along the minus strand of BSBK01002440.1, from coordinate 903,301 downwards.
CATTTCTAAATCTTTTATAAGGAATCATCTCCTTCTCATTTAAAGATCAAGATTTTATGCTATTGTTATACTGCAGGTTTGGAGAGCGATTTTGGAGGAGAATTTGAGCACTTGAGCTTGAACATTGCAACTTCTCTTTTCTTGTCTTCTTCTCTCATGCCTCCATGGCAATCCATTTAGATTACTTTTGCACTTGCATGTTAGATTAGATTCATATTTCATTTCATAGAATAATCTTGCATACATATTTTCTTTTATAGATTAGTTTGTTTTCATGCATTGTTATCATATAGAATAGCTTCCATTTTTATTTGCATGCATATTTGATGATCATGAAGACTAGCACTCTTGTTTTTCCTCTTTAAATCTCTCATTTTATGGTGTACTTGCATGGGCACAAACTAGGTCTAAACTAAGGTCCTCCATTATAAACCCTTGCACTCCATGAATAGAGAGCTATGAGTCACCATTTGAGACCTCATTCTTGAGCAATCTTGGATATAATGACTCATAGAAGTGTGTCAACATTTTAGCACACAACTCGCAGGGAGTTCCTTTTTTCAAAGCCTGTGAGGAGTGGAAGCAAGGAGTGGAGGAGTAGAAGCAAGGACATTATAAGGTAGGTTTTGATGTAATTTCACACCATGATTAAGGAGATCGCCACCCTAAATTATATGTTATCTAATGGACAAGGCACTAGTATTTTAGGGGAATGCAGCAATGTGGGGTGATTTCCTCTCTAGTTTGAGAATAATTAGGAAGTTCAAAGTAAATAAACTAGTGGAAAATGCCTCTTTTGAAGAGGGGGGAGTAGATAAGCTTGACACATGGCTGAGGGCCATCAAACTAGCAATAAAATATTATAATAAAATGAAGGAGCTTATTGAGAAGAGAAGAGATGCAGTCATGCCATTGGTGCAGTGTATTGAAGAATTCATAGAGTCTCTAGCATGTCAATTATATTAGGATGAAGATAGGGAAAAGATGTATAGTATAAATAACATTGTTCGTCAATTTAAAGGGAAGCTTGCAAGCATCAATACCAAAGAAGATGTTGACTAGATGCAGTGTGAAAGGGGGACTAATAGAGATTAGAGATGAGAATGGCAATTTTTCGAAGGTCCAATATTCATCAAGATGTTTTTTTATGTCTCCAATTGTCCTTAGGCTCGAGCACATGAAGAGAGGCAGCTTTCTCATGGTCCACCCATTCTTTTTGCTGAAAAAATGGATCTAGACATCCAAATTTTTGCTATAGTTGAACTAGAGTTCTTCCAAAATTTTAGGGTACATTTTTGGGTTGAAATGGCATCTTTCTACATTGTAAACACAAAAAACCTGAAGTTGGCATGTAATGCAATAGTTTAGGAGTAGATTTCAGCTATTGATCTTTAGTTTTAATTTTATTACACCTAGGAATAATGCCCAAAAACCCTGGTTATAGGTTTGGCAGTTTCAAAATTGTAAAAACTATAAAAACTCAATTTCAAATTGTAATAAGGTTAAGACTTCTGCAATACAATAGCAAATGCATTTGGTGTTGCAATATTGGTGTGAATCTATGCTAATTTTACAAGTTTGGAATATATTTTCGAATTCAAGCGTCAATGTTTGTTCTTTTGTGAATTTTCTTTGTCTTCATTTAGTTGGTGTTAGCTATGATCAATTTGTTTATGGTGGTGAAATAATGAAGTTGATCAAGTCTATTATGTGCTAAAGGATGGATTTGTCTCGCATGTGCGCATGAATGGGTATGGTTGTGTGATTTGATGAATCTTGAAAAATTTTATTATAATTTCCCTAGATGATTGCACTTGGGTACTTTGAGTTGTGAAATTTTAATATGTGCTATTTATAAGTTTTAAAATATCATATTTGTTATTTTTTATGCAAGTTGAGGTTGTTTGTGGTTAATGTCCATGGGAGTTGAATTTCAGTTATTTGCTTCCAATTTCTTGTTACTCTTAAATCTTTTGAATTTTGTTAAAATTTACAATTAGAAAGCAATTGATAGAATAGAAATAAGATTGTTAGAAATTTACTTTAGCACAAATTTTTCAGTTTTCGTATATTGAGAAAATTGAAAAAAAAAATGAATTGCAAATTCTTAGTTTCTTGCTCAACGAACCAGCAAAAGCCTACCTTGTGTTTACACATGAATCTTCACTAATCTCTCGACGCGATTGTGACCCAATCACTGAGAACCTTAGCAGCGATTCTTATCGTTCTTTCAAGAGAGGGATTTGATCTTCTTATCCATGTCATTGCATCATGCTAACACAATGGTCAACACATCTCTATTGAGAACTTCGTTGCACAAATAAATAGCCTACCAAATGATCTATTTCACAACACAAATATATGCAAGAAAAATAGAAGAAAATTATTTCTAATTGGCATTCCACACCTCTTCAGCATACCCATTGCACACCAAGGTGCAATTACTAAAAAACCTAAAACATAAGAACATATTGAAGAATTAAATAAAGATAAATAATTAAGTGAAGTCATTTTCATTCATATCTTTCATTTCTTTTTGCATTTCATAGATAGGGTAGAAACTAGATATTGTTATTAAGGCAATTGAAAACAAATCAAATCCAACTTCTGCTTTATACGATTGGTATGCTTCTTGTTTTTCTTACACAGATTGTGTTGACCTGCCATTTTAGAATACTTATGGACATAATAATAAAAACCAAATCCAATTTCTACTTTTTAAAAAACAAATCAAATCCAACTCCTGCTTTATACTATAGGTCTGCTTCTTGTTTTTCTTACACGGATTGTGCTGACCTGCCATTGTAGAATGCTTATAGACATCATAATAATAAAATCAGATGTTAAAAATGACTACTTGTGCAGAAGAAAATTCTCCACAATTTTATTAAACTCCTTAGGGTTCTCAATGTGGGGAATGTGTGATGTATTTTTCATCACCTCCAGCTCTGCATGATCTCCAAGATGCCTGCATAACCAAGAAAAGCTCATCAGAGATTAGAAAAAGAAAAAACCTCTCAGACAAACTCTATGAATGCTTTGAAAAACAAATTTAAGGGATGAATAATTTTTTTCAACTATAAAATGGGTGCCAAACTTCAGTGTTCCAAAATCAATGATCAGTCTGAAACAAGCAGTACATCAGAAAAGAACCCTGAATGATTCCCTATCAGACAAAACAAGTAATCCTTTTAGTCAAAATTGAACCTAGTATGACAAGTGAGATATTGGACAAGTGCTGAAGTTCTTCAATTGTTTTACCTACCTGCCTGTCTGCCTTCAGTCACAAGGATGCATAATACAGAAGTGTAAATGAAATGCAAATTAATTTATTTGAAGAGCTGCAGGGCATCTACATACAGAGACCTATGTACATAACTGTTATGGCTACCAGCAACTTGGCAAGAAAGAAAGTGTATTAAATTTGATGTTGTTGAGATTCTTCTTAGTAAGGACATGAAGAGGAAGAATCATGAAACTTCATTGGGAGACACTTTGATAAATGACAAAGGGGCAGATCACAAGGAGGTAATCATAACCAGGGTGGAATGTTCAGATGACTGTTGAACTTCACGTTCAACAATAACCACATTGTCTATCATCCCAAATCCATTTATAAATTGTCACAATGTCTATGATCTTACTCGTTTCAGAGAGTTTCCTTCCAGCACTATGGATTGTGGAAGCTTCCCATACTATTCACACTATAAAACTAACAAGTAACAACATATAATGTTCAATCATAACTGAAAGTATAAGTACTCACTTTTTCAATTCAAAGGCCTTAGCCACGGGAAAGATATGGTCATGCTCTCCCCACACAATCAAAATGTCCTACAAAACACCCAATCATTAGTCCTTGAATACAACTTTGGATAAAAGGCATTCAGGTAGGAGAAAAAAAGGGCATGAAAATCAAAACATCATGTATAAAAAACAGGCAAGTAGGCAATGCCTTCTCAAGAACAGGAAGAGGTGGGGCAAGTTCAGTGCCAATAATAAGGCCTTTCAGCAGCTCTTCTTTCTCTGTTCTGTTTTTCACATACAGATTCTGCAGCACAGTCCAAAACATGGAAAATTCAGTGTTATGGTTCTGAATTGGCTATTTTCAATCTTTTTTAATATAAATATTAGTAAACTGAGAATACAACCTTGCTTGAGTTTGTATAGAATTTGGAAATTATGTTTCTACATTTAGCTAACACAGGAAAGTAACAATTTAAGATTTCCTAACAATATCAGTTCAACTCTGTAAATGCAAATACACAAGACCTCCATTAACTCCTTGAGTCTGGATTTCTATCACCAGGATATCACTTCAGTATTTCGCTTGGCATAAGAAATCAATGACTCTAAATTGATATAATTCTAGTCACAACTCATATCTAACAAATATTTTTCAATTGGGGTTCATTTTTTAGTGTGTTGGTCAAGTGGTGGCATTGTTGTTGTAACTACCAAAGTTCAAAATCCTACTGGACCTTTATAATTGCAGGCTTCTGCCTTTGCTGATTCTATGTGCTCACAGGTTTGAGCCTCAATATTTGATATTGGAGATGAAGTTCCCACTTGTGACCTCACTGGTTCATAGCTCCGAATCAAAAACATTTCAACGTCACCAGTCACATTAAAATGCTTACCTGATATTAAAAAAAAATACAAATATTCTACAATTATCCAAGAAACCCTCAAACAATCAGTATCAATTTTCCAGATAGTTCAGTACCAGAGTTATTCCTTCGGCTATTCATCTTTGACTAATTATTCATGAGAAGGCATCTGTCTAACAGAGGGGGCAGGGAGGTGAGACAGAAATGAGATCTTCATAAGAAACCTTCTTTTAAGGGACTTAATATTGCAAATTGCATTCTAAGACGAGTGTCATGTTGGGCAGAGAAGTGAGATTGAAATGAATTATGCACAAGGGGTTTAGCAGGGAGATCGATATGAGTGGCTACTTGTAAAACCCTTCCCTCATGGTGTTAATATTCTGCTTTGCATTCACAGGTGAATCTCACAAGGTATTTCAACTGTAATCAACAGAAGTTCCTTAAGGAGGTCATCCATCCAAATTCTATCGATTCTAGGACAACGAAGACGTTTAACTTGAAAATTGAACTGCTAAATATTTGAGTTTCCAGTTCCACAACCGATCATGATTAGAAGAGGGAATTTTCGGAGATAATTGTGCTTGGAGATTACAGAGAAACAAAATTTATGTTTTAGGATAAGAATGATTATGGCTTAGAAATATCAGTTTTCCACAATCTATAATATATTTTTGCACTGTTTCTGGATTTGATCCGATCTGTTTATTTGGATCAATGATTCAGAGCATACTCAATAATTCAGATGTTACAGAGTTCAAGAATATGATCCAAAACATCGATACAAATAAACAGACACAATTGAATCCAGAAACAGCACAAAGATAAGCTGATTATATATGTGCAAGGAGATGCCATCCATGTTTCTTCTTGTTCATGGCAAGAAGCTTCCCACAAAACATCTTGTTCACAACAAAAGCTTCCCCAAAACAAGGAGACAGAAAGAAAAAAAGAAGTATACTTACTTTAATGTAATCATTCAAGAGAAAATTGGGAACCAGGGAAGGAGGCTTGTACATAGAAAGCTTCATCAAAATCCTCAGATTGTCAGCACTCGAAGGAAGAAGAAGCTCTGAAACTTTCCGAAGCCCTGCACGTTGCAGCAACTCTTCATTGTCTTTGGCATTGATGCACACACCTGAACTTGCAATGACCAACTTCTCCACAGCCTCAGGATACATACAGCCCAGAGTGTAGGCCACAAACCCTCCATAACTGGTCCCTATAACACTAAACTTGGTGACACCCAAGTTCTTCATCAATTTCATGATTGATTCTGCCTGAAAAACCTCAGACCTTGCAGAGCCCCTGGTAGTGGAGTCCCCAAAGAAGACCAGATCAGGAACATAGACATTGAAGCTCTTCACAAAGGGCTGAATCTGTGGGTGCCATTGCCACATTGCATTGGTCCCAAACCCATGAATTAGAACAAAATTGGGCTTCTGGGTGTCATGTTTTTTGGGACACCAACAGTGCATGGTTGTTTCATGATCAATTTCTAGCACTTTGGGCTCTAATCCTGCAGACAAAAAGCCTTTGTGTAGGCTTTTGGTTCTGTATGCTACCAGACTGAAAAGGTAGTTTGCCATGACCAAAAATGACAGATGTTTGCTTGGGCAATTCTCTGCTATATAGAGCTACCTAAATACAGAGGACATTGGTGGAACCCACTTTTATTTTTGACCATATTATATATAATTTGCATGTTGAGAGAGTCTTCTTGAGGGTAAGCTTATGGCAACTTTTGTTCCAATCTAGTTTTCTAGATTAAAGGCAACCTTTGAAGGTATTAAATTATAGTGGATGGAACAATGAACATTAATTTTTTTACAGGTACGCTGTTCTGATGTCAGCTTTTTTATTTTCATTTACTGGTTTCTTGGAATCATATCTTTTCTTCTTCGTTTGCTCAACTAATGCATCTACCTTGCCCTATTTCTTGACCATCTCAAGATCACGTTTAATGGTTCAACTTATCACCATCTACTTCATTATTCTAGCAGCTGCATCTCTTACACAATTTAATTGTGGTCGTTTCTACCGGTAAAGAGGCTCTAGAATATGATTGAGAATTCATTTGATTTAAATATTGGAATGATGAAGAGAGCATTATTTTGTATTTTTATTATGTTTTTAAATATTTAATGTTATTAGTTCATAGGATTTTTCTCTCCACTTGTCTTTCCACATTTTATGGCAAATTTGTCTTTTTTTATTTAATTGTTCAATGAAATCTAATTGTCTCAAAACGATTAAGAAATTCAGTAAAATTATGTGCCAAATTATATTATGTATATACCTATATACTAATATATGTTGTTGTAATATGTGGATTTATCTTTCTACATTTTATAGCAAAATTGTCTTTTTTATTTAATAGCTCAATAGAATCTAATTGTCTCAAAACAATTAAGAAATTCAGTAAAATTATGTGCCAAATTATATTATGTATATACCTATATACTAATATATATTGTTGTTATATTAAAATTCATTTACTTCCTTTTATTTATCTATCATGTATCCCTTGCACCTCATATCGTTGCAAGTACTAGTCTATTTAATTTGGTGGTTTTGAAGGTGCGAGTCTTAAGTTGTATGAATATCAAGTTTATTTTGAATTTATTTATATTGGGTTGTCTTTATACAATAAGTGTTAGGGGAAGGGGTCCAATTACCACTTGTGGTCCAATTATCATTTACTCCTTGCTCATCCAACCCTCCAATTACTGATTTTAAATAAACCAAAAAAAATGAAAATTAAAGGCTCATTGATAAATTTCACATGTCACAAATTAATAATAATTTTAGGTTGCTTGTTTAATTTGTTAGTTTGTAGGATGTGAGTCTAAGTTGTATGAATAAGGTTTCTTATGAATTTATTTTCATTGGGTTGTCTTTTATACAATAGTGTTACCATTTTAGTGTAAAAGTTGACAAATAATTGGAATCTAACTTAAGCCCATTTATACACATTCTTAAGAAGTAGTATTTATTCTCATCTTATCCTTTTATTGTTCTTAATTATATCACTTAGTGTGGGGATGAACTTATAACATTTTCAATTAAAATTTAAAACTTGAACCCAAGCCAATTTCTCATGGTGTTGTATTTGAGGACAAACCTTATCTAAAGAGCCTAGGTGTTTATACGATGCTATGTTGTATTATTTTGTATTATAAATTGGTGATTGTTATGGATATCAATGTTGTATTTGTGGATATTAAATATATGTTCATTAGGATAAAGAGTTATATAAATGTGTGTATGTTTATATTGATCGATGTCTTAGCTTTATGTTTCATTTAGATGATATGTTGGTTGGGTGGACCTAGTTCTTTTAATGTTTAATAATAATTTTAAGTTGTTTATTTAATTTGTTGGTTTTGAGGCTCTGATTCTAAGTTGTACAAATAATGGGTTTCTTTTGAACTTATATTCATTGGGTTGTCATTCACCCAATACATGTTACATTAGTGTAAAAGTTGACAAATAATTGAAACCTAATTAGAGTCCATATATACACAATCCTAAGGACTAGTATTGATTCTCAATTTGTTCATTTATTATTCTTAATCGAAATCTCCTAGTGTCAAAATGATCTCAAAACTTTTTCAATTCAAATTTAAAACTTGAACCCAAGCCAATTTCTCATGGTGATGTATTTGAGGACAAACCTTATTCAAAGTCCATAGGTATGGATGTCTTTCTCTTCATCATGTTTTGTTGCACTAGAGTTATATGATGCTATGTTATATTATATTTTGTATTATAAATTAGTGATCATCTACAGATGCCAATGTTCTATTTCTAGATATTCAATATATTTCATTTGACTAAAGACTTGTACGAATGTGTGTATGTTTATATTGATTGATGTTTTAGCTTCAAGTTTTTATGTAGATGATATATTGGTTGGGTAGACCTAGTTCTTTCAATAGTTAAAGGCATGAGCTTATACTAGTAGAGTAAATGCTTTAGTCAAATTATGCTTATTAAATGCTTACCATTTAATTGTGTAATTTTATCATTCACTTTGACAATATTGTATATTTTTTATGATGAAAAATATATTATTTTATATTTTTATCATTTTAAAAAACATTTAATGTTAATTTTAGGTTGTTTATTTACTTTGTTGGTTTTGAGGGTGTGAGTCTAAGTTGTATGAATATTGGTTTTCTTTTGAATTTGTTTTTATTGGGTTGTCTTTTATACAATAAGTGTTACATTTTAATGCAAAGTTGACAAATAATTGGAACCTAACTTGAGTCCATCTATACACATTCCGAAGGACTAGTCTTGATTCTCACTTTATCCATTTCTTATTCTCAATCAAGTCTCTTAGCATGGGAATGATCTAAAAAAAAATTAATTCAAATTTAAAACTTGACCCAAAGCCAACTTCTCATGGTATTGTTTTTTAGGACAAACCTTATATGAAGTCCCTAGGTGTTTATGCCTTTCTCTTCATCATGTTTTGGTGCGTCGAAGTTATACAATATTGTGTTGTATTATATTTTATTATGAGATGGTGATTGTTTATGGACACTATAGAGAAGGAAATTTGCCACCCTCGAGATTGATGGAATCTCAAGGGACAAATTCATCCAAAGCCAACTCACCTCTACTAACACTCTAGTGAGCTAGGTTGATCAAAGACACTAATTGGTAAAATAAAACTTAAGACTAAAGGAATGCAATGTAGAATAAAGAAATTAAAATAAATAGATGATACTAACAGATAAAATTATTTTGATTACTGGAAATAAAATTTAACTAGCTATCAAGATTAATTGTCTAGCTTCATGAACTCATTGTCTTAGACATCAACACAAGTCTGGGGTTACAATAGAGGTACAGGATGAAAGCACAACAGTGTGTACCTCTAGTGTGGGGAAGGTATAGAGAACATAATAGAATAATCAAGACAGTAATATAATAGAATAGAAAATAAGACTATGCTAAAAACAAGAAATAAAGAACACAAATATGCAATGAAAATGATTGAAATAAGAGAAAATAAGGGGTAGAAAAAGCCTACAAAAATGGAAGTAGAAGAATCCCAAGAGATTCCACTCCTTCAAAACCTACACACAAGTAAGAAAGGGAAAATGTTGGTGTTGTTTAGAGACCTATCTAGGTCAAGTCCATGTTTTGGTGTTTCCACCTTGACAACAACCAGATAGATAGATAAAAGCTAGTGATTTATAATTGAAAGTTGGTAAAAAAAATGATAATAATCAAAGTAATAAGACTGTGATCAAGATAATATATGATATTTTAGAGCAAAGTGAAATAGAATGAGATGGGGAAACTCCCCTTCAAGGCCATGAAGCTGAAGCTCAAAGGAATGAAGTTGAGATGACAATGAAGGTGGTGGAGGTAATATGTTGTGAATACCAATAATATTATGAAGAGTTATTTGAGAGCCAAAGGAAAGAGACCAAAAATATAAGATATAGTTGGTGAAGTGTTCAAGAAGCTCATATTGCCAAGAATAAGTTGTGAGATTGCCTAGAGAGCCTAAAAATTGTCCAAGAAGTGTGAAGAGGCTTGAAATTATCTAGAAGAAGACCAAATGAAGCTTAAGAATAAAGTTTTAAGAAATCATGACCATTCTCGACATCAGTGGGCAATGGTAAGAGGTGTTACACTATAGGAGTGGTAGTTGTAATGCCTCAATGGCCAAATGTGCGTCCAAATTCACCAAACGAATGTGTGTCATATGGACATCTCTACAACACGCACATGTCCTAAACCAAACAAGCTATGTGGTAAATAATTTGGATGGGAAAATGACAAAGTGGATGTAGGGACTTAGAGGCTTACGTGGATTTTTGTTTTTTGGCTATGGTAGGGGCAACATGCAATAATCAATTACATAGGGTGCAATTTATGACACTACATGTAACAATGTTTTGTTTGTGTATATTCAACATACTCCAAGCTTATACCCAATCTAATTAAATATATATCTAAAGTTTATACCCAAGCCAATTCATCATAGTGTTGTATTTAAGGACAAATTGTATGTAAAACCCATAGGCCTTTGTGTCTTTATCTTCATTATGTTTTGGTTTATCAAAGTTATACAAGGCTATGTTGTATTGTTTTATATTGTGAATTGGTGATTGTTTATGGATACCAATGTTCTATTGTGGATATTTGATATTTTCATTTTAATATAGAATAATAAATGTGTGTGTATTGTTTAATGTTTTTGCTTCACGTTTTGATTTAGATGATATGTTTGTTGGGTAGACCTAGTATTTTCAATATTATTCTTTAAATGGTTAATGCCATGAGATTATACATCTTCATTCATCATCTTCTCCATGTCTTCTAATTTCTCTTCTTGTCTACTTTTTATTTTCTTCAAAACAACGTCACATTGAATGTTGCTTCAAAGAATGATAAATTTAGACATTGAAATTATTCCTCATGTTTATCCTTTATTAGCCAATTATCACATCATAATTATTATTTTATGTATTTAATTGGATGAGTTTATTTCCAGCCTCTAATTATTTGTTTCCACACACACACACACACATACTGTAGGAATCATGTATAGTACACCCTAAAAATTGTAGTGCACTTGGAAAACTTTTTAACGTGATCAGTGATGCCGATGCGACACGTCCTCCAATACCATGTGGGTTGGGGGGAGACTAGACCTCCTAACCTTGTGCTTCATAACAAAAAGCTCTTGTCAATCGAACCAGGCCCTTAACCCATTTCCATTTATATATAATTTATTAAATAATATTTTATTAATCAATTAAATATGAACTTATTATGGACTCATAATTTTTATTTTCATCTTTAAGTCTAATTTAGAAGCATAGTTTTTATCTGACAATTAACTCTTCTTCATTTTAGAAACTCAATCTTTTCTCACAAGTCGAGTCTTCTCCATTTTAGAAACTTGATTTCTCACAAGTTAACTTAATCTCTAAATATAAACTTAATGTGCACAATTATCTATCAATTAAATAAAATAATTTATTATTACCATCTTATGAGATCAAGACGATATATTTTCATTTTACAGTTGAGTTGACTCCACACTCAATTTAGTTAACTAAAATCTTTATTTTTATCCTCATTTTCACTCAAATTCCATTAAATAGATGATATCTTCATCATTTCAATAATCTCAGTCCTTATGCAATTGCATTATGTCAAAACCAATCCCCAAATTGATCAAAGTATTGGAGAGATTTAGCATACACATTCTAATAGGAGAAGCAACACGTCATTTATTTTGAGGTTTGCATTGAGATTGATAAAATAGGAGCATGATTTTTTATTTATTTTTATTTCTATCGTTACATTTTTTGTTTTGTTAATTTTAATGTTTACAAATTTTTGTTGGGTTGGATTAAACCAAGAGAGCATTCTCACAATTTTGAATTTTTCTCGTTTCACATTTTAAGGCAAAAATAAATAAATAAAATGAATGTATTGTCAAAACCCCTTTGAATCATAATATTTGAAAAGAATGATATATGTGATGTTTTAAATCAAAAGACTATATTTGAATAAATTATTTATAAAATCTAGAAAATATGGTAAAAAATATTTGAAGATCTATGAGCATCAATGGACCTTTGATAATTTAAAAAAATTAATTTTTATTTTCTTATAGTTTAGAAATGTTTAAATGTATATTTTTAGTGGTGTATTAGTCTTCACATTTGAGTTTTTACGTGCCTTGAAAACATATTTTTATTGAGAACCACCTTGTACCTATTCTCTGAATTTTTTTTCTAGAAAATTGACCATTGAATTGTTCTTCGATTCTTTGAAGAAAATCAACCCTTGAATTGTATAGAATAGGAGGATGTTTTTGGAGTATTTGAGTATTGAAGTATCCTTTTTTATAACATGTAATTAAGAGTGTCAAAACATCAAACTCAAGGAATGAGTTTACAAGTACTGAGCTAAAAAAAACTTTCTTGAGTTATGTGTTGTCTAATCAAAACTTGAATCTAAGAACTTAATTGTGAAAAATTAATAATGAATATAGGCACACGAGCACACTAAATAATTTTCCCTCTAATTAAGAGTGTGTAGAGTACATTGAGGAAGTTCCTCCCTACTTAAGGAGAGGTAGAACATGTTCAAGAAGTGTCCCTACTACCTCTTCTATAAACTAATTCACAAGTTGTGTGCTTAATGGCATTGCTATATATTTCACTCTATATCTTGGACTTGGAGAACCAATTAAAACTCTACTATTTCACCTTAGCTACCTCTCCTTTGTACTTATTGAGTGGATGAACACCTATAATATTATGTTGACATAAACCTTGTTGTCATGTGTGTTTTTTGGAACCATCTTGTATGATTCTCGTGCGTGTGTGTTTTGGTGCCTTATGAGATCCTATATTGTTTGAGCTTGGCCTTGGTTATAATGCCTTACCAAGGAACCCTCTGAACAAAGGAAAAATCATGTACTAAAATAGAAAGAATAACTTTTTTAAAACAATGAGTATAAAAATCTATAACATAGCATCACTTGCACTATCAAAAGAAATCCAATTGTACATTGCATAACAAGCATAAGTAAAAGACTTACCAATGCTTCCAAGGGTTCCATGACACTCAAAGGTTCATTTTAAACACCAAACAAAGTGTTCATGTGATAACCAAATATGCAAAAATTATAATAACATCAATCATATGATGAGGAACTTTCCTCTAAGCAATCTTAAAGAATAGGAATCTAGTCCTAAAACCGAATTGTAAACAAAATCCATCAATTAAACTAAACAAAGTGGATACTAAAGGATGAGTGCAGGCACTAGTTTGTGCAAGCACCGAAATATAGGCATAGATGGTAAAACATAGATAATCCCAATCCATTGGTCACATAGGTGCCAATGGACAGTTGCAAGTGCTAAACCACATAGGCATTATTCTATAGGTGGAGTTGTCATTCCACAACTTTGTCCCACCCATTGACCAGAAATGGTCTCAAATCAGTGAGGGTGGAGGCGCCATTTTCTAGGAGGAGGAGCCAAATAGTGCATTCACTAAAGTATAGTTGTAAGTGTTGATCTACGAGTTGCACCTAGAAACTAGGGTAAATCAACATGAAAAATAGCCAAATTAAATGCATGGTTGAATTAAATCCCAATCTACTAAAAACACATCAAACTACGTCACATCGAGGCTTAGTTAACTTGGTACAAATACAATCAATCATGTTACAATATCCACTATGATGCAATGTACAAGTACATCAAAGATATAAGAATCTAAAACCTATGCATCAGTCTCCAACAGTGGCTTGTCATGCCACCCGACCATATGGTACCCTTAGGTCAACCCCATTGTGCTCACAGAGACAACCATATTGGCAAAATAGTCACTCGAGCAATAATACAACAAGACTCACACTCACACAAGACACACAAATGCAACTTATCAAGGTGAACCATTCAATAAGAGACCAATGCCATAACAAGTATAAGGGGATACCCAAATTTATAATCTCGTAGGGTATCTACTCATATTTACATAGAGGATGGATGGAAATCCAGAAGTGGGAGTGCCATTCCATAGCGTCAAGGAATGGATCATGCAACATCAAGAAATCCTTTCATGAAGGCAAGGAGGTTTGTCATTGCCAAATTAATATCCCTTGGATGGTCAGGCCTTTGATAATTGTGTCCTTGGCCAAGAGAACACTTAAGGAATGCAAGAGAAATACATATTATCTTATTATTACGTGCTTACCCATTATTTTTTTGTATTATATTATCACTTGAATTACACAACTCTTCAATGGGTTATCCTAGTGGCCTATTTTTTCCCTGGGCCCCCATTGAGAACCACTCCAAAACTATGATTCTACATCCAAACCCAAGCTTACAATCGAGATGAAATCATAATGGTACAATACAAAAATACATCGTATCATAATATTCCATTGTCGCATTATACATTTGTTGGAAATACTCTTGACATACACTCCATTGGTTCCAAACCAATAATATGGATCCACATTGATCCCATAATGAATTACAATTGTTATAACATTAATTCCACATATCAATTGCCATTTTCCAAACACAATTCACCACTTTTACACCAATAACAAATTTGATTCAAAACCATCCATAGAAGCCATCCACACTAAATCACCAAAGATATGAACTCACCCCAAAAAAAATTGAGGAAAATCCATTGGTCCCCATGCATCCAACATCCTAAAAATACAATTAAAAACACAAAACATCCATCCAATCTCAAACAGGTGGCATAATAGTAAGAAAACCCTCATTCTCACAACCAAATTGGGGAAATAGTCAATGCTCAACCAAAATCACTTCTACAAAATAGAAACATGTTTAATACCATGCCATAAATCATTTCAAAATCGCAAATCATCATTAAATTGAAGTACAAGAGAGAAATGAGAAATCTCTACCTCTTTAGGGATCTCTTTAAGCTTGGTCAATTAGGATGAATTATGATGACTCCTTAGTGTGGATTGTTACTTCAATAGGAAAGTACTATGTTTCCTCAACCTATGCTTTATTGAATCATGTTATTGATAGACCCCCTTTCTGGGGCCAGTCTTGGGTGAAGCCTTTGATTCCTAAAATTAACATTTTCTATTAGTTTTTCCTTTAGAATAAAGTTTTAACTGTTGATAATATCTATAAGAGAGGTTTAATCATGCCTAATAGATGTTATTTGTGCAGGGATGATGAAGAAATGATGGGTCACCTCATGATTGATTGTTATTATACTTGGTAGGTCTGAACTAAGCTTCTTCAAATGTGGAATTTATGTTGGATTTTCCCTAGATCTTTGCAGGACTTTTTTACTCAGTAGATATTTGCTGACATTTCCATAAATAATACTTTCTAGCCAATTATGGCTCCTCATGTTATTTGGAACATATGGAGAGAGCGCAACAACAAAATATTTAGGGAGAAATATTATTTGTCTTTTGTGGTGTTTGAAAATTTTGTTAGAGATCTTAGAGAAAACTTTTTATGTTTCCTGACTTCCAAGTCTCTAAATTCTTTGGATTTTGATCTCAGTATCTCCAAGGATTGGGTGTTAGAGGGTTGTAAAAGATCTAAAAAAAATAAAAGAGAATGGGTGGTCTGGTTGTCTTCTCCTCAAGACTGGGTCAAAGTTAACTTTGACGATGCAACCAAGGGGAACCCAAGTCAAGCTAGCTATAGCGGTGTTGTGCGTGATAGGTATGGAAATTGTTTTGGGGCTATTGATTTTCCTTTGGGGGTCCAAACCAATCATTTTACTGGGGCCATGAGAGCCCTTAAATCTGTTAAGTTGGTGCAAACTATTCAATACATAAATGTGTGGATCGAAGGTGACTCAAACAACATAATTTAATGTTTAAAAGGGGAGTGTAAGGCTTCCTGGTCGATTAATCATATTATTACGGAAGCTACTTCAATTATCAATTTTTTTGATAATTATTACATCTCTCACATTTATAGAGAGGCCAATTTCATGGCGGATGCTTTTGCCAACTTGGGTGTCAAATCACCTGAAATCATTACTTGGCAAGGGGAAAAGGAAATAAATAAGGATATTTTATCCCTCATAAGGTTTGATAAGACAAGCAATATAGAGAGAGTGATTCTTAGTAACTATGAAAATGACACATAAGCTTTTAGATTATAGTGAAAGACTATATAATCGTCAGGGAAGATGTCATATCTTTAAGGCAATTAAGTGACAACATGTTTTGTGGGTTTTTCTTATTGCTTGGATTTCTTAGAGTTTATTCATTCAAGCTAATATTTTCCTCTTGCATTCCAAGTCCATCATGGGAGGAGATTTAAAATGCGAGGAACCCCCAAATTGTGAAAAAAGGAAAAGGGAACCTAAGGTTTGGAAAAAAATGATGAAGGGGGGTATTACTTCGTATCTTGAAAGGCTCTATGGATCTGACTGTAACGTTACCAGATAATTTGTGGAAGGATGGAAGGCATGCTTTGTTGTTTGTTGTGGTAAACAAATTGCCCTAAATGAAGAGCCCATTGCAGATATTTTGGGTCTGCAACACAAAGGTATGAATTTCTTTAGGGATAGGAAGATTTTTGATAAAGCTATTAATATTTTCCCTAAAGAGGATGTTGAGCGGGAAAAACTTGTTAAAACTTCTAGGTTCTTTGATGTGGATCATATTAAGAAAATATGGAGGAAGGTTCTTATTTCCCTTATGGAGTATTGTAACTATGGATGGTCATTATACTAGGGCTCATAGTTATCATTTAAAAAAAAATCATTTTAGGCATAAGATGTACGTTTTGTTTTCTTATAATCTTCTCTGCTCCCTTAATCATAATATCAGGGATCATAGAAATAAATCTAGCAAGATGGTGCTCCATAAAGGGCTTATTTACTTGATTTATGAATATTGTGATGATAAAGTTCTTGATACGGTTCAGAATTTTGTTGAACCCAAGAAAGATAGAGGGAAAAGGAGAGTCAAGGAGTCAGGAAGTAGACCGTTGTCCCCTACTTCTCTCAAAAAACCCAAACCTGAGATGAAAAAATTTGACGAAGGGAAGGATATGGATATTGAAGAGGATGAGGATGAGGAGAAGTCAACTGATCCCCCTACCAATAAAAATGTTAAATATATGGAGGGTATGGACACAAAAGAGGATTAAGATGAGAAAGAGGAGGAAGAGTAGATGGAAGAGAATTTGATTTTGGGTATTCTTGGAAATGTTGATGCTCATCGGGGAATGGGCGAGATGATGCCTCCTGAGAAGTGGAATCTGGAACCTGATCTTCCCAAGGATGTTGTCACTCCACAAGAGCCCTCTAAAGAGCATGGTATTTTGGTGAAGAATAAGAGCCCTAAGTTTACAGGCTCTAAGGGTAAATTAAAGAGTAAGCTGGAGGAGAAGGTCCCTATCTTGGTTGATTATGTGAGCTCAGTTGATCATGATATGTTGATTTCTCCTGAAGGGTCTTTGGATTTGTTGAAGGCTTCTAAGGTGATTATACTTCCACGAAGAATAGGACCCTGGTGAAACTAATGTTCAACTTTTCATTGAGGATTTTTAGGAAAGAGAGAACCCAGTTTGAGGGTTCTTTAAATGCCAAATTTATGTCCATGTACTCCTTTTGGTTGGACATATGGACTTTCTATGAGATAAGGAGCCTTAACTTGAAGTACATAGCCCTCTCTTCTAAATTTGAGAATATTGAGCTTGGTCTTCAAGGTGGTAACTCTAGGGATGAGAATACACCTATTAGCATACTAGAGGAGAGATAGGAGGGTATGTGTACCAGAGTGGAGAAAATAGAGAATATGCTGAAAAATATTCTTGAGCACAATCATGAGAGTATCAAAGCTTCTATTGAGAATCTTAACATGTTGGTGGATAAATTGGAAGGTATCTTCCATGAGAAAATGATCATCAATGTGGATTATTATGCTGGTGATGTTGCGGGTCAAAGCTCTAGTCCTCGAAAAAGAACAAGGGCAACCATGAAGAAAAAAGCTATGTTTATTCTGAAGGAAATTCTAGATCTTAAGGTTTCTATTCAAAAGATGTTTGATCTTGAAGTGGGGGTGGAGGGTACCCTCAAGGACCTGGCCTAGTTTTGGTTGTCAACATCTCTTTCTTTTGGCTCTTGCTATTGTTTGTTTTATTTTGCTGGGTTTTTAGGTTGGTCTGGTTTTGGGTGTTTGCTGGTTTCTGGCAACATTATTTTTTAGGGCTTCTTTGAATATCTTAATGTAATCTGGCTGTAAAGGGTTTTGGGTCCCTCCAAAACCCATTTTTGCAATTAACCAAAAACTCAAAATAAGATAAAAACACAAAAATGTGTCTCATAGGCACAAGGGTGCCTCTTCACTATACTCCCAAGGGGAAGAAAACTCAAGTTTGACTTGAGTGCAGACTTGCAACTATGTATGCATGCTTTTCAATGCCATCTTTTGTCATCCAAGAAGCATTTTCCATGCGAAATACCTTCCCATTTGACCAAGCACTGAAAATAGGTGTTGTTCCTTATCCTTTTGAGCTCCTTCTTGTCAATAATGCACTCAAAATCCAAAGGCTTTCTTGGTGGAAGATCTTTGATCCAGTCCCCATTTGAAAATGTCAATGAACTTGCAATATCACCTACAAAAATGTCCCCTTATAAGGGTATGTATCAGATACATTAAAAATAGGAGAAATTACAACTCTTGGAGGAAGTTCTATCTCATAGGCATTATCTCCAAACTTGTGCACAAATATACATGGCCCTATATTCTTCATTTGCAATTTGGAATATTATCCTTTAGGAATAATTTTCTTCCTCAAATGGGCTAAGACCATATCTCCAACCTTGAAATGGACTTTTATCCTTTTTGCATCAACCCTTCTCTTGTATATGTCCACACTCCTCTATAGATGATCCTTAACATATTGATGAATCTCCTTCATAGAGATAGAAATTTGTTCACCCTCAACACTAATCCTCTCCATTCGACTGATATCCCTCAATTCAAACAAACCTTTTAGCTGCAACCCATAAATAATTTCAAAATGACTTTTACCCACACTTTTGTTCACAGAGCCATTGTATGCAAAATTATCTTGAGGCTAAATCATATCCCATTGAGTGGAATGTCCCTTGGTTAAGCATATTAGAAGATTCCCAAGACTCCTTTTCACCACTTTAGTTTGACCATTAGTTTTAGGATGATACGCACAACTAAAACTAAGGTTTGTGCTTAGTTTCTTCCACAAGGTTCTCTAAAAGTGTCTAATAAACTTACTATCCCTGTCATAGACAATATTCAAAAGAAAACCATGGATTCTTACCACCTCCTTGAAAAAAAATGTACAATATAAGATGCATAGTTTGTTCTTTTACATGGAGTGAAATGTGCTATTTTTTAGAAATAATCTACGACAACATAGATGGAATCAAAATCTCTAGTTGTTCTTGGAAAACCCATTACAAAACCCATACCTATTAACTCCCAAGGCGTACTTGGAATTGGTAAAGGCTAGTATAAACCTACATTTGTACTAATCCCTTTTTCTTTTTTTATAAATAACACATTTTTTCATAAATATTCTTACATTTTGCTACATTTTGGGCCAAAAGTAGTGCCTTCTTACTTGCTCCAAGGTCTTATAAAGACCAAAATGACCTGCAAGTCTACCACTAAGCTTTTACCTTATCAAATTATCCCTCATTGAACATTCATGCACACAAAGTTAAGCCTCTTTAAACAACAAACCTTCTTGGATCATAAAATAAAAAATCATCTCATGAGAAACCCCATTGACATGATTAAAAGATACATACATTTCAGTGAAATCATCATCATCAATATACATACATTTGAGGACCTCAACCCATATACTTTTAATTGGTTTTATTGGACCATTGAAATCCCTCTACTCAATGCATCAACCACCTTGTTTGATTGCACCTTCTTATGCTTAATGGTGAAAGTGAAACTTTGTAAATGCTCCACCCACCACTGGATTTTATTTAACAACCACATCCAACATGAATGAGAAAATAGGAAAGAGAGAAGGAGGTGTTTTATGTGCTTTACTTGGAGTATGCAAAAGACACATCGGAAGGGAGACGCTATTCCCAATATTTATAATCTTTTAGTTGTCAAAAATTTATCTTGTAAAGCTAGCCAAGAAAAATCACCATCTTTTAGGAGGATTGCATCTGACTAACAAAATCAAATAATCTCAACTTGGGACCTCGAATTTGACATGAGAATGAAATATAACTATGTTTCACTATATAGTTTCCTATAAGAGGTTGGGTCCAAAATAGCTTGTCTTTTGAATTGATGAAGCTAATATTTCTCTGACTATGAATTTGTTGTAGGAAGTTACATTGAGTAGAAGGGATGGGAAAGAATACAAATCCTTCCACTGCAGAACTTAAACACCCCTCTACTTCTCTAATTAACCAAGAGTCTTTAACCCTTAAACCCCAAGCTTGTTGTAAAACAATTATTGATTATTGAAGCTCTTCAAACTTAGTAAGGGGAGGAAACCATTCCATAGATCCTCCTGAAAGAGAGCTCTACACTTATCATGAATCAATTAAGACAAATTGGGGAGAATGATTTGTTTGCACTTCATCATGAAGTTCTACATTCTTGAACCCATTAGGGGATTTGACACTGTAAATATTCTATGTGCCAAATTTGAATCTAAGTATTTTGAATTATTGGTGGAGGTTCGTATGGATTTGTGATTCACAAAAACTTTCCAAACCAACTTCACCCCTAAAGAAATATTTCTTGATTCTAAACAATGGATCCCTACTCCCTCTGAAGATTTTGGAGACCAAATAAATTCCAAAATCAACAATTTTTTTTTCTTCCTCTCATCCTTATCCCTCTCCCACAAGAGTTTCTATGTTCAGATTCTAAATTTGCTAGAATACCCATTGGGATTCAAAGGACTAGCATAATATAATTAGGGATCGTAGCTAGAACTATCTTAATCATAAGTATCCCTCCTTCTAATGACAACCAAGAGGAAATCCTATTTTGAATGGAAGAATTTATCCCATGACAATAAGAACCCTTATTTGTCCTAAAAATAATGGAATCCCAAGATAATTACAAGGAAGAGTGAATTATTTAAATCCCAAATAAGAAGCCAAATTACTTCAGATTGAAGATGGACAATTCTGGAAAAAGATTTATGACTTGGCAACATTAATTTTTTTATCCCAATATCTCACAATATGAATCTATTACCTTCTTGATTATTTTACCTTGTCTCCATAGGAGAAGAAAAAGAGTAAATATGCATGCTAAGTCAACCATCAAACCCTAAAAGCATACAAAATAACACCTATCCTAACTATCAAAGCAATTGATATGGAATGCACAAAATGAAAACAATTAAACTCAAAAGTACTCCCACAATTGGACTTTAATGTCCTTTCTTTCTCCTCAAATAGTTGGTATGTAGCTCCCATGGCAGACACACATAACCATGAAAGCAAAATGATGATAATGGTGAGAAGATTCGAAAGATGATGGTTAGGAAAAAAAATGAGAGAAATGATCTCAGTTTATAGAATTTGCAAATTAGCAATTAAGTGTGCAAAAGGGCAATTGTCATAGACTATGACAATTAACAAATTTGAAAGAGGAACTTTGTCATAATTAACAACAACTTATGACAAGTTGAATGCATAATTAGAAATTACTAAGTGAAAAAGGGGAAATTTGTCATAAACAATGACAATTTATGACAAATGGAAAAAAATAAATTGTCATAAACTATGACAATTATGACAAAAGAAAAAGGGAAGGTGGAGGCTAAAAAAGAGGAAGTGGAGGCTAGAAAATAAGAAGTGAAGCACAAATTAAGGGATAAAATCCCATTTGGCAAATGCGAGAATATTCAATTATTAAAATCAAACAACTCTCACATTTAGGAATTAGGAAAAACAAGAGAATTATTAATTCTCAAATTAGGACCAATTAGCCAATTTATTATTATAAAATTGATTAATTGTGAGACCATGGGTAAAAGGGATAAATAAATAAAATTTCTTTATCAAATATTAGGACTTAGGAATAGGGGATAAATTAATGGTTATTTACCCCTAGAAGGATGAATCGATTGATTAACAAGGTTAAAATGATCAATAATGAAAAATGACATGATTGGACATGGTCAAAAGGTTAAATTGATTCGAAAATAATTTAAATTAGGGACAAAAATCAGTGGTTGATGACATGGAAGAATGACACAATATCACAATATAGAAGACATGTTAAAAAGGGGGGCCATAGGTGTGGACCATTTTTAGTGTCTACACTCTCAAAGAAGCCTAATAAAAATAGTATCATTAATAGATAAAATGTGAGTGAGTGAAAGTCAAGTGCCTGGGATTCCAATAGCTTGCTAGAGATTAAGTTGGTGGTGAGTTGCAATTGTTTGACATAGAACTTCCACGAGAATAATGAAAGAAAAGGTGATATGGGGTCACCTTGCCTTACTCCATGAGTGGAGGGGAAAAAACCATTTGGAACTCCATTGATGAAAAAATTAGCTGCTAAGATACATGGAAGGATCCATTTGCACTATTTTGAAGAGAATCCAAATTTTAGGAGGATGAACTTTAGAAACTCTTAGTCCACCCTATCATAAGCCTTTAACGTGTCAAGCTTGATTATCACGTTTTGTAGTTTGTGTTATATAATAAAATGAAGAACTTCAGTTTGCAGTCTGTGTTGTGTAACAAAATGAAGAACTTCATGAGCTATTAGAGCTCCCTTTTCTTTCTTCTTCCCTGACACAAAACTGCCTTGCTCTTCAAAGATTAATTTAGGAATTAATTTCACCAACCTCAAGGAGATGGCCTATGTAAAAATCTTATGAATTGTGTTGCATAGAGAGAGCCCAAATTGTGCAAATGAAAAAGGGTTAAGAACTTCTAGAACAAGAGCTAAAAAAGTGGTATTAAACTACTTGAGCATGGTACCATGAGACTCTTAGATTCCTCTAGAGACCCCCAAACATCAAAACCAACGAAGTCTTGATATTTTTGGAAAAATAGAGTTGTCAATCCATCTAGTCCCAAGGATTTTATTATAGAGACGTTGAGGGCCTCCATTAAAATTAGTAGAGCTTTTTCGAGAAAAGAAAGTCTTACCCCTAGGGGGCTCACAAAGAGGAATATTTAGTTTGAAGGGACCTCTAAATAGGGGAATACTATTCGGGACATATGCAATCAACTTTCCCAAACGTATGTTATTAGGGAACAACATGGGGACTAAACCCAAACGCTCAAATGCATGTGGTGTTGCCGAGTTGCAATTAGCTAAGTCTGATGCAACACATCCGGAGGAAGGGATGATAACTGTGTCCTAAGAAATATATTGTTTGGAAAAGACAAGGGTGACTATGAACCACCCAACCCCTTACTATGGGACAAAAACTGCCCTCTTTGAGAACTCTATTGGAGTACTACCATCGACTTGTTTTGGGAAAAAGCCCAACTTGAAACTTGCACTACAATTTTGTTGAGAAGGGCCTTTTGAGGGCTATCCTGACAATGTGGAGTTCTCCAAGTCCATTACCTTATTTATTTAATTATTATTCTTCCAAGTCATCCACTTCCCTTCTAAATACAAATTTCACAACTTTAATTATACATATTTAAATTACCATATTTTTCACAATGTGCCACAATTAGCTAGTGAATTGCTCTCATATTGTCATGCAATCGAGAAGCTCTATGATGCGAAGTGATGGGCAAGGTGATAAACAAATAGAGATTGACTACTTGGGTCAGTTTGGTGGCATTCAAGATGCAAATAGTTTATTTGAAGTAAATTTATAGGAATCTCATGTACCAACTATGCAAAGTAGTTACTTATTACTATAGCCATGAAGTGATGCTTTGAGATTTATAACCACATAACTTATTAGTGGACTTGAGCAAGTGTATCCTTAGATTTGGAAATCTTGGATTTGGGGAATCTATTACTATGCCACTAAAGATTTACATCCACAAGTTAGTTACTTTGTGATTTAGGGCTCCAGAGACGTCGTTTGATTCAACTCACTAATTCAAACCCGTTGATATTTGATCTATGGGTTGTATTTCCGCTAAAATGGTGAGGAGATAACCTTTTTCCCTCGGTGATTCTATATTACAACAATAGTCTCATATCTTTAGACTTCTACAACCCTTAAATGATTATAGCTTGGAGTAATTATACTAAGGATTGAGCATGAAAGATATAGATTTCATCCTTGCCTTCTCATTTATAATTGGTTTTGTTTGTCATATGTCCTTGACCTTAAGGGTCTACTTTGAAATTGGTTGTTTTTCTTTTAGTTTATTAATAAATTTTGATATTTTCCTCATTTTTCCTCTTCGCCTAATATTTTATAAAATATATACATACTTAATTTTTATTTATTTTATAAACTCCAATTTTTTGCTTTTAATTTTTGTTCTTTATTTCTAATAATGTAAGACTTGCATGATAAGTTTATATAAGTCTTTTTTTAGTACTTAAGACCTCTATATAATGAGGCAATTGTATAATATTCATTATTGATCCTTGATGATTTGATCTCTTAAACTCTTCAATCAATAGAATAATTTATATATTCTTAACATAATCTAATGCACGGTGATATAAATGATCTAATTTTAGAAAAAAAATAAAAAATTGTGCTGACAAAAAAACCATATAGATATAATAAATTTAAATATCTTTGCATTAGTAAATATAACTTAAAGCAAAATAAAATTATTTTAAGTTAAATAAAATAAATAATTAATTGATACCTTGAACATTTTTATTTAAAATATTTGTAATAATAATAATATTTTTTTGTATTAATAATTGAGAGATCAAAAGAATGTATACAAAAACCATGGGAGGCAAAGCCTTAACCATCAAGCAAAAAGTCAAAGCTAGTACTAACTTACTGAAAGTATTAATGATAATTTAATATTAATTATAATATAATAATATTTAAAGTGAAATAATAAACAAACATGATATTATAAACACTTTTTAATTTTAATTTTTTCAAAATCTAGGTACGAGAAGAGTATAGTAGAGCATCTTCCAATAGCCATGCACTCCACTCATACTCAACCCTAATTACTAATTTTAAAGGAGCCAAAAAAATATAACTAAAAGCCTATTAATAAGTTTCACAAGTACGTCAAAAAATATAACTAAAAGCTCATTAATAAGTTTCACATGTACCAATAGCTATACTTGATCATTTTAAAATTTTTTTAATTCATAATTCGTCCATTTGTGCACCACATTAAGATATTTGTGCATAACTATTAGAACATTTGTCCATAAGTAGTAGCAATTTTGAGAGCAGGATTAATGAGACATCTTTAAGTTGGTATAGATGACATTTTAAAATGACTATTATTTGACACTTCACAAATTCTACAAAGAATTTAGTTAACACTAAAAAATACTTTTAAAAAAAAACGTAGATAAATTATATATGAAAGTTTTTTAAATTTTTTTATATCAGATATGTAATTTAGTCTCTACAAATGCAAGGAATTAACTATAATGACTACGGTTCTCCTATACTCGTTAATACCCTCTACAAATTTTTTAAAACTTCATATCCCTTCGATTTGAAAATCTGCACCGCATTTTCCCGCTCGAAGGCCAAACCCGACAACATTCACTCTATAGTTTCAAGGTCCGGATTAAGCAGTAGCAGAGCGCCTAGCTGTTTAGCTTGATCCAGTTGTTTAAGTTCTGTGATTTCTTCCTCTGTTCGAGCATATGCAGTCCCAGATCCATATACAAGAGTCTGTTCGAGAGCCATAATAAGCATTTGCAGCCAAAGTACTAGCAATCATAAAAGGCTGTAAGATCTTCTGATAATTCCACCCAAATGGACTGCAACGGGACCACGAGTGATGCTTCGAACCGGCCGAGAGAGAGGCTTTTCATCAAAGAAATGGTCATGGAGAATTTCAAGTCATACGCCGGAGAACAGAGGGTTGGCCCTTTTCACAAGGTATGTAATCTTCGATTTAATGTTGTTTGAGTGATTAAATTTGTCAAATTTCGCTGATTGATTGCCTCCTTATTTTTATTCCGACGGTTCCACTGCGTAAAAAAACATTAGAGTCCCTCCACGAAGTTGCGATTAGGTTTGCATTGCTTTAGATCAGTGTGTAATTCTGTGTGTTGTACTAATATGTATACATTTAGTGTTATACTTGCTCTCTTAAGACGAGCGTTTATATTTAGCAACATTGTGAAGATTGTGGTCTGTGAGTAAAACATGAGATGCATGTATGGTCATCGTGGTTTTACAATAGATGCATTTTAGAAGGCAAGGTTATATAATTTGTGATATGAACTAAACGGCACATTTGAATTCAGGGGTTTTGCATGATCATCCAATACATGGTGTTACAATAGATGCATTTCAGACGGAAGGCTCATGATCTGTGACATGAGCTAAGCAGTACTTGAGAATTCAAGTGTTTGTCATGCTCATCCAATACATGACGCTGAAATAGATGTATTTTAGAAGGCGAGGCTATATGGCTTGTGATATATCCTATAAGCTAAGTAGCGGTATAGAATTCAAGGGTTTGGGAAGGAACCTTCTCTCCGTGGCATATTGTTATTTATTATTTCAAAACATATAATTTCGTTGCTTTATTGGATGTTAAATTGCAATTTTAGTATGTCATCTGTATCACAAATCCATGGTCTAGGGCTTTTGTTATGAATTCTCCCACCAGTGAGCATCATGAAAAGGCATTTTTAGTGGTAGAACTTAAAAGCCAAGGGAGGAGATACTTACGGCACAATAATGTGTGGAAGGGGTAGTTCACATTGCTCACACAGACTCTATTGTAAGCCAGTTCATCATGGATGCCACCAAAGAAGAAGGTGAAGAGAGCATTGTGTTTGGTGTACCACAGGAGTAGTAGAAAATGAGAAACGTTTCATTATTTATTCCCGAGCCTACAATGACATTTGGATCCGGTGTATGGTGATGTTAGGAGGGATGACATGTCAGAACTTGAATTTGTAAAGGATTTTAGATAAAGCTGTGTAGTAGTTTTTAACACTGACATTTCAAAGAAACAAGAAGAAAGGGCACAGGGAATTTCTGAACCAATTCAAAATAAGAATAATTGACCTTCATATGACGGTGATTTTTCCATAAATTTCAACCACTTTTAGTGGCTTGGGTATCAGTTACATTGGTGGTTCCATTGACAGTTGGGTTGCATGTATGAACTAAATTATTTCATTTCATGTTATTTTAATTTTTTTCTGAAGCAGCTTCTTGTAGCTTCTCTTTAACAAGAGTCAGATTCTTCATTTTCTCGTCCTCTAAGAAGCATCAAATTCAGGGAGATGTTAAGCTACTGCATATAAAGCCGATCAATACTTCTTAAGAAACAACATTCATCTGCCCCAGCTTTTAATCTGATGTTATGCATGTGCAATTACAGAGCTCATTTGAACTGCTAAAATTTGGAAGGCTGATGGTTGGTGTTGCAAAATCAGATGTTTAACATCATATAGGGGCTGATCATTGCGTTTTATTAGATTTGGAACATTACACAAGCCTGATTCAAGGGGTTCTGCTGTGGATTATAGAGACACTGCTTGTAAGCCTGGAATTGTGTATTGTTTATAGTTTATCTGGATTTTCTATAGTAACATACAGTCATATCCATCGAAGTATTATATTGAAGTGATTGAAGGCCTCCTGTTGTTGAGGTGCCTCAGAGGCAATCGGGACTCACCCTATGAGCTGGAAATCTGGTTAAATGTTTCCTCAGTTTTGACTGTCATTCTTAATCTGAAAATATGAACATGATCAATCTTAATGAGATAGGTTCTCTCTAAATCTTGAGGGAAGATTGTCAGTTGTGAATGTTAGGAAACTTATTTGAAGGAATACATTGCTTCCACCTGGGTCCTCTTCGCTTAGGTCATTATCCTAATTATATCATCAGGCTTCTCATGGGCTCTGTTATGATGTTTGATGGCAACACTTGTCCCGCTCTTGCTTTCACTCTATAGTTTAACTTCTTGTTCTTCATCTCCCATCCTCTGTTCTTTTGGTTTTTCAACTGGCTCTTTCCTTTCAGCACAGGAACTTCCTTTCTTTAGATTGGATTGTTTTGCATTTCAAATTTTCATCACTTTATATATACTGGTTTTTGAAAGGGTTTATCTTCTCACTCTATATCAATTAGTTGTAGTTTTATATTTTCATTTCAGGTTGCTAGACTTGTTTGTACACTCCTTATTTTTACTCTAACTTGCTGTATTATTGAGTCCATCAATCTACTTAATTATTTCCAAATCAACATACTTTTTTTTATTTCATTCTATAGGTTGCTGTGATTGTTGGTCAAATAAAAAATTTAAGATTGTTTACTTTCATTTCAAACTTAAAGTCCTTTCTCACCATATTGTTCTAAAACTCACTCCTACTTACAGATTTTCTCAAATACACATTGCTCCTGGAAATTCATCTCATTGCTTGACAGTTGCTGGGGTTTGTGGGAACATGGATTGCACAATTGCTTTCTAAGTAGAGACATGCTTCTCTTCAATGTGACTTTTGTAATTACAGTTCATCTGTTGTCCATCGATGATTTTGCAAGCATCCTTTTAGATAGAAGTTGATGTTTGATGCCTAAATATTGTAAAATTTCTTTTGTCATTGGGGTGTCCATGTTATTGTCTTTTTAGTAGCTTTTGCCTACTTTAGTTATCTAGACAAATGACAAACTTTGCTTTAAGCTTGCCACTGGTACTGTTTCCAACTTATTGTCAATGTAGTTTTGTGCTAAAGTGAGTAAATGTTTATATTTGTGACAAGTGTGTTTATGTGTAAGAGTAAGACACAAATAAGATTTCATATGGTATTTTGTTTGGAATAAAGGAGTGTTGAAGTTTGAGCTAGTTGATACACTGTTCTTTAATTATTTGTTCAAAGTCCATTTAGTTTTGTGGTAAACTGAGCAAAGGTTTATATTTCTGACAAGTGTGATTATGTGTAAGAGTAAGACACAGATAAGATTTCATATGGTATTTCGTTTGCAATAAAGGAGGGTTGAAGTTTGAGTTAGTTGATACACTGTTGTATAATTATTTGTTCAAATTAGTCTCGTTGTCACAATTTTTGTTCAAGTTCTTGTTTGTTTTATTACTGTTCCACATCCTTAATAGGTTACACACCCATACATTTGGTTGATGCCCTTAGATCGAGTATGTATTGAACACTGAAATAGATGATATTGTGACAGAGTTTCTCGGCAGTGGTTGGCCCAAATGGGAGTGGTAAGAGCAATGTTATTGATGCGATGCTCTTTGTTTTTGGCAAGCGTGCCAAGCAGGTGAAGATATACAAAGCTTTTATTTTATCATGTGTTTAATTTCAAAGCTTCTAATGTAATATGCTGTTGCTTCAAGCATTTCTGATTTTTTAATAGTCTTCATGCCATGTGGAACAATGTTTTTGAGTCGTTGACTTTTGTTGGGACAGATGCGCTTGAACAAGGTATCAGAACTTATTCATAACTCTACTAATCATCAGAATCTTGACAAAGCAAGTGTATCAGTGCATTTTCAAGAAATAATTGATCTGGTATTTTATGTTAACCATTTTAATTTTTTGACATGCAATGTTTTGTCATTGATATTCCGTAAATGCCATTGATTTCATGTTCAGCATTCTCTTTGTATTTGTGGATCAGACTTTATTAATCTTTACATAATTTTAATATTGTTCACTTATTCTTTTGTAGGATGGTGAAAACTATGAGCCTGTTAAAGGAAGCGATTTTGTGGTTACCCGTGTTGCATTTCGAGACAATTCATCCAAATATTACATAAACAAACGGGGGAGTAATTTTACAGAAGTTACAAAAGTTTTGAGAGCAAAAGGAGTAGACTTGGATAACAATCGTTTTCTCATTCTACAGGTTTAGTTATATTTTGGTACAAATTAATAATGACAAGGATTTGCTTCAGAAGAAACTGGATTGTATTTTTTTTGTCTTCATGTAGGGTGAAGTGGAGCAGATTTCACTGATGAAGCCCAAATCACAAGGGCCTCATGATGAAGGATTTTTGGAGTACTTGGAGGATATCATTGGGTCAAATAAATATGTTGAAAGGATTGAAGAGGCCAGCAAACAGTAAGTATAAATGTGTTCTTGCTGAAATTGTGCTATTGATGATAAAAAACTATAATCATAAGAAGCATTTTCTAGACATATCAAAACAACTAATACAGTAATACTATATAATAATATACTATAAACAAGACATCTACATATGCACACACATACATATATGTATGCATGTATGTATATACTATGAACAAGACATATACATACACATATATATATTATTATCTATGTGTACATGTATGTTTATATAAATATTAATGCTCAATACAATTATAACAATATAATTATGAATATACTTCTATGTATATGTACACATATAAATAGTATTACTTGACATGACTATAAATACACTTTACATATATACATATACATATACACATATGTGTATGTGTATGCATATATACATATATATATGTATTTTCATAATTTGTTATGATATAAATAATAAATGTAATATGAACAAAATATAAAAAATTCATATAATTTTCACATCCAACATTTTATTGATCTCGGAATCAACACTTTCAGCATTGAATGGATTTATCCATTATGGTTTCTTGACTCTCTTCTTGACTTGTCATGCTACCTCAATCAATTTAGAAGGCAAGACAATAATTAGAAGGATGTGAAAACATACCACACTTGTTTTTTAGTTGGAAATGAAACATATTAGCATTAGTTCATATTACAAATGCAGAGTAAAGATGAGGTTAAAAATTGAAACACTAGTACACACATATGTACATTGTGTACACATATATGTAAATATGTAGACACATATGTGCACCCATATATACACATGAACCTGAAACGTGTCCTTGTCCTAGGATTGGCAATTTAGTATTACAAATTTATCTGTTTAAAGATTTGTTAGTAAACTAAGATTATTTTTCCTTGATATTTGAAGGCACATACAATCAAGGTGGTCCCCATAATTTGAAACAACTTAGGTATATGCGTGCATGTGCACATGTCTCTCTCTCTCTCTCTCTCTCTCTCTCTACATAGATACATATACACACGAACCTATGCTCTTCACACACACAAACCTATGCTCTTCCTTTTCCTAGCACTGACAACTTAGTAGTTTATCTATTTAGAGGTTCTTTAGTTAACTAGAATATTTTTTCTTGATGTTTGGAGGCACATCCAATTAAGGTTGTCCACTACAATTTTTCAACAATTTAGCTCTGACTTGCAGCAGCACTATCACATTTTCATAGATCTCAGGAATTTGTGATTAGATCTTATTTTGGTTATCTTAATTATATGGTTATACAATGGTTGTCATCATGAAAGCTATTCTTGAATTTATTGCCTACTGAACGGGAAGTGTATTAGTGAATTCATTGTTCCTCTTTATATGCTATTTTAACTGATCACTTTGGCATACCCCTTGCAACTGCACTTATTTAGCACACTCAATTCTTAGATGTGATTTGTTGTTTTGGTAAGACACAAAC
The DNA here is from genome assembly GCA_027943335.1 of Chamaecyparis obtusa. Lineage (NCBI taxonomy): Eukaryota > Viridiplantae > Streptophyta > Pinopsida > Cupressales > Cupressaceae > Chamaecyparis > Chamaecyparis obtusa. The sequence goes on along the minus strand of BSBK01002440.1, from coordinate 871,530 downwards.
TCTTGTTAATTATTTAGGAAAGGATTCATTATAGCGCATTATTTTTCAGTGTCTGACAAGCCAGCCATCTTGTCATATTATATTCAGATCATTGAAAGCGAATTCTCCAGAATCAGAATGCAGATCATAACCTCGATGTCTGATTTTTTGTTGTATATTTATGTTCTCTATTATATGTTTATAATTGAAAACTTGTATATTGTTGAAGACCCAAAACTTAAATTTTGAATCCTTTTGTGCCTGTGCTGTATTTGCACAAACTCTATCACCAAAACTTTTTTCTTCTAGGAAGTTTGCTTAGCAATGCTTTTTGGTGTATTTTGTTTCTGAGTTGGGTTTCAATTTATCTTCATTACAACCAAATGCTAGTTTGTACTGATTTTGCCTAGCATGTCTTTGCATTTTAATACTGCTGGCTACTAAATTCCAGGTGACTGCATTTGTTAGCATATAGAATACAGCCCTTAGGGAAATGTTAGAATTTTGACCGATCTCATGAAAATCTAATTTAGATGAAATTATTTTGGATAAATGAGAGCCAATATTGATATTTTAGAATCACGAGCTCCTGTCCATTGTCGTAGCTGTCTAACTCTCCCAAAACTTGCGACTAAGAATGCAAATCTTTGGTTTTATTTTACTTTCATTACTTGTACTACTAAAATATCATGTAAAAAATTCAACTGCCTTACTGATTGCTGAGAAGAGCTTGTTTAATGAACAAAGTATTCTTATTATTTCAAATCTATACATCTTTCACATGATGGAGGCCTGATACACGATTGTGCTTAATATAGTTTTTGGTGTTCCATATAAATCACCTCTTAAGTAAAATAAGATACTCAACATCTGCATCTAAATGAGAATGTTAATCTTTGATTTTGAAATGATACTTTGTGCTGGTAGTACTTAATTATATTATCTATCTTGGCACATTATTGTAAGGTTTATGTTTAATTCAGAAATGCTTTAGGTGCTTTAAGGAGATTGGATCTAATGAGCTCATATATTTTTTTAAATCTTCAAAGCCTGTGGCAATGTGTCTTATGCTATGTGACAAACACTGATTGATTTTTTCCATTTTCTAGGCTTGAAGTTCTCAATGAAAACAGATCAGGCATTGTTCAAAGAGTGAAGCTAGCAGAAAAAGAGAAAGATAGTTTAGAGGTTAAAATTCTGAACCCTATTTTTGCTTCCATGAATAATTATTTTAACACTAAAATTATCACAATGAGTACTGAGGTAGAAATAAATCATGAACAGGATGCTAAAAATGAAGCCGAGGCATTCATGCTGAAGGAAGCAGAACTTTTCAAGTGGCAGGAGAAGGCTACAGAATTGGCTTTAAAGGATGCTAATGACCATGTTTCTGAGTTGCAAGAAAATATCACAAAATTGGAAGAAAGCCTCAAAGAGGAAAAGTAGGTATCTTGACAAGAATTTATATATCTTCACAGTTGACCTTGATGTGCTTAACTATTTGACATTATTAATTGTTTCAGGGAAAAGTTCAAACAAAATTCCAAAGCAATGAAGGAGCTTGAGGCAACTCATAATAAACATTTGAAGAGGCAGGATGTGAGTCCTTGTATCTTTCTAGATTTCTGCCATTTGTTGTTTATGGTGCTCATCTTGTTTAAATTTGCATTTTTTTAATTTTTATCTGAAAATTTAGAATGCAAGAACTTTAATTGCTGAAATCAGTTGGAGTTGAAATGGTCAGGGTTTGACTTGTGCTATGAGTTTGTCATTCTTAAGGCTCATTGATTCAGTTAAACCATATCCTACTTGAATTGAAGAGTTGAGTTGATGAATGTCTAAGCTCGAGATGTATTTGGGAGTCTAGTGCAAGAGATAAATAGTGTCACATCTTTAGTAAGGATTAGGCTAAAGGACCCAATGATGACAATAATTAGTCAAAATACATATTTTGGGAATGCTTCGAGAAAAATGCTTAGGGTAGGAGGCTAGTGTTCTCATGTGCCTTCAGAATGCATTAGGCTAGAGCAATCAATGAAATTATCATCTATTAGTACATAGTGGGTATTGTAAAATTGGGATTGCTCATAGGGGAAATTGAGGTTAAAGGGGCCACACTAGAAAATCATAGGAGTAGGCTCAGTGCTTTCTTTGAGACCTTGCCTACATCTAATTTCGATGAACCTTTGGTGGAGACAAAATATTAGTAATGTGTGCTAGGCTTAGTAATAAAGAGTTTGGACGAGGGGAAGAACCTTGATTGAAATGAGGCAAAGATATTGTCTAGAATGAGAATGGGGTTGTAGGGATGAAATAGTGGTAATTGAAAAAGTGGACAATTGTCTCATTGATTTGTGGTGGGTTGGAAAGAGGACCTTTCTTGCCAGGTACAACCCTAGAGATCCCTTACTTGTCTTGATAGTGTTTTAATATGGTACTTGTTTGGGTATCTCTAGGGTTCTTTTATTTTGGGTACCTGATTATCACAATAAAGACATTAAGAAATAGTGTTGATCAAATTACAACAGTCAATAAGAAGGTTAAGAAAAACTAAATCAAAACAACATTAAGAACATCTAACCATCCTTCAGATGATAGGAAATTTTTGTGGATGTTCCTTACCATCTTGAGACACCATGCATCCCTCTTGACATCCTTCCCATTTTAAACCCCCTCTCCCTCAATCATTCCCTCCGCTAACAACAACAATAGAGGAATAAGAAAAGAAAAGAAAAGAAGAGAAAAAAATTAAGGTAAATTCGGTTTGAGGAAATTAGGCAAAGTAGATTTGAATAATTTATTTGGACAATCAAGACAAGGATGATAAAGTTTAGGGCAATTCTTAATCCATTATGTATCTTTGAACTTATTTAATATAAGAATTTGCCTATTATTCTATCCTAGCAATTTACTTCCACAATCATTCATCAATCCTCTTCAACCATAGATCTAGGCAATAGATGACCCCAAGCCTAACATTTTATATCATTTTATTTCACTTCAATATTATATATTCTCATAATAATCACATTTTGACACAATCTAATTAGTGGTAGGAGGAGGCTTTCCATTAGAGAAGGAATCTTCCTTGAATACATGATATGCGATATTTAATAGTATTCATTATGTATATCTAAAGTACTATGATATGGTTGAATATCCCATTAGTGACAATGAGGGAAAGCCTCCTTAAGGAGATTCAAAGATTAGATGGTGTGGCATGACAATTTAATTATGTTATCGCTTATTAGTTCTTCATAAAATCCATTTGAATCTGGGTACAATTGATGTGAGTTTTGTTCCACTACAACATGCAGAATCAAACACTCAATGTTTCAGAGTGAAACATCAAATATTCAATTCTCTCTTGATATAAGCTCATCACTCGTGCTAAGCTTGCAAAGTATGATCATGAAATACTTCAAGGTTCCTTCTATTGTGGATACTTGCTCATTAAAGTAATGTGATATGCTGGTTATCACTTAGGGGACTTACGCTATTCATTAAATGGATATCAACTCTTGCACTTCTAAAGTTTTGGCTTCACAATGTTGTATGAAAATATATCCAACTTTCCACTTCAACTCAAACTTTAACTTGCCAAATTCAACTGCTTCTACTTCTAACTTTGAATGCAAGGAAATATGGATGGACTTGGACTCTACTAGATGCAATTTCGCCAGCGACTCCACCCATCTACTACAAGCTTCTAAGGAAACACTTGAATGGTTTTTAAATCAATATCCCCTCTCCAATCCCATCAAATGGATGCAAACTAAAGACTGAATATCAATTGAAGTTAAGTGCTTTTAATCATCGACTTACCACACAAGGCACACTTACAATCAACAAGAGGCTAGTGGTCCGGAATTGTTGAATCGATCAAGTAAACATCCACAACCACTATCATCCAACTAACTACTTCTAAACAACATGAAATGAAATCCTAAACTAAATGAGAGATGTAAAGAGCCATGCAATACTCCAAAATGATCATGTATATCCACCATGCAAGCACAACAATGAATAGAGAACAATTTTGGTGGTATTTTGGCAACAACTCTCCATCATAACTCCCTATTCTACTCTAAATCTAATTAGTTACAAATGAGGAGGCCTTGGCCTTTAATAGTAGTCCCCAGTACAATGAGTGGCCAAGATTGATTTGAAATCAAGGGCCAAGATTAATCCACACAAGCCCTAATTAGGGTTTCCATAACCATGGATACAAATATTAAATGCCCACCCAATTACAATAAAGCACCACCATGTGGGCAAACAGAAAAAATTACATTGTCTTTATGGGCCAATAAGAAAATTCAAATGCATAACAACTAGATAAGGTGCAATGACAAGTGTACCAATGAGAAGAGAGCACTTGTAGAAGAAGCCACCTCATCACCTTGGGAATTGTGCTGCTCACCCCCATCCTCTTTTTCACATTCAAAGTACTTGGACACAATCTATTAATCCTTTCCATAGGGACACTTGGTATGTTTTTATTGGTTGAGCAAATGGCTGCTGCCTCATCATTCTCATCCATAAACTTGATAAATACCCCCTTACTTTTTGATGAGAAATCATTGTTAAGCCTGCACTTGTGATGGCTCATCTTCTCAATTGCTTCATCTTCTTGAAATTTCTTCATCTTCATCCCCTGGAATTCTCATCTCAGATCTGGTAATAATATTTCAGATTTGGGATTTGTTCAAACCAAGGAAAAAATTGTCTTGATCTTTATCTAATCCTGCCTCCTCACTTCTGATTTTGATTTGTCCTTTAATCAGGAAAATTCGACCCAGCCTCTGATGTGAATTTGCTCCTTGAATGCTTTGAGTTAGGATTAAATTTTGTACTTATGTCTTGGCTTGATCCCTGATTAGTGATTTGTAGCTTGCTGTTGTATGAATCCTTCACACTGCACCTTGCTTGAAATCCTTGACCTGCAACATAACATTAATCAATTAGACATTGTATTTTACTTTTAGTCACATGGGTTAGTATTTGAGAAATCAGACTTTCAATAGAGATGTTCAACTGATTCTAAAGCAAGACTTCTGCATGATCTCCAAAATCTGATTTCAACTAGATGAATGAAAGGTTCAAAATTAGAAAATTTGAACACTATCCTTGTCTTCATTCAATCCTCAGTCTGAAAGAGCATACATATCCAAATTATTACTTCGAATTTGCCATAGGAAATTAATTTGGATATTGCTATCTAAAGCACTGGATAAATCCTGCCACTTTATCTTGAAATCCATTGCACCCAAATTAGGTGTCGAAACATATTGGTATTTTAATATTGTATATAAATGCCAGACGGATATTAGATTAGTTAAGGAATGGTAAACTCGGAAGGTTGGTTAAATGTTACAGATTTGTGGAAACACAAAAAAGCATTAAAATGTACATGGAAGGACTAACAAGTGTATACATACTTATAATTTCTTTCCTGTAATTTCACATCATCTAGCCTAAATTTCTGTAGCCTACCTACTTTTTGAATATTTATTACTTACATTTCTGGTAAAGTTTTATACACACACACTCACACATACAATTAAAACTGCCCAAAATTGTTTGCATTTTATTTTTCTTTTCATTGCTTTTTTGAAGGTTGAATTAGGTAGTAGCAGTAGTGGTTTAAGTACATTTTGCTAAGAGATAGCATAGACATATTGGGTTATATCAGCTTGTCAATACCCTTTCATGAATTAAAATTCTCATTTTTATACTAGAGGCTTACTTTCAATCCTTGTCGAGAGATTCAATCAAAGTATTGTATGTCACACCAGATATATGTTTTGCCATCTTGTGTTAGATTATTCTTTGGTTGCTGAGCGTATACACTTTTTAATATTTTTCTTTTGTTTGCTGATTGAATGATCAGGAACTGGAGACAAAACTAAAAGCATGTAAGGATGAGTTTAAAGAATTTGAAAGGCAGGATGTCAAATATCGAGAAGATTTGAAGCACATAAAACAAAAAGGGAAGAAATTAGAGGAAAAACTTGAAAAGGTACCTTCTTATTTTTTCTTTTTCTTTGTGTTAAAAGAAAGCTTGTGTTCTGATTATTTTGCCCTTATATATGCTATTTGTAGGATTCTTCAAAAATTGAAGAGATTGAAAAAGAGTCGGAAGAATCAACCCTAAAAATACCAAAGCTTGAAGAAGAGATTGTGAAGCTATCAGAGTCACTTTCGGAGGAGGAAAAAGAATTGGAGAAGATCAAGGAGAGCTCAAAAGGTATACAATTTTTCCATTCTAGAGGCTTTAATAAATTTTTTATAGCGTAAAGTGAGAATTTGGGTATTTCAACCCTTTTTAAAACTTAGATTTCAGCTAATGTATCTTTCCAAACAGCTTACTCAGTTGGAGTTACCACAGAAAACATATTTCTACAAATTGAAACCAAACCTAATCAAGACAAAGGCTAACAAGAGAAAAAGACTACCTCAATGCAAAAAGAGGAGGCTAACATACCTAAAATTGATACAATAACTAAATCTAAACCTTCCTAAAAAAAGGAGGCCTGACCAAAACTAATAGATACCTTGGCATCATTGTCAATATCTCCATCAGCTACAACACCCTCCTCCACTTCTGTTTCCTACAACAATGGCTAAATGGTTGCAAATGAGATGAGGGAACAAAGAGTGGATGCCTCAAGGAGGATGAATCAAAATAAATGAATTCTTCCAACACTAGGTCACCCACAATGAATGAATGCCACTTCTTCATTTGAGCAATCAAAACATGCAATCTCCTATCAAGCTCCTTGAAGAAATCTATGGAACCCAAGCACATAAACTTCACAACAATTGGTTTGGCACATAAAGGAGTGGACAATGAATGAGGAGATGCGAAGTTGACTCTTCTTCACTAAATAATATATTACATTTAGAAGGGCCCAATAATCTAACCTTTATGTCTTTCCTCAGTAAGGATCTTCCCTTGTATCATTGCCCAATTCGAAGCACTAGGTTTGGTAGAGGTGATTTATATCAACATTTGGATACAATACAAAGTGGTTCTTTTGGAGGGTGTGACAATCCTTGGCAATTCCTTGCTACTGCATGTGCATAATTTTTGTGAAAATAGTCATCGCTTGGCCTAGTCTTGATAGTTTGTTCCTTGACCCAATTTTCTTTGGTGCTTTGAATGTGTGACATGTTGAATGTGCCCCCACATAGATTAGACTTAGTTTTCGTATTGAACATTTATGTCGTAGAGCATATTTCTCATCACAATTGGAGAATAATCCTTTTGCTTGGAGAGCACATGCATTAACAGATTGATGGGAGACGATGAGGATCCTTTAATTTGGAGTTTGTTGAAATGGCTTTAGAGTGTTGGTGTGTTTTAATTTATGGGGTTGATGTTGGGTAACTTATTTCTCTCTAGCTAATTTAGCCAAATTGATAACTTTCATTAAAGTAAGAGGTTTAAAGTTTAGACATTTTGCCCTTTGTTAGACATTTTGCCCTTTGCACAATTGTCTTCTTGCATGCCATCAATTCAACAACCTTTGAAGAAGTTATCATTGAGCTATCTTCTCTTGTTTGTCAAAATTTCAAATTGTTATATGTGATCATTGAGAATGAGTTAGCCTCTATATTCCGCGACATTTTTTGGGGTGACGATAGTAGGGGACAATGAGATGTGTTTGGGGATGAGGGCCATTTTTGAGGGATGGCTATCTATAATAATATAAATGAATTTTAAAACAAAATATTTTGATAAATAAATTAAGAGAATATATTGGGCTGTCAATTGTGACAAAGGAAGAAAGGAAACTTCTCCACCTGCCTTGCTATAATCCCACATGTAAGACCAAAATCAATGGAGATTGATACATCTTCTAAACATCAAGCCACTTAATCCCTATGCCCATTTATATCGATTTCAATTGGCCTCATCAATGATTTCCAAAACGCTCTCTACTTTGTATTTGAATAATATCTTCTTAAATATCCTGTTTATTATTATTATTTTCACGGTCAATCGTGTAAATATTAGAATGTTTCTAATATTGTAGATATTCTTTTGTTATTAGAATGTTTCTAATAACAACGATTGTTTCATAATAGAAACATCGTCTTTGTAAACTATAAATGAGCATCTTGCTCATTCATTAATTTATCGAATATTCTACCAATTACCTATGTACTATGGTATCAGAGCTAAGTTATTTTTTTTTTTTTAAATTTATAATTTCTCTTTGAAATTATTAGTTTTCTAAATTTTTTGAAAGTCTATCTTAGCATCTAAGATTTTCCTTGAATTTTTTTTGAAATATTGTTTGTAATTCAAAGTTCCCAAAAAATGCATTTTTTGTGTTTTTTTCATCCCTGAGAAATTGTGTGGTGTCGAACTTGTTACAACTAGCGGTTGTTGCACCAAAGATTGACCTGTTAATGCCCGATACAACCACTAGACATATAGAAGACATAGGAGGCTATTAAACCATATCATGAACCACCGCTACGTTGCACAACACAAGGAGACCAAGGGTGCAATCAATCTTGCTCACCATTGTAACGATCCCCCCCAACGCAAGTGTGAGTTTCGACCTTGTGATCGAGCTCTGATCCCACTTGTTACAACTAGCGTTTGCCGTTGCACCAAAAGATTGACTTGTTAATGCCCAATACAACCACTAGACATATAGAAGACACATGAGGTTGTTAAACCATGTTACAAACCACCTCTGCGCTGCACAACACAAGGAGACCAAGGGCGCAATTAGTCTTGCTCACCATTGTAACAACACTTTCTCCTCCCATGGCACGTTTTTGGGGTACGTCTACAACTTCAACCATTTTCCTAGTCGTTTCTCTATTTTTTCAACACCCCCAACGCAAGCATATTTGTAGTTCGATGCCATCTTTTGTGTAGCTCCTGTCCAAATCACAGACTTTTTTTTGTAGTCTTTCATCTGCTTGTGACATGTTTTGCCTCGAGCGAACTTGGTCGTTTTCATTGTTTCCGTTAGGTTTTTTCCAAATTGTGGCTTATTTCTGCACCACGTGATTTGCTTCAAATCGTTGTTTTTGCAACTTGTGGCTTGTATCTATGAATGCTGTAATTTTTGGGTGCCTTCTCTGTTGGAAATCTGATGAGATTAGGTTATTTACAAATGCCATTGGAGCTTAGACTGTTTTCTACATATCTTGCGATCTGGGTTTATTTTTTCTATCTTTTGGAGTTTTTTACAGTTAGCTAACTAGGGTTTCTCTAACTCCCTTTGTTTTTTAGTTGATTTCGTACTTTGATTGCATATTCTTGGTGGGTTTTTTGAGAGGATTTTTGGGTCTCTCTCAATTTTTTTAGTCTTTCAAAATTTTTGCCTTGGGACACTTTGGCATCATCGGTATGGACACTTAAATGTGCACTACTTTCTTAGCTTGTTCGGGAAGATGTTGTCATTGGCCTACTAGAGATTTAGACCCAAAACCTTGGAGTTTACGGAGAATGTCAAGCTAGGAAGTAGCATCACACTCCTTTTTCAGATGGCAACTCCTAGAGAGCTTCTAAGGTATTGCAATCGCTCCATGTTGATATTTGTGGACTTGAGGCTACTCCCTCTATTATTGGGTCTTGGTATTTTTTACTTTTTGTTGATTATTTCGGTTGTAAAATGTGAGTGTTTTTCCTTTGTAAAAGACTAGAGGTGCTTCTTTGGTTTCAAAAGTTCAAAGAATTTGTAGGAAAAGAGTTCGGTCAACATATTGTTATTGTTAGAACTGACAATGGGGAAGAGTTCTGTTCCTCTGCATTCTCCCATTTTTGTGAAGAAAATAGCATAAAGCGCCAATTAACATCCTACACCCCTGAGCAAAATGTTGTTGTTGAGCGTAGAAACTGCACGATCATCGAAATAGTCTGATTTATGCTCTAACACAAGAGTGTTCCAAAGAAAATTTGGGCTGAAGAAGTCCACATTGTCGTCTATCTTCTCAATCGCTCTCCTATAGGGGCTATCAAGAAGAAGACTCTGGAAGAGGCCTGGTTAGGCTATAAGCCCATAATTAATCATCTCAGGTTTTTGGCTCCACTTCCTTTTTCTAGATCCCTGATGCTAAACTACCAAGCTAGATGCCAAGAGCCAAAAACTCATACTAACCGGCTACAGTGATAATCACAAAGCCTACTGCCTGGTTGACATCGTGACTAATCGTCTCATCTTCAATTGAGATGTGGTCTTTGACAAGGAACGAGGGCCATTTCAGCTCTCTCCGGTTATGGATTCCAATGATCAATCTCTCAACGCTCTAGACTTGGGTGTTCGTCTTCCATTAGGTCCACTTGATGGGAGGGCTCCAACTGTTCTTGTTCCTGCCTCTCCACCAATTCCTTCTATTGTAGGATCACCTAGACATGCACCTTCACCACTTGATTTCCCTTAGGATTCCTCCGATCTTCTGTTTGATGATGATAATCTTGTTGCACCTCTTGCTTTTGATGTTGGCACTTCTACTCTTCGGCCTAAATGGTGGGCTAAGACGATTGGTGATCTCCATGATGATGAACTCATTGAGGGTAAAACTGCTCGGAAGAAGAGCAAACCTTTCGATTCTATAAATTTTGCTCTCATGGCCAACATTCATAGTGTTTATGAGCCTCAAACATACACATAGGCGAAAGGGATATCTGAGTGGGAAGAAGCTATGCAAACTGAGCATTATAGCCTATTGAAAAATAACACTTTGGTTCTGTTAGATCTTCCTTCAAGAAAGAAACCCACTGGATGCAAATGGGTCTGCAAAGTCAAATGCAAGGCTGATGGTACTTTGGATAAGTACAAGGCCTGTCTTGTTGCCAAAGGCTTCTTTCAACGTGAAGGAATTGGTTATGAAGAGACCTTTGCTCCCACAACAAAGATGAGCACCATTAGATTAGTCCACGCCATGACAACTTGGTGTGATTGCAAGGTCCATCAAATAGATGTAAAGAGTGCCTTATTGAATGGTGAGTTACATGAAGAAGTGTACATGATGCAACCTTTTGGATTCAAGTTTGCTGGTAAAGAACATCGGGTACTCAAACTAGTGAAAGCACCCTATGGCCTCAACCAAGCTCCTCGGGCATGGTACATGAAAATTGATAAGTACCTCATAGATTAGGGTTTCCACATAAGTCCTTTTGACTCAAATCTGTATGTCAAGACTACTGGCAGTGATATCATCATTCTGGTTATCTATGTTGATGATTTGATTATCACTGGCAGCTCCGCATCATTGATTCAGGGAATCAAACATAATCTATGTTAGTCTTTTGACATGATCGACCTCGGGCTTCTGCACTACTACCTGTTGTCCACAAATTTGAATTCTCAGAATTGAGACAACCTATGCAAAATTGGATTCAAAATCATGGTTTTCTCTCTAAGATAGGCATTTTAAGATCAAATCTCGAAGGCAATGGGTTACACCATGCCTTGGCCTTAGTTTTTCTAACTTCTGGTGTCAATTCTTGAGTTTTTCGTTAAGATTTTCTTGGTTATTTTTCAATTTCGGGTTTTATTTTCCTGGTTGCAAGTACTTGATTTGCAAAAATCTTGAACTTGTAATTACTTTTTCTTGTTTGTTTTGGTAATTTTGATCTCCCTTTAGTGTCTTAGATCCTTTGTCTTTTTCGTTTTAAAGTCTTGAGTCATCAAACATGTTACATATGCAAATACATGTATTTTATTTAAGGAAAAATATGACTTCTAACACTTGCAATCAGGTTTTTAAATCCCGATTGCAAGTGATATTCTTTGAACCTATTAAAGCATGTTACTTGTAAAGCATTAAATGAAATCCGACTTAATTGGTTGGGCTCAATTTTTAGATATAAATACAAGTAAATAAAATTTGCAATCGAGTTTTAAAACCTTGATTGCAACTAATGTTTAAAAGTCCTTTGTTTTTAAAACTTGCAATCGGATTTTAAAAGCCCGATTGTAAGTAAATTATTGTTTTTAAAATGACTTATAATGTTTAATAAAAAGCCCGACGTCGGTCTTAACATGATTTGCAAGTCATTTGCATTTGTTTTAAAACACTTGCAATAGATGAAATAAAACCAGACATTGGCTTTATTAGCATTCAAAATACATGTTTTAAAAACTTGTAAATGTTTTTAAAAATCCCGATTTACCTAGCGTCTAGGTTTTTCTAATCTATGACAAGTTTTTTATAGCTTATAGAGGCTATCTTAAAACCTGACATTTCAAAAAGCTTTTAAAATATGTAATTGGCAGTTTATATCGCGATTTCAAAATATCTATATTTTGAAATCGTTTTCTTTGTTAAGTTTTGAACCAAAATAACATAACTCAAAATGCAAACCATAAGAAACAGATAAAAACTGAGCCACGCCAAAACATCTGCTTTATTGAATAATCAAAAGATCCCAATACAAAGCTCACAAGCTTTAATTGCTTCTTGATTGAGCCTCACAACTACTCAAGATAAAATGATTTACACATCAAAATGATCATGCATAGATCATTCACAAATCGTGCATGTAACCTGTAACACACCTGCTAATGTGGAAGTGTTTAATGCATACATCAAGCAGATTGAGTGAGCACCTCAATCACTATAAATGTACAGATCATAAAACAACATCAACACACAACTGAGAAGGCAGTCACAAAATCAATGTTGATGTCACTGCTAAAGACATAGAACTGCATAACTAAATGTATCTCTCCAATACAAAAATGTAATGCGAATATACTCTCAAGCTGCTCATAGCAAACAGGCAATCAGGCAGCTCCCGATAGAGCATGCACACAAGCATCCAGCTCCCGGTAACCAAGAAGCTAGGTAGCTCACACAACATCATAAAAGGAACATCGATACAAAGAAATAATAATATGTCTCGCACATTTGTCTTCTTCCGAAATAACAGTGAGCAGCACCCGAAACCGAAGAGGCATAAGCGAAGGTGAACAGTCAGACGTTACCAAAAGTCATTTACGCTGAGCATGAAGAGAACCATTACTGAAAAGGAATACGTGCGCATCACAACTGATGTGGTCACTGCCAACAGCCATACGAAGCAACCGGTGCCATGTCAACACCCACATGGCAGCAGGAAGAAGAATGCGAATCACAAAAGACGAAGAGAGAACCGTGAAGCCAAAAACACGAAGCCTCAAATGCACGAAGTCACAAATGCAACCCACGAATAGAGGTGAGGAAGAATGCGGAAGGAGCCCTGCCATGACATGGGTCTAGCAAAGATGGCGACGACACCAACAAAAAAAAACATAACACTAAATAGAAATCATCGGTAAGAGATCTCTGTCGCAGCTATCAAATTTCAACATTCTTCATTTATGATATATAAAAGAAAGCCCGACTTTACTTCATGCTATGCCTTGGATATGAAATACAAAAGTTTGCAAGTCTTTCTTTACTTGTAATCAAGTTTTTAAAACCCAATTAAAAGTAGACCAACATTTTAAAACAACTTGTAAATGGTACAAGAAAGCCCAACTTTACTTCATGCTATGCCTTGGATATGAAATACAAAAGTTTGCAAGTCTTTCTTTACTTGTAATCAAGTTTTTAAAACCCAATTAAAAGTAGACCAACATTTTAAAACAACTTGTAAATGGTACAAGAAAGCCCAACTTTACTTCATGCTATGCCTTGGATATGAAATACAAAAGTTTGCAAGTCTTTCTTTACTTGTAATCAAGTTTTTAAAACCCAATTAAAAGTAGACCAACATTTTAAAACAACTTGTAAATGGTACAAGAAATCCTGAAATAACTCAAGTCTTGCATATCTGGCATTGTTTCTTACAATAAAAGTTTTTAACTTGTAAAGGAGAAAACAAAACCCAACTCTAAGTACATGTGTAGTTTTTGATACGAAAACACAGGTTTTTGACTTGCGTTCGGGATTTCAAAACCAAACAACAAGTGTTTAGGTGTTTGTGGCTTGCAATCTGCAATGCAAAACCCAACACAAGGAATTGAAGTCATTTTTGATAATGTCGAACTTGCATACCTCTATTTTTGATTGCAATTGGAGTTATTTCAGGGCTTTTGTCTCTTGAATCTCGCCATTTCTGTAAAACGCCTCTAGAGATGGATTATGCATTCAAGAATGAGAGTTGATTCATTTCTATTTGACTTCAAACTCATTCATATCTTTATAAGTTGGGTATGCCAGCATTTTGGGTCAATTTTTTGTACAGATTGGAGGCGTTTTCTTTGCATTTTTTTTCTCGGTCTTATTTTTTGTAAGCAAAAAAAATGTCATTTCCAGGTTTTGTATGTTGTCCATCTTTACAAAATTGTTTTTCTAAAAGTCATTTCTAAGCTCTGAAAGATTTGTTGAGGATTTTGTCAAAAAAAAAATCAAATGTTGTTTCCTTGGTGAGCTTGAGTTCTAATTTGCTTCCAAATTGTTAAAAAAAAACAAATATATTTGCAGCCTTATAGTGTTCTTTTCACTTGCAATGACGATTCTAAATCCCAATTACAAGTTTATCTTCCAAGAAAGTTCTTCGCCAAAATGCATGCAATTGGATTTCTAAATCCTGATTACAGATTCCAAGATTGGAGGACACAAAACTAGAACAATTAGATGACAGAGCAATATGAGGGGGTGAATGAGTGACAAGAGTGATGGAGAGCATATAATGCTTCCAAGACAGTTATGGGAAGATGCTTTATTAATGAAAGTTACTATGATGCAGAACAATTCAGGATGTAGGCCATGTTCTGGGACATAATACTTTCATTGTGCTTAGAATCTTCAAAGCATTAGCATCCTGCAACAGTATGAAAAATGACAAAAGGATGATGTAAATAGGTGTTGTGTCTTGTCAAACACTTTGAATAATTTTCATTATGTATTTGTAATTTTGTTTCTACAGATTACATGTAATGTAAAAACAAGATGTAATTGCATGTGATAGTATCACCTGCAAAGTTATAACATGTAATCACATTGCAGGACACTTGCAATGTTGAATAAGTCAACTGTAGATAGTTGGTTGGTGAATAAGTCTCAATTAGTTGGGTTTCTCCTACCTTTTGCTCTCAACCCCTCACCTATAAATAAAGGAGAGCGCTCTTTGAAATTTTATCTTTTGGGAAGACAATAAAACTTTGCCGGTTTGTGTATGCTCTCTAAGACTTTGAGCTTAGATGAAAATTAGATTGCTTTCAATAAAAGAGGCAAGTTGTTCTGAGACCTTGTGCCAAGCCAAACTATTATGTGATGACATTTTCTTGAGTTTATTGTGAGTTCTGTGCTTTAGTTCAAGAGGGATTTGAACTCAATCTTGCAGACTTTGAGCTGCATATTACTTTCAACATTATGGTTTGTTTGCAAATTTGGTCTTGCAAACTTTGAGCTGCTTATCAACTTTGAAGTTATTGTAGAACATGCAGACAAGGAGGTAACTTGCAGATTTTGTGTTGCTTTTACTTACTCAGTTTGTGCATGTAAGGTGAAATATATGCTGGAGACTTTGAGCTGCACATATGTTCCATTCTTGTTCCTGGATTCTCATAGGGAGTTGTGGAAAGACTTTGAGCTTTCACGAACTTCTTGTTTTAACTTTGTTAAATTGTACTCAAAAGATTGTTGTAAAGATAGAAACATCTATCCTTAAATAAGAGAATACGATGCAATAACAACAGCTGCTCTGAAAGAAGAGAGTATGGTAAATGTAACTCCTTGCTAATTAAGCTTAGTGTACATAATGTTAGGTGTTAAGTTTAGTATAGGTTGTTTTCAATGACAATAGATAGGGGGAGCCTTCCCTTAATTAGGAGAGACTGTGTCTCACATGCTGTGTTTGGAACCATTGTTTTTGCAATAGATCCTTAAAATTGTCGGTCGCAAAATATCCACCCAATACTGCGTAGGCGTCGAAGTTTGGTAGTAGTCACATGGCATTTTCATCTCTCGTTCTAAGTATGTACGAGCTTTGCTTGACAAATTCAAAATGCAGGGCTGCAAACCTTCATCTACACCTATGGAGTTTGTTCTAAAGTTGTCAACCAAATCGGTTTCTCCTGTCGAGAATGAATTTTCATTCAGGCAACTAGTGGGCAGTTTGATCTATCTCACTGCCACTAGACTTGATCTTAGCTTTGTAGTGAGTTACATATCTCGCTTCATGACAACTCCTACTTTAGATCATTAGGCTAAAGCGAAGTGCATCCTGCTCCATGTCAAGGGCACTCCTGAATTTGGTATCCTCTATGGACGAAGCAAAGATCCCCGACTCATTGGTTACACATACTCAAATTGGGGAGGCTTTGTTGATGACAAAGTCCACTTTTGGGTATGTCTTCAGTTTGGGCACGTGTGCTATCACTTGGATCGGTAAGAAGCAGCAGGAGTTATGTCTTTCCCCAACAAAAGTTGAATATCGGGGAACAGTCAAAATAGGTTGTTAGGCAGTTTGGCTTCGTAGTATATTTTTTGACATCCATATGTCTCAGGCAGACCATTCACCCCTCTTTTGCGACAATCAAGGGGTCCTCAAACTTGCAAATTTTAATGGTCAATATTGTAAATCTTGTAATTATTAGCTTGTTTCTAATATTGTAGATATTCTTTGATTATTAGAATGTTTCTAATAACAACGATTATTTTGTAATAGAAACATCGCCTTTGTAAACGATAATAAGTGTCTTGCTCGTTCATTAATTTATCAAATATTCTACCATTTACCTGTGTAATACTTTGTTAGCATCTTTTGTGACTTTTGTAGCATCTTTTGTGACTTTTGTAGCATCCTTTGTGACTTTTGTAGCATCTTTTGTGACTTTTGCAATGATTGTTGTCATCTTCAACAACACTATTTTCTTTATCAATGTCCTATTTGATTTCTACAACAATAGTTGTCATCTTTAGTTGCAAGGGTAGCTATAAAATCTAGATTCATTCCTTGTTTATATCGTTGAGCCCACTAGGCATTGGTCATTGGTTTCCTCTTTCCTTTTATTGGAAAGAAGAGCATCCATAATCCATTGAAAACCCTTTCCAATGGACTCCATGACATCTAAAGGCATTCAACTTTTGTTTTTCTATCCCTCTACCTTTTGGTTGAAGCTAAAAGAGTTTCCAAGGGAAGGAGGGTAGAACATACTCTTTTCATGGCCAAAGAAGTTGCCTTTCTAGGGACGAGAGAAGAAATTGTGGCAATCTCCTCATCCTCTAATTCTTCTTCCATAATATAAGCTTGGCTGTTCTATTAGGAAGTAATCTATCCATATAATTCAGTTTAATATTGTTACCTCTGTCTTGTTTCTTAACAAAATTGTGTTTCATTACACACTTACCTTTTGGGCCACAATTAGCTTTTAGCAAGTTGCACCTTAACTGAGATATGGTGAGAATTTCATTAGACAATAGGTCATCTTTGAAGTCATAGAACGCTAGGGAGTTGTTTTCATTGCCCATCAAATCTAACGTGCTTGAGAGAATTTTTTGTCTAGAAACATAATATTCAAAGTGGCTACATTGAGTCCTCTACAATTGCATTCCCTCGAAGAGGAAAAAGGAGTATTTTTGAAATTATTCTTTTTAAATTGACAAGTGATTTATTCATATACATTAGGGATTTGGTTTTCCTAATTTAGGAATCCACTTTTGAAGCAAAATGAAATCAGAGGGCAAGACCTTGGCAGGGCAGCATTGTGCCTTGAAATGTCCCATTTGATTGCATTTGAAAGATCGCTACATGAACTTATCATGGTTTATTAGTTGTGTCTAGGGGCTATGGTAATATTGAATTTGGATGGAGTGTAAGAGAGGTTTTGAAAGACCTATTAATTTTCCTTCTAAAAGAAATGATTCTAGAAATCTTTGGATGGACCGATTTTAATAAATTCTCCAACTTGTTCTACCAACAGTTTCAGTAAGCCCATTATAGTTTGTTAGTTGTGTTTAGGGGCCACATAAATATCTAATTTGGATAAAGTGTAAGAGAGGTTTAGAAAGTCCCATTAATTCACTCACTAAAACAAATGACTTTAGAAAACTTTGGATGAACCAATTTTAATAAATTCCACAACTTGTTCTACCAACAACTTCAACAAACCTGGATTTCATGAAACAAGAGGGAGAATGTAGGACTGAACCCAACAAGATGCAGAAAAATCACATCTACAGGGTTAAAAAATGGTTGCTAAGGGCACATGAATATCTTGTTAATCTCATAAAACCAAGGGCCATTTTGTCAAACGTGTTCTCCCTCCTAAAATTGAAATTTTATAACAAAAAAGATCATTAGAGAGTATGAAACAAGAGGGTATGTAAAAGAGGTCCAAGAAGCTTCAATCCAACAACAAATCTTTGTTAAGGATCGCTTCCTACACAACAATCAATAAATAATAGACTGAGAGTCCAAGTTTTCAATTGCAGATGCAATTTGTTGTTTTGAAAAGCATAGCTCTAGTGAGGAAAGAAAGGGAGAAATGAGGATATTGAGAGGAAGATAGAGCAAAGGATTTAAATGTAGTTTGAAATCCCTAGAGGGATGAACTAGAGGAGGTGTGAAGGGTTTCTTGATCTACATAGAAGAAACAAGATCAAGCAAAAGAGGAATCACTAGCATTTGAATGAGAGGAGTGACATAGTAAGTATTGTCTTATGAAAGTGATTTTTTTTGGCAAAGTCCCCATGTGAGTGTAGTGTTGCGGTTTTTTGTCATTTGGTAGATCGTGACAGTGAGAGTTTGTTTTGTGAGGAGTCATTGTGCCGACATATGTCATTCCTGCAAAGGATACCCTATGGGTATGCTGTTAGTCTTTTGTTTGCCAAGTCTTCTTCCCTGTCGAGAAGAACTGACACCTGGCTTTTAGCGCTGAAATGAGACTGTGTCCTATCCAACTATTTGTCCTTTCTCGCTACCAATAGATTGGGCTGAGTCTAATATAAGCATGGAGGTAACCGTTCAAGTGACACGACTATGTGAGCATAAGAACTCTGCCACAGGTGGCGCCTTTTGTTTTTACAATCTTGAGTATAACAGTCACGGCAGTGTTAGTTGTGATTTCAAAAAACTATCGGAATGAAAAACTGGTGAACTGAGAAATAAAAATGAAGAAACGGCTCTGCAAGCAATCATTCCACTTTCATTTTTTTTGCCGTGAGTGTGCTTCTTTTCAAAAAATGGTAACCGACTATCAAGAGTGGGAAGTACGTTTGAGAATAAAACATACCGAAAAAGCACGAGTGGAAAATAGCTTGCAAACGGAATACAGTCAGAAGTTTTTTTGTGTAGCGTGTCGTGGATGGATAGAAGTTAAGCAGATATAGCTAAAAAGGATTGAACAGACGTTTTTTGGAAAGAGAGGCGAGTGGGGATTTATTAAAAAACGTGTGTGAAAGCGGATATTGTAGGGATACAGTCTGGAGAGGTGCTGAAGGATAAAACTTATAGTGTATTGCCGTGAAACAGGTGTGTTTGTGAAGGAGGCCGGAAGTGTGAAGTGCGTCTATTTTTGCGATAGAAGATTGACACCGTTTTAGCGAATGGGTGAAGCACCAAAAGGGCGTTCGATGAGACTCTACAGGTGACGTACCTGCTAGAGTATTGGATAATTGGAACATATATACAAAAACGACCGAAGTCTGGTGTGCATGGTGTGTCGTCTTGATAGAAAAAGGGGAGCATTGAAAAGCAGGTTCCTGTTGCGTGCGTATACAATGGCAGAGAAAGCGGTATCAAAAAGGGGAATTCACGACTGTGTAGTTTTTGATACACACACGAGCAGGCTGAAAAGTTTGGAAGTGAGTGAGTGTGTGGGTTGATTAAGACAGGAGGAGCCACGACACAAAGGCTGTGAAAACAGATCTGGGAGTGCATAATATATGATCAGGAGTCTGAAGATATGCAAGTAGAGTTGTAACGGCTCACAAGCTAAGTCTGACATCCGCTTCGAACATATATTCAGAACTAGTGTGATCTTTTTGAGGGTGACTGAGTATCTTGAATCCCAACATGCCCCTGTAGCAGTAACTGTTGAAATATCAGTGACATGACTGTTTCAAAATTGCAGTCGCAATATTGAGAGTACTTTAACAATCTGAGAATGACAGCAGGAACTGGTAAAGAAATTAAAAGTGTTGACAAAAGGATTCAGAGAGGCTTAACAAGAAAAAGGGAAGTTCATTTCTATATACTCAGACTTGGAGTGATGAGAACCTTGGTCCGGGTAAAAACTTCAGTACTCCTACAGCGTCTTCATACTTTAGTGAAGACTCAGATCGAACTTTTGTGTTTTCTCATTGTTTATCAGTTGTAAGGAAGGTAGTTGCCTTCTAATTCAGGTTGGAGCCTGATCCTGTAAGGTTGAGGAGAGTTGTAGCTCTCAGTTGTAACGGGTTGTTGCCCATCAGATTAGTGATGCCGTGGTTTTTCCCATCTTGGGTTTCCACGAGATAATTTTGTGTGTCTTGTCTTCCTTGCCTTATGCTCTTTGGTTTCTGATTCTTAGTTTTAAAAGTTTGTATTCAATACTGACTCACCCCCTCCCCCTCTCAGTATTGCGCATTTTTCATGTAGTGGTAGTAACATTTTTGTAGGCAAGAAAAATTGCTCTACCTTCTTGTACTACCCCCTTTTGAGATATGCGTTAGTCTCCATCCTTAGTCGCTTATGCTAAGTGCTACTGTTTTAATCCTCCTTCACTAAAGCAATTCGAGTAGGTGCAAAAGAATACTAATGTGAGGAATAAGTTGCTTGACATGCTTGCACTTTCACAATTTTTTTTGTCGCTATTGCAAGGAGTCACTGATATGGAAATTCAAAATTTTACAAGCGTAATTGTACATAATATCACATACTTATATTTATATAAATTTTAAAAAAATCAAAAGCTAACCTAAAACTTAAAAGTAAATGGGTATGTATTGAAAAATGATAATAACTTTGCATGTTATCAAAATTAATCAATATCAATAAAGTTATAAACTAAATTTGATAAAGTCATAATTTACAAATATTTTTATATGCTCATTAAAAAAATTATAAACATTATATTGTAGAATTTAAGCCTAAGACTAGAAGTTATAAGTGAAATAGAAAACGTTAACGAAAAAACAGAATTAAAGAAAAGAACAATGTCCTATTTCCCAATGCCAATTATAAAAAGATGAATGCTAATGAGCATTGATGTAGGTGATTAGATAAAATCACAATAGAACTTAATATTAATAAAATTAATGATGCCATTGCAGTTAGATGTACAAAACTCATGATGCTATTATCAAATGTGGATAAAATTACAAATAAACCGCTATCATAATAGTTTCATGAATACTAACCCATTGCTAGAGATGCATTTTATAGTCATACTGAGGCACATTTTAATATTTTATAGAAAATTTGTATCCTCAACAATCATTCATCTCCTGGCAGGGACTCATGGACATCTACAAGACAGTCAAATGATGTCTTAGACATCCTTAGCCATCTCAGGGACGACTGAAAGTCCTACAACATTTGGGGTTTCAAATGGCATCTCATGGGTTTTTCAATTTTTTGTGGAAATTTGGGATGGCTATGGGATGTACCTTCCTGTTCAAAAATCTTGGAATCATTTGTGGGGATGGGTACATTGACTTTCTTGTGTAACATAGGTTTGCCTTAAATAAGTTAATGATCCTATGAAACCCTCATACTCATTTGGACCACATTGGTTGAGCAGGTATTCACAAAATTTATTCCATGTGAGGACACCGTATGTTTTTCCAACCATTGATTTAATTGGATAGTTTTACATTTGAAATTAAACAAAGCTTCTGGGGTTCTTTTTTCTGTGGGAGTTTGATTAACTACAAACTATTGCTCTTTTATGTCCTAACTTTGGTGTACTTTAAATCTAGCCAAGCTTTTGCTGGGTTACACTATTTGTGGTTAGAATTTTGTTCCATATGAAAAAATGTGGGCACATTTGGCCAGATGAGATGATTGCAAAGGCATCTAGTCCAACCTTCATATCAGTTGTGCAAACATAGAAGAGCACTACTAAACCCTGAGGTTTTTTTTATAATATTATAAGGCTACTATTTGAATATGAACCAACGAACATTTGCCTATTCCAAGTGCCGACCATATTCAACTTTAACACACACACACACATATATGAGTTGAATATGACAAAATGAACTTTTAGTGTTTCAAATGGCAAGCATGTTCAACTTCAACCATCTATCTATCTGTACAGATATATGGGCTAATATATATGCACATTGACAATGAAACTAATGAAATTTGATAATTTTTGTGTTGACGCATGTGAAATCTGAAATCTCAATTTAATTCTAAACTTATGTATTGAGGTTCTATAATGTTTATGACAAATGCCTTATTAATGTTATCATATGAATATTTGAAATTTCCAATATTTAATTTCTTTTCCCTATGTATTAATAGCAGTCCCCTAAGGAATGCTTTCCTAAAAATTGTCTTGGAATTGCATATCCCGTCCCCTGTTGCCCAGTCTCAAACATGTTGCAACATATAGATTCCTGACAGAATCATAAATATTAAAGAAAACATTCTTGAAAAACCATTTAGCCAATGTTAAATTTGAAAAGATTTATATGATGGTATTTTTAAAATTTATTTACTGTTATGCAGATGTGAATATATAATCAATAATGATCAAACGCTACACAGTTCGATGATCTCGAAGGATCACTGCTTTCAATCCACAAAGATATATCGACAAGACAAGTTAATCGAATGCTGTATACTTATATTGCTCTGCACTTAATGATTTCTGTACGTTTGCTAAGTATGGGAACGACCTCATATATATATGAGTGCAAAGAGTCGTGTCTCATGTAGAGACATGGCTCTACGTGAAAGTACATGTTTCACGTAGAGACATGTCTCTACGTGAGTAGAGACATGTCTTTCTATTAACAAATGCCGTTCGATGATTAACACGTCTTCAACGATATCATTAACAATTACATGATCAATATATGTGCTGTGATACTCATAATTTTATATCGATATAAATTATCGATACACTCAGCAATAATATGATTATTAATCATTGCAATATAATCGATCATGTATATATATTTAATAATATGAACTATTATTAAGTCATTGATTATTAATCATGATCGGTGATTATTAAGTCATTGATTATTAATCATGCACAATAGAGATTAATTATGATAACCATAATTATAGTAGATAATCAGATTAGTATACTGTAAAGGATAGAGGTCAAATGTTCAAGGCCGATAGGTCACTTGTACATTTGATTACATCGGTTAGAGTAATCCGACTGAAGCTACATATCTCTAACACTCCCTCTTAGCTAGGGAGGAGTATTTCTATCCATAATGTAAACACAATAGATCTATTTATTGCTTGAGAGAAAGATATCACCTCACCATGATATCAGGGGTAATGACATGTCCACAAATGTCAAGTCACATAATATTCACCATAACTCACAATGTAATATCCATCACTATGGTATGTGCAAAGGCATCAAGTCACATGATACCTACCATAAGGATATTTGTTCATGGCATATCCACGGATATTAAGTCACATAATATCCATCATGAATATCTCAGTAATATCATTCATCATGGCTTATCCATAGATATCAAGTCTCATGATATCCACCATTCAAGTGATATTACTTGTAAGAGATAAATTGATTATTTTAAGATCGTCACCTCACAATAATAACCAATAATACAAGTGCTCATCATTGAAAGATCGTCACCTCTCAACCATGTTCACAGAGGTCCATGAAGTCATGGAGTCACACACTTGACAATAAAAGAGTTTATACATTAATCATCTTTAGAGTATATTAGTACAACAAATTAACATTGTTGAGACTCAATCTCATATAAGGTTACATTTTCTACCATACCAAGCTTACCTTGAAAGTATTCAACCTTTGTCTTGGAGAGAGGCTTGGTAAGAATGTATGCCGTTTGTTCACTTGTACTTACATATATTAACTAGATAACATTTCTCTCCACCATGTCTCTAACATAATGGTAGGGAGTTTCTATATGCTTTGATATGTCATGGAACACAAGATTCACTGAAAGTTTTAAGCAACTCTGGTTGTCATAGTGAATGATAGTAGGATCCAAGGAATTCAAACAATCCTACAAGAAGTTTCCTTAACCATACAACTTCTCGAGCTCCCATGGATGCTGCGCTTTTGTGGAACTTTGTGCAATTGAGGATTGCTTCCCACTAAACTAGGTGATCATAGCTGATCCTAAGCGGAAACAACACCTTGATGTGCTTTTCCGATCCACTACACTTCCAGCCCAATCTGAATCAGTATATCCATGCAGATTTAGATCTACGTTATTCTATTTAAGACCGTATCCAATTGTGCCACGCAGGTACCTTAGAATGTGTTTTGCTGCAACTAGATGTAATTGTCTTGGTTCACACATGAACTGATTAAGTGTATTTACTGCATAGCAAATGTTAGGTACTAGTGTTGACCACGTTCATCAAGGACCCAATAATCTGTCGGTAGAGAGTAGGATCTACCAAGTCTGAGTTTGCTGCAACTTCTTTTAACTTATGTAAGTTTGTTTCGATGGGAGTAGTCATGGGTTTAAAATCCATCATTCCAAACCTTTTTAGAATGTCAATAGTGTACTTTCCTTGATTTAGAGTAATCCTATTAGCCTGCTCCCATACTTCTAACCCAAGGAAATAGTGTAAAGGACCCAGATCCTTCATGTCAAACTCAGATGCAAGATTTGCTTACATTTAGTAATGAGATGATCTTCTCTTGTAATCAATAAGTCATCAACATAAAAAATGAGAATCAACATTTCACCATTAATTACCTTGAAGTATAGATTCGGATCTGCATCATTCTTGGAGAAACCAAAGCCTAAGAGGTAATGATCTATCCTCTCATACCAGACGCAAGGAGCTTGTTTAAGACCATATAGTGCCTTCTTCAATTTGCAAACATGAGAATTATTTCCATGTATTACAAATCCTTCAGGTTGCTATAGATACACTTCCTCTTCTATTATGCCATTAAGAAAAGCAGTCTTTACATCCATTTGGTGAATCTTCCATCTTTTTGATGCAACAATAGCAATCACAATCCAGACAGAGGTATATCGAGCAATTGGAGCGAGTGTTTCCTCGTAATCAATCCCTTCCTTTTGACAAAATCCTCTGGCAACAAATCTTGCTTTATATTTTTCAATATTGCCATCTGCAACATGTATGATTTTGAAAAGCCATCTAGGTGAAACCATTGATTTATCCTTTGGTCTAGAAACAATGTCCCAAACATTATTCTTAAGAATAGATTGATATTCTTCTATTATAGCATCTTTCCAAACTTGGAGTTTGAAGGCTTCCTCAACGCTAGAAGGTTTTGAGTATCGATGAGGTCTTTTGCTTTCCTTGAAGGTTCTTTTAGGTGCTGCAAAATTTTCAGCCTCTTGAATCATTTTCCTTGCCCATATAAGTCTTTTCCAGTTCACAATAATGTCTCTAGGCCCATCAGCAGGATCCATAGGCTCATTTGGATTAGCATCTTCCATAAGTTCATGGGTCTTCCTTTGAATCTCAAAAGCATGATCTTCTTCCATATTTTGAGGAGACTATTGATCTTCAACGTCCATCTCATGAATATCTTTGGATCTTTTGAATGCAACGTCTTCTTCAAAGATTAAATCCCTGCTTAGCTCAATTAATTTTTGTCCAAGAATATAAATCCTATAAGCTTTAGATGTTTCACTGTAGCCTACAAATATTCCCTTCTTGCCTGAGGGTTCTGGTTTAGATCTCTTTTCTTTGGGTATGTGAATTTAAACAGGACAACCAAAGATTCTCAAGTGGCCTATATCAGGTTTATCCCTGTAAATGCTTCTTTAGGAGTTTTGTTATCCAAAAGGGAGTGAGGACATATGTTTTGAATACAGACAACAACACTAGAGGCTTCAGCCCAAAAGGAGGTATGAAGGTTTTGGACATGCATCATGGCTTTGGCTGCTTCTACAATTGTCCTATTTTTCCTTTTTGTCGCCCCATTTTGTTGAGTTTATAAGGAATACTAAACTCCCTCTTAATCCCAACATTATTACAAAAAGTTTTGAAGTTATTAGAGGTATATTCTCCTCCATTATCTGATCTTAAGGCTTTGATTCTTTTCCTAGACATATTTTCTACTAGAGCTTTGATATCCTTAAACCTCATAAGAATTTCATCTGACTCTTTACATTAAAAAAAATATATCCAAGTTTTCCTAGAATAATCATCTACAAAATAACATAGTACAAGAATCCTCCTAAAGAGGTTATTGGCATAGGTCCACATAAATCTGAGTGAATACGCTCCAATAAATGTTTAGATCTACTTTCACTATTATGGAAGGTGCCTTTAGTGTTATTTCCCAAGGCACATCCTTCGCAAGTTCCTTCATGTTCTTGTTTAAGTTTAGGTAAACTTGTCACCATTTTCTCTATTGAAGGTAAAACACAAAAATGGAAATTCCCTAATCTTCTATGCCAAATCTCACATGTATTTTAAGATTCATGAATTAAGGCTTGAGAAGGAGAAGTGCAAAGTTTATATAAACATCCATGTCGAATTCCTATGGTGTGAGCTTTCTTGATATTTGAATTTTTGGGCCATGCTAGAACTTTACCATCCATGAAGGTAACTTGACATCCTTTGTCTTTAAGGGCTGATATGGAGACCAAGTTTTGCTTGATTCTTGGTACAAATAATACACTTGTTAATTGAAGGGAAATGCTTGATTTTAAGTGTATAGTACAAGTTCCAATTCCTTTCACAGAATAGTTAGAATCATCTCCAATAGTAACTTCCTCATCTGAATTTTCCACTAGGCTATCTAGGTGCTCTCTAAATCCTATGATGTGATGTGATGCTCCACTATCAATTACCCAAGTGTTAAGGCTGGTTGACACATGACTTGACAAGGCTGAATAAAATACAAGTCTTTCTGAGTCCTTTTCCGAACTTACCTTGCTAACTTTAGCAATGGAGGCTTGAGGTTTAGGCCTGTTTGGACACTTCATTGCATAGTGACCATATTTGTCACATATGAAACATTGTACTTTAGACATGTCCCTCCTTTTCTTGAATGAGCGTTTTCCATTTGAATCTATCTTTCTTCCTTTTGATGTTTCCTCTTTTACCCTTCTTGTGAGAGTGAGAATTTAAAACTTGTATATCTTCATTTGCCGAGTTTTGACCAATCCCTCTTGTGACTAGCCTTGACTCTTCTTGAATGCAATTAGTTTTTAGACAATCAAACTTAGGAAGTTTAGATTAGGCACTTATCCCTTGAATGAATGCTTCCCAAGATGTTGGGAGTCCGTTAAGAGCCAACATGGTTAACTCCTTGCTATCAATTGTGTGACCAATGGTGGATAGCCGATCTCTTAATTCTGTTATCCTCATGAAGTAAGATGTGATGGATTCTCCTTTGTTCATTTTCACGTGGTGGAGTTGTTGCTTTAGTGCAAGAGCCCTACTTGTGTTATTTATTTCAGACATGCTCTCTAAAGTTGTGAACATGTGATAGGTTGTATCCAATTTGGAGATAATTGGAACTATGTGATCTTTCATTGCATCCACTGACATCTTCATGGCTTTATTGTTGTTTTTCGTCCATAGAAGTTTCTCACTGTCTTCATCAGGTACGGGTATTGCCTTCCCCACGAATATATCTAAATCATGTTTTCTTAGAGAAAGCATGATCCCGAATTTCCAAGATACAAAATTTGAAGCACCTTCAAGTCGGTCCTCAAATCTAACACCATTCACCATTTTGCAGAATATAAGGATTTCTAGAAAATTTAATGGTAGTTAGATGATCTTTGCTTATAAATCTGATCGGATCTTCCTTAACCTGGCTTTGATACCATGTTAAATTTGATCAGATTTATATGATGGTTTTTTTTAAAATTTATTTACTGTTATGCAGATGTGAATATATAACACTGAAACCCGGGAACGCGCACTTGAGCCAAAACCATGAAGTACCGGGTGTGGGGATGTCCCTTGGATGGGTACTCCATGCACCTCAGCACCCCCGCCACAACCAGAGGGCCGCCGCCCCTCAACTGCGCCTGTCCCCACACTGTGCGGGTGCTTCGAGACGTAGGTGCCGGGGGACGGTACTTGGGGACTGCCCCAACGTCCCTTGACTGCACCCGGGATGCCCAAAAAGCAATTTTTTGAAGTTTTTTAAAATTTTTTTGTTTTATCTAACTAGTTGTTCTAGTGTGAGGACTTTGGCTTGGGGGATGATTAGAGGCCTCCCATTCTTACATTTTGACATGATTTCAGATTTTGACATTTTGTACTCATTTTGATATTGATGATTGATCATGATTCATTATATCATATCATGCTACTCTGCTCATTGTAATCATGATCATCTTTATGATATCATATTTCATATTTGAACAATGAATTTTGAATTTTTGATAGAAGTTTAGAACATGATTCATTATGTTACTATGTTTAAATGTTGCTATGTTGAATGTTCAGTGGTTCTAGTTTGTGTTGCAAATTTTCTATGTTCAAGTATTTGGTATGTTATATTGAAACATCTTTTCATAGTTAGCATTTCGAGTTATATATGTATAGTATGCAGCCCCCCCAACCCCCGCCACCGTCCCTAAATTGAGGCCCTTTTTTTTTGTCCCCGTACCCGAAACTCGTCCCCACATCCCGGTGTAGCCTCGCGCCGGTGATTACATTGATATATAATCAATAATGATCAAACCTTGCACAGAGCGATGATCTTGAAGGATCGCTGCTTTCAATCCACAAAGATATATTTAACAATATTGATCTGCTGTGAATTAATATCGATATGCTGTGAATCAACATTGATCTGCTGTCGCTCTATATCGATGAGACAAGTTAATCGAATGCTGTATACTTATATTGGTCTGCATTTAATGATTTCTGTACGTTTGCAAAGTATGGGAACAACCTCATATATATATGAGTGCAAAGAGTCGTGTCTCATGTAGAGACATGGCTCTTTGTGAAACTACATGTTTCATGTAGAGACACGTCTCTATGTGAGACATGTCTTTCTATTAACAAATGCCGTTCGATGAATAACAAGTCTTCAACGATGTCATTAACAATTACATGATGGATATATCTGCTGCGATACGCATTATATTATATTGATATAAATTATCGATACACTCAGCAATAATATTATTATTAATCATTGCAATATAATTGATCATGTATATATATTTAATAATATGACTATTATTAAATATATATACATGATTGGTGATTATTAAGTCACTGATTATTAATCATGCACAGTAGAGATTAATTATGATAACCATAATCATAGCAGATAATCAGATCAGTATACTGTAAAGGATAGAGATCAAATGTTCGAGGCCAATAGGTCACTTATACATTTGATTACATCGGTTAGAGTAATCCGACCGAAGCTACATATCTCTAACAGCCAATCTTTGAAAATTGTTATTCTATGGTTTTGGAGTAATTAACATTTCTTGGCTTATGCATGCAAAGAAATAATGGACCAGCTCTCAAATTATGTGATTATTATCATCAATTTTTAATATTTGAATTATTGTTTTTTCCCATAAAACCATACTGCATGACAAACCTTGGTAGAAGAAACTGAGGCATTTTCTTATCAGATTTTTTAATTTTGTGTTAAAGTTTATTGATAATCATTATTGTTAATGATGTTTCTCTTCAATTATGATTTTGATAATAATAAGGAAATAGGATCAACTATGTAAAAAACACCAAGAGCTCAGTCTCGAGATGTCTATATTAGATTTGTCACATAGTTTAGATAAGCTCCTTAAGATTGATATATCTCAATGCCTTGTAGATATATGTACCAAAGACATCTATTTTATTTTGATAGAGAATGCGTATACTAATGAGTATTTGTGAATTTTGTGTTTGAATTGTATAGAAGCTATTTGTTTTCGTTATGTAACCCCATGCCTTAAATAGTTATCTAGATCATCCTTCTACTTTCCAATATTGCTTACAGTGTTTAGAACAGTTGTACCTTTGACTGATTTGTGGCATTTTCATTATATCTTCCAAAGAGGAAACGGAAAAGTACCGTACTGAACTTGCTAATGTCCGTGCGGAATTGGAACCCTGGGAAAAGCAACAGATTGAATGTAAAGGAAAACTTGATGTAGCAAGCTCAGAAAGCAAGTTATTGAAAGAGAAGGTAAGATTTAGAATAATTTATGACGACAGTTTAGTGTGGAAGGGAAATGAATATAATGGTTTTGTATATGAAGTAGTCTAATTAGTATTTGAATGTAAACATTGGGCTTTTATTTTTCAAATGCCTTCGTTTGAGTGTTTAATTTCATTTGATTCTTGAGTGTAATAGCTAATTTGTTTACGGTTAAAACATATACTTCCAATTGTCCAACTGTATAGAGTTATTTTATGCAGCTTGTGTCATTCAGTGTAACTACCATAACGTTCTTTTCTGATCATACTTTGCTTTCAGCATGAGGCTGGACAAAAAGCATATGAGGAAGCAAAAAGTCAGATGACCGAAATTAAAAAGAAAATCAAGGACAAAGAAGTCGACCTTCAAAACATGCAAAGTGCAATTGAGAAAAATAAGCTCATAGCAGCTGAAGCTCGAAATGAGGAACATGTAAGTGTTTTTGTGGTTGCACTGTTTTTGGCAGTGCTCGTTTTTGATGAAATAACAATACACACTATCTGTTTCCCTGAATCTAATGCTTCTTGCTGTATTGAGTTCCTTAGACTTGCACGAAAGAGGAAGAATCAATTGCCTCGCTTGAACAAGCAGCGAGGCAGAAGGTTTCAGAGTTGCATGCAATTTTGGAATCCGAGAAAAGCCAGGGATCTGTTTTAAGGGCTATATTGCAGGCAAAGGATTCAAACAAAATACAGGGAATTTATGGTCGGTTGGGAGACCTCGGTGCAATTGATGGTGAATCTCTCCCATACATTTTAGTGATACTGTATAAGAAGAATGTTTTAAATAAATATAGCCATTTAGTGTAGTCTGATATCACCAAGCAGTTTGATGTTAAGTGGTTATAGCTTTGAGTGTTTGGTATTGCCTTGGTATTGAGTGTTTAATGCGTGTAGACTCTGATAGGTTGGAGCATTCCAAGTTGAACATGTAAATTGTTTTAGTCCAGGAAGTTATATCAGAAGGATGGGTTTTTGAATATATTATGGAATAATGTGTTTCAATGCTTATACGACTTTGTCAAAGAAAAATGCTTATGCATGTTATTGTTTTCCAGTGATACCAGTTTAGAAAAGTTTTTGTATGTTGTGAATGCTTTCAATCTTCGTTTTTAACAGCGTCTTTATTCATCTGCATTACATGTCATCTAGATGCCTGAATGTTATGACGAGTATGTTATGTACAACTTGAGTGAGTGTCATGGTGGATAGGGTTGTATGTCTTGTTCAAGGAAACCTGGGAACATGTCCACAGCCCTTTTTGACACATCCCCATTTCCGAGATGTCACAAGGACAGGGAGACGGGTTGGGGATGCCCCCTAGCCATCCCCAAATTCTGAAAAATTGCAGGAAACGTCCAGGAAGCTTGGGGACAGCAGCAATTCTTAGAGGGGACATCCCCCTCTCCCCAAGTTGGTTGGGGATGTCTGTGACGTCCCCTAACCATCCCAGGGACAGTCAACCGTCCCCCTTTTCCCAACAGATTTCATTTTTAAAAAAGACTCAAATGCTCTAAAAAACATATTGTTATTTCTTTTTGTTGGCCCCCATACCTCCGCAATAGTGCATAAGTGTTTGATAAATTTCATGCATGTTAAACTACATATGTTGGTTCTAAGAAGTGGTTGCAGGTCTACAACATTGGACTTTTTACTGGTATGAAGGGTAAACAGCTCTGAATCATAAACAAAAGCACTCATAAGTATGGATAACTTGTAATCAATTTCACAAACACCCAAAACCTGGTAGTGCATGAAGAAGTGGTTGTAGGTCATAATAGTAATAGAATACTATCAAAATATCCCTTAATCAGAAAGAAACAATGAACTACTTGCGAAGAAGTCCTGGAATGATCAATGTCAAGCCTAGAAATCACTGTGCAAAGCTCAAATTTAATTGCAGGTCTGATATTCAACTGTTTGCAGGTCAAAACAGCTGCAAAATTCATCAGACACCTTCACGAAACATCAGGGAACACCTCCCAACATCACTTGGTAGAACATACACCACTAGCACCACCAAACAACCACAAAGCAGCCAAGAAATGCAGGGAATCATACCTAGTGGATCATGCCAGGTCTACAAGAGGTACAACCTATAATTGACTGTACTTTTCAGGCCGGAAACTACTCATACTTGTTCAAACTCACATCCCTGGGCTGGAAACAAACATCAATGGGAACAGCTAGTATATACCTATGTTGCCCCTTAGGGTAAGGGTTTAGAGAACCGGTTCACCAGTATGGCAAAATTTTGAAATGGGGTTTGGGTTTATTTGTGCAAAACCATACAATATATATATATATATATATATTGCATATGTAGCCTATAAGCACGAATTAAGATTAAAATGTCACATAATATCATATAAAGTTATAGGCAACAAAAACACCATAAACCTGTAATCTGAGCATCATATACTTGAAGTTCAACATCAAAATATTAAAATGATAATATCAAGTGATAAGTAGGAGATATTTTCCACTAGTCAAATTGGGATATTGCTATCAGGATTCAACTATGTAGTTTTTTGAGTCAAACTCATTGACCCATGTCAAAATATCTCCTACTTATCAATTGATGAGCTTAAGGGGCTTTCTAATGAATGGTTCATAAGGCACAACACTTGCTGAAGGTTTTGCAAATGGGGTTGCAAACAGAGTGGGCTTAGCAATGGAGTCAAACTTTGTAGTTTGACTTAGAAAACTACATAGTTGAATCTTGATAGCAATATCTCGATAATATCAAGTTCAAGTATCATTGTTTCAACTTGCAACAATTGGAACTTTATACTAAGTTTCATTCATGTAATGGATTCTTCTTCTTCTTCTTCTTCTTCAATGCCAATGGTTGAGAAGTGGAAGCATCCAAGTTTGTATGCTTTGCATTTATATCCCACATCTTCAACTCTCCTTTGTATTCATTCTGCTTGTGTGAAAGGAGACGCAAGTTGGAATGCACATATACTGCGTTCTCCGCTCTTTTTGATTGCAACCTATTGTGCTTTACTGAGTGGATGAAAGAATATGTGCTCCAATTTCTTTTTGATGCAGATGAACTAGCAACCTATGAAGACAAGACAAAATAAGCAATTAAAATTAAATTATTAAATTTATAAAATTACTAGCAACCTATGAAGACAAAGTAAATTAAAATTATAAATAAAACTTACTTGTGATATAATTTTGATTGCAAGGGGCTGCAACAATTGGAATTGTTGGCCATGGAGATACCACCAACTATGAGCATCCTTCTTAAACCAATGACAAAGAGCATCATTACTTAGACCTCTTGTATTCACAAACTCTATTAACTTAGCTATAATCAAATCTCGCATATCATCATTAGTAAAGAGTCTAAGGAATACTGCCTTGTACCCATCAGACACTTCTTAATCTCTATATGGTGGAACTGAGGAAGCCTTCTTGACATATCAAGATATTGGTTGTTATAATATTTTAGTGTCAATGCATAGGTAAGAAGATATAGAGGAGTGGTCATCTTGTTCCATCGTTCTACAACACTTGCTTGCAATTGTTTGAAGGTCTTCTTAGGGTCTTGCTCTTTGTCATTTACGAGTTTCTCCATCTTCTCAAGCATTGCATTGATGCCATTATGCACCTCTCCAATGTAAGGCCTATCCATGTCAATGTAGCAAAGCAAGCGCATAATAGGCTTGGTGAAGGGGAAGGAGATACTCTACACATTCCCACCATGAGTCATCCAATATCCTTTGCTTAATTTGGTTGCCCTCTTAGTGCTGCTTTGCTTCCATACAGACCAATTATTGCTCATAACCATATTACAAAGTGCCACTTTCACTTTCACAAGTCGTTCCAAGAGAATTAAGTTTGATGCAAAACGGGTTTTAGCAATTTGTAATAGAAATTAAAGCAAAAACATACAATTAAATAGAGGCAAACTTAAAAAAATAATACACATTACACAATCAAATAATGAAAATAGAAAATGTAAAATACTAATTTTAAATTTAAAAAAAATTAAATTACTACTGCAATTACAATTTCAGTTCACTTACCTTCATCAGCTCCAAATTTGAGAATAATTTGAAAATTCCTTGAGACATGTGGTGGTTTGTGATGAACATTTGGATGTCCTTAGCCTTTGCATACACTTCTTTGATCCACCCAATTTTATTCCCAATCTTTTGTAGCATAAGATTGAGTGAGTGGACCACACAAGGTGTCTAAAACATATGTTGATATTGTTTTTCCCAACTAGTTACTGAGAGGGGGGAGAGGGCGGGCGGGGGGGTGAATCGGTAAGAACTGTTTTCTCTCCTATTTCAATCTTGTTAAACACTTCTTGTAATCTGAGGAAAGCATAAAGCAAACATTCACAACTATAAAAGAAGTACACAGAACAACACAAGATTTATATGTGGAAAACTTCGGTTAGAAGGAAACAACCACGGTGAGATAGAACTCACAACTTCACTACTGCAGAATGAAGGCGCCCTGTCAGGAGCTTACAAAGCACTGGTTAAGGTGCTACCCGGTTAAGGGATTTTACAAAATATCTGTTAAGACCTGAACCCTGTTAGGAGCTGCCTGGTTACAGGACTTTGAACATCACAAGGGATGTTACCTTGTTAGGGGATTTTTACAATGAACTAATTAGGTCCACCCTAATAAAGGGATTTCAATTTGCTTTCACTACTGATAAAAGCAATGATTTGTTATGACACTAAATGTCTGATTAGATCATACCTCTTTTTTGGTTTGCCTGGCTGTTGATCTTTGCTACCTCTGTGTCTGCAGCTCTTCCCTCAGAAGATGTCTCTCCTCTGCTCTATGCAATCACTAATAATCAACAACACTTTATCTTGCATCCTATGGCCTGAATTTATACAAGAGTTCATCGTAATGAAACCCTTAACTCAGAACCGCCAGGCTGTAAACTTAACCATAAATTATGCAACTAGCAGTTAAGCTTTGTGTTCTGATCTGGAGTTTACCTTGCAAAATATCTGTAGAAATAAAGCTAACTCATGTTAAAAAGCTAACTCCACTTCTGAGCGGTGGATATCCCGTATAATCCAGTTTTAACTCAAACTGCTCCGCAAAATCCGGTGCGGATATTTTGGCAGTTTAGACCGGTGTAACCTTATGCCTGGTTCAACTTTGTATGCATACTGAGACTGGTACTGTGTACTTAGATCGGTCTACTGGTGTATCCCCTTTTCTTCAACTATCGGTACATACACTATGTTTCTAGTCTACCAGTGTCTTCTAAGTAACGTGAGTGACCAGTGACCTGTTACCGGTTCATGGTGTTTGTGACTTTACACTAATGACAACTTGAATTGCTAACAGATATCGCTCTTCAACCAGCACACCAGTAATTTTACAATTCTTTGCGTTGTTTGTTATGACTTGAACAACATTTATAAGTTTGACTAACTCAATGGTAGAAATGAGATATTAGCAATAAATTGCCCATCTTTTACTTGCCCCTCACAATCTGCAAATTTCAAAAACATTGCTCCTTTAGGGGACACTGCTATGACATTGATCAAGGGAGGATTTCTTGCATCTTTCCACTCATCTAAAACAATGGATACCCTATCTCAATTCATGAATCTGTTACGGGCTTCAATGCATCCTCAACCCCGTTGACCTCTCTTTCTAACAAGCTGTTGTATATCTTCTCATAATTGGGGTCCTTATACCCTCTTGGAGCTTCATTGACCCTTTTCAACATCTTCCAATATGGGTAGCAAACAACATTGAAAGGCAACCCATTTGCATACATGCATCTTGCTTTATCTTGGTCGACAATGTTCCGACTCTCATTTTGAAATTAAGTTTCCAAAGGTCTCTTTCTTTTGCATGGAATGGGTGCTTGAGTCTCAATTTAAGGCTTAGCCACGGTAGTGTAAAAGGGGTGGTCTTCTATCACAATATTTAAAGATGGGGGTTGCATTCCCTTTGATTTTTTTTAGTGGGCAAATTTTGTCTACGTGCTTCTCTCTATTTTGCTTTTTCATGCTCCGTGATATATGTTAATATTGTTTCATTTGGTATAAGTGCTCCTTTTTGTCCAGGGCATTTCGTGAACTATCCTTTCCACATCACAACCCCGACATTTCCAAAGGAATCCACCACCCTTGGAAGGGGTCTTATAATATCAACATACTTCCACAAGGGAGAATCAAAATTTGGATCTATTCTTTGTTGTTCATTATTGGCATTGCCTATGGAGGAAGAGGTAGATGACATTGCAATTCCTATGACAAATTTTTTTATACACATTCAAAATAAAAACAAGAGGATGGATAAAAAGGTAGATCTATTGGACAATTAAAGAGAAATTTTAAAATTTTAAAAACTTAAACAAGAAGAAAAAAAGAAAAGAAAAGCTTACCTCTTTCTCCCAATTGAAGCTTGCAAAAGAGTAGGAATGAAGCACAAACATTTGATCAAGCTTCACAAATCAATCTTCCAATTCCCTCTTGCTCAACCAAATGTTTTCTTAACCACCTGTTTGCTCCACCTCAAGATAAAAACAATCTATTTGCGCACGAATTGAGACATAAAACCTAACATAAGTCATTATAAAAGCACTCTTTAGGGTTCCGGATGTCAAATTTTAATTGAATTTGCAAAAAAAAAAGACAAATTGGGTGTCACTTTTCTGCTGAAGTCTGTTCGTGGTCGTTTATTTTGTGTGTATGCTCATGATTACATATAAGAGAGGATGTGGAGGTGTTCACATGGACATGTACCTTTGTGTACTTTGACATTGAAAATGGTATAAAATACAATTGCCCATACGTTCTGTTGACTATGCTCTATTACCTATGTTGAATGGCTGTTCTTACTAAATCAAATACCTTTGAGTATGTTTCTCTAGACCTCTAGGTGATCATTACTTGCCTCTATGGAGCACCATATTACTTTTTTGAAAAAATGGGTTTATTCTGCATAAACAAGAGCTGAAAGCATGCTTACTTGGGTCTATAGGAGATGTATGATCTTCTTTTTCTCTTACATAACAATTTGTTTGTCATACAATGTTTTCTGTCTTTTCAAGGTTTCTCTCCACTCTTTGATTATGATTTTTTGTTTCCGTATACTCTTCTGTTTTGTATGTCTACAAGCATTAATTGATTCAAGTAAAATACACTAAGTGAATTTCCTTGGAATAAACCAAACTTTGTCGATCCATTTTGTTTTAATTTTGTTGAATGCAACATACACTTGAACATTTTTTTTTTACATTGATAACTGTGTATGTCAAGCTAGCATTTCAAACCACAAGAACAATAACCAAGATAAAAATAAAATAAATACATACAGAATTCAGATTGTGGAGAAGTAATCATACATTTGATAATGATATTGTTGGTCGTTTATTGATTGTGGAGAAGTAACAATAGCATGTGAGTATGGTTGTTTATTTTTGTGTCTCATATCATAGGATAAAGACACCTGTCACGACCTAGTATGTTTTGGGTTTCATCCTTGTCTTTGCAACTAGAGTTTCTTCACTATATTTTGTTTTAGTTTTTTTTGTATCTAAAAAGTTCTTTAGCTTAATGGCATTTCCATTGCTTCTCTCTTGTGTGGAAGATTGTCTTGGTTGCAAATGATCCTCGGCTTGTGTGGGATTGACCATTAATTCTTACATGGTATTAGAGCTTTAAATTTGCAATTTTGTTCCCTCTTTTGAAGAGTTTCATCTAAAAGGTGCAAAACATGCCTCGTGGTAGTTCAGAAGGTTGAAAAATTTATAAATTGACATAAAACACTATTGTTTGGTGTCGGAGAAAGTGAGTTTTGTTGGGGCTTGTAAAAAAGTTACTGTTAAAAACTTGTATGAGTGAACGGACTTGGATGGCTATATTGTTGTCCACTATTGTTGCATGATTAAAATATTATACGGAAAATTCTTGTCTTTTTGAGTCATGTCTATGTATTGGTACAATATTTTTGAATTTTAAAAAAGGTAATTTTTAATTGAATTGGTTGTACAATATTGACTTTAGCCCTAGTGCAGTCATCTAAATAGGTTTGAGCCCGTGTTCTTGTAGTAGTGGAGCTCCTAGTTCCTCCTAGGTTGAGGGGGCTGAACTTAGCAGGCAATTTAGTTGCTGCCATCACACAAATTGAGTCCTCAATGTTGCTCGAATTGTTTTCTAGCAGACAGAGAAAACCAACTGTTGGACTTACAATTCACAGGTGCATTGATGAGTATTTATTATGCTTACAGCATGGGACACTATCGGTATGTCTCATTTGCACGGAGTTGACGGAGAGTTAGAATCTTGCCAACCCAGTTCAGGTCATCAACATGATCTCACTGAAAGCCACTTTCAGAGAAGGGACAAGATAACATGGGACATTCCCAAGGTGATCAATTGATGGAAGAACTAAGTTCTGCAGCAGAAATGGCTACAGTCATAAATGATTATATACAACAGTACTATGCTACTCCAAGAAAACAAGTCTGATTTGTTAGGAGATCAATCATTTTATTTATTGTTGTGGAGCAGGGAATGGATGAGTAGGGTAGGTAGCAGAATGGGTACTTGCTACATTTTGCATATAAGGGAACATTAAGTAGACTTATATTTTTTGTTTGGACAATTAATTCTATTTGTAAAATGCTTGTTATTTTTCTAATAGCTATCACCAAACACATTGCTTTTGATGACGATCCTTTGTATATGTGTGGAAACTGAGAAAGTTGGAGGAACCTCGTTTTGGCAATTCATAGCTGTTATTTGTTTGTTACATCTACATTTCATTGCTCTAATATTTCTTCTACACATGTTAAATACTTCTCAGCGCTGTAAAAGAACACAGTTTTACTCTCATGTATTTGGAAAGTTCCTTAAAAAATATTATCTTCAATTCTTGAGGCAGTAATGCTTTCCAATTCTTCGGGCTGCAAGGCTTACAAATTTTCAGTCTGTTCCCATTCCTCTGCTTCTCATGGTAACCCCAGAGCCTAGAACTATAGGTGTATTTCTATCCTACACTGGCATCTTCCTATAGTAGCTACTAGTGCCATTAGAATTTGCAAATTGAACATTATGGAACCAATGTTAGTCATAACCACCAGATACAAGCAAACAATCAAAAGCTTCCCACTGATGGATTTACATTTGCAAAATTTAAAGATTTAAGTCTTAAGAGAATAATCATTCATCGCAATTTCTTTGGCTACACAAAATCAATAAGTTATGCATAGAACATTAACGCATTGGGATTTTCAAGGATCATCAATACCACAAGTCTTCAATGAAGTAATATAGGAAAAATATCCAACATGCCATTTTTTATCCAAACCAATGTTCCACGGCATTTCGGGGACGGGGACGGGGGGACGACATGAGACATGTTTCTGGGACTTTTCTTAGAGGCCCAAAAATAGGGGATGACAGTATACATATTTTTAGATATATAATTTTTAGAAATATATTAAAATATTATATGTTTTTTAATGTTTAATATAACTTTTAATGACCATTGACAACATTTATGGTGAACTCAGAAAATGTCTTGTCTGACAGAAAATATGCCTGAAACTCCAACACTTTGATGCATGCATGAAACAGAGATTCAACTTAATGCAAGCTTAGAACCATTAGTTAATGTCAAAGCCCACTTGGATTTGTAACTTCACCGTCTTAAGAAAAACATTGACTTGTGTTGGTTTTTAGATTGTTCTGTGGTGTTTTGGGGATGGGGATGGGGGGACGTGTTTTTGCGATGTTTCCTGGACAGCCAAAAATAGGGGATGTGTCCCCATGTAACATAGATCCAAACAGATATCAAATTTAATTTTAGTAGGAATCATTGGGCAGAAGAGACTTTAATCCATCCCCCATTCCATTTCTCTACATCATCAATGCTCTCAAAGTTTTTGTCATTAAGGTTTTGAAGTGTGCCCATGGTGGCAAGCTTTTAAGCTATTCCAGTGGCAGTAATTGAAGGTCATATGGTGAAATCTCAGGGAAAGTAGGAAAATTTCTTTGTAAATGCTTCGCAATCTCCACCAAGAGAGGTCCAAGCTCAAACTTCTGATTAAAATCTGAGTCTCCTCTGTTTGAAAACATTGATGACTCAGTTGACTATGCCAATACTTAGAGTTAGAGTTTGTTGTTAGTTCCATGTGAAATGGCAACGGTATAACCCCCCTGCACTTTATCTTTGTGATACCCAAGGAGGCATGCTGGTTGCACATTTCCCAAATGCCCGTAGATGCTTTAGGGAATCCACCTAGTTCTCCTTGATGATTCCACAGGGAATAAGCTCTCTTTGGTCTTATGGTGCTTTTCCTCTTTAGCAGTGGCCAACAGATCTGTTTTGCAGCATTTATATGGTAGCAATTTGGCAGACCCCCTTTTCTTTCCATGTAATTGCCGGTTCACGAATTCTTTTTTGTTTGACAGCTACATGAATTCTAGATTGACAAACTGAGTGTTTGTTTGCAGTAAAATATGATGTTTCTGTTTCTATTGCAATGGTTGGCCATATTTTGGTCTATTTTTAAAAAAATGCTGCTGATCTTTTATTTCGATGTTGTCTAAATTTTGTTCAATAGTTATTGTTTGTACGACATTAAAGGAATATCAGATTAACAAATATCTATTCTTGTTTGCAGCGAAATATGATGTTGCTGTATCCACTGCTTGTGGAGGGCTCGACTTTATTGTGGTAGAAACAACATCTGCTGCACAGGCATGTGTAGAACTATTGCGGAGTAAAAACCTTGGTATTGCAACATTTATGATACTGGTACGTTCTTTGCTGCAGATGAGGTTTGGGTGAGTCTTATATGGAAATGCTCATGTTCTTTTTTGTGAACTATCATCTTATGTTTTTAAAATTTAAAATTGTGGAATATACTTTTCTAGATCCTATGAGTTATTTGCAAAACACTAAAAACCATTGAAAAATCAACATTTTAGATGTAATGGTATCATATTTACTTGTTTGATCTCATTGGTATTGAACTGTTTTCCAGTGTGCTGAATGTTTCTTAACAGCATGCAGTTTTAGGACACCTATGCTACTGAATTGATTCTTTTTTAATTTTTCAAAAACCTCGAATATTTAGTAGGAGACATATAATGTGTGTTTTAAATTTTTTTCTTTGGTAGTTTCTTCCATTTTTGCAGAGCTGTTTTGTCAGTTCATCTGTTGCAGGATCATGATCTGTCATTTCTTAAAAAATGTTTTGAGGCTTACTCTATGTTTGACAATCAATACAGCACCTATCTGTTACTTTATACTTTATAGAGGATTAAAATCAAAATGAGAAATTAATGAAAGTATATGCAGGTATATCTGCATATAGTTATCATTTACAATTGTATCTTCCTGACATTTAATTTACATATTGATAATGGAACCACTGTTTATTTATTTTATATGAGCAACTGATAATATAAAATGAAATATCGTTTTAAAAATTTGAAACCAGTTTCCACTTTTTCTTCTTTTTCATTTTATAATTTTATTATTTCCATACTCTTATAATGATATGTTCTTATTCAATGGTGTATCTGAATCAGGTATCAAACTGAACCATATTGAATCCTCTTTTAACTGGCACCGATTGTACTCAATGAAGTGGCATCTGTAGATGTAGGATACATTTATTTCCTAACTTTTCCAACTACATTTGATGGAATGTGTTGTTCACATTTTAAAGAGCTAATCCATCAACAATTGATCTTACTGAGTGGTTTAGTCTCTCTTAATGGAGCAGTGTTTGTAATGACATTCTCTCAATTGTTTCTATACCCAGGAATAATACAGTTTTTTAAAAGGGCATTTCGCAAGACAGAAAATTGTGTCATGTTTGCATCTATGTTTTTTGGTCATCAGATTTTTAGCCTTTATCTTTTAGAATTGAAAATGGGATTCTCGTTTTTCTTCGGGGTCAACTATAAGTTGGATATGTGGGCTTATGTGTGTGAGAAATATGGTTCTGAAAGCGACTTCAGTTTTCCGTTTCATTCAGGCTCAACCTCTCACTTCATTTGAATGCAGATAAGTTGTTTTACTTCCCAAATGGATGAGTTAGAATATAATAAAAATAGGGGTCCTGACGGATGCATCCCTGGTGCCAAATCCTATGTCTTGGAGATGGGACGGAGAGAAATCTTTCCCCAACGTCTCTTATGCCTAGGCCTAAACTGGTGGACATCCCTTAGTTGGGGAGATGTCCAGGGATGCCTTTCTGTTCTTGAACAACTTAGAAAATGCCAAGCCTTCTCAACTGTCATGAGATGGCAGGGTGTACCTATGGACTGTGAACCGGACAAACTGAAAAATAGCATTCAAAGGGAAGCAAAAAAGATCTAAAATACCTTGAACCCTAAAGTCGCACCGCTTATGGGCCTCCAGACTCATAAATGAATAATAAAAAGGCTAACCTCTAGGAGAATAGAGATGTGTATATTGTGCCTTGCATCTCATGCATTGCATGATGATTGAAGTGAAGTACAGTACAGCAGAATGATGGGATGTCGAGGGGAAGATTCAAATTGATGAGCTTTGGGCTGCACATGCAGGGTCGGTTGAGACTCCGTTGTAGGAGTTAGGTGGGTCTAGGGGTTTGAGCGATGGGTATGTTATGGCATTTGCAGTGGACATGCGAAAGATTATATTTTGTGTCTTGAACTTGATGAATAATGTAAATATTATACTACAGATATTTGTTGTTGATCATTGCATCATTTGATTGTCAATGTAATTTCAGCTTCTTTAAGACATATTTTTCCCCAAAAGATAAATTGTAGCTTTTTTGATTTTTAATTTTTGAAAAATAATAGGTGTATATTTTATTAATAATGCCCCCAGCTTCCTCGAGATCTTCTTTTGTTCTGTCCCTACTGTCCCTGAAACTCAGAGAAAAACTGAAGAAAATTTAATAACTTATCATTTTGTTTTGTCTGTGTGATTCAGGAGAAGCAAGAGAATCATCTTCAAAGAATAAAGGAGAAAGTTAGAACACCAGAAGGTGTGCCATGCTTATTTGACTTAATCACTGTTCAGGATGAGCGCATTAAATTGGCATTTTATGCTGCACTAGGAAACACTGTTGTAGCAAAAGATCTGGACCAGGTAGATTGCATTCTTTGCTTATTGTTTAATGGCTCTACTTCCTTGCCCCTGATGCTACGGTAGCAATCGTACCATTGTTTGGATTTGAAATGAAAGAACAACTAGTTAAAAAATTGAGGATAGTTTTATATTTATTATGGAATAAGTTTTATAGGTCCATGCATTTGGAGACCATTACCATATTATGCATATTCTGATTTCATATATCCATTGATGACAGTAATAAATGCTGTTTTCAGCACCTCTTTCTTGAATATTTTGTATATTTGGCATAAACTTGGCTGTTTAATCTTTTTAATTTTATTTAGCGTATTCTGTTAGGCCACTCGAATTGCCTATGGTCCAGACAAAGAGTTCAGACGTGTGGTCACATTGGATGGTGCAGTTTTTGAGAAGTCTGGTACAATGAGTGGTGGTGGTGGAAAACCACAGGGTGGTAGAATGGGAACATCCATAAAAGCTTCTAGTGTTTCTGGGGAAGCTATTGCAAGTGCTGAAAAGGAACTTGAAAACTTAGTTGAACGGCTTAGAAACATACAGCAAAGGATAAGTGCGGCTGTGAAGCAGTATCAAGGAGCAGAGAAGGCCATGTCACATTTGGAATTGGAATTAGCCAAGACACGCATGGAGGTCTAGAAACTGAACAACAATATTTTCAATCTGTTATTTGTAGAAATCATTCTCTTTTTTTAACCATGGAAATGGTTTACTTTATCTTTTTCACCACTGTTCTGATTACAGATAGAAGGACTCAATGGTCAGCATGCTGACATCGAGAAGCAACTTGATTCTTTGAAATCTTCAGC
The DNA here is from genome assembly GCA_027943335.1 of Chamaecyparis obtusa. Taxonomy (NCBI): domain Eukaryota; kingdom Viridiplantae; phylum Streptophyta; class Pinopsida; order Cupressales; family Cupressaceae; genus Chamaecyparis; species Chamaecyparis obtusa. Next base: position 827,376 of record BSBK01002440.1, on the reverse strand, counting down.
ACAGGCATCAAAGAGTGAACTAGACAGGCTGAAAGAACTTGACCAAGTCATTACAAATGAAGAAAAAGAGCTTGCACGTCTTGTAAAAGGCTCTAAAAAGCTTAAAGAGAAGGTTGGAAATATGGGTTTGGAACCATTTGTATTGAAATTCTATAAGCCATACTTTCTAATTAATACCACTGCTCTCTTTTAGGCTGCTGAGCTTCAAAAGAAGATGGAGAATGCAGGAGGAGAAAAGTTACAGAAGCAAAAATCTAAAGTTGCAAAATTGCAGGGTGTAAGTGAAATTTGTGTGTTTTTCGCCTATCCTAAATTTAGTGAATTTCTTTGTTTGATTTACCAAATTTTGATTCTCTACTTCAATTTGAGCAGGAGATTGACAAGTCAAGCACAGAAATAAATCGTCGCAAGGTTCAGATTACCACAGGCAAGAAAACTATACAGAAATTACAGAAAGCTATTGAGGAGTCAACAAAAGAAAAAGAAAGAGTTGCTGATGAGAAAGAGAAAAAAACAGCTGCTTTTAAAGAGATTGAACAAAAAGCACTTCTTCTACAAGAAAACTATAAAAAGACACAAGAGGTTTTACTTTTCTATGAGTTCTCTATTTATGATTTTCCCAGTTAGATATAAATGCTTATATAGACTGATATTTTCTCATATTGTTTTTTATGTTGTGAATTGTTTTATTTAGGAGAATCTTGAGTCTTGAATTTACAGATATGAGTTCTTTTCCCATCTATTTATGATGCTTGATGATTTGACACTGTAGCTATTAGACGCACATAATGTCGAGGTAGAGAAAGCCAAGAATGAATACAATGAACTCAAAAAGGTTGTGGACGAGCTGCGATCTGGAGAGGCAAGTGGTCTCCGCCTCAGTTTAAATGACTAATTTGAATAAAGTGTTTAAAAACCTTGGATGGTAAAAATGCATGATTTTAGTGAAATAGACATTTTATGCATGATCAAATAGTTTTGCTGTAACTGAATAAAAGTAATGCTTCGTTTACAGGTCGATGTGCAATACAAATTAGAAGATGTAAAGAAGATGTCGAAAGAGTGGGAAGCAAAGGGCAGGGGGTATAGTAAAAAGTTAGAAGAACTAAGCAAAGCACTTGAACAGCATATTGAGCAGTGGGTTCCCTTTCTTCTTACCTGGTCAAACCCTGTCAATAGATTTAAAGTCATTTATCTACCTTTTTATTGATTTAAGGGTAAATGGGAACATTATTGGATCCTAACCAGTTCTAGGCATGAAGAAGCCCTAGTTTTGGGCATGTTATTACATGTGCATGCCTGCCAAATTGTGGGTTGCCCTCTTCCAATGTGGGGATTGGAATGGCTGTCAAATTGTGGGTTTCTTTATTCTGATGTGGGGACTGGAACTTGCAGCACTCTCTTAATAAATACATTTCTTTACCACTACATTACAAACCCCCACCCCCCTAGACACTGATATGCTGACAAATGTTTTGTGGTGCTATTGTCCTTGTAGAATTCGAATTGAAGGCATTGATCCTAATTTGCTTCAGGCAACACTAGGAAATGAACAATTGCTTGAATTGAGTACCCTTGAAAGAGTACTGGAGAAAGTAGCTTTATTGCAGGCTCAATTAAAGGAGTTAAAGCCAAGCTTGGACTCCATACAAGAGTAAACTCTTGTACTATATGTTATTCCATATGCAGTTTATTGATTCAGAAATTTTATGTTGTGAACAATTTGGAAGGTAGTTGGAAACTCAGTTAAGGGTGAAAATTCCAATTCCACCCTCAGTACAAGAGTATAGATGAATAAAGAAATCTTATGTTTTGATTTAGTTATGTTGTGCATGGATGTTGATGTACATAGATGTTGTTAAGAAGCTTTATAATCTCTCAGGTATCGGAGGAAGGCTGCTTCATATAGTGAACGGGTTGAAGAACTCAATACCATAACTTTGGAACGTGATGATCGGAAAAGACAATATGATGAACTAAGAAAAAAAAGGTGAGTGCTTGAAGACTTGTAAAATTCAACCATGGACATGTATGATACTTCAAGGATGAACTTTGGCCATACAATTAGTTTTGATATTTCACTAAAATTTAACTCTGATGGTCATTATTCTTAGGCTAGAAATTCTCTTCAATTTGTGTTCATGTATAACCAGGTCGGCAACTTCTTTATATTTTTGTAATTTTTAGATTGCCTAATGTTTAGGTTGGATGAGTTCATGCTTGGATTCAATACTATATCTTTGAAGTTGAAGGAAATGTATCAGGTCAGAAATTATTCATACTCCAGTTTCATCATCAATAAGTTAAATTTATGAATAATTTACATATCAAAGTGTTAAGGAATTAAAAATATATGCAGATGATAACTTTGGGTGGTGATGCTGAGTTGGAGTTGGTTGACTCATTGGACCCTTTTGCTGAAGGAGTTGTTTTTAGTGTACGGCCTCCCAAAAAGAGTTGGAAAAATATTGCTAACCTATCTGGTGGTGAAAAGGTATATATCAAGTGTCTCATTGAGTTGTATGTTTGAACGTAGTGTTATTGAATGGCAGCCAATACTGATTAATATAGTTGCTAGAAAAGACCATTTTACTTGGTTTGCAAGGACTCCAAGAAATGCAAACAATTTACTATTTAGTCGAATATTGATCAATATCTGCTATGTAGAGCTGGTTCTAACGAAAATTTGAACAAAACAACTTCCATGTTTTAGGAAAAAAGATAAAGTATTCCTAGATCTATTTGATGATTTTGTAAGCTCTTTTGCCAGATTCTTATACCCAAGTTCTATCATTTTTGCAGACATTAAGTTCATTAGCTTTGGTTTTTGCACTTCACCATTACAAACCTACCCCGCTTTATGTCATGGATGAAATTGATGCTGCTTTAGGTAAGTTACATTCCACTTTTAAAAATTTGCACTTCTCTGTTTTTTTGGGGTATTGAGGAAGTTTGCTATGATGTTGATAGTTTGGATTCATCAAGCTATTAATATAAAAAGTGAGAAATATTCTCGTTTGAGAAAAAAAAATTGAAATTGCAATAATCATCAATAAATAAATTATTTGCGGGGAAGCTTGTTTTGCCAGACATTGATACCTTTGATTACTTTTCCAAAGGTATTGTCTTTACGTTCACTTGTTCCAAGTGTAAGTAGCTTGGATGATATGGAGTGGGCTTTTGTAGCTTAGGGAGACTGCACTTGAATCCATTTGAAAATAAATATGTCTATGGATGGATGAATTTACTCTTTGGAATGATAAATTGTTCAGATTTTAAGAATGTCTCAATCGTGGGTCACTACATCAAAGACAGAACTAAGGATGCTCAGTTCATAATTATAAGGTAAGTTCTTTTCTTTTTGTCCCAAATGAGTAACTGGTAGTGTAGTTTCTTTGGAATTTGTGTTGCTCACATGTTAAAATGCATTTTTTTATCTTTTTGGTAGATTGTATCTTGTCAGATCTTGACTGATGTTTGTTGCTTGTGCAGTTTGAGGAATAATATGTTCGAATTGGCAGATAGACTAATTGGTATATATAAGACTGACAACTGCACAAAAAGTGTGACTATTGATCCAAGAAGCTTTGCTGTTAGTGCAAGCTGTAGTTAAACTAAATTGAAATGTAATGAAGGTTTTTTTTCCTTTTGTGTATCACTCTATTGTTCTGTATCCATTTCTCATGGATACTTGATATGCCAGATGTTGATATTTGCGAACCATTTTTCTGTATCATAAAAATGTTGAGAATGCTACTGTGTTTCTGTAATATTTATGAGGATAACAAATTCTCTGAACATGCTGGCCTTATACAGCGTCAATCCAATGTTCAATATATCTTTGAATTATTAAGATTTTTCAAACATGGTGCTTGAAAGGTTCGAGTGACACTTATTGCATAATGAATCACTAACCATTTTATTCTACTTAACATTTTCTTGGTCACTTTAACACATGAAACTCACATCTTATGAACTGTTCTTAATGATCATTCAACATGCATCACCTGAGGGATTTGCAATATTCATGTTGGCAAAAAGTTTATGTTGTAAAAGGAAATAAAATCAAAGTAAATCAAAATTTGTTGAGAACATATATAAACTTTAATTCATTGTTTATTACATTGGTATGATTACAAATATAGTTACACTTACAGATGCTTAGATTCTGATGTAAGCATTTGTAACTATATTTGTAATAATGTTTGATTGTGTTAGTGGAAACAACTTATTTGTGGCTGCATTCTAACTGGTACCTCCTGCCAAAGAACTGGTACCTCCTGCCAAAGCCTTTTCTGGATAAACTGCACAGAAACTGTTGAAGCTTCTGTCTGAGTTTTGAAGTGAGCTGATACCACTATCTGTAATATTTGCCACTTGCCAGTTTATACAAGTTCTGCGGATTCAAAGTCTAAAACTCTACTTTGTATTTCAAGCTTTTATTCCTGGTACTTCTGTACCAAGGGGTTTTGCATCGAAAAGTGTATCTTGTTTTATATCAATTTCATGCTCTGTAGGTTCGAATAGGTTTTATGGACACTAGGTGTCAGAAAAAGCTACTCAAATCAATTCTGTCAAGTTCAATAATTCAATCTGCTTGGAATACTAATCTGTATTAATCAAAACTTCAACAGAATCCTTTTCTTCACTCCTATTCAATTAAAATTTCTGAAAGTGACCATGAAGGATAAAGTCCCAAATATTGTAAATGCACTGGTGGCAAATAATGCCAATCAAAGAGAAGACCTAAAAGGGTAAATATGACAGCCAAAGCTTATGTCAACTCAACTCTTTAAAGCCATCTTAATAGGTCATGATAATTTAGAAGGGAAGATGCTGAAAAACAAGTACTCGAGGCAGCAGTAATGCCAAACAACTAGGAAATAGCAACACCCAAAACCATTGGAGATTGCAAGAGTTGATGCTAATTTTTTTTGACGGGGAACAGTGATTCAAAGCTTTTATGACCATCCAAGTTAAGTAGACAACAATGATTAGAAGCCTATATGACCATCCCAGTTAAATCATCGTGCAAATTGTGCTGTGTGACAAGTTGAATAATTTGCACAAGCTATTTTAACTAGCCACATTATTCAATTCCAAAGAGAAGAATTGAGCAGTGATTGCATTTTCTATCTTATGCCAAGGTTGCAATTGCAAAACAGTCACTTTATAATTTGTCCCTCTATGAAACAATGCATTGAAAAACGATCTCTTCAGAATTTGTCCCAAAATGGAACGTTGTATTGAAAAATGATCGCTTCAGAATTTGTCCCAAAATGGAAATATGCATTTAAAAACGACCTCACAAGCTTTCTAAACAAATTAAATGATGAAGGTTCCTTTGCATAGTGTAACTAATTCCATTCATTTATTTAGACAGCCTATTTTAATTAATTTGTTGTAATGGATTAATTGCATGTTATATTTAGGCTTGTACCATTGAAGGAAAATATTAAAAAACAAACAATTAAGTAACTAACCATTATTATCATCTTAATTCAATGTTTGATCCAACCTTTTTATGAGGTTTCAAAATCATTTGACAAGAGGAGGTATTATGTGATAACTTTCTTGTTGGAGGCCATTGTCCAACCCCTCTTTTTATAGTGACGTGTCTGATAACTAAATTCCCTTTGTTATCAACAAGAGGAAATTCTTTATTAGAAGATTTTGAAAGAGAAGACATAATAATAACTTTTGAAGTGTTGGAAACTCTTGTATAACTTTGTTAGTTAGTATTATGTTTTCCACTACTTTTGAATCAACATTTATTAGCAAATGGTTTCAAAAGCATGATGATGTAAGGTGAACCATCCATAGACGGGTTCTCTAAAATTGAAGCTTAGACTAAAAAACCATATCCCACAAGGCCATACACAATTTGTGATGGAAACAAGGTAGCATTAACAACTTGCAGAACATAAACCTTAAACCATAGATTTGATAATTAAGCATGTAAACATAGATCCACAACAACTCATGAACACATAACACCAAGATTTTGTTAAGTGAAAAACCATGGTGGGGATGAAACCCACAAGATGATGCACTTTGTTAAAAACACTATACTCTGTTAAAGGTATCACAAGGGGAATGCACATGCATTCAGGCACACTGTCTAGAGCTCATTGCTCAAATACAATAAGGGTTACAACCCAAAGGAAGACTTACTATCTTACAACAATTACATGAACTACAATCCATAGTGGACAACAATCCACAAATCATGAATTGACTGATGGCATTTGCATTATATCAGGTTCAATCCCATTAAAGTACAAATACAACTGATCAAATCTTTGCTTCAATTGCAAATTCTACTCGTACCTCTTCGCATAATCATCTCTCCATCATACACACACAATTACAAATTGTTACATCTCTTTATACAATTCATCATCCTTGAAAGAATAAACAAGGTTTGCTAAACCCTTAACACCCAATTACAAAATCTTTAATCTTTTACAATACAATCAACAATGTGATCCAAAGTATATTGACTAAGACATATCAATGATCCAAATCTTCAACCTTGAACATGTAACAACACCAATAATTATGCCTTGATCAACACAATTTGTGATGGAAACAAAGCAACATTAACAACTTGCATAACATAAACCTTAAACCACATATATGATAATTAAGCATGTAAACAAATATCCACAACAACTCATGAACACATAACACCAAGATATTTTGCGTGGAAAAACCTATTAGGAAAAAAACCACGGTGGGGATGGAACCCACAAGATGATGTACTTTGTTAAAAGCACTATACCTTATTAAAGGTATTACAAGAGGAATGCACATACATTCAAGCACACTGCCTAGGGCTCACCACTCAAATACAACAAGGGCTACAATCCAAAGGAAGACTCACTACCTTACAACAATTACATGGACTACAATCCATAGTGGACAACAATCCACAAATCATGAATTGACTGATAATATCTGTATTATGCCAGGTTCAATTCTATTGAAGTACAAATATAACTGATCAAATCTCTACCTCGATTGTAGATTCCACTCATACCGCCTCACACAATCATCTCTCCATCACACACACACACACACTTACAAATTGTTACATCTCTTTATACAATTCATCAACCTTGAAAGAATAAACAAGGTCAGCTAAACCCTTAACACCTAATTACAAAATATTTAATCTTTTACAATATAACCAATAGTGTGATCCAAAGTATGTTGGCTAAGACATAACAATGATCCAAATCTTCAACCTCTAACATACAACAACACCAATTGACACTAGGAGGGGGGAAGGAAAAGCTAGGGCCAAGGGCACACCTAACTATCCAGCCACCTTGTAGAGTACTACACAACGGAAACACACAACATAGAGAACAACACCAAGAAAAGAAGGAAGACAACCACTTTATTGACTCATCAAAATTTCCTCATACATGCCTGGCTGTGAGGCCTTCTGGGTTATGACCAACAAGATTTATGAAAATCCAGACTTAGCCTCTATCTCCTAACTAACTTCTTTTCTTACCACTGATACCCCTAACCTACATCTAAGCATCCTTATTTATACTTGCCAAAATGACTTACAGAATATTCTAGATTATTACAAATAGAAGGCCGACCACAAAATGGTCTGCACACATCTCAAGACAAGATCCCAATCATTAAATTTGTGACCCAAATTAAATACATAAGTCGGCTCCAACTAAAAATCAAAACATAGACGAACTCGGTTAATGAAGAACTGAGCATCAGTAAATAACAGGTTCACTCAGCACAGGAAGGAACGCTCGACCAATACTGAACAACTCAGCACATAGGAACGCTCAACCAATATTGGACAGCTCGGCATAAAGAAACGCTTGACAAATACTGCAACTCGACACTTACTGGCAGAATGAACAAAAGAGTAGGATAGCAAAGAAACGCAGGATGCTCCTGCATCAGACAACCGGAGTAGAAAGAAATGATTCCCTGAATCATTGAGATGTCACAACCCCAGCTGCATCCAACTCAGATTGAGAAATGCATGTAGCATCTTCCACTGGTCTATTCTTCCACTTCACCAAATATTCATAGTAATCATTTCCTCTTGTGCTTTTACCAATTCTTTGATCCAATACCTGTTCAACTTCATCAACATGCTTCTTAGGATAATCATCTGATACGACCACTTCATCACCCGACTCATGATACTTACACAAATCAACAATATTGAATATAGGAGATATATCCATGTCATCAGGTAAGTCAACTTCATAAGGATTACCACTGTCAAACTTCCTCAAAATTCTACAAGGACCAAACTTCTTCATTTTCAGCTTACTGTATGTTCCAACAGGAAATCTGCCCTTCTTCAAATGAACCATCACCTCATCACCAACTTCAAAAACATGATGTCTCCTAGACTTGTCAACATTTTCCTTATACTTATGATTATTTTGTTCCAACTTCAACTTCACTTCCTCATGTAAAGACTTTATAAAATCAGTAAATACTTCCCCTTCTGCACTTCTCTTTTCTTCACCAACAATATCCCTTAAATCTGATACTCCTCTAGGCTGCATTCCAGTAACAATCTCAAAAGGTGTTTTTTTCTGAACTCCTATTCACATAATTATTATATGCAAACTCAGCTTATGCCAAAACCATATCCCAATTACTCAGCTTATCTCCAACTAAACATCTCAACAAATTACCCAAGCTTCTATTCACAACATCTATCAGTCCACCTGTTCGTGGATGGAATGTAGAGCTAAACCTCAACTCAGTATCCATCTTCTTCCACAAATTCCTCCAAAAATAACCAACAAACTTGCTATCTCGATCAGAGATAATACTTCTAGGTAATCCATGCAATCTAACAATCTCTTTGAAGAAAATCTCAGCAATATGCACAACATCTGATGTCTTCTTACATGGTATGAAATGTGCCATCTTAGAAAATCTATCCACAACAACAAATATAGAATCATACCCTCCTATTGTCTTAGACAATCCAAGCACAAAATCCATACTGATGTCACTCCAAGGTTTCTCAGGAAGAAAAATAGGTGTATACCATCCAGTATTCTGACTTACTCCTTTTGCAACTTGACAAATTCCACAACTCCTTACAAACTTCTGAACATCCTTATACATATGTGGCCAATAATACTTTTTCTTAAGCAAACTCAATGTCTTATTGATTCCAAAATGTCCAGCCAATCCACCACAATGTTTTTCCTTAATCAAATTAATTCTCATGGAACTTCTTGGTATATATAACTAAATTCCTTTAAACAACATACCTTCTTGAATGAAATACTCCTCAAACTTACTCGGTTGTTTTGATATATTTGGTGCTCTGCACTCTCTCCACACCTCAGAATAATTAGGGTCGCTGTCATACAACTCCTTCATCTCATCAAAACCAAGAACTGCAACCTTCATCTCAGTCAACAAAGAATATCTTCTACTTAGTGCATCTGCAACTCGGTTTGTGACTCCACTCTTATGTTTGATCACAAATGTCAAATTCTGTAAATATTCAACCCACTTCATATGTCTTTGATTCAACTTATCTTGACTTCCCAAATACTGCAAAGCTTTATGATCAGTATACAACACAAACTCACTCGATATCAACTAATGTCTCCACTTTTTCAAGGCTTGAACAATAGCATAGAACTCTTGATCATACACAAAATACTTTCTTTTAGCATCATTCAACTTCTCACTAAAGAAATCAACATGTTTATTCTCTTGACTCAACACAGCTCCTATTGCGCTACTACTTGCATCACATTCCTTGAAATACCTTATTGAAATAAGATAGAGCTAACACAGGTTACTCAACAACCTTTTGTTTCAAAGTCTCAAAACTTTTGTCAGCTCCATGTGTCCACTTAAAACCCTTTTTATCTCCTCTCATAGTCTCAGTCATAGCATTACAAACAAAACTAAAATTCTTAATGAACTTTCTATAAAAACTAGCCAAACCAGGAAATGATCTTACCTCACCCACATTCTCAGGTGTAGGCCACTCCAAAATTGCTTTAACTTTCTCAGGATCCATTTTCAAACCATCAGCTGAAATCACAAATCCAAAATACACAATCTCTTATTGCATAAAAGAACACTTCTTCAAATTAATCAGTAGCTTCTCCTCTTTCAGTCTTTGCAACACTTGTCTGATATGCTCAAGGTGTTCTTCCTTAGTTTTACTGAATATCAGTATATCATCTAGATAGACAATCACAAACTTACCCAAAAAATGCTTGAGAACCTCATTCATCAACCTCATGAAAGTACTAGGTGCATTAGTCAAACCAAAAGGCATAACCAGCCACTCATACAAACCATCTTTTGTCTTGAAAGCAGTCTTCCATTCATCACCTTCTCTAATTCTGATACGATGATACCCACTCTTCAAATCAATCTTGGTAAAATAATTTGCTCCACTCAAACAATCCAATATGTCATCCATCCTCGACATAGGAAACCTATACTTCATTGTTATCTTGTTGATAGTTTGGAATTAGTACACATTCTCCATTCTCCATTCTTCTTAGGTGCTAACACAATAGGTACAACACATGGACTCAAACTTTCTTTGATCAAACCTTTCTGCAACAATTCCTACACTTGTCTGTTAAGTTCTTCATTCTTGGTAGGTGTCAATCTATATGGTGCTTTGTTCGGAAAACTAGCTCCAGGAATTAGATCCATACAATGACTTATACTTCTTACTAGTGGTAAATCATCAGGAATATCCTCTGCAACAATCTCCTTGTATTCATTCAATAAGTTTTCAATTTCTACTGGCACTCAGTCATCACTATTTTTTGTTACTTGACATTTACTATTTTCTGTCACTCGGTCATTACTAGCACAATTCGGCCTCTTACGAATTATAGAAAAAAAGACTTGGTTCTTCTTCATATCTTTTTCAAATCGCTTTCCATTAACCATGCAAAATTTCATAGTAGTACAGTTTATCTCATTTGGAATCTCAATCAAAGGTAATAACATTTGCTTTCTTCCATTCACCCAAAGAGTATATTGATTCAATCTACCATCATGCACAACATATGTATCATACTGCCAAGGTCTACCCAATAGAATATGACAACAATCCATAGGCATAATATCACAAGAACTTCATCAAAGTAACTCCCAATTTTGAATTTCACAAAGCATTGCTCACTTACCAACAATTTATGCTCATCCTTGATCCATGAAACATGATAAGGTTTAGGGTGTCTCAACCTTTGCAATTGCAACTTTTTAACTAGCTCCTCTGTTGCCAAATTCACTGAACTACCACTGTCAATAATCACTTTGCAACATTTTCCTGCCATCTTACATCTGGTTTTGAAAAGACTTCTCCTTAGGATAGGTTCTTCATCAACTCTTTTATTACACAAAGTTCTCCTTACCATCAAATTTTATCCATCTTGAGGCCTACTTGATGAACCCTCAAGATTCTCTTGTACCACAACATTCCTATGACTTTGTTCATTTCCATCAGAATGTCTACACTCAAAAGATCTATGCCCTTCTTTACCACATCTGAAATAATTACCATTAAAATTGCCTCTAGAATAAGAATTACCTCTTCCTCAGTAAGAACTACCACCTTTCCACTCAGTCTTGCTTTTATCTTTAGTTTTCCACTTAGATTTTCCCTTATCTTGCACAAAATTATCAGATCTGCCACCTTCACCATAAGATCAACTTTCAAAGCATATTGGTATGCTTCTTCCACACTATCCAATTTCACAAAACTTATTTCATCCTGAATTCCAAATGTCAATCCATTCAAGTATCTTGCAACTTTCTCAACCTCATCATCCACATGTCTAGATCTGATGTCCAATCTATAGAATTCATTAGTCTATTCCTTCACAGTCATGTCCCTTTGTCTAAGGTTTTGCATCTTCCTCAATAAGCTAACTTGGTAATCAACATGGAGGAACTTCTTCTTCACCTTGTTCACTATTTTCAACCAGGTTTTGATCTTTTCCTTTCCTCTTCTTTGTCTATCAGTTTGTAAATGCTCCCACCACAGTGAGGCATGACCTTTTAACCTAGTGACTACAATTTTCACCTTCCTATCTTAGGAATGCCTTCAAACTCAAAGAAATTTTCCATATCAGAGATCCAATCCAACACAACATTTGTATCCAACTTTCCATCATAAGGAATAACTTCAACAACAAGCTTCGAATGTGCCCTAGACAAGACTCTCAATAATCTTTCCTCATCTTGATCTTCCTCAGGTTCTGGATTAGGGTTTGGTACTTCTACTTCATCATCATCACTCACATCATCAAGATACGCTCCTCTCCTCTGGAATATCTTCACAACATCTAATCTGGCTGCAATTTGTGTTAACATGTCTATTATGGCATTATCAACATTTCCTCTACCCCGAACCATCTTGACAAAATAGGTTCCCGCAAGATCATAACCCTCTGCAAGTTATAGGTCAAATCTGCAGATCTTCCACCCTACAACCAAATCCAACTTAGGGTTCTACACGATCCAATCTCCTCAAGGATGAACCTTAAGCTTTGATACCACCTGACACAAGGAGGGGGGAAGGAAAAGCTAGGGCCAAGGGCACACCTAACTATCCAACTACCTTGCAGAGTACTACACAACAAAAACACACAACACAAAGAACAACACCAAGGAGAGAAGGAAGACAACCACTTTATTGACTCATAAAAATTCACTCATACATGCCCAACTGTGAGCCTTCCAGGTTATGACCAACAAGATTTATGAAAATCCAGACTTAGCCTCTATCTTCTAACTAACTTCTTTTCTTACTATTGATACTCCTAATCTACATCTAAGCATTCTTATTTATACTTGCCAAAATGACTTACAAAAGATTCTAGATTATTACAAATAGAAGGCCGACCACAAAATGGTCTGTACACATCCCAAGACAAGATCCCAATCATTAAATTCATGACCCAAATTAAATACATAAGTTGGCTCCAACTAAAAATCAACACACATACAAACTCGATCAAAGAAGAACTAACCATTTTCAAATAACAGGTTCACTCGACACATGAAGGAACCCTCAGCCAATACTGAACAACTCGGCACACAAGAGCGCTCGACCAGTATTGGACAGCTCGACAAATATTACTACTCAGCACTTACTGACAGAATGAACAAAAGAGCAGGATAGCAAAGAAACCCAGGATGCTCCTGCATCACCAATAATTATGTCTCGATCCTTCGCAACATGCTACACCATCATGTCAGCCAAGAACACGAAGAGCATTAATTCACCAACAAAAAATCACCAATCGCGATCACACCAATCAATGCAATCCAACAACATGAAGAGAACACGATCTAGAAATATCGACAAGCACAATGAAATGCCACAGTAACATCCATAATAACTCTGTCTCATAATTCATCACCATCTCTGAACCAATCACCTAGAACACTAATAGGAACCTCTGCCATACAAGAAAAATTGCTTATGATCTTCCAAATTATGAACCAGTTGAGCTGAGGACACACATCCATGTCTTAAATATGCCATAAGGTCCACAACTAAAAATATTGCAATACCAATCCACACTGATCCAAAAACTGTCACACTATCACCACTAAACATCTCAGAATACCTTTACCAACTCAAAAACCAATAAATCACTGAAATCAACATGCGAACCTCTTTAAATTGAAATGAATCAACTACAAACATCCTTGAATCTAACCACATGTTCGCAACATCTATTCTTCAATGCAATAACCATATTGAACCAAACATCTCATTGAACATCACAGAGACATTATCTCAAACAGTAGGAATATGTTGACATCAATGAAAAAATATTAATGTCAACACATATGTATCATATTCCAACAATTTGATGTTGCAATAAACATTTTGTCACAAAAAAGCTTTTCCAATGTTTTTTTTAATCCTTCTTTTGACACAAATTTGACAAATATTTAAAGAATAAAATAATTTCTACTTTCGATTTGGGGCCTGGCTCAATTGGCAAGAGCTTATTGTTATGAAGCACAAAGTCATGAGGTTCAGTCTCCTCCAATCCCTCATGGTATGAGAGGACATGTCAAGCAAGTGTTACCAATCACGTTAAAAAGTTTACTTGGGAAACTGTATTTTATAGAAGGTATGCTATACACGATTCTTACAGTCTAAAAAACAATTTCTACATCCAAAAACTAGCCTCTCACAATCTAAATATTATTTCCAAATTTTACCACACTCGTTAACCTATATTTTTGTTGGATGACCTAGGGATAAATTCAATTTTATTGAAATATGAGCATAGTTTTGATGGGAAAGTCCCAAACATCTCAAAATAAATATGGATATGCTTACTTAGAGAATTGTCAATACTTTTGAAATGAGAAAATCTAGAAATGCAAAAGAGGATCAAGCATTCTTACACATACCAACAAACCAAGATTTTTTTGGATCAATATTTTAGAATTTATGAATTGTGTTTTGATAGAGAGAACAACTTCCCAATAGTCATGTTCCCTTTGCCAGAATACAATATATTCACCTTTAATTCTTATTAGTTCATAAAAATGTTAGCACATCAAAGGGTTATAATATACCGTGAAAAATGATTTCCAAGCTTTAGATAACAAATTGTATAGCTTCAAGAAATTGAGCCATAAATTGTTGAAACCTACAAATAAAACTTATCTCTTCACAATGCTTTCTTGCTTGATGAAATCATATTCCATTTCGAAAATTAGGATCTCCTCAATTACTTTTAATTGGTTTCTTGAAGAACCCATTCGCCTAAGAGTGGAATTATTGACATGACTTCGACTACTTCAACATATTGTTTCCCTTCCATAAAAGTTTTAACAACCATGTGATCCATTTTATTAGCACACATTCCAAAAAAATGTGACTTGATCCATGATAGTTGTCAAAACCAACAATTTTTTTTCCTTGCATCTCCACTTGCTTTATTGTCTATTTGAATTTTTTTCTCCACATTACTAGGATAAATAAGCTTGAGATCACCGCCCTTCTCCATCATGCAATGGTGGTCTAGTAAGGATTTAAAAAGAATCAAAATACTACCTTGTTAGAAAGAAGCTCATTTTAATTATAAATGTTATCAATGACTACATTTTAATTTAAGTAAGAAAAATGTGAGAGTTTTAGTCACCCTAACAATTGTAAAGAAAACCAAATAGAGTTAGAGGAGGCTTGTTTAATTCAACATTTGCTAAAGATGTAAAGAGTGATAAGGTAATAGGAGATTCTATATTGAAACAAGGTGTTGAAAATATGACACTTGGTAGTGTGTTTAGGGGAATGATAATATCTTCATAGTTGTGGTAATGTCCTTTGAGAGTGCTAGTGTCTTGTAAAATCGTTACCATGTCCTTTGTAATTGTTGATGTAAAAAACTTATATTTACCAATCTTTATTTCAATTGTTACTTAAGTTGTTAGATCTAAAAGGAGGGAAAAGGTGGTACCAAAGGGGTTATTAGGAACTTTAGTTGGCTAAGATCCCAATAACATGTTTAAGCTTGACATAGTTAACAAGTTGTAGGTATTTGGCCTTGTGGTGTTGGTGTATATAGCTATAGTAATGCAAGATACAAAAGGTGATTTCAAAAGGGATTTTTTTTAAATTTATAAATCTTGGTGTGTGTGTTGTATATATTTTCCTTTTTAGGTAGATAAAATTAAATAAGCATGAATTGGGGTTCCAAATATAAAAATAAAGATTGGGAAAAAAAAAAAAAACAACATTAAGCAAAGTTCATCAATATTTTTTTGTATATCTTCTTTATCAAGCATTATACAACTATTATTTGCTTTAACATACTTGATTATTGTAGCTCACATGTATGCTAAAGTGGGGACCAATACTAGAGATGAAAAGTATGCACTTCATGATTTTTGATTTCATTTAGTTCCCACTTCATAAGTGTGTCTTTAACCAAGTTTGACCCTCATAGAGCATAAATTACCATAGAAACACCACATATGACTTATAATGCCACACTACAAAACCTCATTCCACCCATGTTCATAACTGTTTCATGTGGGATGCTAATGTTCAATTAGACAAGTTAGCATGTTTTAGTGTGTCACACATTCAAACTTATATTTTATCATAGAAAGTTCTACCCTTCTTAACAAAACCCTAACCCTAATTCATGCTTATTTATGTGGATTTAGGTTTTCCCTTTAAATTCATCTAGGGTATACCTCCATGGTGTTGTCTTATCTTTTTGATATCTTAGTAATAGTCTTTTGATGCTATTTTGTACTTTATTAAGAGCATGAGCATAAGATCACCACTCCTACTAAAGCGGGGGCTAAATGTATTGTTGTGAATTGCATCCTTGTATGATTTCACCACCATCTGGGGTTTGCTTTAGCATCTTTCCCTCATGCTCCTACTAAATGAATGATTATTCTTATTCCATGGCCAAATCTGGAAGCCCAACACAATCCCAAGCACATAAACCAAATTTGAAGACAAAATAAGGAGTGTGAGCTAGTCACCTTTGTCTCATGGACTATGACACTAGGCACTAGTATTCAACCACTTTGGGCCCAAATTTGAGCTGCTAATAATCATAAGTTTGTTGAGTTGGAAATTTCTCTCGATGTCGACTTCTTTGAAATGATCAACCCTCACCCCCTTGTTTTAAATACATGAGTTAGTGTTGTCATTGATGTCGATTCGATCTAAGTATATTGTTTTAGAGACATGTTTTGATGTTGCTATGTTCTTTAATGTTGCTCTTGAGTGAGAATTTGTTGTTTCTAGAATGATACCGTATTAGAAGATGGAATATAGGAAGTGTATTTTAAGTTTTTATGGGAGAATGCTTCACATTCCTCTGCATTTGGTAATGAGGGTCCATAGTTCTAGATATAATGTTTATGCATTATGGATGTTGTACTCTTATGTTTCCATGTTCTCAACATTCTAGTTGATGTAATTGGTAAGTGGAGTTTGTTGACACTATGGTTGTCTATTAGGATTGGTTTGGAGAATGCTCCAAAATGATGTTTATGGTATTATAGTTTGGAGGACATGTTCAAAATGCTCGTGAAGTGTCTTAGTTCAATTTTCAATTGTTGGGTTTCTCTACAAGAAACTTTGTGATGTTTGTTTCATTGCAGTGTGGTTGCAATGACTCCTTGGATAACTCACCTTTTTTGTTTAGTTTATATTCTTTTGATCTAGACTTGTATTGGATGCTGATTAAATATGCTATTTTGGGTCTTGCCATGGCATATAAGATCAAAATTGAATTATGTTTTTGGGCTGACTAATTATGCAATACATTGTTTATCTACACGTTATGTTTGAGGCCAACTTTGGAGGATGTGTTCTTGTGTGCGAATCATTTGGATCTACTTAGGAAGATGTGTTAGGATGCTGTTAGATCCCCTTTATCTCTTATAATGGACCAACCAAAATTATCAATTTATTTGTTGGCCAACTTGGTAGGGCTTACATTTATTTTTAGTCAACCTAATTAAGGGCTTGATAATTTTGTTGACATATTAAAGATCATTTCAACGTGTTGAGGTGTGGATTAAGTATGGACGATGTGTGGGGTGTGTTGTGTGAAAATATGTTGAAAATAAGTGAGAATATTAGTCTAGTTGATGCACCTTCACAATCATATCATTTAATATATTAGTATTGAGACAACGAATATGTATGTGAAGTTTGTCATGAAGCTAGTTTCTTGAGACAATGATTCAATTACAATTTCATGCTTGGGGAATTCTTGGAGGTAGTATGATAAAGGCTTGTTCATTTTGATTCACAATATTCATGTATTATTTTGGAAGACAATGAGTCCTTATTGGAAAATCTATATCTCACCCTACGGTAGTGCATATCATTTTGCAAGTCCATTATATCTTTCCCTAAAGTTGTGCACCTTGTCTTGCAAGTCAAATCAGGAGTAGTGAGCTTCCTTGGCCACGAGCCTAAAATAATATTGTAATGAGTTATTCATATAGTGTGAGATGGATCTCAACACACTTTTTCCCTTCTTGGATTTTCCACATAAATTTGGTGTTCTCATGTGTATGTTATGCATTTCTTTATCTTTCTTTGTAGATGACTTGGTTAAAGATATTTGATGTGTCCATGATTAAAAAATTTATAAGTATTTATTCATGACTAATTCACACCCCCCTCTTAATCTTGGGGTATGTTCAACACCCTTGATTTATCAAATTTTTTATATCCAAGTTCACTTTTATCAAGCAATTCCAAATGAGTAAGGAATTAGGCATCTTTAAGGTATTGGAGTATATATCAAGCATTCGAGTTAAAACCCATGATAAAGTTTATGTTGTTCCACTTTCTCTATCTCAAAAACACAAGCAACAACAATAGATAATAGATATCTAATAGAAATCAATTTAGCAATAATATAAAATTTCATGAAAATAAACTCCATCTCTTTGAAAATAACCCTTGGATACCAATTTGGCCTTGTAGTATCTCTCTAACTAATTGTCTACTATGTATTTATTTTAAATAAATATTTGCATCCAATGCACTTCCTTCCTTTTGTCAAATTAGCAAGATCATGGGTATCACAACTATCCAAGGCCATCATTTCCTTATGTATGGTTTGAATCCAAAAGTCACTTTCCTTCAAAGAAGTTGTCTCCCTAAAAGCTCTAGGTTTGTTGTTATTACTCAAAAAATAAAACACACAACAAAAATATGGTGGGATATACCTATCAAATAGATTGTGATGTCTTGTGGACCTCCTCAAGGTAGCAGTAATGTCTACTCATTCTAGACATCATTTGAAGTATCTAAACTTGTTTCTTCTTCTCCATTCTTGAATCCACCTAACTGTTCTTCCACACATGAATCTTCTTACTTATTAATATGTTTCTTGAAGTGCATTATATTTTTCTTATTCTTCTCCTTTGGTTATTATTCACCCGAGTAAACTCTAAACTCCCTAAAAATCATATCTTTAGAAAATACAATTTTTTTTTCACCAAAAGCAAATGAAGATATCATTGCTTCAAATCTATATAATCTTTATAATAGTTTGTGGTCATATTAAAAGTCCAAAAAATAAATTTGGAAATTGATAGTTCAATCTCACTTCAATATGTGTCTCTACACTTGTTTAGAGAATAGAAGTCCAGAAGTTCGTTCTCTACATTATATAGAAGATATCCAAAATATCCAAGAAAAAATAATATTAAAAGACAATTTGCTAATTTTCTCTAACTACATAGATGAATTTAAAATGAGGCTCCATGACAATAGTTGTATGGCAATATTATCAAGGAGTGGATGCTACACATTCTCTAATAAGAACAAGGCAAAATCATTGGACATAATTTTTATTTTTAACTTGTTGCACCTTAACAAACTTTAGAAAACTTCATCCGGTACAAACTATCTTCACTGGTCAAAAAAAATTAAGACTAAAATTAAAATGCAAAATGCATTTGAATAGGGGAAAAATGGAGCCTTAACAATGCACCTAACATTCAACACTATTCATTTGTAATATTGTTGTTTTGAATTGAAATAGCATAAGTAAATTTGGAAATACTTGAAAATTAATTAGGACAAGGTACATACCTCATCATGAAATTGATTTAGAAATACCTATTTTCTGGAGCCTGTGCGGAATTTCGGAAGATTCTGCAACTAGATCTGGGATCAAGAAGTCGAGACAAAGAAAACCCATAAAAATTTAATCTTTCTGGCATCAGGTAGTCTTTGACCCTCATAAAAGGTCAAAGGCTACATTTTTATTCTGAAGGTCAATTTTGACTTTGTTTGCAGATCTCAGAAGTTCGGCGAAAAGGGTACTCAGATCTGTCCTCTAATTACCAAAACATCGATTGTAGATATCTGGAAAGGGGTTTTTTGGGGTGGCTATATAGGGTTTTGCCTTAGTCAAACCCCCATTTTGGTGATCTCCACCTCCACGAATAGCTGATTGAAATAGAATGTGTGTGTGTATGTATTGAAAGTGTAATGCCAAAATCTAATCCTCTAGATCAAAAACCCTAGCATGAATATGCATGAAACAACAATGCATAGATTTGAATAAGATAGAAAAGCATACCAAGCCCCCAAGGCTAAAGTACTTCTACCAAATCACAATTCATAATTGCTACTCCATGATTGTATCTTTGAATGCTTGAAAGTTGATAATGGTGGATCAAGGAAGAAAGGATCTCTCTTGCTCCAAATATGTGTTCATAAAGATGCTTGATGTCACCAATGGCTTGATCTTCTATATCATCCTCTTGCAATCTTGCATCTTCACCATTCCTTGCTTCCTTAAAATCTTCTTTTTCATGAATTTGTATCCTTGAGAGCACTTGATCATGAAATTGCTTGGTGAAAATGAATGCAAATGAGAGTCTTTATATAGAGGTTTCAAGGTGAGGCTCCTAGAGCAATGTGAGGACCCATAATTCAAATTTCACCTAGAATTAAGGTCCAATCACAATGAACAACTAAGGAGGGAAAATAATTAAATGAAATTTGAATTAAAACCTTTTTGCACTCGGATCTAAGGGCTCGACATTGATTTTAGGGCCCGTCGGGACCAAATTTGAGAAAGGGGCATAGATTCCAGAGGAGGTAAAAAATGAGCTCGATTCTGACCTAGTCAGGTATGAGCTTGATCCTGACCTAGTCAAGGTTGATCTTGATCCTGACCTAGTCAGGATCAACCTTGACTTTGACCCTGTGGGCCCAGATCCAACCAAGATCAAGATAGGAGGTCCCGGGGATGCCCGAAGACCTAAAAATGAGACAGAATGCCAGGGACAGACATAAAATCCTATGATGACTATGATGAAGGATAGGAGGACCTATTTATAAGTCCTACCTATAAAGTAGAGCCATGGAAGAGGGAAATTAAGGAGAATCCTTGGGATCCTAACCCTAATTTCACCTAAAATGAAGAAGATAAGTAAAAAATACATCCTAAATGCAAGTCTATCATGATAAATGTACTAAAAGAGGGTGATAAACCTATCAATATGGAGGTGCTTCCATTTTAAGATGATACATTTAGCCCCCACTTTAGCTTAGATATGACACTACTTGAATATGCAAGCTAAAGTAAGAAGACATCATAGTAAATAAAAAGGATATTGCCAAGTCCTCGATGTAAAGATCCTGTAGAAAATTGTTAGGACCTGCAACACACAAGGTTAATGAAAATCCATAAATCACCTAAAGCTTACTATATGATAATTTGAGAAGTGTATAGATCCCCTTATGCCCTCCCTATTTTAGCTTTCTACTTCGGAAGGGTGAAACAGGGTGATAAGAAAAACTCTATATACTGGAAATGAAGAGTGTTGAAAAGTCCTTTCCTAAAAAAATTATATGGATTCAAAACCTTCCTAAAATGGTTCAAGGAGTTAGGTATCCGAATCACAATTCCAACACCACTGACGGCACTAAAAATAGAGTTACCAAACTCAAGTTATGATGAAAAGAGTGGATGTCTGTCTAAATGCAGAAGGGAAAATTTGAGTTTACCCTAAGGAAACCCTAATAAAACCCTAATTTGAACTTATAAATAAGAAAAAGAGAGAAATAATTACTCATTCTTACCATTTGTAGATTCAAAATGAGGAAGCAAGATGTCGAGAAGAGAGGAACTTCGAGCGACATGCCTGGAGATTCTGAGACACAACCTGGCTACCAGACAACCACTACTTGAGGTGAGTTTGCTGTTATCTACCTTTGTACTTTCCAAATTCTTATTTTTCATAGGCAAGGTTGACCTTGCCCCTGTTAGGTTGATCCTGACCCATTTAGGTCAACATTGACCCATTTAGGTTGACATTGACAAGAAGGTTTTTGCCAGTTTTTGGGATGAGGTTGATCTTGACCCAAAAAGTTTGACCCTGACCCATAAAAGTTGACATTGACCTAGTAAGGTCATCCTTGACCTAAATGATGTCGACTTTGACCTAGTTCAGTTAGATATGTAGATTTGATGATGTAGATGATTGATATGATGTTTGTTTGTGCTTGCAAGACTTGGTCTATTTTCAAGAGCATCCCTTTGGAGAGTTGCTAGTCATGGTCAGAGAGAGACTGCCCGAGCTTGAGGATGAGGAGATGTAGTTACAGAAGGATGTGGGACTATACTAGGTATCAATCCTTCCATAGATTACACTACACCGAGCCATGCTATCGACGCTAATAGAGAGGTGGGATGAGGATACATGCTCCTTCCATCTTCCCTCTAGTGAGATGATAGTGACCTTAGAGGATGTCTACAGGATCATGCAACTTGTAGTCTGAGGTGAGACCATCATACCTAGAGCATAGTGTGGTTGTCAGGAGATCCATGCAGACACATAGTATTGTATAGGATAGGTTCCATAGATGTGGACCCGGTCATATCATGTCCTATTATCATCCATACTGTTAGGCCCTACACCTTTAGTGCGGAAGGTGATTCTTTGCATAGTACCCTTGGTTGTGTTACCCAACTCAAAGGGTACTATATTTTGTTCACCTCTTACACATCTCATACAAAGGATGGAGAGAGATAGGACCATGTTCTCATGGGGTCGTAGCATGCTAGCTCAACTATACCATGAGCTAGGTCATCTAGTGAGATATCAGTGGGAGAGTCTGTCGATATGCACACTCCTGCAGATTTGGATGTTTGAGCATTTTGCATGTACACATCCACATGGAGTTCCAGTGATGGTAGATGCAAGCACAGTGAGAGCCTTCACGTATCCCTTGAGAGATATTTGGCAGTTTGGAGATATGCTCTATTGGAGAGTACATCTAGACCGCATTGTGAGCACTGATGTGATATGGAGACCCTACTGTCAGATGACAGAGTGGCCTGATACATGATTCTAGATGAGACATTCACAATAGCGTAAGCTTCTAGAGGGTCATCAGAGTCATATAGTGATGCCCTACTATTATGATCAGGTAATGAGGTAGTTCGGCCTGTCATAGGGAGTCCCTAAGGTAGTACCTCGCTATGTACATCTGACAAGATACTATCAGAGACCCATTTGCATACACTGACCATCGATAGCAGACATAGAGGATAGAGATATAGAGGAGATAAAGGAAATAGAGGTACCATCAGATGTGACCTATTCAGGCATGAGCAGGGATTACATCAGGTACTGGAGTTTGGAGGGGATCCGTCCTATCTTCCCCAAGGATTATCCCATAGGTGACCTAGGCTTTACAGAGGGGATACACCGGGATATTGGAGCCCAAGGGGATGATGAGGACATTAGAGATGAGGAGGAGCACATCTCCGAGGGAGATCCCATGGAGGAGGAGAGAGCAGATAGAGTAGAGGAGAGAGCGGAGGACATGCCCCCAGCTGGTGATACTAGTGCAGATATACCTATTACTTGCACATCACCACTGAGATCACGATGGCCCCCATGGCCCCACATAGAGACACCACCATCAAGACCTAGATATAGAGAGCATGGAGAGAGTAGTCACTCCATGCCCCCACCATCTAGACATTTTAGTGACATCCAGGAGGGAGACCCAGGTATGAAATTTGATTGAATAAGTGATTTGATAAATAGAACACTAGACTGATAAAAGTTTTCTTTCTACAACTAGCGTAGTGGAGTAGAGGAGATTTGTATCCAAGGTTCTCAAGGATATAATTATATCCTATTGACTACCAGCCGACAAGAAAGAGTCTTCCATCGGTCGCAGATATCCCGACAGGCATGCCGACATCTTTGTATGCATCCAGCGAGAGCTGAGAATGTGTAGAGAAAGAGAGGAGAAGCTAATGGCAGAGGTACGGAGTCTCTGAGGATGTTCACATTGTATGAGCATATCCAGGAGCCATACATGGACACACAAATCTTCATCTTCCCAGCATAGAGTAGAGAGATCCAGGAGTCATCGGCCATCAGAGTGACGTAGTGATGGATAGGGCCATTGGCCACATATGTATCAAAACTTTGAATTTTTTTTTTGATGAATGAAAAACTTTCTCTATTGATTAGGTCTATTTTTGATTACTATGCTTTCATTAATATAAAACTTAATAGAAAGAAAGGAATAAAGAAAGTGCATAAACATACTCAATATGTAATTTTTCTAAAACTATATAACCTATAAAATGAATCTTTATAAGGAATACATAAATGCACATGGAAGAAATGAGATTAAGGGTAATAACGTTTAAGATGCATAATATTAATGGGTTCCTTAAAAGAAACGCCATCCATATCAGCAAGTTTGTAAGCACCTGAACCAAAGTCTTCAATAACAACAAAAGGTCCAAGCCAATTAGGGCTAAATTTTCCTTTTTCGCCCAGTAAAGCATTCACATTTCACTAGTTCTCATAAAGGACTAAATCACCAACCGCAAATGTTCATTCAATTACCTTATGATTGTATTATTTTTGAAGAGATTTATGATAAGCTTTTATATGTCCTAATGCATGTATTTGTTGTTCATCCAACATTTCTAATTCTTGTAAGCGTTGTTCACGAAAAGTATCTTTATCAATTATCCCATGAAATGAAACATGTAAAGAAGGTATTTCTAGTTCCAAAGGCATAATAGCATTAGTACCATAGACAAGGTTGTAAGGAGAAGTACTTGTGGTGGTACAAACACTAGTCCTATAGGCCCATAAAGCATAAGTCAATTGAGTATGCCAATCTTTTGCATGCTTATTAACTATTTTTCTCAAGATTTGTTCAATAATTTTATTTGATGCTTCAACTTGTCCATTAGATTGAGGATAGTAAGGAGTTGAAAATCTATGTTGAATCCTATATTTCTCCAAGAATTTCGTGACTTCTTTGTTTTTAAAAGAGGTTCCATTATTTGAAATTATCGTCGAAGGAATACCAAATCTTGTCATGATATTATTAAGGATGAAATCACAAATAACATCTGCCGTTGTTGAACGAAGAGGAACAACTTCAACCCACTTCGTGAAATAATCTGTAGCAGTGAGAATGTAAGTATGTCCTTGAGAAGAAACCGATGAGATTTTTCCAATAAGATCAAAACCCCAAACACTAAAAGGCCATGGAGAAACTTGATTACAAAGCTCATAATCAGGAGCATGAATCAAATTACTATGTTGTTGACATTGAGGACATTTCTTAACAAACATAAAAGAATCCTGTTCCATTGTTTGCCAATAATATCCCATTCGAAGCAATTTATTAACCAGGGATTTTCCACCAAAATGTCCCCCACAAGAACTAGAATGAGCCTCTGCTAAAGCTACAAGAATTTCATTTCTATTGAGACATCTTAATAATAATCCTTCATAAGAGCGTTTGTAAAGTGTATCTCCTAAAATGATGTAACGTGTTGCAAGTTTCCTAATACAATTACACCTGTTCCTTGTTGCTGATTTAGGAAAAGTACCATCCTTCAAAAAAAGAAAAATATGTGAATACCATTCATCCGAATGCAAATTGAAACAGTCAGAGGTAATCTTGTAAAAAATTGCAAGGCTTTTAAGAGTTTGTATAGTAAATTGAAAGTTTTCGGCATTGTTCTCAAGACAAACCAAGGAAGCTGCACTTGCCATGGCATCTACATGTCGATTATCCTTCCTAGGTAAAGTTTGAATCATATAAGAGGAGAATTGTGAAAGCACATCAAGAGCTAAATCTCTATGTTGTGTCATTTTAGCATTTTTAGTCTGATATCCTCCTTTAATCTATTCAATAATCAATTGTGAATCTTCATATATTTGTAAATGTTTGATATTGTGGGATGAAGTTGCTCATAGTCCAGCTATAAGAGCTTCATACTTTGCAATGTTATTCGTACAAGGAAAGGTTAATTTATATGATAGATGGATGAGTTTTTTTGTAGGGGGAATCAAGATGATACCCACACCAGAACCTATCTTACACTTAGACCCATCAAAATACAATTCCCAAATATCATCCTGTTGAATAGCTAGGATATTATCATCAGGAAATTCTATTGAAGTAGAACTTTTTTTCTGAGTGAGGACAAGGAGCTTCAGCTAGATAATTTGTCAACGCTTATCCCTTAATAGACTTTTGAGAAATAAAATTAAGATCAAATTTTGTAAGCAACATCACCCATTTTTCCAACCGGCCCGAGAGATCAATTTGTTAGAAAAGATGTTTCAAAGGATCAAATTTGACAATCACATTAACTTCAACATTTATGAGATAATGCCTGAGTTTCTGACATGCATAAACTACAGCTAGACATTGTCTTTCTAAATCTATATAACTTGTTTTGTAATCAAGTAAAGTTTGACTAATGTAATACACAGGTCGTTCTTTACCATTATCATCAATTTGAGCTAACAACGCACTCACGGCCCGTGGAGTTGCTGAAGTGTATAAATGAAATGGTTTATCAAAATTAGTAGGCTACAAGATAGGAGGATTCACAAGATACTCCTTAAATTTCTCAAAAGTTTGTTTACACTCGTCATTCTAAGAGAAAGTGGTATCCTTTCTAAGTGAGGAAGTAAAAGGGATAGATTGGTCCACTAAATTAGAAATAAAGTGATGAATAGCTTGTATTTTTACTTGTAAACTTCATAACTAAGAAATATTCTTAGGAGGAGGCATATTAACAATAGCTTCAATCTTTTCAGTGTCTACTTTGATGCCTTGCTTAGAGATTATAAATCCTAATAATTTATCGGAATCAACTCCAAAGACACATTTCTTAGGATTCAATCTCACATTATAACTTCTAATTCTTTCAAATATCTTTCGTAAAATAGTAGCATGATCTTCTCTTTGTATAGATTTTGCCAAGATATCATCCACATAATCTTCAAGAATCTTATGAATGTAATCATGAAAAATTAGGGTCATAGACCGCTGATAAGTTGCTCCTGCATTTTTTAATCCAAAATGCATCATGACCCAACAAAAGGTTCCCCAAGGTGTTATAAATGCAATCTTAAATTGATCTTCAGGAGGGATAAAGATTTGATTATGTCCCGAAAAACCATCCATAAAAGATAACAAGGCATGACCCGCTATTGAATCCACAATCATATTGATGTTAGGTAATGGGAAATCATCTTTCAAGGATGCCTTATTGAAATCTCTAAAATCAGTACACATTCTTATCTTATTTTTGCCTTTGGATATAGGCACATTATTTGAAATCCAATCTGAGTAATCAATAGAATGGATAAATCCAGAATCCAATAATTTCTCAATTTCTCCTTTGACTAATAAAGCAATTCATGGATTCATCTTTCAAATTTTCTATTTTACAGGTTTCATATTTGGCTTTAAAACAATGTTATGAGTAACAATCTTATAATCTATACCTGGCATATCTGAATATGTCCAAGCAAAAATATCCTTAAATTCAAGCAAAAGGGAAACCATCTGATCACATTCATCCCGATTTAAACATTTTCTGATTTTTATCATCCTTTTAGAGTTTTTTTCATCTACTTGAATATCAATAGTTTCAGCGATTAACAAATCACTTCTTATCAAAGAATCCATTGGTAAAGGAAGAGTATCTTGTTCTTCATGCTCTCCAAAATAAGCATCAGTTTTTAAACAATAAGGCTTTCCTCATTTGTGATGAAACTTAGGTAAATCCTCATAAACCCCTAAAAATTCCATTAAGGCTTCATCTTTAGGAAAAATATCCAAAGAGAATTGTTGATTAAGATCAATAAGCAATGGGTTAACCAACTTCAACTGGCCACTGCAAATATGATTAACATTAAGAGGAAAAACCGATGGTTGTCTATAAGGATTAAATCCTAATCCATATGTATGATCATAAACTTCATTATCCAAAGGTACTTGTATACCTTGTTCATATTTACCATTTCTTAAGCAAATGATAACCATGACCATATCGATCAATCATGTCAGAAGGAGTCCAAGGAGTGGCGTATGTCACAATGTCATAACAATTAGGCTTTATAGTTTCAATCGTTTCATTAATCAAAGCAACAACAAAATTACTTTTTAATTCTTCAAAAAGCGGCAAAGAAATAAAGACTTTTTCTCAAATTCATTTTGTTGCTTCATGAATTCCAAATCAGAGACCTTGTATTCTCCAATAAAAGTAGGATTAAAATCAAATGTCCCCCAATCATCTTCAGTCAAAGAAGAAGAAGATGGAGCTTCCTATTGTTGAATCTCAGGTTGTTGTATCTCTGATTGTTTTTCAATCTCTTTACTAGGTTGAAGAGGTTCAAAGGTTTTGGCATATTCTGCATTTAAGCAAGGATTCGGGGCATCATCTACATGTAATGTATACATTAAGTTGTTATAGATGAACCTAACCTTGTGATGAAGAGTAGAAGGAACTGCATGCATAGTATGTAACCAAGGTCTTCCTATAAGAAGGTTATAATTGAGAGGTCCATGCATAACATGAATAGGAGTATTTATAATAACTGGACCAAATTTAACATGTAAGGTAATAATGCCCAAAGTTCTTTTCACAATATTTTCAAATCCACGTATAGGAACATTATCAAGTTGAATAGTAGTAAGATCAGCCTTAATTTCCTTTAGCATATCCATGCTACAAACATTAAGTCTAGATCCATTATCAATTAAGGTTCTTTGAATGATACTTTGATTAATAGAGACAGCCACCATAAGAGCATCATATTGATTCTGCACCTCTAAGGAAGGTAAATCATTATTAGAAAACACAATAGGAGGTACAGAAGGCATAGTATGCATACAATCCAAAATAGAATGAATGTTCTCTTGATTAGGAGGTGAAGCATGAAGAGTAGATAAAGCTTTTTGCAATGCCTCATGATATGTCAGGGAGGTTTGAAGTAATTCCCATAAAGATATCTTAGCAGGAGTAGCATGTAATTGGTCAACTAAGTTATACTCCTTAAAGGTAGATGGATACTTAGGTGCTTGAGGAAGAATAGGTTGAGAAGGAGGTAAAGAAATCAAAATGATAGGTTGAGGGTTATTTCATGTGCGATAAGCATGTGAAACAGACTCAGTGTTATCAAAGAAATCCAAAGGATCTCTAGGTTTACTCTTAATTGTTATACGAGGACATCCTTTTACCGTCATCAAAGGCATAGGATATATCATTTTAGGTTTATTAGTGTTACAAATAGTGGGACATGAAGGTAACCATGCACACACCCTATGGTAAAGGTCAATTGGAGAGGTTGTGGAGGAGAGTGAAATAGGAATAGGATCCATGGAGATCATATTCAAACCATTTTCATCCTCACTACCATGTACCTCATTAGGGAATCTATCCTTTTGTACAATAAAAGCCTCATCAAAGTACTCAAAACAAGAATCATACATGTTGAATACAAAGAAATAACTAAAAGCATGAAAATGTAAATATTTTTGTATTTTTAGAGGAATTTTGCAATGTTTTTGTATTTTCAGATATAAATGCAAGAAATCTAATCTTATAAGCATACAAGATTTAAATCTAACACCATAAAAGAAAGAGTTGTCATAAACGGGTTCACCAAAATGAATAGGGGAAAAATAAAGCCTTAACAATGCACCTAACATTCAACACTATTCATTTGTAATATTGTTGTTTTGAATTGAAATAGCATAAGTAAATTTGGAAATACTTGAAAATTAATTAGGACAAGGTACATACCTCATCATGAAATTGATTTAGAAATACCTATTTTCTGGAGCCTGTGCGGAATTTCGGAAGATTCTGCAACTAGATCTGGGATCAAGAAGTCGAGACAAAGAAAACCCATAAAAATTTAATCTTTCTGGCATCAGGTAGTCTTTGACCCTCATAAAAGGTCAAAGGCTACATTTTTATTCTGAAGGTCAATTTTGACTTTGTTTGCAGATCTCAGAAGTTCGGCGAAAAGGGTACTCAGATCTGTCCTCTAATTACCAAAACATCGATTGTAGATATCTGGAAAGGGGTTTTTTGGGGTGGCTATATAGGGTTTTGCCTTAGTCAAACCCCCATTTTGGTGATCTCCACCTCCACGAATAGCTGATTGAAATAGAATGTGTGTGTGTATGTATTGAAAGTGTAATGCCAAAATCTAATCCTCTAGATCAAAAACCCTAGCATGAATATGCATGAAACAACAATGCATAGATTTGAATAAGATAGAAAAGCATACCAAGCCCCCAAGGCTAAAGTACTTCTACCAAATCACAATTCATAATTGCTACTCCATGATTGTATCTTTGAATGCTTGAAAGTTGATAATGGTGGATCAAGGAAGAAAGGATCTCTCTTGCTCCAAATATGTGTTCATAAAGATGCTTGATGTCACCAATGGCTTGATCTTCTATATCATCCTCTTGCAATCTTGCATCTTCACCATTCCTTGCTTGCTTGAAATCTTCTTTTTCATGAATTTGTATCCTTGAGAGCACTTGATCATGAAATTGCTTGGTGAAAATGAATGCAAATGAGAGTCTTTATATAGAGGTTTCAAGGTGAGGCTCCTAGAGCAATGTGAGGACCCATAATTCAAATTTCACCTTGAATTAAGGTCCAATCACAATGACCAACTAAGGAGGGAAAATAATTAAATGAAATTTGAATTAAAACCTTTTCGCACTCGGATCTAAGGGCCCGACATTGATTTCGGGTCCCGTCGGGACCAAATTTGAGAAAGGGGCACAAATTTCGGAGGAGGTAAAAAATGAGCTCGATTCTGACCTAGTCATGTATGAGCTTGATCTTGACCTAGTTAGGATCAACCTCGACTTTGACCTTGTGGGCCCAGATCTAGCCAGAATCAGGACATGAGGTCTCGGGGATGCTGGAGACCTAAAAATGAGACCAGAATGGGACAGAATGCCAGGGACAGGCATAAAATCCTATGATGACTATGATGAAGGCTAGGAGGACCTATTTCTAAGTCCTACCTAGAAAGCAGAGCCATGGAAGAGGGAAATTAAGGAGAATCCTTGGGATCCTAACCCTAATTTCACCTAAAATGAAGAAGATAAGTGCATAATGCATCCTAAATGCAAGTCTATCATGATAAATGTACTAAAAGAGGGTGCTAAACCTATCAAGATGGAAGTGATTCCATTTTAAGATGATACAACATTTTAGCATGAATTGACCGCCAACTCTGATAAAAGAAACCCACCTTTCCTTCAAGGCTTCAACAATGTCAAAGTTTAAATTAAGAATAATTCAAGTAGCTTTCCAAGAGCACCTATTTCCCCTATGGCTATTGTGTAGATAATTGTCAGAAAATGAATCTTAAATCTGACATTCTAATTTTACTTACAAGGTTCTAAACCTTACAACCTTTTACATTCATGTTGGATCCTATAAAGATGCATTTATGTGATTTTATCTAGTTTAGATCACTTCTCTTAAGGTACACAAACAAATGCCTTAGAACCAAAAATTCTTAAATGTTAAATCAAAGTATTTCTATTTATCTATACTTCATAAATTTTTTTGTCAATGAGAGTTGAACAAGGAGATTATTAATCAAACAAACAACAACACCTATAGATTTTTCCAAAAAGAATCTATCAAGCTTAACAATTAACATGCTCATAGCTCTCTCCATTAAGATTTGATTCATTCTTTCTACGACTCCATCTTCTTGGGGAGTATATGTTGGAAATATGTGTTATGGTATTTTCATTGATGTCATCCCTCAATATTGTGGAGATCAACATTGACTAGTTTGAGATTGTGGAAGGCTATGGTATTATGTTGAGATAACAAGCATCATCCCTAAAAATGATTGTTCTATGGTATTGTCATTGATGTGTATCTTTAAGAGATATTGTGCTAATGCTATTATTGCTATGAGATGGTTGCTGATTCTATTATTTCTATGAGATGTTTAGTTGTGGTGCTGACCATAAGTGTTATTATGCTAATGCAATATAATATTGGAAGTCAAACCTCATTGGTATTTATAATAATGTGTTTCTATGTTGATGCAATATAAGATTGGATGTTAAACCTCATTGGTGTTGATAATAATGTGTTGATAATTAGAGATGGTGATGAGAGTTGGTGTTAAGGTTCATGGTTGGTGGCATGACATAATGGTTATTAGAAAAGATGATATCACATGAAGACGAGGATTAGAAATATGAAGATGAGGATTATAAGAATGACAATTGTGTTGATGACATTATTATGCTATAGACTATTTTAGTATCTCTATTGTTTCCCTTGAGAGTGAGTAATTGATACTACAAAGGCATTTTGGTCATTGTAGGATGTTGAAATGTGAAATTAAAAAAAAATATTTTTTGGTTGCCCAAAATAATTCTATACATTTCTCTGCATTTGATGGCATAGTCTATAGTTTAAAACATAGATTATATATGCTGTGGATATTGCACTCCTAGCTTTTCAATCCTTTGGAGTTGCCACAGGCTCTTTTCATGTATGCAATGTGTAAGAAGTTTAAGTGTCTATTAGGACTAGTCCAGAAAGCACTCCACATTTCTCGACATTGATGTTTCTACAATTGCGTCTTGGATGAGGTTTTCATAATATTTTCACAATGTCCTGGTTTATATTTTTGGTAATGAAAAAACCACAAGTGTGTTTATGGTGGTGTGTTTCATAACCATGTCTCCTTGCCTCTTGGTTATGAAGAAGTCTATATTAGAATGGTTTTGGTAGCTTGGGTCAACATAAAAATTTGAACCAAGCATTTGGGAATGATGATGGATGCTTGGAGAACATCTTTATGTGTTCCACATGGCAATAGATAATTTATTTGGTGATAAATTTTGTTTGATGTTGGTTTTTCTAGGTAATTTGTGGATGTTTGACTGACATGGTTTATGTACTTACTTGTTCTATGCATTTGGGAGTTTGTGCCAAGATTGTAGCTTGTGATGACTTATCTTTTACGTCATGCTATTTCTTAGGGAGATTTGCATTGTACAAACTCAATTTGATGTTGTGGTTGAGGGTCGACTAAATAACATCAAACTAAATTTGCACATCACAAATCACCTTAAGAAATAGCATGACAAGGGGATCTATTAATCATATATCCATAAAATTAATCAAACATCACCACTTTTATCTTGCAATATTATTGATGCTCAAGTAAGGCCTTAAATTCCTCAAACTTAGTGAATACTTCTGATTTAGAACTTATAAAATTAATCCAAGTGTATCTTGAGACATCATCAATAAAGGAGACATAATACTAATATTTACCCAAAGAATCAACATCCCCTGGACCACACATATTCACATGAATGATATTTTATAGTTTATTTTCCTTAGACAATTCTTTAGGAAACGATGATCTATTATGTTTTCCAAACACAATGCTCTTAAAAATAATTTTTACCAACACAATGATATAATTACTATAAGACAACTTTTTATTAAGAATGGTCTTAAGATATTTTATACTATTGTAATATATGGTGCTAGAATGTGACATGCATGTTTAGTGATAGTTACATTGGAAAAGTTAAAAAAAGTAGAGCCATTTATCCTCAATAAAGTCAATGTTTGAGATCTTGGAATATGAAAAACATAATTAATATCTTTTATCCTTCCATCACAGAAACAATACTTTGCATTTTTGTTGCCAACAATATTATTTGTGATGTTATTACCAAGGAAAATCTCTCCCACATCATATTATTTTTAAGAGGAAAACTACTCCTTGTGAGGAGTCATGTGATAGGAGCAACCTAAATCAATAAGAAAATAATTACTTTTTATAATGTTAGCTAAAATAAAGAAATATCAAAATCATCACTTGAGGAATTTACCATGAAGGAATCATAATTTTTTTCCTTATATTCATGCCACTTCACAAGCCCTCTTTTATTATGATTCGAATACTTTAATTTTTTCGAGAGTCTTAGAGCATCCTTAAAAATTATCCCTCTTTTTATCCCCTTTAGGACCTTTCTTTCTTGACCTACCCACACATTCAAGACACCTTAGGATGCCTCATCACCTTTGAAAGAAGTATGGATACCATTTTGTCCATATTTAAGTCTATATTAACACTAATAATGGGAAATATTACATTTTCCTAAAATTTAGGCGAAGAACAAAAAAATAATATACACTTATCTCCATTTTCTAATTTAACATCTATTGATGCAAGATATAACTTATCACCATATTGAATGCATTTAAATCGTCAGCATATAAATACCATCTTTCATCTATAAACAATATCTTTTTTTTGAGATATAACTTATTGGAGAAAATCTTAGTTAGTTAGATATTACCTTTACTATTCCACAACTTGTATGTGAAGTCTTCTGTGGGGACAATCAAGAGGATGAAATATGTTCGACACAACTGATTGGTTTCCAATTTCTTCATGTCCAACTTTTAAAAATCTTCACGGGGAATTATTGATGGCTTTATTTCTTGTGAAATATTCAACCTTTGATCTCCTTGAGAGAGATTCTTCATCTTTAATTTTTGCATCTCGCAGTGCAAGCTAATCAATTTTTCAACATCTTGGTGAAAATTAGAAGCCATGATTTATACCCTATTCACAAATAAGAAAAATATCACACACCAAGAGATTCCACTACAACAAAAAACCTTTGATACTTAAATAAAATGACTTTTGCCTCTTAATAGCTTTGTTAAATCTAATACCAAATGTTGAAAACAAGGTGAATAAATCTCACAATGTTAACCTACTTATGTGATAGAAAATTTGAAAATAAGATTACCAAATCTAAATATACATGTGATTACAAATTTAACAAAAGTAGAAAAATTAGTAAACCATATAGACTCTAATTTTATGTGGAGGAAAAAACCACATTGGAAAAAGGGAAAGCATATCATTAATCTTCAACAAGACATACAAAAATATACTTCACTACTCTCCAACTCAACTGCACCCTAATATTTGCAGGAGCTCAATACAACACTACTATCTCATGGCTACAATTTATAGAGAAATGTGAGAGAAATACTTCGGTAACTAAAATAAGAGGAAAGAAATCAATTGCGAAAATACATGTCTTGGATAGTGGATAGCCAATAGACATGATAATAAAATAATATATTTCAGATGGCTCCAACATGGGTGCCTAACCCACAACCACTCAAAATTTTTCATTTACTTGATGCTTTATAACTCCTTAATGACTCATTTGACAACCTTTCACCTTCCAAATTTTATATACTTATAAAAGTGTAAATGAAAATAAAACAAGTGATTTTTCATATGTTCACTAAATTTTTTTATTAACTTATACTAATACAAGTGCACAGATATATAATTAAATACTCTAGTCCCTTTTGTCACTATAGAACACCTCTAATGTAATAAATTAATAATCTATTATAAAGAAGAAGAAATATTATTATTTTATGTTATTCTATCACTGTCTAAGAGAAAATATAAAATAAATCTTAAGTAAATTTTCTTTGGTTTAGGTGGGGTATTATTAACCACATAGTCTTTATTTAGGGTGATATTAGTGTGTATGATTTGGTTTATAGGATAATTCCTTAAATCAAAGTGATGTTATTGAATGCCATTTTAATGATCTCCTTCCTTGGTGAGACTTTAATCATCATAGAATTAGTACTTCTAGTCCTTTTAATTGTTACTCCAAAACAAGTGAATATACATTTAATTATAAATGTTTATGCAACCATTTCTTTCCAATCACTTTATGTTTGAGAGGTTTCTTGATGGTCTATGCTCTCTAGAGACTTTGATTCTTTAGCTTGCTAAGTGCCATATGCATATTACTTGGCTTGAGATTTATTATTTTTCTTTGGAAACTACGAGTGGTGATAAAAATTACATTAAATTTACATCCTCTAATGATGTGGTAAACAATGCTATTGTAATACCCCTCCCATAGTTTACTTTTTAAGTTTATATGGCCAAACTCTTTTAGGCCACTCTTCATATTGATTATCCGCATATGATGATGTTATTTATATTCATGGTTTCACTGACCCCATACTTGCATGTGTATGGTTGACATGTATGTTTTATATTTCTTTTTGATGTGTCTGATGTGGTTGAGGGACGAAGTCGTAGTTACTTTCTTGTGAGGTCCACATGATCGACAGATCCTTGCCATTATCTGTTATATATTTATACATGTATGTACATGCTTGTCTTTTATGAAAGAT
Source organism: Chamaecyparis obtusa (assembly GCA_027943335.1). Classification (NCBI taxonomy): domain Eukaryota; kingdom Viridiplantae; phylum Streptophyta; class Pinopsida; order Cupressales; family Cupressaceae; genus Chamaecyparis; species Chamaecyparis obtusa. Next base: position 791,263 of record BSBK01002440.1, on the reverse strand, counting down.
TGTAGGTATTGGATATTGACTTTCCTAAATTATTAGGATGAGCATGCTCTATCGCAATATCTCAATGGTAAGAGAGGGGAGATAACAAATAGGTCCAAATCCTAACCTAAGCCATATATTGTCCAAAAATAGTGGACATGTATCTTAGTTATTACCCTCTGAGTTCATCAAGGTGACATCATTCATGAACCCTTCCTTTGTGTTTGATTTAGTATTTTTGATGTAGTTAGTTTCTTTAGGTTTTGCGTGCCTGTAGGTTTGATGTGATTTTTGTGTTAAAATATATAAAGGATTTAGTTAAAGTTAATTATGTGATTGATTACTTATATTTTATAAAATATTAGAATGTTAAAATATAAGATTATTTAATTAATGAGAATTAATTATATACTTATGTTTATTGAAAATAATTAATTATAAAGTCTAGTTATGGAAAGTGGAGATTCAATTAAATACTAAGTCTAAATTGGAATTTAAATACATAAATAAAATATAAAATAACATTTATTTTTAAATTACATATTTTGAATATGCTAGGAATTTTAATTTAATCAAAATATAAAAATTAATATTTAAATGCAAAAGGAGTTAAGTGATTTTAAGGTTGAGTTGCATATTTAAAAAACACTTTATTAAATCAAAACTTTACCTTTAAAAATAAAAGTTGAGTTAAAGTGACTTAAGTGGAGGTAAATAAAATAAAAGTAATTATTTTTATATTTCAGAGTTGAGTTTGTCTTGTTTATAGAGTTTCATGTTTTGAAACCCTAACTTGGCAAGTTTTCTACAAGAGAGGGTTCTGGTCATTATTAGGAACAAGTTTATCAGGTTTTGGAAGATGGTTGTGGTGCTTGAAATTAGAGAATGGTTTTAAAGCTTGGATTTTGGAATGTTCCGATTTGGTCTTTTTTGCTTTTCAGATCAATTTGTGGATTCCAGGTAGGGTTTGAAAACTCATGTTAATATTTCTTTCAAAAAAATTGTCTACGTTGCATTTGTAATAGATTGTTGAAAATCATGGTTTTATTTGGTCGAGGATTATTGTTTGATTTTTCATTGTTTCCACTTTTAATTGGTTATTGAATTTCTTGTGCGAAAAAAATTAGAATTTGTTTGAAAAATAATAGGAAAAACTTGAAATTAATTCAATTAGGGTTTGATTCAATTTTTTTCAAAAACCCTTGTGTTTGAATCCAGTTGGTATTTGAAAACATATGTATTTGATTTGATCAAATTTATATTAAAAGAATATTTAATTTTTAATCTATAAATAAATAACTATATATATACATAGACCTGTGTGTGTATGTGTGAGAATCTTCTTTATATATATATATATATATATATATATATATATATATATATATATATATATATATATATATATATATATATATATATATATATATATATATATATATATATATATAGTATTAAAATAACATAAGGGGAGGGTTTTATCCCCCCACCCCTAGCCTTAACCGTGGGCTGCCCACGACAGGGCCGCGAGCCTTTGGTCACGACCTGCCAACAACCTTGTGTCGCAGGGCCCCCACCTACGGGTGGTATTTTATTTAAAAAATATATATTTATAATAATTTAAAAATTATATATATATATATATATATATATATATATATATATATATATATATATATATATATATATATATATATATATAAGTTAAATTTAATAATTAAGTTTTTAATTATAAATCTTGATAATTATTAATTAATTAATTATAGTTTGTTGATTATTGTTAAATTATTTAATATTAATTTTATTTATTAACTATTAATTAATATTAATTGGTTTTATGATATATATATATTTTTTTGATCAGTAAACGGCCGAAGCCTTGATTTTATTTATTTAACATTTGTCTTTTTACATTTTCCTCTGTTCGTGTGGGCACTTGTAGGAAAGAACGGGGAAGAAAACCTAGAGTCTGGCCCGAGACATTAGTCCAGAAATAATTTATCAAATTCAAAGTTCCTACAAGCGTAGGATTACAAAGGTCCTTTTGATGGAGTCGAAGAGGGCATTCCCTTTTTAATACAAATTAATGGAGGCATACCTCCATGATAGTGAACACAAATTTTCATTATACTTTTGAATACAATGCTCTTTTAAGAATATCTAATGGGCATTCCCATTTTGTACAATATGTTTATGCAGATTGAGATTACATATACCCTGCTCTTATCTTTAGAGCTAATGTGCCTTCCTTTAACTTTAACTGCGCTTTTGAAAAATCATGCCATTTTTCTCTCATTTTCGCTCTTCGAGTATTTGCCTTAGCTTTGATAAGTTCTCGAACCTCCTTTTCTTTATTTCTGCCTTTTAGGTCTGTTATTCTTTTCCTGTATACCTACAAAACTAAAAGACACCAAACCAACTCTATTCTTCTAATTTACAGTTAATTAATCCTTTTCATGATTCAATCTTCATAATGCTAGTTCAGGTTAGGTATTGATGAAATTATGGAATTACAAATCTTAATCCATGGGTTAGTCTACTAAATAAGACATCAAAATCCAAGTTCATTTCTATTGACAGTCATGCTATAAGCTTTATTACATTATTATGAACATAAGCAATTTTGAGCCATATAGGAGCCTTTCAATTTGTCATAACATTTTTTGTTTTAAAGATTATTATTTTTGTGATCAATGAGACTTCATTGTAGGTTGGCATGCCCCTAATATCTTGAATTCTATTATGAAAGAGGGCAATATGTGTGTGTGTGTGCGCGCGCACGCATGTATATAGATATATATATCTTTACTAGTTTTACCTTTAAATTCATATACATTTATTTTCATCTAATCTTGATTTCCTATTTTGAAATCATTTTTCTTCACCTTCCGTGTTCTTCTTTCAAACTCTCATGAATTTCTTCAATTTCTTGTCTGTTAGCTCCTAGGTTAGCTAACTTATCTGCTTCTGTATTGCCCTCCCTGTAAATGTGATTCACTATATAATCTCCTATAACTTCAAGTGATTCCATTATTTGTTCAATAGCACTATTTAGTTTCCAGTTCGGCGTTCTACCCTATCTTATTGCATTTATAATAATAGCGGAGTCTCCTTCAATCGCAATTCTTTTAAGCCTCCATTTTTGGCACCATGCCAGACCTATTCTTATAGCTTCTATTTCAGCTTCGTTATTTGTCTTTATTCCTATAGGTTTTTCTATCCTTCCTAATATCTCTCCTTCCGCATTATGTAGACATATCCGTATTCCTGCCACCCCAGGGTTTCCCCTAGCTGCCCCATCAAAGTTTAGCTTAATCCACCCTTGCTCCGGTGGTTTCCATTTACAGCTCGCTCTTAATAAGGATTTTTTGTCAACGCTAGGTCCAATCCATGGAGGAACTTTCAAACCATACCCCTTCTTTCTCTGGTTGTTGTCTTCTAATGAGAATTCCATCATTGATTGTCCCAGCATATTTCTATTGTTTATAATTTCTACAAAACTAGCTTCTAATTTTTTCAAAAATCTCTCAGTGTTCATCCTTTTATCTTGAAAAATCCTATGGTTCCTTTCCTTCCATAATTCCCATATTAACAAAGATGGGATTATGTATCTCATTTTACTGTATAAATCCTCTTTACACGATCTTTTCCAAGAAGTAAAAACTTCTGTGATATCATTTTGAAGAGCAGTCTTTAGATCTAATTTCTCCAGCACCCAATGCCAGCATTTATTAGCATACTCACAATTTAACAAAATATGATTTATCGTCTCACTTTCTTTCTCACACAGGGCACACCTAGAGGGACCATGGTACCCTATTTTTTCAAACCATTCAGCGGTGAGAATCCTTTTTTGTAAAGCAGCCCATGAGAATAGACTTGCCTTAGGAAGATAGTTTCTATTCCAACAAAGATCAATGGGAAGACTGGTGGATGGGTTATCTGTCCCTGATATAACTTTGAAACCTTCTTTTGAATTGTATACACCACTCTTTGAGGTAGCCCATATGATTATGTCCTCCCCAGTGCGCAAATAGAAGTTTCGTTCTTGTAAAGCCTTGTTAAGTTTATCCTGGAAATCAAGGGGAAGTCTGAATTCCTCTAGAGAATTCCATGCCCAGCTGCTTCCCTCACTATTATTAATCTGTGAAAAATAGTCTTTAACCCGTTCTCCCTTACTTTGTTTGATAAGTTCAATTAGCTGATCATTCCCAAGAATTTCACGAAGGGCCGGTTTTCCACCCCATGAGTCATCCCAAAATAGAGCCTTATCCCCACTTTTCATGTCCCAAGAAAGGGACTCTAATACTATATCTTTACATTCTTTTATGAAGTTCCATATGCGTGATCTCGTCGGATAATTATCAGAACGACAAACACTTTCCTCCTCTTCTCCTAGTAAGTATTTATATCTTAGTATTTTAACCCATTTTGCCTTTGGGTTTTTAATCATTCTCCATACTAATTTTGCCCCCAAGGCCTTGTTTTGAAGTGTAAGGTCTTTTATTCCCAAACCTCCTTCTTTTGGCTTACATATCTTATTCCAAGCAATTAAAGCTAGTTTTGATTTCTCCTCTGACCCTTGCCAGAAAAAACTCCTTAACTTTCGAGCTATCTCCTTATTGATACCTTCTGGGATTCTCATGCTCGTCATTTGATAAATAGGAACTGCAGAGAGGACTGACCTGATCATAACAGCCCTTCGCGCATTTGACAACCATTTTCCTTTCCATTGATCTAGTTTCTTGGAGATATTTTGAATTGTACTTTCCCATAAGTGATTTGATTTGACCCCCTTATCCAGAGGTAAACCTAAATATTTACATGGGAAGAAACCTTCTTTGAAGTTTAGAATACGTTTAATCTCATTCTTTCATCTCTCTTCAGTATTGATGAAATTTTTTTCTGATTTTTCCTCATTTATACATTGTCCAGAAGTGTTAGCATAAGTATTTAAAATTTCTTTGAAAGATTGAGCTTCTTCTAAAAGCGCTTTACCAAAAAGGAGATTATCATTGACATATTGCTGATGAGTAGTAGCCTCGGCTCCCGAAGTAATCTTTATACCTTTAACCTTATCCTCTCCCTAAAGTTTTTTGATAGCTCTCCCCAAAGCTTCCGCCATGATAATGTACAAAAAAGGAGATAACGGATCTCCCTGCCTCAAACCTTGAGAGCATCTAAAAAAGCCTTCAGGAGACCCATTCACCATAACTGAGAAGTGAGGGGTGGAGATGCATTCAAAAATCATATTGATCCATTGTTTTGAGAATCCAAAAGCTTCCATACATTTACACAAAAATCTCCAATCCACTTTATCATACGCCTTACTGATGTCTAACTTAATCAACATACTCGGATCCTTATTATTTGTTACTCAATGTATAGCCTCATGAGCAATAATCACTCCATCTAGAATTGACCTATTAGGGATGAATCCCGTTTGTTCTTTAGATATAATCAATGGAAGGAGATGTTTCATTCTGCCCGCCAAAGCTTTTGAGAAGATTTTATACAAAGTGTTGCATAGGGAGATAGGTTTGAACTCGTTAAAGTTCTCTGCATTGACCTTTTTGGGAATAAGAGTAATGAATGTGTTATTTAGCTCTTTAAGAATATGTCTTGAGTTTCTCATGCCCTCTAGGGCATCAGTAATTTCCTTGCCCATAAATGACCAACACTTTTGGAAGAAAAAAGTTGGGAATCCATCAGGACCAGGGGATTTATCCAAATTCATTTCCTTTAGAACCTTGAGTATTTCATCTTCTGTAAATGCGACGTTTAGGAGGTTATTTTGACACGGAGTTATTATACGAGGGATGTTTCTTAAAAGCTTGGCCTGGTCCAACAAATCCACACTCCCTAAGTTATTCAGAGAGTTTTCAAAGAAAGACACTGCTAAATTTGCAATTCCTTTGGGATCCTCTATTATATTTCCATTGCTATCTTTGATTTTGGAAATCTTATTCAAATTCCTTCTAGCCTTGATGCTATTGTGACAAAATTTGGTGTTTCGATCCCCTTCCTTGAGCCATGTTTCTCTCGTTCTTTGCCCCCAGAAGGCGCTAATTTGTGAGAGAGAATCATAGTATTTACCTAATAGTTCTTGCTCTGTGTTATCATCTAAGATCTATCTTCCTTCTTCAATAATCTCCTTATTCACATTTTCTAGCTCTTTTTCTATAAGATCTCTTTTCACAAATATATCCCCAATAGTGTTTTTACTCCATTGAGACAGATTTCTTTTTGTTATTTCTGATTGGTTCTGAAATTACTAGTTCTATAGGAAAGTGGTCGGAACCGGCAATGGGTAGTACCTTGTTAGTGAGATTAAAGTCAAAATTTCTCAATTCCCCAATAAAGAAGAACCTGTCCAATTTTTCTACTATTAACTCTGTGTCTTTTCATTTGTTAGTCCAAGTGTATTTCCCTCTATCTGATTCAATTTTCGAGGCCCCTATATTATTTATCCATTCTTGGAATTCTAAAGTAGTTTTTGATATGGATTTTGTCCCACCCTGTTTATCACCCAAGGATAGGATAGCATTAAAATCTCCCCCTAGTATAAATGTTTCGTTCGGGAAGCTCTCAATATGATCCTTAACCTCCTGCCATACAATTCTCTTTTCATGTAAGAATTTAGGTGCGTACATGTTTATTAGATTAAATTTTAAATCCGACTTTAAACTTTTGATTTGACCTCCCATCCAATTTTTACATTTTTTATGAATATTGAAAACTATTTCTCTTGGATCCCAAATAAAAGCAATTCCACCCGAAGTGCCTTCTGCCTCATAACCTATTAATTCTCTAATTCCTATACTCTTTTTTATATTCTCATATCCATCATTAGAAAGTTTAGTTTCTTGTATCATCGCCATATTTGGTTTAATTTTCGCTAATTGCCTTAATACAAGGCGACGTTTGTTAGGGGCATTTAATCCCCTAACATTCCAACTAATGATCTTCATGAGGACTCAGGAAGGACCTTCCCCTTCCCAGAGTATAGAATATCGATAATTTTAACCTGACCTGGCACCATTCCTTCCTTTGCTCTTAGTTCAGCAAGGGATTTTCTACCTCTTGGTTTGACTAGTTTCCCCGTATCAGCTTCTAACTTGCCCTTAATAGATTTTTCTAAACCTAAAGTTTTTGAATTGTTCTTAACAATGTTCTCTATGTTTTCCTCATAGAGTTCTTCATTCGACAGCGAACCTAAAACTCCTATTATTATGTCATTACTCCTAGAATCCTCCAGAATATAGGCAGGGTCTAATCCTAAAAAGTCTAGCAGTGATCCTTGGTCAATGGTCTCCACTAAAGGGGATTTTTCCATTCCTTCTTTTTGCATTTCTATTGTCTGATGGAAATATTCAGAGGGGATGAGTTCTGAGTTTTTATCCATATTAGGATTATCTGCAATCTCTCTTTGGGTTCCTATATTAATATTCATAGTTCTTAACTCCACTGTGGATTTCCTCCCCCTCTTCTTTTTAATTCTATTGATATTAGGTGTGCTAAGACTTCCTCTTTTCATTTCTATACCTAATTTCCTATCTTCGTTGGTGATACCAAAGAGGCCTTCTATGGAGTCTCTAATTGATGAAAGATTGTCATCGGATTTGATTCCATCCATGGTTGTTGCCATTCCTAATTGTTTATCCTCATTGTTGATTCCTTCTAGGCAATTTTTGTTCTCTTCCTCATTTTGATTCCTTGTATTATTTATATCTTCTTTCCTACCATACACGAGATCTTCTCTATCATTAAGATCCCTTTCCATATCTCCTATCTCATCTAGATTTGATAAGCATTCCATTTCCATGTTTTCTTCTCCATTTTCTTGAGTGTTGTCTAATGATGACATCTCTATAATGCTTTTAATTAGCAAAATTTTTTGGTGCTCAAGTTCCTCTTTGTCACATATTTCATCTATAAGGGTTTCCATTAATTCATTGGTGATATCAACTATTTCTTCTTCTATATTTTGGTTCTCCTTTAGAAGTGATCTCTCTTTATCTTCTGGACTGTTGGAGATTCTATTCGGGCTGTAAGAGGTAATTTCAGTGTTAATTCCTTGCTTGAAACGCTGAGTACTAAGGTTATTCTTATGCTCTGGGGATAAAGGTAGGGGAGATTTGACCTCAACATTTAAGGTCTCATTTATTGATTTGTCCTTTTCAAGAGCCAACGGGGGTTGACACACAGAGTCTGAAGGGTGTGTGGAGATGCTGATCAGATTAGTTTTCTTAGGAGAAGTCATTGTGAAACCTTCTTTTTTTGTGTTATAGCTCACCTTCAATTCCGATGTCTTCTGAATATGAGTGTCAATTTGCCCTACATTTTTGGTTTCTAGATCCTTTGTTTGTCTTTCTACAAAATCTTCTAGAATGATGGGGTTAATAATAATAGAGTTTGAATTAAAGCATAATCTAATGGGATGGATCCATTTTTGATGATAGTTGATCTTTACTCTAATGATTTTTTCATACTGGTTATTATCATTATCAATAATGCTTAGAAAGTCACCAATTTGTTTTCCTATTAATTTGACAGTTTCAACATCAGATAATTCTATAGGTAGATTTCTAAGAGCTATAGCTTTTTCTACAAGAAAGTCCTTAAGGTTTATTGGGTTGAACAGGGGAACCCAGTCAAAAATGTAAAAATCAGAGTCTTTATACTTAGCTAACCCTTCATTTCTAATTTTACTTTTAATATTTCCATCTTTAGAATTAATGAAAATAAAATTTTCTAATAAGTTAGATATACTTACCTCATTCGGGAGTTGAAATTTCAGCCAAGCTATCAAATCTGTGGTAGAAGTTCCTACTCCAGACCATCGACAAATCAGCCCTGTATCTGCAAAAGAGTTTTGTCTCTGTTCTATGCATTTTCCATCTAGATCTATTCTAGTCATGTTAGGATTTTGAAAGAAATTACCTATTATTTTAGCATTGTTACTCTCCCTATTTTTATTACACTTATGAGGGGGCGTGTATACCTGTCTGTTTTGTTCTTGAAACGTCCTTACCCCATTGTTACCTGTTAAACCTTTTAAATTCTTTTCCTGTGTATGTTCTTTTTGTGGGTAGAGCTCTGAGACCTTGGTATGGAGCTTATGCTGTCTTGCCTTATAGCCTTTACGGGGGTGTGAATATTTCCCATTATCTTCCTCTTTAAGCAAATCAAATGAATTATTCAAAGATAGATTAAAAGGAATATGAGATAGCTGATGCCTGTTAACCTTTTTCTTGTTTTTAACCATCTGCCAAGTGGATTCATTCTTTATCATGCAAACGGGAGGTGTTTGACTAGGTAAGATCCTGCCTTCCCCCTTAGCAGATAGGGGTTCATTGGTTCTACAATTTATATTGTGTTCAGGTCTTCCCACCTTAGCAGCCCTGATGCCTATGCCCAAATTCGCATACTTAGTCTTGGAATAAATATTTATTTGCCTGTCCAATGTTTTGACTGAGAAGACTTTTAGCTTAACATTTCTAGTTTGCTTAGGGCTTAAATTGTTTACTCTAAATGCAGAACTAGGATTCTTAGCCCTAGCCATTTCCTTAAATTTTTCCTTCTGGAGATCCTTCTCTTGCTTATCTGGTAATGAAGATTCATTAGGATTAATAGAGGAACCCTTAATCAGAGCAGAAACATCATTGGATGGATTAGGATTTGCTCTCATGGGGATTATGTGCAATTCCAAATCTGCATTTTCTTCAGCTAATTTCTCCTGTTTTGCTATGAAATTTTTCAAATGCTCATATGAAGGGTGATTTTGTACTGGTTTGCGGCAATCTTTTTTCTTGTGGCCGTAGAGCCAACAATTGAAACAATAGCTTGAAAAACCTTCTTCTTTGTCTTGCTTCTCTGCAGAACCTGTAACCACGTTGGGCCTTTCTCCTAAATCTTTCTTCGCATCTCGATATGCATGGAACAGACCAATATTTATCTGACGCCTTCGAAAGGCGTATTTCCTTTTTGCATGAAAAGTTCACATTTCGTTGTTTTCATAAATCCTTACTGAAATTCATTTTTGCCAACAACCTTCATCAATAATTTTGAATTCTGCTTGATATATGTGATCTAACTATGATGGTAATGCAATAGCAGATGTAATGACCCCTTCTAATAGGTCACCATGAAAACTCTATCTTGCACTGGAAAATTATAGCAAACACTTGACTTGCACTGTCAAAAGCTTAATTTCTCTTTGCTAGTACTGTTATTCCAATGCAAAATTATTTCTGGAATTAGGAATGTGCTGGAGAATTGTATCACTGGTTCCGGAGATAGAACAAATATGGACTATGCAAGAAGACTCTTCCAAAAAGCTACCTCATAGCTTGAGCTTGCTGACCCTGGATTGTCTGAAAAGGACCTTGCACTGCCAGTTCAAAATGACTGCAACACAGTTTCAGACTCTATTAATTTCAGTGTCTGGCACTAACTTTTGCAGGTAGATAATGCACCCAGCCCGTATTAATATTTGTGTTGCTTTCACAAGGACTGGCTGAACCTTGGATGGAGCTTGTATTGCCAGAAAGAAGAGCCTATGAACTGGACCTGGGTTGATTTGACTGAATTAAATCCTGAAATTAAAAAAGACACAGCAATCAATTGAAAACTGGATGCTCCCCTTTGTATTTAGCGGTGCATTGAAACTTGAACTTGTTTGGATAATGTGGAATTCGCACAGTCTGCTGATTATCACCCATGAACTTATGCTTAAACGCTCAAAACATTGGCGCCGAACTGAGCACAAAATCAAAGATTAAAACCCTGCCATGGACCCTCTTTTATCTCTGTAACTCAACACCAGTCGATGCAATTAATACTGCTAGTTTTTTCATCACAAAGAAACGCTTATCTTGCGAAAATTGAAATAAAAACTTCCGCGAACTAAACCCGTTTCATATAGTTCGAACGCTGGGGAAATTCATACCGAAATTGGGCAAGAACAGGCCACGAAAATGTAATGAAAGCCTTGCGAAAATGATTTGGGAAACCCACACGAAACTGGCTGGAGATTAATATTAATTCCTGATATTATTAATGTATATAAATTAAAATTAATTCATAATAATATGCTGCCCATCAATAATAGTATCTAAGGCAGCCATCTCATATACTAAGGAAAAAATACAACCTAACACTGACAAAGACACAAGTTAAAGTGACATGACAAAAAAAGATTAAGTCTGAAGAGGTGTGACCAATACAAGACAATTGGTTTTATGATATTGATTTGTTCTACTAATTGAAAAATATATTTAGTAAATATATATACACTAAATATATAAGGGTAGGATTATTTTTACATATATAAATGGCTAGGCAAATAGTTGGTTTATATGAGAATTTTTTATTGAAAAATATTTATATAGGTGTGTAAATTTGCATGGACGATTATATTCAAGGAATTTACCTATGTATGTATGTTTGTACGCATGGTCATTTAAGTATGTAAATATGGCCAACTAGTATGTTTTAAAACCAAATTGGATTGACTTAAAGAAAGTTGTAATTCTTTTAGTGTTTTGATGGATTATTGCCTAGACCATGTTGTGTCAATTTTTCCTACTTGGGGTTAGGTTGGCTATTAGAGAATTGTTAATAGAGGCCTGAGAGTTAATTTTCATTACGACTTGTGGATTTTTAGTGCTTTGTGATGTTGACTTGGTCACAATCATTGTACCCAACCTTATTTGATCATCATGTTTTGTTTTATATGAATTTATATCTATTGATCTTTGATTTTATGTGGAGAATCTTGATAACCATTTTAAAGTCTTGATTGGATCATGTATGATTATGTGAGTGATCTTGTATGTTGTATTTTGTCTTGATCTTTATTTTAGTTTACCAAAAGGTGACAAGCCTTGTTATAATTGAGTTTGATTTACTTGGTCACCTTATATTCTCTACTATGATTGTTCTACATTTTGGATGATTATCTTTATGGATTATGTTTAGAGATGGATTTCATTGATGTTGTGATTATCATTGGTCTTGTGATATGAGACTATGAGGATTGTTATTATTTTATAGGATCTAGATATCCATTATGGGATTTATGATCTTTGGTAATGTCTATTTTGAGATGGACTATTTGATCCTTGTATAGGATGTGTTGTTGTCTACAATGATCCATTATTTTACTTTGGTGATTATCATGGTTTATGATTTATGAGAAGATTTTGTGGTTTTGGTTCATTCTTCTCTTTGTTATTTTGGTTGGAGCATTAGAGTAGGTTATCTGAGTGTATAGATGGGAAGTGGCTTGTTTTGGAGGCGTCGGAGCCTAGAAGTGGCTACTTAGGTATCCCTTACAAGATACTTAATAAAGTGATAACTTAAATACATTGAGAGTTTTAAAATAAATTAATAAGATAATGTGTGCCTCGTCCATGCTTGCGTACTTGATTGAGGTGTTGACTAGGATGGGAGTAGGAAGATGCTTGCTGTCTACGTGGACTGGATATAGCATAGTTGGTACCTTGTATGTATGAGAGGATTACTAATACTGCATAGAGTCACTAGGGAGCCTAGGTCTAGAGAGACTACCATGATAACCTTAGATTTGGCTCATATGATGACACTTCCCTTTATGCATCCTAGGTTTCCTACGTGTGTTATGGTTGCCTTTGGTTGAGTATGTTTTATCTTCGAGTTGGTGTTGTACCTTTTTGAGATGGATAGATTTCAAGATCCCTTGCCTAGGTGTTGTATTGTGTTGGATTTTGGTGTTTGATATCCGAGTGGGGTCTTTTTTTATCTCCTCAACATGCTAGGAGTGGACCTTTGGTTCCATGAGGTCAAGTGGTAGTGATTCTTTTACCATTTGAGATTCTAATGTCCTGGTACCAGTGCTGGATGATCCTTGTAGCAATTGTATCTTCTTGTTTATCATTGGATTCTTACTCTTATCTTTCACTTATAATATTATACTTTGTACTTGGATTATATTTACATACCCTGTGACTTGTGCACTGGATGTGAGTTGTCATGTATACCTTATGGTTCATTTGTATTTGGTTATTCTTGTATGAGATGATGTACTTTATTGTAATGGTTATTGTACTTAATAGATTAATTTATATTTACGTAATTATACGTCAAGGAACCCTTGAGATTTTTAATCTGTAAATGAATTGTGTAAATGAGTATGTATTGTCTTTATGTTATATTGCTTCCACTTTGTTATTCATTATTGTTTGCAAACTTTTAAGAAAAACATTATTTTATAAACTTAGTAACATGTTTTAGGTTTATTTCTCTTGGGTTCCCTGGCGGGGCATTACAGTTATGATGTGATACATTTTTATGGAGGGTGGAATTAATACTTAATTAAGTCCCTCTATGCTTATGATTGAACTCTATATAAATAAATTTTTATATATTGGAAGGATATATAAAGGTTACTAAGAGTAGTGTTAGCTTTCCTATTTTGGAGAAAAGTATTGGAGCAATTTTAAAGATGAATATTGGTGCAGGAAGGTTTAAAAGTAAGGCAAATATAAGAACCAGGAACTTAGCATCAATATATTTATAAATGATAAATAAGAAATCATAAAATCATAAAATGGTTTTAAGTGGGAATGTCTTATATATCCTTGTGACAAGATCTTTTATATCAAGTACTTTACATGAAAAGTTAGATTATACTTTGTTTTTATTATTGTTTCTCACTTCTTAACCATCTCAAGCATAATAAAGTTGGTTTTACCATTTTTTTAAGTTCTCTTGAAAACCTGTTTAAGGAGATTTTAATGGATACATTCATTGTGTCTCTACACTAAGGCTAAATTTTTGGACTTTACAAATTCCACCTTGTTATACATTCTCAAAAACCAAATAGTCCTATTACTTTGAAGCCTAAACTATACTAAACCCCTACTCTTATCAAAGCTAAAGGTGAACATTTTGGTGACTTGCACTATTCCTATTCTCCAAGCACGATAAATATTTTTCAAAATGATGATAAAGGTTTCCTTGACTATTCTACCATTTATTCTCTTTTGAAACTATATCTCAAACCCCTTGAGAATTTATCAATAATTATAGTGTTAAGAAGGCTAACAATAACAATCCTAAGAGTTAATTCTCTAATTACCCCATTGCTTCCTTTATCTTTTGGTAATAAGAAAGATAATGTTCCTATGATTTAATCCTAATAGCAATGATTCTCTAGAGACATAATGATCAGGATTAAAGTGGGAAAATACTGAAATCTAATTTTTCCAAAATTTCATATGTTTTAGTAAATTGCAATTTTGAGGGTCTTCGGTGCATTTCTGGGCAAATATGCAGCCCGGAAACATGATGGAACATCGATGTTTCTAAAATTTCATTCAAGATTATTTGAATACCTTTCCAACGCATCAAATGGTTCGTAATTCGGAGCTAGGATGAGAAAGTTATGCCTTCTCCAAGTGGACCTAAATTTTATATTTAGTTTTTTTTTGATAAATTTTGATAGTTTTAATAGTTTAATTGTAATAAACATTATGATGACTCTTCATTTCAATTCCAAGGGATTTGTGTGACCCTTGGGATCCATCCGACTTGTATAAACTCCAATTTTGAATAGAATGGAGGCAATTTTTGGTTTGCAATCTTGTTGTTCTCAATTTTCGTGTTGAATTCTACAATACTGCAGGTATCACACCAGGTATTGTAATCTGGTTTTCATAAATTAGATCAGTTGTATCAGAGTGGGAACACTCCTTTATGCCAATTTACACAAGGTCTTCCTACCAAAGATTAGGATTGAATACACAAGATTTGTCAAAATACCCACCCTTGAGACGCACACGATCGAAGATGTCAAACGATGATGTTAAGAAGTTGGTCGAGGAAGCTTTAAATAAGCAACGAGAGGAGATGATGAGTCAATTTTCACGCCTCCTACAGAAGCAAAAACCCTCTGAATCTAAAACATCATTTCGTGGAAATACCCCTTTCAAAGTGCAGGTTAATTTTGACATCCCGAATTTTGAAGGAAAGGTCGATTCTGAAGCTGTTGATAACTGGTTATCAAAGTTGGATAGGTACTTTTCTGTAAATAATTTCTCAGATGCTGAAAAGATAACATTTTCTCTCCTCAAAGCTGAAACCCATGTGAAATTAGCATGGGAAACCAGAGTAGCAAATAAAGAACAAGAATCAGTTGATGAAGATGGTTTTATAATATCTCTTGATAAGAAGCCCACATGGGGAGAATTTATGGAATACATAAAAGAAGCTTACCTCCCAGAGGATGTATATGAACAAAAATACATAGAATGGCAACTTCTTCGACAAAAGAGGGATCAGTCTATGCAAGATTACACCAATACATTCCATTCACTTTTAGCAAAACTCGGTATTAATGATTTAGAGAAGCATCGAATTTTGAAATATCGGAGTGGACTTCACAGGTATATTCAAACAAAGATGGAATTTTTAAATATTGAGACATTGGCAACTGCCTATAAATATGCTACAAAAATTGAAGAAAAATCCAAGCAAAAAGGGAAGAGGGACTACTTTGCAAAGAACAAGCCAAGGGTTGAAGGTGGCAATAAATTTGCAGGAAAACAGGTGACCAAGGAACTTCATTCAAATTCACCCAAGAACACATGGTGGTCTACTAAAAAGATAGACACAGGCATGTGGTGTGAGATGCATAAGTCCCCAACCCATAATACAAAGGATTGTCGAAGTATTAAAAATTTGATGACAAAAATACGAGGAGAGGAAGCTGAACCTGAATCGTCACCAATAGATAATTCTGAGAAAGAGGAGAATGATTCCATCATAGAAGCAAACCCATATGCCGTAGTTGGAACTACTAAAGTATTGCCCCGTGAAGATGAAGAGAGACTTTTTCATTCACAGATGTGGGTTGATGGAAAGCCTCTACATTTTATTGTTGACAGTGGGAGTCAAAAGAATTTGATCTCTAGGGAGACAGTCAAAAGATTAAATCTGAAAGTGACAAGACACCCACAACCATACTCTATGGGATGGGTAAATGAGGGACAAGATATTCAAATAAATCAACAATGTCATTTGCCATATTCAATCAAGCCTTTCAAGGATGAAGTGATATGTGATGTAGCACCATTGGATGTATGCGATGTCTTGTTGGGGCAACCATACATGTATCAGAGGCATGGGGTGTATGAGTCCAGGCCATGTAGTGTTACAATCAAGCTTGGTGGGAAGAGGTATCGAATACCAGAGGTATGTCCAACACAAACTGCTTCTTTAATTAGTGCTAAACAATGTAAACGCTTGATTGCTCAAACTGGAGCTTTTGTTGTACTCATGATTCACCCTGAACAAACAAAGTCAGTTGTTCTTAATACACATGCTAAGGTAACAGAGAATCAACAAAATCAGATGGATAAAATTTTGAAAGAATATCACAGTGTGTTTACACCACTAGTGGGAGTACCAACACACTGTCAAGTCAAGCACTCTATTGATTTAATCCCAGGCACACCGCTACCACATGAGCCAATATATAGGAGGTCAATTTTTGAAAATGATGAGATTAAGAGACAAATTCATGAGTTGATTTAGAAAGGACACATTCGTCCAAGTGGTTCACCTTGTGGAAGTCCAATTGTCCTTGCTAAAAAGAAAGATGGGACATGGAGGCTTTGTATTGATTATAGAGCATTAAACAAAATCTCTGTTAAAAATAAATATCCAATCCCTTGAATTGATGATTTGTTGGACCAACTTAGGGGGGCTAAATTCTTTACAAAAGTTGACTTGAAGTCTGGATACCACCAAGTACCAATTGATCCAGCAGATGTGTGGAAGACTGCATTTAAATCTAAGGAAGGTTTGTTTGAATGGTTGGTCATGCCTTTTGGTCTAACAAATGCCCCAGCCACATTTATGAGATTGATGAATGATGTGCTTAGACCATTCATTGATTCTTTTGTAGTTGTTTAGTTGGATGACATACTCATCTTTAGCAGGACTTGGTCTGAGCATTTGCAGCATGTTGAACAAGTTCTTTCAACTCTGCAAAAACACAAACTTTATGCCAACATTGAGAAGTGTTCTTTTGGTATGCAGAGTATTCAATACTTAGGGTATATCATTGACACTGAGGGTGTTCATGTTGATTCAACAAAGATTCAAATTTTCCAAGATTGGCCATCCCCTAAAAATTTCACAGAGCTTCGCAGCTTCTTGGGCTTAGCCAACTTCTATCACAGATTTGTGTTTGGTTTCTCACACATATCATGGCCTCTTAATCAATCACTAAGGGGTGGAGCAAAAGAAAAATTTCAGTGGATAGAGGCAAAGCAACAAGCATTTGAGGAGTTAAAGAAAAGACTATGTTCAGCACCAGTATTGGTCCTTCCAGATCTACACCAAGCATTTGAAATAGAAACAGATGCATCAGATTATGCTCTTGGTACGGTACTCACACAACATGGGCATCCTGTTGCCTATCACAATGAAACTTTTTCTGATACAGTACGCAGGTATCCCACCTATGATAAGGAGTTGTATGCCATTGTTCAGGCTTGCAAACAATGGAAACACTATATACTGGGAAAGGAAACTGTTATACATATAGACCATAAACCACTCCAATTCTTGCAAACACAAGGGAAGCTACAGAATGATAGACATCAACGATGGTCAGCCTATTTACAACAATTTCATCTCAACATTCATCATAAAAAGGGAAGCAGTAACAAAGTGGCAGATTGTTTGAGTAGGCCTCCAATTGCAGGTTTGACAATAGTGTTGGATTCATGTGGTCATCAATCATCCACTTGGGAACAACTATATAGTACTGACCCTGATTTTGCTAACATCTATAGTAATTTGGTAGAAGGAAAATCTGTCTCTGATTTTCACTTGCAGGATGGGTTTCTTTGCCATAATGGTCACATATGTGTCCCCACCGAAGAACGGAAGAAAATGATATGGGAAGCTCACTATAGTCATGTTGGAGGACATTTTGGTATTGGTAAGACTACTGCTATCCTTCAAAAGTATTTCTATTGGCCAAAAATGAAGCAGGATATCCTTTCACATATACAAGCTTGTGCAGCCTGTGCAATTGCAAAGCCAGCAAATCATAAGTTGGGTCTATACTTACCATTACCTATTCCTGATAAGCCATGGCAGTCTGTTTCAATGGATTTTATGTCTGGGCTTCCAACTACCAGGCGGGGGCATGATTGTGTATATGTTGTGGTAGATAGGTTTTCTAAAATGGCTATCATGGTGGCATGTAAAAAGATGATTTCTGTAGAAGATACTGCCAAGCTATTTTTTGAACATGTGTGGGTTCATTTTGGTTTGCGAAAAACCATTATTTCTGATAGGGATAGCAGGTTCATCAGCAAATTTTGGTCTGCACTATGGGCTAAAATGGACACGAAATTGACAAAGTCCACAACATTCCATCCCCAAATAGATGGGTAGATAGAAGTGGTGAATCGAATGATTATTCATATTTTACAGATGTATCATTCAAAACATCCTCGCACATGGGATGAAAGCTTACCCTATGTACAACACAGCTACAACCGTGCACTCCATAGTACTATAGGGCACAATCCATTTGAGGTTTCTCTTGGGTACCAGCCATTGGCACCTATGGATGTAGCAATACCATCTCTACACTCTAGTAGTCCATTGAATGGTGAAAAGGAGGTAGATAAAGCAAAAAAATTCATTGATAACATTAGACACCTACAACAACAAGTTCATGAGATATTGGAGCAGAGTAATCAGAAGTATAAAAAAAGACATGATAAACATAGAACTCCTCATCAGTTTCAGGTTGGTGACAAGGTATGGTTACATCTTCAGAAAGAGCACCTACATGGACCAAATAGGAAGCTTCATCCTCTTCATTATGGACCATACACTATTGTGAAACAAGTTGGTGAGAATGCTTTTGAACTTAATTTGCCATCCTTTTTGGGACTGCATCCAGTTTTCAATGTGGAATTGTTGAGACCCTATTTTCCTCCTTTATTGGATATCTCCCAAGCTACTGAACACATTCAAGCTACAGAGTTAAATCCCTCTACTACTGCTCCAGTCCAGTGTGACCATGTTACTGAAGCCATTTTAAAGACTTTGAGAAATCAGAACATTCCTTTGTATCGGGTGGTTCGAGCTGGTCAGCATTCTCATCAAGGCAAGTGGTTTACTAAGGAACAAATTGAAGAACAATTTCCTCATCTATTGCAGTAGCTTAGTGCAATGGGGCCCATTGCCTCTTAAGGGGGGAGGAATGATCAGGATTAAAGTGGGAAAATACTGAAATCTAATTTTTCCAAAATTTCATATGTTTTAGTAAATTGCAATTTTGAGGGTCTTCGGTGCATTTCTGGGCAAATATGCTACCTACAAACATGGTGGAACATTGATGTTTCCAAAATTTCATTCAAGATTATTTGAATACCTTTCCAACGCATCAAACGGTTCATAATTCGGAGCTAGGATGAGAAAGTTATGCCTTCTCCAAGTGGACCTAAATTTTATATTTAGTTTTTTTGATAAATTTTGATAGTTTTAATAGTTTAATTGTAATAAACATTATGATGAC
Source organism: Chamaecyparis obtusa (assembly GCA_027943335.1). Lineage (NCBI taxonomy): Eukaryota > Viridiplantae > Streptophyta > Pinopsida > Cupressales > Cupressaceae > Chamaecyparis > Chamaecyparis obtusa. Next base: position 771,693 of record BSBK01002440.1, on the reverse strand, counting down.
TCTTCATTTCAATTCCAAGGGATTTGTGTGACCCTTGGGATCCATCCGACTTGTATAAACTCCAATTTTGAATAGAATGGAGACAATTTTTGGTTTGCAATCTTGTTGTTCTCAATTTTCGCGTTGAATTCTACAATACTGCAGGTATCACACCAGGTATTGTAATCTGGTTTTCATAAATCAGATCACACATTATAATAGAAGCATATAATAATATCCATTAGGTTGGTGGATATAATATCTACTCCTATTGCTACTACTCCCAAAGTGGAGGCTATAATCTCTAGTGACAAATATTGTATTGAACATGATGATAGTTATTATATCAATAGTGAGAATAAATATTTAGTGATTCCCAATACTTTGTGTAACATGAAGATATGCATATTACAAATTATACGAGCCCTATCTTATTTATTGTAATGGATTCCCCTTATGACACTAAGTCTTCTAGCCCTAGGGATTATTTTGAGGCTAACAAAGATGTGAATTTAGACTTTGGAAGTGAAATTATGGCTAAGAAGGGAAAATGAATATAATAGTGATGCAGGAGCATCCTGGGTGTAAGAGCAATCTTGCATCACCCAAAAATATTTATTTTTTCTTTTCAATAAGGGCTATCTTGTGCAGAGTTGCTATTTATGAAAACTTGCTATTTTTAGTAAGTTGGTCTTATGATCTCAGAATGTTCTGATTTTACATGTGGAGGCTCATCTTTGTCACATTAGCCTGCCAGCAAAGTTTCATTGCTAAATCAAGTCTAGTTTTGAAGATATTGAAGATTTTTGGTATTGGTAGCAGGGTAAAGAAACTTTGAACTCAGTTTTGAAGGCTTTAGAGGCCCCGAATGAGGTCTAAAATTTGGGTGACGGGTGCTTGCGCTAGTTAAACTTGTACAACACTTCGTGGCATTTTCGAAATGGGGTTATAATAGTCAATCAGGTCAACTGGTGATGACTTATGGTCTTCGAAAGTCGGGCCACCTGAAATGGTGGAAAATAATTTTCCTTCAAAATTTATGTTTGGGTTTCAAAAGTTATTTTGAGCTGACTTTGATGTAATAAATTAAAAAATAAAATAATTCTAAGTTTGGTCGGCCCTTAGGGCTAAATTTTTGGAACCTTCTCGGGCGGTGGAAAATGCCTATATAAAGAAGGCCCATAGTGTTGTCTAGGACAGTTCTGGGTATTGATTCGAGGCTTTGTCCTACAAAATATTGTAAGGGAATGCCCATGTGGCTTTACATATTGTAATTCTGAAAGTTTGTAATTCCACATTTGTGGAGATAATATGAAGCCAATTTTCTGTTCTTGCATATTGTTGTTGTTATTTCTCTATTTCTGTTATGTGTTTGTAGTATTAAGGGGAGCACCCTTCATCAAGTGGTATCAGAGTAGGAGTTCTTAAGTGTGTAAATAGATCGCCGATTGTGAGGTAGTTTGCACCAGGACTGTGGGTTAGGGTTTCTGTGTAAATAGATCGCCGACTGTGAGGCAGTTTGCACCAAGACTGTGGTTAGGGTTTTGGTGTGGATCATGAAAATGCCTCCACAAAGGGAACATGGTGGAAGAGCTTGTGTTATAACACCTGAGGTTAGAGCACTCCAGAGACAAGTGTGAGCATTGTAAGAAGAGATTCACAGAGGAATGAATCTTAATGTCAGAGATGAAAGCGAGGATGAAGCCGAAGAAGAAGATCAAGAAGGAGAAGTCGAAGTTGTAAACTAGGAGGAAGAAAGAATTTTTTGGGGCATTTCCAAGATTGGAAAAAGACCTAAGATTGAGGTTCCTACATTTTTAAGAAATCTTAACCCAGAGGAGTTGATCGATGTGAAGAATATTTTGAGTATGAAGATATTGAGGATCCTGATAGGGTCAAATTCGCGAAGGCCAGACTGAAAGGTCATGCGAAGATCTAGTGGCAAGAGATTCAATTGGAGAGAAATAGAAGAGGGAAAGATAAAATCACAAGATGGGATCAGATGGTGGATAAATTGAAGTGATAGTTCATCCCTGTTGATTATGAGCTTGACCTCTTGAAGAAGATGCAAAGTTTGAAGCAAGCAGGAAGATCTGTTCAGGAGTATACAGAGGAGTTCTATCGAATCCTCATCAGAACAGGCCATGCGAAAGTTGATAAGGAGAAAGTTGCTCATTACCTTAATGGGTTGAGGCCAAGCATTCAGGAGGACCTGAATCTAGTTCGAATGAACAGTATTGAAGAGGCATGCCAGTTTGCCCTAAAAGTGGAGGAAAAGCTGAACAAGAAGTTTGAGAGTAGACAAAATGGAAGAGGTCGCGGTGGATGATTTGGTGGACGGTCATATGGAGGCTGAAATGAAGATCTGAAAAAGAAGGATGAGACCAGTAGCAGTCAAAATTAGAGAGGAAACAATTCCAATCATTTCCAAGATTAGAATAATAGAGATTAGAGAGGAAGAGGAAGAGGACAAGGTTCAAGAAGAGGAGGCTTCTGTGGAACATGTTTTCACCGTGGAGAAGAAGGTCATAGGGCATTTGAATGTCCTCAATGCCAAGGAAGGATAGATAGGAGGAATGAAAGCCAGGCCAGAGTTGCACATGTAGATGAAGATGCCAGATCATCAAATTTAGAAGATGCTGAAAGAGGAGAAACACTGATTAATAGAAGAGTCCTGCTGAGTGGTGAGAATGAAGCTGAACAAAGGAGGAGCCTGTTTCACACTAGATGCAAGTGTGAGGGAAAATGCTGTGATGTGATTATTGATAGTGGAAGCATTGAAAATTTGGTGTCAGAAGAGATGGTGACAAAGTTGAAGCTCAAGAGATAGAAACACCCACATCCATATCAGATTGCTTGGGTGCAGGATGACCACAAGGTCATGGTCAGTGAACAGTGCCTGGTAAAGTTCAAGATCAACGGGTACCAAGATGAGGTACTATGTGATATCATATCTATGGATGCATGTCATATGTTGTTGGGTAGACCGTGGTAGTTTGATAGATGTGCTGTACACGATGGTCATGCAAATACCTATTCCCTGACAAAGGATGGAGTACGACATAAGCTAAAGCCATTGAAGGAGACCGAAGAAAAGGTATGTGGTAATGCAAGAATAATATTTGTTGATGGAAGAAAATTCCTAGATGGTATGAGGCATGAGCATGAGTGTTTTTCTTTAATTCCAAAAGCTGGTAAAGAAGAAGTAGAGGATGTACCTGTAGAGGTTGTAGATTTGTTGAATGAGTTTCAGGATACTGTATCTGATAATGTACCTGATGGATTACCACTAGTAAAGAAGATCAGTCATCAGATGGATTTGATTCTAGGAGCCAGTTTGCTAAACAAGGCAGCACACAGAATGAAACCAATAGAAAGTGAAGAGTTGAACAGACAAGTACATGAGTTGTTACAGAAGGGATTGATTCAGGAGAGCCTGAGTCCATGTGCTGTACCAGCAATATTAGCACCAAAGAAGAATGGAGAATGGAGGATGTGTACAAATTCTAGAGCAATAAACAAGATCACAATCAAGTATAGGTTTCCATTGCCATGAATGGATGATATTATGGATTGTTTGAGTGGAGCTGTGTATTTCTCAAAGATAGATTTGAAGAGTGGATATCACCAGATTCGGATCAGAGAAGGAGATGAATGAAAGACTACCTTCAAGACAAAGGAAGGACTGTATGAGTGGTTAGTCATGCCTTTTGGGCTAACCAATGCACCGAGCACTTTCATGCAGCTCATGAACGAGGTTCTGAAAGAATTTCTAGGTAAGTTTGTCATTGTGTACCTAGATGATATTTTGATCTTTAGTAAGACATTGGAAGAGCATATGATGCATATTCGTATGGTGTTTGAGAAGCTGAGAGATGAGAAATTGTTGATTAATTTGAAGAAGTGCAATTTTGTGAAGGAGTTAGTATATTTGGGATTTGTAGTTTTAGTAGAAGGTCTAAAAATGGACCCAGAGAAGGTACATGTTATCCTTGAATGGCCTACTCCAAGGATTGCTACCAAGGTAAGATCTTTTCATGGTCTAGCTAGTTTTTACAGAAAGTTTATTAGAAATTTTAGCAGTATTTGTGGTCCCTTGACTGAAACAATGAGAGGGGATATAAAAGAGTTTAAGTGGACTAATGGGGTAGAAAAGAGTTTTCAATTGTTGAAACAAAAAGTTATAGAACAACCTATTTTAGCACTTCCAGATTTTAATAAGGTGTTTCAAGTAGACTGTGATGCTAGTGGTACTGCAATAGGAGTTGTTATGAGCCAAGAAGGTAAACCTATTGCTTATTTTAGTGAGAAGTTAAATGATGCCAAGAGGAAATATTCTATTTATGATCAGGAATTTTATGCTATAGTTCAGGCATTGAAGAAGTGGAGACACTATCTACTTCCTAAGGAGTTTGTTTTGTATACTGATCATCAAGCTTTGCAATATTTGAATAGTCAAGGAAAGTTGAATCAAAGGCATTTGAAATGGGTTGAGTTTTTGCAGAGTTATACATTTGTTTTGAAACACAGAAGTGGAAAGTCTAACAAGGTTGCAGATGCGCTTAGCAGAAGGAAACTATTGCTGATAGAAATGTAGATTGAGGTGGTTGGGTTCAAGGAACTCAAGAATTTGTATCCAGAGGATCCTGATTTTGGTGAAGCTTGGAAAGCTTGTAAAGAACCTATTACTCTAGATAGAATGAAATCGCTGGATTTTATCATCTAGGATGATATGCTATTCAGAGGGAGTCAGTTGTGCATTCCACAAAGTTCTATGAGGGATAATCTCATCAAGGAGAAGCACAGTGGAGGATTGGCTGGACATTTTGGTCGAGATAAAACCCTTGCTTTGGTTAGTGAAAATTATTATTGGCCATAGTTGTAGCAAGATGTCAAGAAGTTTGTATAGAGTTGCAACGTATGTCAGATGGTGAAAGAAATGAAGTAGAATACAGGATTTTATCAGCCATTACTTGTACCAGAGAAGCCTTGGGAGGATATCAGTATGGACTTTGTTCTTGGTTTACCAAGGACACAATGGGGACATGATTCAATTTTTATAGTAGTTGACAGATTTTCGAAGATGGCACATTTCATTCCCTGCAAGAAGACTAATGATGCTATTCATATAGTAGAATTTTTTTTCAGAGAAGTAGTGAGACTACATGGTTTGCCAAAGAGTATAATTTCAGATAGGGACACTAAGTTCATTGGATATTTCTGGTGTACATTGTGGAAGAAGTTGAAGATAGATTTGAAGTTCAGTTCATCACATCATCCACAAACTAATGGACAGACAGAGGTGGTGAATAGGAGTTTGGGGAATTTTTTGAGATGTTTGGTTGGAGATAAGCCAACAGGATGGGATTTGATTTTACCACAGGCAAAATTTGCATACAATAATTCTATCAATAGGAGCACTGGTAAATCACCATTCCAGATTGTATATGGGAGTAGTCCCAGAAATGCATCAGAATTGAGAAAGATAGATAAAGGAGAAATAAGTAGTGCTGAAGCTAAGGATTTTGTAGAATATTTGAAGAACATCCATGAGGAGGTGAGAAAGCACATTACCAAGATGAATGCATAGTATAAGGCTAAGGTAGATGAGAAAAGGAGGCATAAGGAATTTTAGGCTGGAGATGAAGTCATGGTTCATTTGTGGAAGGAGCGATTTTTGGTTGGTACATATAACAATTTGAAAATGAAGAAGTTTGGGCCATATAAGATACTGAAGAAGCATGATTCAGGAAATGCATATGAGGTAGAATTGCCTATTGAGCTAAATATTTCATAAGTGTTTAACATTTCAGATTTGATAGAGTATCATGAGGGAGGTGTTGAAGATGAGGCTACAACAACACAATGGAGTATTCTAGCAACTACTTCAGATATCAAGGAGGTCGAAGACATACTGGATAGTCATGTTGGCAGAAGCACAAGGAATAGGACATATGAAGAGTATTTGGTCAAATGGAAAGGATGAACTATTGAAGATTCATCATGACTAACAAAGGAGGAGGTTAACCATCTTGATTTTCCTCTACACACCTGAGTCGTGACAGGGTCACTTCTCAAATTACCCCAGGTGTCTGATGTAGGAGCATCCTGGATGTAAGAGCAATCTTGCATCACCCAAAAATATTTATGTTTTCTTTTCAATAAGGGCTATCTTATGTAGAGCTGCTATTTATGGAAACTTGCTATTTTTAGTAAGTTGATCTTACATTCTTGGAATGTTATGATTTTACATGTGGAGGTTCATCTCAGTCACATCAGCTTGCCAGCAAAGTTTCATTGCTAGATCAAGTCTAGTTTTGAAGATATTGAAGATTTTTGGTATTGGCAACAAGGTACAAAAACTTTGAACTCAGTTTTGAAGGCTTTAGAGGCCCCAAACAAGGTCAAAAATTTGGGTGATGAGTGCTTGCATTGGCCAAGCCTGTACAATGCTTCGTGGTGTTTCTGAAATGGGGTTATAATAGTCAATCGGGTGAACTGGTGATGACTTATGGTCTCTGGAAGTCGGGCCACCTGAAATGGCAGAAAATAATTTTCTTTCAAAATTTATGTTCAGGTTTCAAAAGTTATTTTGAGCCAACTTTGATGTAATAAATTAAAAAATAAAATAATTCTAAGTTTGGTCGGCCCTTGGGGCTAAATTTCTGGAACCTTCTCGGGCGGTGGAAAATGCTTATATAAAGAAGGCCTATAGTGTTGTCTAGGGCAGTTCTAGGTAGTAGATCTGGGTATTGATTCGAGGCTTTGTCCTACAGAATATTGTAAGGGAATGCCCATGTGGCTTTGCATATTGTAATTCTGAAAGTTTGTAATTCCACATTTGTGGAGATAATATGAAGCCAATTTTCTGTTCTTGCATATTGTTGTTGTTGTTTCTCTATTTCTGTTATGTGTTTGTGGCATTAAGGGGAGTACCCTTCATCAAATAGGATAACAAGACTTGTCCTTTGAATTTGTGTTCTTGTTATGCTCATAACATCAATTATCTTAAGTCAATGCAGAAAATGATGGCCACTCTAGAAGAAAGGGTTAACAATGTAGTCAATTTCACTAATAAGGTTATGCACGAAGCTATTCCTAATCTACATCTAGTTCAACATTAGTTCACAAAAATTAATCCTAACTATCTATCTTTGAAGAAGGCACAAAAGAAGGAACTTTTTAGGAATATATTTTTTCTTTACCTTTTGAAGACTAGGAAACGTGTCGCCCTCAAAATACATGGTGTTGCTTTTGGTTCCTTTCTTTTTTTTTGTTGATTTTTCATGAATTGTTTTCCTCTACATTTTTTTGGCCCTTCTATTTAGTTTTTTCATGGGTTTTACCTTCTTAACCTTTTTTATTTCTTTATATTAGGGTTGAGATCTTGTTTTCTCTATTTATAATTTTACAAATAACAATATCAATGCATCATCTAGAAACCTTGAGGCCATCTTTGACATACAATAAATAAACAACAATGCTGTAGCTCTTAAAGATTGATAACTCTTTGTGATTAGATTGATCAAATGTAACTTGGATGGAATACAATAGATTCAAGGGGAAGATACAAATCTCTTGATATAAGAGTACCAGGCTCAAGACACACGATTAAATGATGAGATATTGTGTATTATGTTTAATAATTAAAAGAAGGCTATGAATTTGAGGAAAGTTCCAATAAAGGAAACTTAATAGAGTAGAATAGGCAATCTAACAACCATGTTTGATTGTATCTATTATTTAATATTAAAAATTCAAGGAATAAGATTTTCATAGACTATACATTAGATTACCTTGATAGTTATATAGATTTCTAAGATTTTTTTATGATTTTTTATTTTTCTTATTTATTTTAAAATAAAAAACATTTTAAAATATCATCATTTTATTTTAGTTGTTTTAAATAAAACTCAATGACATTAAGTTGTTTTATAGTGGTGTGACCTAAGACCTATATATTAAAAAATGAATATAACTTGCATATAGTCTTACGAAAAATTGTGCGATAAGTCTTCAATAGATAAAAATATAATATTTCTTAAATACTTCGAATCCAACATAAACCAACTTTTAAGTATAGTAAAATTATTTAATAGGTCCAACTCCTCAAACTTTCCACCTTTTAGTGAACAACAATTGGTGATTGTAATTCAATTGTAGAAGGCAAATGTGGAAAGCTACATATTATGAACACAAAGCTCTAGAAAAAATTGTGATTCATTTAATTATCTTAGATTGATGATTGAAAACTTGGGAATACTTTAACATTTTAGTAATGGTATCAGATCATTAATGATGGCGAATTCAATGAATTTGTGAGTTATCATTAAATTTGTTCAAACTAGAACTATAAAAATTATCTAATTATTTAGATTAAAGTGCAAGTAATTTAAACTTGTGTTAAAAGAAAATGTTATGGAGAATAATTTTCAAACAACAAATTTGGGTTGTCTTATTGTAGAAATACAATTCAACTTCTAACTGGTACTATTTGGAAGCATGGATGAGAATGCACCCGAAACTCCAATATTAATTACAGGCTATGGTAGAGTCACATATTCATTGTATTCAACATTATGGTTCTGCATTCCTTCCAAATTTTTATGACTATAAGCCTTTAGTTTCAATGTTTGCAAACTTGGGTTTTAGGGTTTTTGGTTTGCAAGAATGTCTACACCACACAAATAAAAGGAAAATAAACAACATAAAATAGAATATGCCAAACTACATAAAAATTTAGGTTTTCCTTATGGATATATCATAGTATTTATGATTTTGTACTCACTACAAATTATACATTTGAGAAATTAGATATTTATGTGAGAATAAGGAAATTTTTTTTGTTAAGCAATAAAGAGTCATAGTACCAAGTAAGGTTGGATGTAGATGCATGATATCTTATGTAGTTTTTCCTTTCCCAAAATTTGTTATAGTTTGTGCCTAAGATTATGATGAAAAATAAAAAAGTAATTTTTAACAAAGATACCCAAGAATAAATCATATCTATTATCACATAAAATCTTGGTGTCAAGTTGGGGTTTCAACCTAAAGAATACAAAACCTTAATCTATAATTGATAGCGATTATGAACCAATCATTCAAAGTGTCAATTTTTTCCCTCAAAAGATAACATATGGTGGTAAGGTACTCAAGTAGAAGATCCTTGTGATAATATTTTTAGACTAGCTTTATTCCTTGGATTGGATGATGATAAGCAAGAGGATGGAATATTCCTTGAAATGATATACAATATTCATTATTTTTGCCTACTAGTAAGATACAAATTTATTAGGTGTTATAGTTTCCACACATAAAAAACTTTTAATGATTGAAGGAGATTGCAATACTGAACTTTGGGTTCACAACCTACATGTGCCATTTATTTCTATGGCCTAAATTAATATTGGATTGTTTAAGATCAACAATTTATCTAGATTTATATGTATTTAAATGATCAATGAAGTATGAAAGGGTTACTTCCAATAACCAATTATAACCATAAGATAATGATGCATGGTAATTGAGAAGAATTTGCAATCATTTTGTGGAGTACTTTTTGGATTCAATAAATAATTCAATTACAAATGCTCTTGTGTGAAAATTTCCTATGAATTTTAGAGACTCCATTTGTTGGTGTAATTAATTATTCACTAATTACACTTTAATTAAGATTACTTACGATAATGCATAGATAGTAGTTTTCATTTGAGACACTTAGGAGTTTGCACCTCTATTAGCACATAGTGGAGGATAAATTTCACTTTAGGTGGTGATAGTCGTTATCACATTTCCACTTTATGTGTTGTCTTATGTTACATTATGAGTTGTCATTAGTGTCACACATATAGTCAGTAAAGGAAGAAAGAAGACTAGTCGGTCAACACACTAAGTATAATAACTGAGCAGAGCACAAGGTATAATGACAAGGTAACCAAGCATAGTCTTGACCGAGCACATACACTGAGATAGATGATTACTAAGTACCGAGTATAGTTATAACCGATCATTCATATTTACCAAGCATCAATATTTTACCGAGATAGGAATACAATATATACCATCTAATATAAGAATGACATAGAAGTATGGAATGACATAGAATACAAGGCAAATAGTTTATACCGAGCTAGAAAATGGTTTACACAGATCAAGGTGAAGATTTAATGGAGATGTAATAATTAAATGATGATGATCCTAATGCAATATTATTTTAGGTTATTCATTTGGATCACATATCTAATATTTTATAGATTATTCCATAACCCTAACTAGGTCAAATATTCATGATATAAGAATTGTTAAGATGTCATTTTTACAAGAGAGAACACATGAGAAGTAGCCACCTATAGGAAACATATGAAGATTAGAAAGGGTTGTGATGTTAAGGTTTTGACAGAGCATTCAAGGATTATATTCAGAAGCACACTAGAGGCTACCGAAAAGTATTCAGAGAAGATATTTATCACAACAAGGTGATATTAGTTAAGGGATAATAATATCTGGAATTCAATAAAGTAAGTTGCTACATCTAGATCAAATTTACTGTTACCTTCTAACAAATGTGGTAGACTAAATCTCTTAACAGAGTGGACCTAACAAGTCTTTTTTAAATCTCTTAACCAAGTGTACACTTAACAATGTTTCTTAAATCCTCTAACCATGTAGATATTAACATGTCTCAATTGTTACTCCTAATAGGTTAAGATCATCATAAGTGATCAACTTTATAAGCCTTAACCGACAAAGTTTATTATTGTAGTAGTGAAGCTTTGTGGGTGTCATCCCCACCATAGTTTTTACCTTCTAACAAGGGTTTCTGTGATACCAAAATACTTGTGTATTGTGTATGAAGTTTCATGAATGTTTACATGTTAGATTATAAAGCATTTCTTATTTTCAGTTATGATATGAATAGATGGAAATGTTAATATGATAGTCAGTTAATGAGATAAATTTTCTTAAGGATTAAGATCAAATAGTTTTTAGGGTTACTGATTCACCCTTGATGAACTACAACTGATTGAATACCTGAATGACTTGAAGATCAGTGATTATAGATCACCAAGTATTGAAATGATATGTAAGATAATTAAATCAGTCATTATGTTGTCATTGATGTCAACTAGTTTGACAATACTTATCATGTTAGTTACAAATATCTAAACATCTATAAAGAGGAGAGAAGAGATGAAGAATTGAGCTATCTACATAGAGGAAGATGGATATAACAGATGAGGATAAGGAATACTTTGGGTAACTTATTGATGAGTCTATGACTTCATGTTGTTGACTTGATTATGTTGCATTAATCTATTATGAAAAAGGAAGCAAAATGTACAAGGCAATGTGGTCGGTAAATGAAGTACTTTAGTATACACCAAGCCAGTGTAGTGTATACCAAGTGATAGTATTAACTGAGCTTGTCTTCACCGATGCATTTCTTTGTTAACTGACTATGGATGAAAGTATTAAATGCTTAAGTTTAGCTGACAGAAATTGATGAGCTAGAAATTATTATGATTTCGAGATTGAGGATAAAGTTTGTTATAAGATCCATGGCTAACAAAATTTGGAGAAGATCTAAAGGATGGAATTGAAATGTGTTACTGACACAACCACCGAGGAAGGTTTAAGAGGCAAAATCTATGAAGGAGATTAAGTGGCAAAATCTAATGGTTGATATGAAAATGGTTTATCTGTTTATATAAGAGATATGAGTTTCTTTATTAAAACATTCTGAAAGAAAGAAGATTGTAGATATTTCATGTGAATATAGTTTCATGCATGCCTAATCAGATTGGTTGAAGGAGAAATGAATTGCAGAACAATACCAAGCGTCAGAGAGCTATTACCGAGTGAAAGTAAGTTAAGGAAGTGAATTGATATATTGATCAGAGGATTTTTATGGGCTTAAAATAGATCTGAACATCTGCAAGATACATTGTATTGTAATTAGATCAACTACTATTTCAGTTTAACCATTGATACAAAAAAATCTCTTAACCGAGTGGACTTAACCGTCTTATGTTATGCCCCTATGTCATTCAATGAATGTACATTATTATCCTATCGACCCCATAGTGAATGCTGGTTGAATGATAATTGTTAATCTTAAATCCTCTAACAAGGTCACACCTCACAGTGTGTTTGTAACCTTTAATAGGGTTGGCTCTTCACCGAGCTCACTTCAGAAGAGTGAAAATTATTTTGGGTTACCGGTCCCATGTGGTTTTTCCCTTAACAGGGTTTCCACGTTAAATCATTGTGTTATGTTTTTCTAAGATGATTTCTTTATTATCATACTTTACATACTGCATATTTGATTTGATTGGTAATTACTATGAGTTACTTAACTGGTAATCGGTAAAGGCATAGACAGTTTAAGAGTTTTTGTTACCGAGTTGCAGAATTTGTTGAAATTGTTTTTAAAGTTACATCTTAAGATTTGGGACTATAGGATAACTAATCTAACTAATTCACCCCCCTCTTAGTTATTCTAACAACCCTCCCCTCTCAGTAACTCACCTTTCCATAATCCCAACAATTGGTATCGAATCTAGTTCTATTGTTGAGGAAGTTTAATCACTAAAGAGGAAAGATCTTAGAGATGGAAAGGTATAAGCTTGATATGACGATTGAAAATTATAAATTGGAGATGTAGATTCTCCTGGAATAGCTTAAGAACATCAAGGAAAATTTGAGAGAGTCATTGAAAAAAATAAAGGAATTAGCATTTTGGCATAATGAGACCCAGTATCAAGAAGAAGAGATAGAAGAACTATATGAAGGATCTAGAAGTATATCTAATGCATCTGAAGGAACTATCTTAGATCTGTTTGAAAAGAATCAACACCTTACCAACCAACTAAAAATAATGCAAATTGAACAAGAAACTCAAATGGTAAGAATGATTGAAGTTATGAATAATACAAGACAAGCTAAACAAGAAAGGAACATGGCTATTGAAGATATAAGACAAATGACTGAAAAGTTGGAAGAGAAAGAATTTGAAATACTAAGGCTGACCGAGCATCACTTTAAAATTTCCAATTAGATGGTTGTCATGTGTAAGAACCCCTTTCAGGCTCTTGCTATTGTACTATTTGTTTTGATAGTTTTATAATGTTTTTGTATTTTTGGCAAGGGTTTTTGACATAAAAAGCAAATAACATAATGCTGAAATACTGAATAGAAAATGAACTAATGCTGCCTTAATTAAGTTTCAATGAATCAAACTCATTACAAAAGATAATATTTGATTTATAACAACAAATAAGACTGGATTCAATACACATTAAAAACTTGGGAATTTATTGATGAAAATTGCACTTTCCTAGCATAACTACGTCCCAACATTAAGATGCCTTCTATAGTGTTTTGCTCACACTGGATAAAAGATGGTGTGCTATTTGCAATACCACTTCTCTAAACCTATAAATCAATGCTGCAAATGCTAGAGTAAACCTCTGCTGAAGCACAATAGAAGTCTCTGGATGAAACCTTTGCTAGATATCAAATTCACTAGATATCTCATTGGCTCAAATGATGAACACATAGAAGAACTACATTCTCCAATGGCTGTACTATCAAACCCTTTCTCAGAGCTCAAGAGTTGAAGAAAATTCAATCAATAATGAAAAATGGATGCCCTTTGCTTCTCACGCTAAGCATATATATCCTTCCAAGTCTAAATCGCACCCAAAAAGAAAGAATTGTGATTTAATATTATAAACATTAAATTCATGTTTTATTTAATCATTTAGACTTAGGAAGAAGTCAAATAAATTATTAACAAATTTCCCCCCTTCTCATGACGTTAAGACCCTTAACTTAAGTGATTTTAATATAAAGTTATAATATAAATTTATATTAAATAATTATTCTTCTTTAATACTTAGCCACAAAAAATGTCATAACTCCCATAATAATGTGAATCTGACCAAGCCGTATGAACTGGGAGCTAGTGAAAATATTCTCCATGTGACCATGAGGTATTTCTAAAAATAGTAGGGGTCCATCTCTATAGCTCCAAAATAAGCCTAAAAATAGCCATTTCTTCCCTATACCATAACTGACCCTCTATCCATGTCTACTAACCTACGAGGGTCCATTAATAGGCTAACCACTAGCTAGCATGATGTCACTAGCTTGAAGGGGACATCACAATCCACCCTTCCTAAAATTTCTTGTCCTCAAGCAATCTCAACTCTAGATGCTATAGAATCTCCTTGCTCTCCCATGTAGCATCCTCATGTGGCATATCCTTGCATTTCACCAAATACTCTCTGATAGTGTGCCTCCTCAAATTTCTCCCTGAACTCCAAGATAGCCTTTGGCACTAAAACTAATTTTCCCTCATTATCCAATGGTGGAAGCACTGTGGAAGGAACAATGTGGTGTCCTAATGCCTTTTTGAGGCACGACACATGAAAGACATTATGGATTTTTCTCTCTTTTGGAAAGTCCAACTCATACGCCACCTCCCCAACTCTTCTAATCACTCTAAAAGGCCCATAGTACCGTGGCTTTAGTTTCTCGACCCCACTCCTCTTGAGAGTAGAATGGCGGTAAGGCTGTAGCATCAAATACACCATATCTCCTACCTCAAAAGTTTGCTTAGTTCTCTTCTTATTTGCATACTACTTCTTTTGGTTCTGTGCCTTAGCAATATTCTCCTTGAGAACCTTAAAAATATCTTAACTTTCTTGCAATAAATCTCCAACACTAGGCACATGACTGTCACTTAATAGAAAGTCCATAAAAATAGGTGCCTCATACCCATATAATGCCATAAAAGGGGACATCTATATAGACATGTGGTGAGTGGAATTGTAACAATACTCACAGAGCTATATCCACTTGACCCAAGCCTTCTGCTGCCCTACTATGTAGTTCCTGAGATATCCTTCCACCCATTTGTTGACTATCTTAGTTTTCCCATCTGTTTGAGGGTGGTAACTAGTACTTGGAGTGAGCTTTGTCCCACACAACCTGAACAACTCCTGCCAGAAGTGGCTCATAAACCTACTATCCCTATCACTGACTATGCTCTAAGGTAGGTCGTGTAATCTGAACACCTCATGAAAAAATAATTTTTCCACCTGTGTAGCAGTGTATGTAGCCATGATCGAAAAGAAGTGGGCAAACTTCATGACCCAATCAAAAACTACATATATATAGTCTCTACCTTGATCTCTTGGCAGTCCTATGATGAAGTCCATGGATAAAAACTCCCACTTCCTATCAGGAATTAGAAGTGGTTGTAGCAGACCAGCTGGGTAAGAGTGTTCCTACTTATTTTCTAGTAGGTGGGACACTCTATGACATACTACAACACTTCATCTTTGAGCCCTTTCCATGAGAAGCACTCTCTAATTTTCTGGTAAGTTTTGTAGAACCCAGGATGTCCTGCCATAGGTGAATCATGATAAAATCTCAACACCATCCTCTTCACCTCTGACCTTGGCACCAAATAAATATGCCCTTTGTAAATGATGAGCTCATTCACAAGGGAAAAACCACTGTCTTGAATGGATCCATCAATAAATCCTGTTGCCCACATATCCTTTGCATACTCTGCAAGGATCAAATGTCTCCAGTCCTCTGCTATGTTTGTCATCATGCTCAGGTGAGGTTTCCATGACAAAACATCTACAACTACATTTTGTGTCCCCTTGAAATAGGTGATATCAAAATCATAAGCTCGTAACTTACCCATTTCTATTGCCTGTCATTGAGATCTCCCTATCCTAGGAAATGTTTTAGGCTATTATGATATGTTTTGATGCAAAATTTACTACCCACTATGTACTGCCTAAATTTGGCCAAGGCATGCATTATGGCCAATATTTCCTTATCATATATGCTGAATCTCCTCTCAGGTCCCTTGAGCTTCTTGCTCTCATAAACAATCGGGTTCTTATCCTTCATAAGCACTACTCCAAAACCATCCCCTGATGCATCACAGTGTATCTCAAAAGGCTTTTTGAAATCTGGTAATGCTAATACTGGACAAGAAGTCATCAAATCCTTGAATTTATCAAAACACTCTTATACCTCAGGAGTCCACAAGAAAGCCCCCTTCTTCATCAAATCAGTCAAGGGTGCTGCATGCCTAGAATAACCATTGAAAAACCTCCTATAGAACCCACACAATCCCAAAAATCCTCTCAACTGTGTAAGGTTTCCTGGAGTAGGCCACTCAACAATAGCATGAATCTTCTCTGGATCCATGCATATGCCCTATGCATTGATAATGTGACCCAAATATAGTAACTCTGACAAGCCTAGATCACATTTTGATTCCTTGGCATACACAGACTCTCTACTCAATGTGCTCAATACTGTATCTAAATTCTGTAAGTGTTCATCCCATGTCTTATTGTAAATCAGGATGTCATCAAAGAAAATGAGCACAAACTTCCTCAACTGATGCTAAAACACCCTGTTCATCATAGATTGGAAGGTAGCAGGTATGTTGGTTAACCCAAATGACATAACTACAAACTCAAAATGCCCACAGTGACATTTGAACACTGTCTTCTCTACATCCTTCTCTCTAACCTAGATCTGATGGTAACCTGATCTCAAATCTATTTTGGAGAAGTAACATTCTCCATGAAGCTCATCCAATAACTCATCAATCCATGAGATGGGGTACCTGTTCTTAATTTTCTTCCTATTCAGGACCCTATAGTCAATGCACATCTAGAGCATGCCATCCTTCTTCTTCACCAATACTATAGAAGAAGCAAAAGGAGACTTGCTCGGTTTGATATGGCCCATGGAAAGTAACTCCTTGATAGTTTTCTCTATTTCATCCTTCAATATTTTCGAATGCCCGTATGGTGTGATCATTACGGGCTTAGCACCCTCCTCCAACTCAATAATGTGCTCAATACCTCTATCAAGAGGTCTACCTGATGGAATCTCACTAAAAACCTTGTTGTGCTTAATCCTCAACTCCTGTATGTTGGGATGATATTTTGATTCCTGCTGCCCCTGTGCTGGCATGAGAGTACAACACACTACCCACTCAACCTGATCATGCTTCAACAAGCTCTCCATGCACCTACAAGACATCATCCTGAACTCAGTGTCATAGATGGCCTTCAATATGTGTGTCTTCCCATCCGACTAAAATTTCATCTCCATTTATTTCAAGTCGAGAGTGAATACTCCAATGTCATGGAGCCAAGTCATGGCCAACACTAAATCCATGTCACCCATATCCACCACATAAAAATCTGCCTTGAAGTCAAAATTGTTTATCTTCAAGGGTAAATCTATGATCTTCCTATCGCATTTGAGGACATAGCCATCAACTACCCTCACTCTCAAACCCTCAAACTACTATGTCTGAATCCCACGCCTCTCTACCAACCTAGAATCAATGAAATTATGTGTGGTGCCTATATCTAGAAAAGTGATGACTCGCTACCCAACCAACACTCCTCTCATTCTGAATGACCCCTCCTGTTGTACACTAGTGAGATGGGCCTCCTTAAGTCTTCTCTTAGTCTTCTCTTCTCCTGTGGTTATTTTGTTAAATTTTTCTTCATTAGTGTCTCCCTGTTCTTAATTGAATTCCTCTTGGTCAGATAGCTGGTTTGAATTTTTAGTGTTTGAATCCTCATAAAAAGCCCACATAATCCTATTTTCTTTTTCCTTAGGCCATAGAGGACAATCATGGTCTCTATCATATGGTCCTTTGCAATAGAAACATAACTTCCTTTTCTGCAAATCATTAAGTGTGTCCCTATCAAGTGGTGCAAAAGACTTATCCTTATTTTCAGTTTCAAACCCCATTTGTTCTAGTTTCTTGAAAAATGGTTTGTTGTCCTTACTAGATGAACCCCTTTTGAATGGAATTTGCTTTCTGGAGCTTCATGTTCCATGTCTTTGGCCTTATTCATATCCTTCAAAAAATTTGGAGAATCAAATGCCTTAACCCAACCCATCAGTGGTTCGGTTAATCCTTCACTAAATAAAACTACCGGTCTTTTCTCAGACAAGTCAGGTACCATTACTGCCAATCTTTGGAATTCATTGATAAACTGATCTAGGCTGCTTGTTTGTTTTAACTGAGCCAATTCTCAGAAGTAGATTTCTGGATCCTTCTTGTCAAACCTCTCTACTAGCCTATCTACAAAATCCTAGTAAGAAGTCACTTGGTTATGCTGAAGAGTGATCAATCCATGATACCACTAGTCATGCACCACTCCCTCCAGATGCAATGTGGCATATTTTATTTCCTCTATCTCTGTCATAGGCCTCAAGGCTAAAAATGTGTCAAGCTTATGGATCCAAGCTTGTGTGGTTGACCTCCCACTACCATCAAATGTAGACAACATGAGCTTCCCTGTAGCATGTTTCAACACATTTTTTTGTCGAGGTCTTCTCTCCTATCTCACGGAGTGATAATGTTCCATCCTATGGTTCACAAACCTATCAAAGGTCATCCTCTCTTGAACCTGTGGTGCTAAAAGTTCCCATTCATCATTTACAACCATAAGGTTATCTGCAAATGTCTCCTCACCAGCTTCTTCTACCTGTTCCACATCTGTCTCATCTCTGACAAAGGTAGGGCAAGTAAGCCTATCTACTATCTTAGAATGGGTTCTCCATACTCTAGGAGGGCCAACTCCACTCTAATTATCTTCCTGTTCATGATTCTGCCTGGCCTGTGGAATTATATGTTCCATCATGGCTATAAGTGCTTGTAACATCTGAGCCATTTGTTGCTACCCTCTAGTCATGACTCTAAAGAAGTCTCTCATTTCTTGATCTTCATTATTTTTGTTTACCCTGGGTGGGCTATTAGCCTGCCTTTCACCCATGGCATCCGGTTGCCTGTCTAAAACTTGTTCTCCCTCAAGCAATGCTCTTCTACGCGTATAATACCCGTGAGAACCAAATAATTCCCATTGCATGTAAAATCCCTAACCCTCCAGGATGGCAGGATTTTAGCTCTGATACCACTGTAAGAACCCCTTTTAGGCTCTTGTTGCTGTACTATTTGTTTTGATAGTTTTATAATGTTTTTGTATTTTTGGCAAGGGTTTTTGACATAAAAAGAAAATAACATAACACTGAAATACTGAATAGAAAATGAACTACTACTGCCTTTATTAAGTTTCAATGAATGAAAATCAATACAAAAGATAATATCTGATTTAGTAACAACAAATAAGACTGGATTCAATACACATTAAAAACCTAAGAATTTATTGATGAAAATCACACTTTCCCAGCATAACTGCATCCCAGCATAAAGATACCTTCTGTAGTGTTTTGCTCACACTATATAAAAGATGGCATGTTGTCCACAATCCCACTTCTCTGAACCTATAAATCAATGCTACAAATGTTGGAGTAAACCTCTACTGAAGCATAATAGAAGTCTCTGGATGAAACCTCTACTGGATATCAAACTCATCAGATATCTCACTAGCTCAAATGATGAACACACAGAAGAACTACATTCTCCAATGGCTACACTGTCAAACCCTTTCTCAGAGCTCAAGAGTTGAAGAAAATTCAATCAATAATGAAAATTGGATGCCCTTTGGTTCTCACACTAAGCATATATATCCTTCCAAGTCTAAATCACACCCAAAAAGAAAGAATTGCGATTTCTCTCAAGCAAGTGTGATTTAATGTTATAAACATTAAATTCATGTTTTATTTAATCATTTAGACTTAGGAAGAAGTCAAATAAATTATTAATAAATTTGGCCCCCTTCTCATGACATTAAGACCCTCAACTTAAGTGATTTTAATATAAAGTTATAATATAACTTTATATTAAATAATTATTCTTCTTTAATACTTAGCCACGAAAAATGTCATAACTCCCATAATAATGTGAATTTGACCAAGCCGTCTGAACCAGGAGCTAGTGAAAATATTCTCCATGTGACCATGAGGTATTTCTAAAAATAGCAGGGGTCCATCTCTATAGCTCTAGAATAAGCTTAAAAATAGCCATTTCTTCCTTGTGTCATAACTGACCCTCTATCCATGTCTACTAGCCTACGAGGGTCCACTGATAGGCTAACCACTAGCTAGCATGATGTCACTAGCTTGAAGGGGACATCACATCACGAGTCAAGAAGTCAATCGAATAAACAATGAGCTTGCTAGGAAATTGGAAGACATTGGTGAATTAAGGGAAGAGAATGAAAGAATGAAAAATGAAGTGAAGATGCAACAAAAACAAAATGAAATGATAAATAAAAATGAGGAAAGTACCAAAAGGATAGATGAACTAATAAAGAGTCAGAGAAGACTGGACAACACCACTAGATTAGGTTATACCGAGTAGGGAGAGTCATCAAATCAAGAAGATGAAAAGAATGCCTATGCAAATCCAAGACCAAAGAAGCTCTCATGTTATCATTGTGGAAAACTAGGTCACACAACAAATATCTAAAAAAGTAAAGTGAAAGATACTCCTAACACTTTTTCTAAATTTGATGGTTATTGTTACACTTGCAACGAGTATGGACATCAAGCATATGAGTGTAGATAAAATTTGAACAAGTCACCTTAGAGTCACTATATGGAAAATCACTATCACACTTGCAACAAGCATGGTTATATATCACAAGAATGCAGGGAAAAGATGAAATGAGTTTGGAAACCAAAGAGACAAAAAAATACCTATCAACCAAGGAGACAATGTAATTCTTATACTTGGGATTACAAAACTTGGGTTAGTTGTACAACATGTGGAAGATATGGTCATATTGCAGAAAATTTTATGCGATTACACTGGATAGGTAAATCTAGAAGTTGGAAAAATTCTAGAATGGCATGTCTGCATTGTCACAAGGTTAGTCACTTAGGTAAAGATTGTAGGGGCTGAGCACCAGAACCAAATGCTGATATGAATGAGAACACCATTGATGGAATTAGAAGATAAATGAGTCAAATGTGGAGAAGATCAATTGAAGATAATGCAGGAACAAGCACAATAGTCAGTGACACCTCATCCTTTTGATTAGGTGATTTCACCACTTCTACCTAAGAAAATCAAGTAAGTATGGGAATTGAATTTTAATCAGTTATATCTTACAACTGTTCCTTATATCTATTACATGAATACCATATCTGCATGAATAAAGATGCACTAGGTTGTCATATGTTTTGATCTTGAAATGAGTAAAGTCAGTAAATCTTTACCGAGTAAGAGGTTGTTAGTCGATAAAAATGGTAAGGTTAACTGATTTGCATAGTCAACTGAGCACTGGTAGTGTTAACCGAACAAGAAGATATCACTGAAGGAGACCTTGATGATGAAGACATCACTAATGCTATTGAGAATAAAGATGAAGAACAAACTATTAAGGTAGCTAGTGTAGTAATACTGGGTAACTTACCAATTTTGGTTCAAGCCATTGATATTTCTACCACAGAGCATCTCGAGGAAACAACACTTGAGCAACCAGTGGATACAAAAGAAGACAAGGGTGAATAAGGAGAAAAAGAGAACACCGAGATTGCAAACAAAGAGGCAGAAGTAAAAGACACTGAAAATGAACCTAATGTAGATGATTCTACTACTGGAACAAGGACAGAAGCCTTAGGACCTCACACTGAGGGAATTGTTAAGGGGAAAGACAAACAAGAAAGTGTATCAATAGAGAAACAAATGTCAAATCCAGAGAAAAATGCTCTAGTTCCTTATGGTTAATCACTGACCTCTAGTAAAAAAGAAAAGAAGAAGAAACATGGAAAAGGTCCAGTAACACTTGAAGAAGTGATATAAATACCATCATGTGACCCTAGAACTTTGGATCCTAAAGCTCTCAGAAGGTATGGAGAACTTTGCACCACAAAATCATCTCTGCTGAAGCTGAGACAAGAAAGAAAGCATAAATGGGTGCTAGAGGATGTCAAAGAAATATTGATGTAAGTTGTACCTGATGTCAATGTTGATGAGTCTTCTCCCATCATTGACCAACTTGTAGTACTTACTGGGCACATCAATTCTCCCACTATCGATGCAGAAAAGAAAATTAAAGAAAGAGCAGAATCAAAGATGCAATACAAGATAACATAAAAGATCAGCCAAGCATTCGCCATTCACAAAGTGAAGTTGTCTGAGACTGTAAGTAAAATTAAAGGACTTATTAAGTAGATATCACTATTTTGAAGAAACTTTGCACTATAGATTCCTTTACTATAGAGATACATGAAAAATTGAAGAAACTAGATGATGATATGCAAAAGAGTGCAAAAAGCTTGATCACATAACCCCATGCATTCAAATTGAATTATGCTAAAGTTAGACATATACATGGGTTAAGGAATGAATTGAGAAGAGAAGAAGAAAAGATCAAATATCAAACAACTGAGCTATAGGCTGAGTTGTTATGACACATAGAGGTGATACAACAACATGTAAAGAAAGCCAAGGACTTAGTTTCCACCCCCGAGTGATCAGTGGTAGATCACATTTTTGACATACATGCCCAAGCCGGTCTAGAGAATATTGCACTAGAGAGTCTGAAAGAGGAATGAGAAAACCTCTTGCCAAACCTAAAGAAAACCCATTAGAATAATTTTGATAAGTTGTAAGTATACATTTTTGGCATTATTACCAAAAAAAGGGGGAAAAATATATGCATATAGTATGTATACTGAGGCACATAGTCATGGGGAGTCTACAAATTTTGAAGTATACAAGTTTTGAAATTTTGATTATGGCATACATATGCATTTTTGTCAATAATGTCAAAGGGGGAGAATGTTACATTATGAGTTGTCATTAGTGTTAGACATATAGTCAGTAAAGGAAGAAAATAGACTAATCGGTCAACACACTAAGTATAATAACTGAGCAGAGCACAAGGAAAAATGATAAGGTAACTAAGCACAGTCTTGAGCAAGCACATAGACCAAGCCAGATATAATCGAGCATCGAGTACAATTATACCAAGCACCGAGTATAGTTATAACCGAGCATTCATATTTATCGAGCATTAGTATTTTACTGAGACAAGAATACAATATATACCGAGTAATACAAGAATGACATAGAAGTATGGAATGACACAGATTACAAGGAAAATGGTTTAAACTGAGCTAGAAAATAGTTTACATAGATCAAGGTGAAGATTTAATGGAGATGCAATAATTAAATGTTGATGATCCTAATGCAATATTATTTTAGGTTATTCATTTGGATCATAGATCTAATATTTTCTAGATTATTCCATAACCCTAATTAGGTCAAATCTTCATGATATAAGAATTGTTAAGATATCATTTTTACAAGAGAGAACACATGAGAAGTAGCCACCTACATGAAACATATGAAGATCAGACAAGGTTGTGATGTTAAGGTTTTAATAAAACATTCAAGGATTATATTCAGAAGCACACTAGAGGCTATCATGAAGTATTCAGAGAAGATATCTATCACAACAAGGTGATATCAGTTAAGGGATAATCATATTTGAAATTCAACAAAGTAAGTTTCTACATCCATATCAAATTTACTATTACTTTCTAAAAAATGTGGCAGACTAAATCTCTCAACATAGTAGACCTAACAAGTCTTTTGTAAATCTCTTAACCGAGTGTACACTTAATAATGTTTCTTAAATCCTCTAACTAGGTAGATATTAATAGGTCTCAATTGTTACTCCTAATAGGGTAAGATCATCAAAAGTGATCATCTTTGTAAGCCTTAACCGACAAACTTTATTATTGTAGTAGTGAAGCTTTGTGGGTGTCATCCCCACTAATGCAGGAGCATCCTAGGGTAGTTGGAAATATTGTATGTTGGAGTGTTTCTGTGTTCCTCGGTTGCAGCTTTGACCAAGGGGATCAATCATTGAAGGAGATTGGTCATTGAAGGAACTCGGTAAACTTTGGCACCCGATAGAACCTGTGCTTGGTGATGCTTGTGGTGCTTAGTCGACGTGCTGCTCAGTGATGCCTAGCTTGTTCAGTTGTTTTTACTAGTGCTCGGTAGTTTGGCTTAACCACTAGAGTTCTTGGAGATTTGGTTGGCCAACTTGATGTATTTAATGTTGGTAGATTTTGTTGCATTCTCCTAGGTAGATCTAGAGGCCGACATGGAGAATTAATTGTTTGTAAGGCTATTTGAGAGCCGACTGATGTTGTATTTAATAATTGTTTGTTTAGGAGATGACTTGGGCTTAGGAGTTAATTGTTTCTTCCAGCTGACTTGTGGTTGAAGAAATGTATTTAAGGAAGGTTTGGGTAGTTATTTAAGGGGGTGTCAAAAAATGATTTTAGAGATTGGATTCTGTGAGATCTTGAAGATCAGATTGTTTGTCTGATATTTGTAAAAGTAGAGCTAGTGGTTTGCATGCTTGGAGACAAGGAGATTTCTTGGTGTCTTGTGAGCTCAAGTTTAGATCTGCCTTAGTGTTTCTACCAGTTGCTGATGTGTCACAAAGATGGACTAGTTGAAAGATGTTAGAATTACTACTGTAATTGATTGTATTTGGCCCTAACCTAAAAGGCCTTACAACTGGGCATGTTGAATGAAATTCTATTTGAGAATTATCTTATTCTGTTTCCACTATATTGTTGTTGCTAGTGTAGATTGGACTGTCCATTTTGGGATTTTCCATATTGCACTATGTCAGGTGGTATCAGAGCTTAAAGTTCTTGAGTGTGTAAACAAATTGCCAAGTTGAGGTAGTTTGCACCAGGACCTTGCGTTGGTGAGTTGTTGCCTTGGGTTTTCGAATATCTTGAAGATGCCTCTAAGAAGATTGGACCCTAGGGTGATTGCAGATCTCTCTAATGTTGTGGAAGAAAATATCTCTGAGAAGGTCAGATCTAAGATGGAATTGATGAAGAATGACATGATTGCTGAGATCATGAGGGCTATTGCTAGTATGCTAAGGAATCTTAGTACTAAAGATGGCTATGAGGAAGCTACTGAAGATTTTGAAGCTGCTAGATCTAGTGGAGATGATAGAACTGATTAGAGGGACAGATCTAGTGAAGATATAACTGATTATAGGGACAGATCTAGTGAAGATAGAACTGGTCAGATGCATAGATTTGGAGCTTGGTTAAGTACTAGTTACCGAATGGAAGTTTCTAATTTGTCTGGTACTTTAAGACCCAAGGACTTGATTGATTGGATTGGTGAGTTAGAAGACTTCTTTGAGCTTGAATAAATTGAAGATCCTCTTAGAGTAAGATTGGCACAAACTAAGTTGAAAGGACATGCTAATCTTTGGTGGAAGGAATTGCAGAGGGAAAGAGAATACGAAGGTGAAATGAAGATTAATCATTAGAGGCTGATGGTGGAAAAATTGAAAGCTAAGTTCATACTTGCCAACTATGAACTTGAGTTGTTTAATAAATTGCAGAACTTGAACAAAAAGATTTGACTATGGAAGACTATACCGAGGAGTTCTATAAGTTGACTATTCGGTCTGGACACATAGAAATTGGTAAGGAAAAGGTAGCTTGGTATGTGAATAGTTTGAGATTCAATATTCAAGATGAGATTGGTATGCTAAATATTGATTCAGTTGAGGATGCTTATCAGTATGCTCTGAAGGTAGAAGATAAGTTGAAGAGGAGACAACATGGTAATTCTCGAGGGAAGTAGAAACAAGATCACTCGGTGAAGGGCAAACTGACTATTGAAGATGAACCAAAACCTGTTGAGCCAAGAAAGAGGACATGTAAGGTTGTCTTTAAGGGTACTTGTTATAATTGTGGTGAATAGGGACATAGATGTTTTGAATGTTTGCATAAGAAGATTAGTAATAGAAGGAATGCTATGGTGAATGAGAACACACTAAATGAACTTGAGGTAGAGTCAAAAAACTTTTTGGTTCAAAAAACATTTCTTGATACTAAGGTAGAACCTTGTCAGAGGAGTAATTTGTTCATAACCCGGTGCAAGTCAGGAGGTAAAATCTATGATGTGATTGTAGATAGTGGTAGTACTGGTAACCTTGTAGCTAAGGAGATGGTTCAAAAACTTGGTTTGAAGAGAGTGAGACATCCTTGTCCTTATAGGATTGGTTGGCTGCAAGATGTTCATGCTTTGGAAGTAAGGGAACAATGTCTTGTTGATTTCCATATTGGCCAGTATAAGGATCAAGTGTTGTATGATATTGTGGACATGAGTAGTTGTCACATATTTATTGGTAGACCTTGGTAGTATGATTGTAGGGCTGTGCATGATTGTGTAAATAATGTGTTTTCTATTGAGAAGAATGGCAAGAAGTTTTCCTTGATGCCTTTGTAGGATATAATACTTGATAGGAGGAACTTGAGCTTTGGGATCCAAGTTGAGTTGAAGGATCCTGAAAGGATTGGAGATCAGTATGGAGAAAAAACTTGTGGATTGTCGAGGAAAGACTTGAAAAGATAGAGAAAGCAGAAGTGGAAGAATGTGCAAGTTGAAGACTTGGAAGACATGTATGTGAAGAACCAGTTCAGGGTTTATGTGTTGAATCTCAAAAGATGTGCTTCCAGCCATTGAGAACATCTTTTTGCACCTAGAGTGTCTGATGCAGGAGCATCCTAGGGTAGTTGGCAATCCTGTATGTTGGAGTGTTTCTGTGTTACTCGGTTGCATCTTTGATCGAGGGGCTTGGTCATTGAAGGAGCTCGGTCACTAAAGGAATTTGGTAAACTCTGGTGCTTGGTAAAACTTGTGCTCAATGATGCTTGTGGTGCTTAGTTAATGTGCTAATCAGTGATGCCTAGCTTGTTCGGTTGTTTTTATTGGTGCTCGGTAGTTTGGCTTACCGACTGGAGTTCTTGGAGATTTGGTTGGCTGAATTGATGTATTTAATGTTGGTAGCTTGTGTTGCATTCTCCTAGGTAGATCTAGAGGCTGACATGGAGAATGAATTATTTGTAAGGATATTTGAGAGCTGAGTAATGTTGCATTTAATATTTGTTTGTTTAGGAGCTGACTTGGGCTTAGGAGTTAATTGTTTCTTCTAGCCAACTTGTGGTTGAAGAAATGTATTTAAGGAAGGTTTGGGTAGTTGTTTAAGGGGGAGTCAGAAAAGGATTTTAGAGATTGGATCTTGCGAGATCTTGAAGATTAGATTGTTTGCCTGATATTTGTAAAAACATAGCTAGTGGTTTTCATGCTTGGAGACAAGGAGATTTTTTGGTGGCTTGCGAGATCAAGTTTAGATATGCCTTAGTGTTTTTACCAGTTGTTGATGTGTCACAAAGCTGGAATAGTTGAAAGATGGTAGAATTTCTATTGTAATTGATTGCATTATCTTGTTGTGTTTCCACTATATTATTGTTGCTAGTGTAGATTGGACTATCTATTTTGGGATTTTCCATGTTACACTGCATCACCCACCATAGTTTTTACCTTCTAACAAGGGTTTCTATGATACCAAAATGCTTGTGTATTGTGTATGAAGTTTTATGAATGTTTACATGTTAGATTAGAAAATATTTCTTAGTTTCAGTTATGTTATGAATGGATGGAAATATTAATATGACAGTCGGTTAATGTGATACATTGTCTTAAGGATTAAGATCAAATTTTTTTTAGGGTTATTGATTCACCACTCCCCTCTCAGTAACTCACCTTTCCATAATCCAAAAACTCTTCACCTTTAGTGCGCTTATCACTTATCATCCTCACATTGTTGCACATACTTCATTGCACAATTAAGGATGATCCACCTTTGGTGGACATGTGCTTCCACCTTAAGTGGGTGATAAGTTATCTTCTCATTATCATGGTCTCTTATTGCCTTTCCTATTTACACAAACACTTCTACATTGTACTTATCCATTATCACTTGATTATCTTATGTACTATAGTTCAATTATTGCATATTGATGAGAATTCAATTTATTCTTCACTATCCCGTCTCTCTTTTTATTGTGCTACACATTAGCCTCTAGATATTGTGTTGCTTTTATTTCTATTGGAAAATTCTTACATGGTATCAGAGCCAATATAACACCCTTGAATATTTATCTTGGAGAGACCTTGTTGAGTTTGGAGGAAGACACATTTGCAGATCTAAAGAATAATGTTCTTTAGGAGAATCCATCACCAAATATGACCTCACCATTATGACTAGGATGCTGTTTTGATAAATTTTGACTATACATTTGTTCATATTTGTTCATATTTGTTTTTGAGGTAAAACATTTTTGCAAATGATTTGTATAGTCCAATACAATTTTATTTAAAAAATTAATTCTACATATTTTAAATTTTTTCTTACATGGTATCACAACCATTAGAGCATCCTTGAATAGTCATCTTGGAGAGATATTGGTGCGTTTAGAGGAAGGCACATTTGCAGGTCTAAAGACCAACATTCTTTAGGAGTGTTCCTTGCCAAATCTAACCTCACCATTATGTCTAGGAGGCTATTTTGGTAAATTTTAACTATAAATTTGCTCATATTTGGTAAAAGTTATTTTTGAGGTAATTTTTTTTGCAAACGATTTGCATAGTCTGGTACAATATTATTTAAAAAATCAATTTTGTACATTTTAAATTTTTTTTGAGTCTTTTTTAAAAGATATTTTTTTGGCAAAAAGAAATTTGTTTTAGGGTCTCCCTGTGACCCTTTTGTTTGTTAGATTTATTAGAGGTTGCAAAGAATCTTCTATGAGATCCATACATAGTTGGATATTTATAACATCGAATCAGACAATAGTACATGTCAATGAAGGCCAAATAACTCCCAACATCTTGCGTGAACCTAGGCCTATTGGCTTCACCACACAACCAAGGGATATTTAATTGTTGTTCGAGTGATCATGAATAAAAATAGAAAAAAATGCTACTTCTACATGCATGTGGGAATAATTTATTAGTCCCAAGAAAAAAGTAATTACGTGACATCCTAAAACTAGACCGCACAATGAATATAGATTGCACAACATGACTCTACATGACTACAAAACATGTCAGAGCCTTGACACATTAGTGTATTGCCTCAACCATTAAACCAAACTACCAAGTCATCGTACACATCAACAATCATTATTCTACATAATCAAACATGTCGACGGTGATGTTGGCAACACATCAACGCCATGCCAACATACAAAGGTGACATAATCTATTAGTATGATTAATTTGATGTTTATTTAGCTGTCATTTATGTGCTACCTGGATTTTATGTGACAACCATATGACGGCCAAACTTAGGCTATTACTATGATGACATCATTAGTTTAAAATTTTTGGACCCCTCACCAATTGAGTTTTTAGATTTTGAGTCCAACTTTGGAGGTTCATAACTTGGTCTATTTGAGGCCTTTTTTCAAGAATTTGTTGTTGATTTGGGGTAGAAAATCATGAACTTTGTAGTGGTGGTGTTATTTTCTTATTTTGGTGCATAGATTTACTAGAAATATTAGTTTTTGGTGATTTTACCTATCCAATCCTCAAATATGCAACTTTCGGGGCTCTGTTCAGGCTCATACAAACATATTTTGAGGTGCCATTTTTTTGGAAATGTATATTTTTTGTCCAATTCATTATTTTGCTATCAGTTTATAGCCATTGTAGGTAAAAATATTGCTTTATTGGCCATTTATGATGATTATAATGCTAGGATTTCAGTTGGATATTTAGCAATACTGATTTGAGTCTGATTTGGCCTCATCAAGGCAATTGTAATCATCAAATTTTGAAGTCCAATTTTCACTTGTTTGGCAAGTGACAATTGTACACACACTATATGGGGAAGGGGTTCTTAAATCAATTGAATTTTTTTTTTTTTTTTTTTTTGGGGGGGGGGGTGTCTTGTGTATTGTGCCTTTCTTTCTCTCTTGTTTTCTTTCATTTTTGCATCATGGGTTCTCCTAAATTTCCACTTTTAACTCCACATATATGCTCCTTAAAAAATTGATGCATGGAGTAAGTTGATGGAACTGTTACTACACCAACTGATCCTAAAACTC
The DNA here is from genome assembly GCA_027943335.1 of Chamaecyparis obtusa. NCBI lineage: Eukaryota > Viridiplantae > Streptophyta > Pinopsida > Cupressales > Cupressaceae > Chamaecyparis > Chamaecyparis obtusa. Next base: position 741,786 of record BSBK01002440.1, on the reverse strand, counting down.
ATACTAATGCTTAATTATAATGGATCAATAAAAATACTATGGATCTTGGAACTTTGAACAAGTATGTATAAACAGATCTCATCGTTTATATTGAAAAATGTACCTTAGTCAAAGAGGCTTGGGACAAATTTGGTGAATTGTATGATCATGTTGATGAGGCTAGGGGATAAAATCTTAACATAGATCTCAAAAATTTGGATCCCAAGGAATTCAATACAATCTAAGATTACGTAACTAAAGATACAAATCTTACAACCAAACTCAAGGATTATGGCATGGACAAAAAGGACGCGCAACTGATTTATAATTTTTTGGACAAACTTCCATCAAAGTATGTAACATTTGTTTCTAGCTTCCAAAACCATAAGTTGACTATGGGTGCTTCATACACTATGCCCACATTTGATGCCTTCACAAAGATGTTGATGTTAGAGAAATCAAGATTGATGAGCATGGGGATTGAAGTCTTCAAGGTCCAAGGCTATTGTGGCTAATCAAGGGAATCAAGGAAAGGGTTCCTATAATAAGCATAAATAGTGGAAGCCAATGATATAACAAGAGAAAGCACAATCAACCTCCTCACAATAAGGAAATTCTTCATGTTCCAACAAGAAGGGAAACTTGTTTAGGAAGGAGAGACCACCTTGTGCATATTGCAAGAAAAGTGGTCATGATGAGCATCATTGCCACACTAAGAAAATTGATGAGTTGACAACCATTATAAAGAGGAATAAAACTGATTTTCCAAATGACTACAATAAGAAGGATTCCCCACCTTCCACTTTCTCACACTCAAAAGGAAAAGGGAAATAATATGTGGCAACTACAATTTCTCCATAGGAACAAATGCTTGACTCAGGTGCCACTCAACACATTTGTTTTGAGAAATTTTATTCATTGGAGCCATCTAAGGCACCCCATATTCTCATATGAGATGATACTCAAATGGAAGTTGAAGGAAAAGGTTTGGTAGCAAGGATGATGGACCATTTGAGGATGTTCTCTATGTTCATAGCTTAAGCACCAATTTAATTTCAATTAACCAAATCTATTACAATGGAGATGAAATAAAAGTTGTGTTTCTACCCAATTCAGTAGTGGTAAAATAACTTAAGGATGATGCTTTTTTTGTAGCAAAAAAAGAAAATTATAAGACAAGGCTTTACTCATTCTGCCACTTTGTGCCTAATTCTCCTTTCATTTCCTTTCTTAGTCACTAAAATTTAGAAAGAAAGTTATGGCATTATCAATTTTGACATCTCAATTACCTCTATCTTTAATAGCTTAGCTCAAAGCATAGGGTCATAGGTCTACCTCCTATCACCTCTTTAGATGGTGTATGTTTAGCATGTTATTTGGGAAATAATTCAATGGATAATTTTAAAAAATAAAATTCATGGAGAGATTTAGAAGTTCTTCAACTAGCTCACAGTGATGTAGTAGGCCCATTTACAGTGCCATCATTTTGCAAGGATCGCATGTTGGCAAGTTTGGATGTGTTGTCATTGATGTCAACACATTTATTAAGAAGTTTTTCCTGAGGAACAATATGTTTAGAGGTATGGTTACCGAGGATGAGGATTAAAAAACCTCATGATATGATTTAGAGGTTGTCTACTAGGTCCATGTCAATTTTTAGGTGTTGACATGATGATTTGAGTAAGTAAAGAGACCACATATGGTGGCTGGCTACTTTACTATATGCAGGTGTAACAAAATTTTATAGATTGGATTCACATGTGTACATAGGTTGATATCTTTGGTCATGAAGAAAAGAATTTGTTTAATACATGTTTATGTGTCCTTCATTCAAGCGGTTTGTGACTCTGAAGGTCTACAAGGCATTTCCAAGTGTTACAGAGGAAGGCGATAATGGTCTTGAGGATTAGCATAAAATGTTGGAAAATCCATTAGTTTAGATGGATTTGATTATTTTATTTAGCTTCATGATGCCTAAGGATATTATTGGATTATGTTCCCGATGATTTTGTATTCTACATCAATCAAGGTGATGATATTTGAAGGGAATTTCAAGTTGGTGATAAGTTTTCTTATGTTCTTGGCTGACTTGATTAGTAAAACATTTTGTGGGAGATCGATAAAATATTTTGTGGAAGAGTTATGATATCAATGTGATTAAGAAGGATCTAAGTTATGTTTAGCTTAAATTCATTGATCAACATAATTGATTTTTGGTGTGGTGAGATAAAAATTAAAAGTCAAGTTTTTGCTGAATTGTTCCTGATAAAAGGTTGATGAATTAGGGCAAAAAGTGTGGATGCGCAAGAGAAGGATTGATTGTAGATGAAATAGATTACTTGTGAAGTAGTTGTGAAAATATATTGAGGGTTGAATTTCTCATTTGAATGAGTTAGAGATAATTGTAATAAGAGATTTGATTGTACTTCATTGGAACTAACCAAGGCATAGTTAGATGCTAATATATAGTTAAAAAATCTATTAGATTGTTGTTTGATTTGTGTTTGTAAGACAATGAGTCTTATAGAGGGTTTATCCATTTTTTAATTGAGAAATGAGCTCTAGGAAGTGTGTCTGAATGCATGTGAATTCTATAGTTGTAATAAGCCTATAGTTCTAACAAAGTATTAGTCTTATTGTGTGTTCAAGCCCAACCATGGTTTTCACCCTAATTTGGGTTTCCAAAATAAAAATCCTTGGGTTATGTATTGTGGATGTTTTCGAATTTTTGCTTACTTGCTTTTTTCATTATAAATTAGACATAAGGGTTTCAAGGCCTAAGTGTTTAAGGCTTTAGAAGAGTTAGAGTTTTTGGAGCAACTGATTCACCCCCCTCCCCCCTCTCAGTTGCTTGTTGACTTATTTAATGCAATTTGTATCAAAGCTTGGTCCCTTGAAGGAAGTTTAATAACTTGATGGAGATATTAAGATGGCAAAATAAAAGAAGGATAGTCCAAGGTTCGATGGATCCAATTACACTTTGTGGAAGAACCGCATGATAGTTCATCTCAAATGCATTGATGAGGATTGTTGGAGGATTACCAAGAAATCTTATAATCTTATCATAAACCCTACTACTCCTCAAGAGATTTTAGATGCCAAAGAAAATATCAGAGGAAAGGAAGGCTTGTTGAGCACATTGTCTGATGCTTAAATGACCAATTGTTAGAAAGTAAAGTCCACCAAGATAACTGAGAGGGGGGGGGGGTGAATCAGTTATCAGAAAAATACAAATTTTATCAACTTCAATATATTTTAACCATGTAAGCAATGTAATCAACAACCATAGAAAGATAAACATACACAATAACATAATAACACAAGATATGTTAACTAGGGAACCTCTTGATCAAAGAGAAAACCTCGGTGGGAATGATGCCCAAAAAAGATGCACTACTATGAAAGTTCCTTGTGAGAGGATGGAATCTGTTAGGAGTCTTATGAAATACATTCAGTACATATGAGTCCCTTTTAGGAGACTTTGAATCCTTACTAAAAGATTCTGACTCTGTTAGGAGTTATGGAAGATAGAAGGACCCACTGCCCAAACAACTTTAGGTGTAAGATCATTGAGGACACTATCCAAATGATCTTTGTATTACTCAAAAAAATAATACCAAAAGATTATTGATCTCAAAAACTTGATACTCCTTCTCTGACTATGCCAAACTGCACCAATTGCTTCATCAGATCTCAATACCAGATCTCTATACTTCGCATATCCTCTTCCAACAAGTATTGCACAATTCCGCAATTCAATTTCAAATACAATACACAACTATGTATTACAATAAGGAAAACATTCCTTCCTTTATACCACACTCAAATAATTACAAATGACTCGACATACAAATGACAAAATAAAATCTTCCACACGTTACACAAAAGTTACACAAAACTGTCAGCTTCCAATTAAGATAATTCTTCACTCGTGTGACCTCAAACCTTGCACTCACATCCACATCACTATCACCATGTCTTCAACTACCTCATAATTGTGCATGATTAGATTCAATCTTGATTAGGAGATATCATCCGATTTCCACAAACCGCTACTCAGGAACACTGCTTGAATACTGCTTCCACTGATATACTCATAACTTCCATGAATAAATGAATTTCTATACACACTCTTAACCATGATCTTATAGAACATCATAGAGTAATTCCCCAACTTCTCATAGCTAGATCTTTAATATCCCATGTGCGCTAACTCAAACATTGTCTTCTTCTCTGCTAATCTTCAGTAGATCACTATGTTGACATAAATGACAATCACAGTCATGAATGCAAAAACAACTGCTATAGAATGGCTATGAATACTCCCCCATAGGATATATTCAAAATTCATTCCTAAAAATCTCCCCTATTGGCATTGATGGCAACATAGATGAAAAAACATCCAAGTTCCATGAATACCAACATTGCAACACTACTGCTCTGAAAATACTTTCAAATCTTCTTCATCAATCAAATCTTGCTTTGTTTTCCTATTCAATTCTCTCCGATAGATGGTTTTTCATGTATACTTCTCCCCCATTGACATCAATGATAGATGTTTCATCATTATGTCAACAACAACTTCAATGTCAAAAGACACTTTTCAAAAAATACATTCACTAGAGTCCTCATGACTCAGCTTAGATACACATACTCCCCCATAGAGGAAGTACCACCATCTAGTCCAGAAGAAAGATAGGGCTCATATACCACTGGATGGATGCAACAATTTGCATCACTTCTCAAAAGTAGGCTGGGGCATAACCCCAAGCATACCTCTCAAATACTCAAATGTATCCTTAGGCAAAGGTTTTGTAAATATATCTACAATCTACTCTTTTGTACTTATATACTCAAGTCTAACTTCTTTTTTTGCCACTTTCTCTCTCACTACATGATACATTATTTCTATATGCTTTGTCTTAGAATGTAGTACAAGATTCTTAGACATACTGAATGTGCTGGTGTTATCACAATGTATAAAAAAAGGCTCAACAAATTTTATTCCAATATCCTTTAGCATTTGCTTCATCCAAATTATCTGATTACAATTGTTTGCTACTACCACATACTCTACTTCTGCTATGCTCTGTGAAATACAGTTCTACTTCTTGCTTAGCCAAGAAACTAATCTTCCTCCAAGGAAAAATGCTCCACCACTCATTTTCTTTTTGTCATCAATACTACCTCCCCAATATGCATTTATATATGCACATAGGGTAAAATCATCAGATTTTTCATACCACAATCCATATTCAATTGTGCCTCTTAAGTACCTCAGTATCCTTTTTACTACTACATAATGTGATTCTCTGGGTTCAGCTTGAAATCTTTCTACAATTCCAACTACATGTGATATATTAGGTCTTGTATGAGTTAAATATTGCAATCCTCCAATCATAGATCTGTACTTTTTTTGTTCCACTGCAGGAGTCTCATCTGTGCTAGATAACTTGTGTTCGATTACCATAGGTGTTCCAACTGGTTTACAGTTCTCCATTCAAATCTCTTCAACAAGTCATTCAAGTACTTTGTCTAACTTACAAAGATTCCATCACTATTCTGTGTTATCTGCAATCCTAAAAAATATTTCATCTCACTAATCATACTCATTTCAAATTCAATCTTCATTTCATCTGCAAATTTATCACTAGCTTCATCTTCTCCTCCAAAGATAATATCATCAACAAAAATAACTACAACCAACAAACCATTTTTGATTTCTTTTATGTACAGGTTGCTATCTGCAGTACCTTTAGTAAATCCTAATTTTATCAAATACTTATCAAGTCTTGCATACCAAGTTCTAGGTGCTTGTTTTAGTCCATATAAAGCTTTCTTCAATTTACATACCATATCTCCTTCTTTAGTTAAAGGAAAACCTTCAGGCTGCTCAATGTAGACTTCTTCTTCCAATTCTCCATTTAGAAATGCTGACTTCACATCCATCCGATACACTTTGAATTTCTTATAAGTTGCATAAGCCAAAAACATTCTTACTGCTTCAATTCTTGCTACTAGTGCAAAAGTTTCTTCATAGCCAATTCTTTCTTGCTGTGAGTATCCTTTACATACCAATCTTTCTTTGTTCCTTACAACTTCTCCTTGTTCATTCATCTTGTTTTTGAATACCCATTTAGTTCCTATAACATTCTTATCTTTAGGCCTAGGGACCAATTCCCAAGTCTTGTTCTTTTCAATCTATTCTAGTTCTTCTTTCATATCTTTAATCCAATGTTCATCTTCATAGGCTTCACTAGTAGATTTAGATTCAATTTGAGAAATCAAACACAATTGTTCTTGTACCTTATTTCATGTCAAAAATCCTCTGTCTATGCTTCCAATAATTTGCTCAACATGATGATTTCTTGATAGATTCTTGTTAGGTGTCACTGTCTCAGATCTTGTTTTTTCTATAAGTTCTTCAATGATTTATTCACTGTAGCTTTGATTCAACAAATCACTATCATTTTCATAGAATAATTCTGCTTTCTTTGGATTAGATCTAGGATGAGTTCCTTCATCTGATTCATAATCAAGCATTCTTTCCTGAATTTTGAACTTTTCATCAACTTTAACATTTGTGCTCTCAACAATAGTCTTCGTTATTTTATTATAACATCTATAAGCTTTGCTCTTCAATGAATATCCAAGAAATACACCTTCATCACTTCTAGGATCAAACTTTCCAATGTCATCATCTCTCTTAATATAACATTTTCTTCCAAAAATTCTAAAATACTTAATTGATGGTGCATTTCCAAACCATAATTCATAGGGTGTCTTGTCTGTATCTACTCTAATTTGTACTCTGTTCATTGTATACACTGCTTCTCTCCATAATATCTTCGCCAAATCATTCTCAAATAACATAGCTCTTGCTTCTTTAGTCACTGATCTATTCCTTCTTTCTACAATACCATTTTGTTCACATGTCCTAGGGGCTGAAAAACTATCTCTTAATACCATTCACTTCACAAAAAAATGTTAAATTCTTTTAAAGTAAATTCTCCACCTCTATCCGATCTCAAATATTTAATCTTCATTCTAGATTCATTCTCAACTTTATTCTTAATAATCTTAAACTTATCAAATGCTTCAAAATTTTCTTTAAGAAATGTAATCCACATCATTCTTGTAAAATCATCAACAAGAATCATAAAATACCTTTCTCCATAAAATCCTCTAGTCCTTGTGGGATTGCTTAGATCTGTATGAACAATTTCTAACTTCTCTGTTGTTGTAAAATTCTTGTTGGGAAATAAGCTTCCCTTCTATTTAGCCATCACACATTCCTTGCAAATCATGTTAGTAGGCTTCATAATTTTAGGCAAATCTCTTACTGCAAGAGTAGTACTTACTTCACAATGGTATTAAAGTTTATATGACAAAATCTTCTATGCCATAACCAACTGTCATCAATCTTAGTAATCAAGCATGTCATCTCAGTAGGATTCAATTGAAATACATTACCTCTAGTTCTTGATCCAGTACCAATCAAATTTCCATCCTTGTCTTTGATTACACAAGTTTTCTCAGTAAACCAAACTTGATATCCCTTATCAACTAGTTGTCCAACACTCAAAAGATTATGTTTCAAACCATCCACAAGGTAAACATCATCAGTATTAGTCTTTCCATCAAGAGTAATAGATCCTATAAATTTTATCAAATAAGATGCATTGTTTCCAACTCTAACAACTCCTCCATCATAATTGTTAAATTTTATGAAATTTTTCATATCTCCAGTCATATGATGTGAACAACCACTATCTATAATCCAATCATATTTCTTTTCTACTTGAGAAACTAAGGCTTTTTCTTCCTTGACTTCTGTTTTAGGATTTTCTTCTTTTATTGCTACAAATCCGATATCATCATTCTCAGTATCACTTCCACTTAAATATTTCTCCAAACTAGCTTCAAGTTCTTCATCATTAGCATAATAACATTCTTCAGATCTTCTAGGTTTAAAGTTGTTTCTATACTTCTTAACTCTCTTAGGACATTTAGATGCAAAATGACCAAATTATTGACAAGTCCAACATTTAAAATTTTTCTTACCATCTGGTTCTCTTTTCAAAAGCAAGGCAATACCTTCTTCAATCTTCATGTCTTCTTCATTTCTAGATTTGCTGCTACTAGCATAATCTCCACTTACACTGATGCTTCTTGACAAAGTAGGGCGAACACTAAGTGCACTGAATGCTATCTCCATTCTAGGTAAATCTCTTGATAGTATCAAGTTCATCTCTGCTACTTCCAATCTTCCAAGAAGAGTTTCTCTAGTAAAGTTCATAGTACAAGGTATAACTTGCTCAATCATTTGTGTTGTCTGCTTAAATGCAGGAGTCAATGTCCTTAGAATTTTCCATATCACTTCATTTTTTATCTTGGTTCCTCCACAAGATTTTATACCTGCAACAATCTCAGACATTCTACCAATATAGTTTCTAATAGATTCATCTTCCATCATTCTTATATCTTCAAATGCACATATCCAATTATGTAATCTGACTTTCTTTGCATGTTCATCACCTTCAAAAGTAGATTGTAAAGCTAACCAAATCTCATGAGATGTTTTTAAATATTTTACCTGACTGTACTCATTTTTTGGAAGGGCTGACAAAAGTGCTTCTCTGGTAAGTATGTTACACATGAATAGATCTCTTTTCTCATTAGTACACTCTTCAATCTTATCCTCATCAATGATAGTCTTTTGATTCTTTGTGATTAACCAATAACCTCCTCCTAAACAAAGTAAATGTGTCTTCATCTTTTCTTTCCACTTGTCAAAATTTACTCCATCAAACTTAGGGCTTTCTTTCCTGAAATGACTTGCCATGGATATCCTTAAGTTGTTAAAATTTTCCTTCAAGGACCTATCACTCTAATACCAATTGTTAGAAAGTAAAGTCCACCAAGATAAATGAGAGGGGGGGGGGGGGGGGTGAATCAGTTATCAGACAAATAAAAATTTTATCAACTTCAATAGATTTTAACCATGTAAGAAATGTAATCAACAACCATAGAAAGATAAACATACATAATACAATAACACAAGATATGTTGACTAGGAAACCTCTTGATCAAAGACTAAACCTAGGTGGGAATGATGCCCAAAAAAGATGCATTAATATGAAAGTTCCTTGTGAGAGGATGGAATCTGTTAGGAGTCTTATGAAATACATTCAGTACATATGAGTCCCTGTTAGGAGACTTTGAATCCTTGCTAAAATATTCTAACTCTGTTAGGAGTTTTGGAAGACAGAAGGACCCACTGCCCAAACAACTTCATGTGTAAGATCATTGAGCACACTGTCCAACTGATCTTTGTATTACTCAATAGCATAATACCAAAAGATTATCGATCTCAATAATTCAATACTCCTTCTTTGACTATGCCAAACTGCACCAACTGCTTCATCAAATCTCAATACCAGATCTCTATACTTTTCATATCCTCTTCCAACAATATTACACAATTCCACAATTCACATTAAAATACAATACAAAAATATATCTTACAATAAGGAAAACATTCCTTCCTTTATACCACACTCAAATAATTACAAATGATTCGACATACAAATTACAAGATAAAATCTTCCACACGTTACATAAAAGTTACACAAAATTGTCAGCTTCCAATTAAGATAATTCTTCACTCGTACGACCTCTAATCTTACACTCATGTCCACATCACTATCACCATGTCTTCAACTACCTCATAACTGCACATGATTAGATTCAATCCCAATTAGGAGATATCATCCAATTTCCACAAACTACTACTCAGGAACACTGCCTGAATACTGCTTCCACTGATATGCTCATAACTTCCATGAATAAATGAATTTATGTATGTGCTCTTAACCATGATCTTATAGAACATCATAGAGTAATTCCCCAACTTCGCATAGCTAGATCTTTAATATCCCATGTGCACTAACTCAAACACTGTCTGCTTCTCTGCTAATCTTTAGTAGATCACTGTGTTGACATCAATGAAAATCACAATCATGAATGGAACAAAAATTGCTATATAATGGATGTGAATACTCTCCCATAGGATATATTCAACATTCATTCCTAACACCAATGTCATGGAATTGGAGATGGCTGATGAGATATGAGAGAAGTTACACACCTTGCATGAAGGAGACACATAAGTGAAGGTTGCTAAGTTGCACAACTTGAAGCGAAAGATTGAAATCCTGAATATGAATGAAGATAAAAATATTGCTACATTCATGCTTAGGGTAAATGAGATTGTGACTGCTATCAGATGTGCTAGAGGTACGTTGGAAAAAGAAGAGATTGTTGCAAGTGCTGAGATCACTACCCCCTAACTAAATTCAAAAAGTTGTAGCCATTGAGGAGATTAGGATAGTGATAGATGTGAAAAGATATAATATGGTTGGTAAGATTACTAATTTTTAATTGAGTACATTTGGTGATGCACTACCTAAGGTTGAGACTATATTCAAAGCTAGTGCACCTAGGAAGGACATGAAGAGATCAAAACAAAATATGATAGAGAGAATATTGAAAGGTTTGAGACACTAATGTCAAGGAGAGTACCTAGAGATAATATTGGTAAGTACAAAGGAAAGTTTCCTCTCAATTTTTTTTCATGTAATAAGATAGCATAGTTTACTTCTAGATGTCCAGAGAGAGATGAGAAATGAAAGAATAGACCTACTATTGTGAGGAAATTTTATTTTTCTACTACTAATGATGATGAAGGTGTCTGTAATGATGAATCTAATATATTTGATAAGGATGATGATGAATTCACCTTCATTTCTATCAAAGATGAGGATATCGAGCCTATAGATCCTATGCATTCTGTGTGTGTGAAAATTGTACCTGATCTGTAGACACAACACTCAGTAAAACATTAGAGGTTAGTGATAATCAAAATTGTGCAAAATTGAAAGCTATCTAACCAAGCGATTTACTGCCTTCTAATAGGTGCGAGATTAATGTTCTCAGATTATTATCGAGATCAGTGACCTAGACGACACCTAAATGAAGGATTTGAATGCAAAAGATGGATATGAAATTGAATGCAATTAATCTATATTTTTGATATTTTCTATGCAATAAGAATGAAAACTTGATATGAATCTATGCTAATATGAAAAACTTGATATGAAATGAATGCTAAATGATCTAACAATGAAGATTCTAACAATGATATGAAAACTATGAAATTCTATGCTAAGATATAAAAACTATGCAATTGAAATTGATCTCACAAAGCTTTGAATTCGCAAGTTGATTCCTCAGCCTCTAATTCTCCAGCGTGATTGTGCAAAATATGAGATGATTTGTGAAGAGCTAAAGCCTTTAATTTATAGAAATCCAGGGCTTTGGAGGTGCATGGGAAAAAGCCATAAATCACTCAAATTAACTCATCTTGATTTTTGAGTTATCTGATCATAAAAGATAGTTAATTCTCAAAATCATGCAAAAACATGCAAAAACAGCTTTTTAACTCAAATTAGAGTTTAGATCAGCTTTTTGAACTCCAAAAGGATGTTGAGTTCCAAAAAGTCAATAACTTGCATTGATTTTCTGATTTGGAGTTTAACTGTTTCTTTTGAATATGCATAATAATTAAGAATTAAATAAATAAATAAAGTGATTTATCCTCAACTCAACTGATTTTTGAAAATAAATAATTAATTTATGGGTTAATTAACTATTTATTCAAACTTTTATTAAAAATTATATTATTAAATAATGACAACATGCTTTAATTAATTAAATAAGAATTTAATCAATTAAAGATAGGAATTTTGATTTATTGTCAAAATTAAATAATACAATTAATAATAGATAGAATTAAATTTAATTACACAATTAAGTGGCAAATATTAAATCTAATTAATTAAATATGAAAATATTCAATTAATTAAATTTTTAGGATAAATGTGATTTATCGCCAAATAATCATTAAATTAAAGATAATTAAGATAATTAGGAATATTACTAGGAATATTCCCCGATGCAAAATTTAAGATAATCAATTATGATTCGATGATGTTTAGATGTGCCTTAGGTTAGGACTTTGATGTCGATTTCATTCGAATTGAAGATGTAGGAGATTAATGAACTTATAGCCCATTTTTGGGGTATTACACATTCTAGTACATTCATTGCTATCAAGGAATAAGGTGCTGAATCTGATGATATTATGCCTACTATTACTACTGATTGTGTTGTTGAAGAGAAGGACCTAGCTGCTCAAGTTTTCAGGAAGGATGAATGGGTGTTATATAGTGAATAATCTCATCATATGAATGGTGATAAGATAAAATTTGTGAGTCTTGACAAGTATGATGGTGGTACAATAATATGAGGAGATAATACTAGTGGTATGATCAGAGGAAGATGCTCTATTTCTTTAGATGGAAAGAATGGTGCTGATTATGTATTGTATGTTGAAGGTTTGAAACATAATATTCTAAGTTTTGGGAAGTTGATGGACGAAGTGTTACAACTACCAGATTCCATTGCACCAAAAGATCAACCTATTAATTCCCAATACAACCACTAGATTTATAGAAGACATGATAGGAGGATGCTAAACCATGTCATGAACTACTACTATGATGGAAACACCAAGGAGACCAAGGAAAAAATTAATCTTTCTCACCATTGTAATGATCCCCCCAAGTGCAAGCATGAGGTTTGAACCTATGACCAAGCTCTGATACCACTTGTTATAACTAGTGGTTGCTGTTGCACCAAAAGATCAACTTGTTAATGCCTGATACAACTAGTAGACTTATAGAAGACATAGGAGGTTGTTAAACCATGTCACAAACCACCACTATGCTAGAAACACAAAGGAGACCAAGGGAAAAATCAAATTTTCTCACTATTGTAACACAAAGGGTATGACCTACATTTTAAGACTGAAAGATGCAAGATCTTTAACAACTTCAGGAGATAGCAACATGCAAAAAGAAAAAATGTAACTTATTTTTTTTGAATACTAGTCTAAAGGGTTGCTTGATTTCACAAATAGATGTAATTTGGTTATAGAATAAGAGGTTATGTCATGTAAACATTGATAATATTGTTTCTATAAGTTCTACTTATACTATTAGAGATTTTCCTAGGGTGAAGAAGCCTGCTAATACTGTTTGTAAAGAATATCATTTGGGTAAGCAAACTCAAGTTACTTTCGATTCCAAATATGAAAACTCTAATGGATTGTTAAATATTGATCATACTGACTTGTGTGGTCCTACTAAGACAAGAAGCTTCTGAGGTGATAGATACTTCATATTTCTCATTAATGATTACTAAAGGATGGTATGGGTGACTTTATTGAAAGAGAAGTGTGAAGCCTTTAAAAAGTTTAATATCTTCAAGTCCATGGTTGAGAATGAGACAAGGTTGAAGATGAAATGCTTGAGATATGATAGAGGAGGTGAATTCACATCATGTTGTTGGATTATAGAGAGGGCGGGGGGGGGGGAGGGGGGTTGGGGTGAATTAGTAATCCCTAATTCTTTGTACCTTTGATTTGTTTTCTTTGATTAACTCTGTGTAAACTCAATTAAAAATAATTCACTATAAATCATTCATCCGATGTAACACCGGTATTTAACATGGAAACCCAGCTTTGGGAAAAACCACTGTGGGAATTGTCACCCACTAAGAAAATACTCCTCTCAAGTATGCTCGATTAAGAGCCAATTCAGTTAAAGATTACAAAACATACTGTTAGGTGTGACCCAGTCAAGGGATTTACCTCAAATCTATTAGGATCTTCACCCTATTAGGAGTGACTTGGTAAGAGGACTTTGAACACTTTAGAATGTTACCTTTTTCAAATATTTTACAATAAGACTGTTAATTCCACTCTATTAAGGGATTTCTCTGTTGCAAATCCTAATAAGAAATAGTAAATATATTGACCTATAAATTTGCAACTATCTTGCATAACCAAAGCCTTTGTGCACTCTTCTATCTTCACTTCAATTCTTCACTTTCCACTAGCTTCAACACTTCATCATATCTTTCTTTCTGACTTAGAATCTATATGTTCCTTCTTCACTGCTTCAGTCGTTGACTTATCAACTCTTCAGTTTGCCAGCTATTTGTTCATACAAATCCATACTTTATATAGACTTCCTTTTGCCACTTAATCTCCTCTATTATGTTTTCCTTTGATAAATTCTTGGCCGTTCAATTCATTTCATAAACTTATTCACTATATTTGGCTCTCACTAACACATTTTACTTTCACCTCAGAACTTGAACTTTCTTGAAACTTGTTCCTTCCATTTTAACCATTTAGAACTAAGATGTAGATCATCATAATGAATTTTATTAATCATATATATCTCTAAATAAATTTCCTTATCATCATAACCTTCCATCTCATCATAACTAATCATTAAATGTCATTCTGATCCTTGTATTTAATTATTGTTCTTGCTTAATGGATAACTCTAAATTTTGGTTAACTTTGCTAATTGCCTAAAAAATATTTTCTCGGTGCCTTGAGTTCCTTTTCCTTTACCCAAACATACTATGTTCTTACTGAATTGCTTTTCCTCTTTACCGAATGACTTTTCCTTCTTGATAGCCAAAATAGTTTTGCTTAACGACTTGACAAATATTCATTACCATGCTTTACCGAATTAACATAATCATTTGTTAGGTAGAAAAAATTATATCATCATAATCCTAGCATTTTATAATCTATATCTATTTCCCATTTACATTCTTCAACTTCACAACATCTCATTTCTTCTTCTCCTTAACTCATTCAACTTATATCATATATCGGATGATATGGAAACATAATATAAACCATAAATCAATTGCTTGACATCAATGAAAATATAATAACTAATCTAACCTTTCTACTGTCTTGTATTCCTATGATCTCGGTCGGTCTTCATCATCATCACCATCAGTTCTAATAATAATCTCCCTATTTAGCATTGATGGCAACACTAAGAATATTCTATGTTCAATTGATGATGCTAACACTTCACTGTAATTCCTATACTCCCTCTAAGATTTATCTTCTCTGTTCATATTCTCCCTCTTTCACTCTTCCTCTTTGACACTTTCTTTTTCTTATCTTCTTTATTCTCCCTTTAGTAGATCTTCATCAATTTCATCTCTCTATGCAACATCAGTGTATCAGCAATATTCTCCCTCATAATAATCATCAATAGTATTCTACCTCTTTGACAACAATGCCAAATACATTTATACTCCTGAAAATTTTTCTCAAGTAGTAAATCATACCTCAATTGTATTGATCTCTCATTGCAGTCATAATTTTTTTCACAACTTCAAGCTTCACCTAAAGAGTGAACACTAGCATCAACTCACAAGATAGATATTCTGTTGAATACTTGAATTGATGCAACATGTATCTTGTCTTACTAAAAATTGGATAGGGGAAGAACCCCTAACTTACCTCAGAGATACTCAAAAGGATCCTTTGGTAGGGGTTTGGTAAATATATCAGCTATCTGTTCTTTAGAATTCACATACTCCAATGGCACATGCTTATCTTGTACTTTCTCTCTCAAGTAATGATACTTAATAGATATATGATTTGTCTTTGAATGCATCACTAGATTATTTGATATATATAAATAGAACTAGTATTATCATAACAAGTTGTAATTGAATCAGTAATCTCTTCTTGCATACCTTCAAGTAATTATTTAATCCACACAATGTTAGAACAATTCATAGCTACAATAACATAATCAACTTCATTAGTAAATTGTGAAATACAACTTTGTTTCTTGCTTAAACATGTCACTAACCTTTCTCCAAAAAAGAAAGCTCTTCCACTAGTGCTTTTTTCTATCATTAATATTTCTACCCCAATCAATATCACTATATACCTTGAGATCATAATCTCCTCCTTTTGTGTATAGAAAACTAAAGTCTTCAATCCCTTTCAGATATCTAAATATCCTTTTAACAGTAGACATGTGTCTCCTTTGGGTTGGTAGAAAACCTTGCCACAATACTGATTGAATGTGCATTATCAGGCCTACTTTGTACAACATACTGTAGTTTACTAATCATGGATCTGTAAAGTGTCTCATTGACTTCCTTCGTGTCATCTTCCTTTGAAAATTTACAATCAGTAGCCATTGGTTTTCCAACCGGTTTTGATTCTTCCATATTGAATATCTTTAGGATTTCCTTGATATACTTTGATTGTGTTATGTTGATCCCATCCTTTACTTGTTGAATTTGTAGTCCAATAAAGAATTTAATCCTTGTTAGAATTTAATTGAATTTGTAGTTTGCAAACCATATCCTTGTTAGAATTCTAAATAAATCCTCCAGGTTAGTCAATATAGACTTCTTCAAGAATTCCATTTAAAAATTTAGACTTAACATCCATTTGATAAAATTTGAATCCTTTATAAGAAACATATGCAATTAATATTCTTACACCCTCTAATCTAGCAATAGGGGAAAATGTCTCACCATAATCAACACCTTCTTCTTGTGCATACCCTTTGCAGACTATTCTTGCTTTTTTTTTTATCACATATCCTTTATCATTGAGTTTATTCCTGAAAATCCACTTTGTTCCTATCACATTCTTATCCTTAGGTCTCGGTACTAGTGACCAAGTGTTGTTCTTTTCAATCTAATCAATTTATTCTTTCATTGCATTAATCTAGTCTTCATTTCCTAGTGTTTCTGTTAAGAGATTTATCTGTTACAAATGCTAATAAGAAATAGTAAATAGATTGACCTTTAAATTTTGCAACTGTCTTTACATAACTAGATCCTTTGTAGGGTCTTCTATCTTCACTTCAATTCTTCACTTTCCACTGGCTTCAACACTTCATCAGATCCTTCTCTCTGACTCAGAATCTCTCTGTTCCTTCTTCACTGCTTCAGTCAGTGACTTATCAAATCTTTAGTTTTCCATCCATTTATTCATAAAAATCCATCCTTTATATAGACTTCATTTTTCCTCTTAATCTCCTCTATTAATTTTTCCTATGATTAATTCTTGGCCATTCAATTAATTTCATAAACTTATTCACTATATCTGGATCTCGATAACACATTTTACTTTCACCTCAGAACTTAAAATTTGTTGAAACTTGTTCCTTCTATTTTAACCATTCAAATCTAAGTCATAGATCATCATCTTGATTTTTTCGGATCATAGATCCTGACTTTCCTTATCATCATAACCTTCCATCTCATCATGGCTAATCATTAAATTTCATTCTAAGCCTTGTATTTAATTACTATTCCTTGCTTGGTGGATAAATTTGAATTTTGGTTAACTTTTCTCCATGCCTAAAACTTATTTTCTTGGTGCCTCGAGTTCCTTTTCTTTTACTGAAACATACTCTGTTCTTACCAAATTACTTTTCCTCTTTATCAAATAATTTTTCCTACTCTGTAGCCAAAATAGTTTTGCTTATTGACTTGATAAATCTTCATTACCATGCTTTACTGACTTAACATAGTCATATATTAGGTAGAAAACAATTGTATCATTATAATCTTAGCATTGTCTAATTTGTATCAGTTGCCCATTTAAGTTCTTCAACTTCACAACATCTCATTTCTTCTTCTTCTTAAGTTATTTAACTTATATCATATACCGAATGATATTGCAACATAATATAAACAAGAAATCAATTGCTTGACATCAATTCCAAGATAATAATTGATCTAACCTTTCTACTATATTTTATTCCTCTAATCTTGGTCGGTCTTCATCATCATCACCATCAATTATAGTAACACAGGTGAGTTCAATACTTTTTGTGAGATGCATGGAATAAGGAAATAATTTTCTGCTCCAAGGACTCCACAATAGGATGGAGTGGTGGAAAGGAAGAACACATTAGTACTAGACACTTCTAGGACTATGATTCTTGAGAGGAATGTACCACATATGTTTTGGAGAGAAGAAGTCAACACTATAGTATACACTCTTAATCGAGTGAAAATTAAAGGAGGAACATGTAAGACACCCTAGGAAGTTTTGTATGGAATTTTTACTACTATCAAGTACTATAGAATTTTTGGTAGTAAATGCTACATCAAGAGAGATGAGGATATAGGTAAATTTGATGCAAGGAATGATGAAGGCATATTTCTTGGCTATTCTCCTAAGAGAAAGGCATATAGGTGCTACAATAAGAGATTGAAGAAGCTAGTAGAGAGTACTATTGTGAAAGTGGATGAAAGCCTTGAGATTCTATCCAAATCTTGTAGGTTTGATTCTAATGATCATAATGATATTAGAAATAATAGAAAATTAAAACAATTTTAGACCCAAGATCTTAGTATCATAGTGACTAAAAATGATGATGCCTACACAAGTGGAGAAGAGGAAGCACAAAGGCCCATGGTAAAGAAAAAGAAAACAAAGTATGTGATACTGAATCATATCGAAGATCAAATTATTGGTGATAGAAACAAGGGTGTTCAGACTAGGAGAAGGATTTCTCAAGATCAGGTATTTTTGATCTCAAACATTAAACCCAAGAATGTGAATGAATCCTGCAAGGATGATGATTTGGTTGATTCTATGGAAGGGGAGTTGGCACAAATTGAGAAGAACAATACATGGGTTCTTGTACCAAGACCTATGGACAAGAATGCTAATGGAATCAAGTGGGAATTTAGGAATAAATTGAATTAAGAAGGAAAAGTGGTGAGAAACAAAGCAAGGTTGGTGTACAAAGGATACTCTCAGATGGAAGGAGTTGACTATGAAGAAACCTTTTCTCTAGTGACAAGATTGGAAGTAGTTAGAATGTTTCTTGCTTATGCTACTCATAAGAACTTCAAAGTGTACTAGATGTATGCCAAATCTACCTTTCTAATGAGTTAGAAGAAGAAATATATATAGAGAAACCAGAAGGATTTTAGTTGACTAACAAACCAAACATGATGTGCAAGTTAAAGAAGGCACTATATGGGATGAAGCAAGCTCCTAGATCTTAGTATTCCAAATTGGAAAAAACATCTACTAAAGCTTGGATTCAATAAAGATAATGCTGATAGTGATTTATATTTCAAGCTAGATAATAAGGGTATTTTTATTGTACAAGTGTTTTTTGATGGCATTATCTTTAGTGCTAATGATAAGTTGAGTCAAGAGTTTGTATTAGATATGCAAAATGAGTTTTAGATGTCCATGATAGGAGAAATGAAATTCTTTTTGAGACTGAAAATTACTCTATCAATGGATGGGATCTTTGTGTCTCAAGACAAGTATGTGAAGGAGTTGTTAAAGAAGTTTGGGTTGGATGAATCTAAACTAGTGGGTACACCTATGGTGATTGGTTGCAAGTTGACAAAATATGATAATTCCCCTAAATTCAATCAAGCTAGATACAAATCAATGTTTGGTGGATTGCCTTATTTAACTCATATTAGACTAGATATCATGAATATTGTGTGTCTTGTTGAAAGATTTAAAGAAGATCCTAGACACAATAATGAGGTAGAAGTGAAGAGGATATTCACATATTTGAAAGAGATAGAAGACTTTGGGATTTGATATCCTAAAGGTAATGATTTCACCTTATGTTCTTATATTGATATTGACTGGACATGCGATGTTGATGAAAGGAAGAGTATAGGTGGTGGTGCTTTCTTTCTAGGAAGAAATTGGTTTCTTGGTTGAGTGAGAAGCATAAATCTATCTCTTTATCTATTGTGGAGGTATCGTATGTTGCTACTACTAGAAATTGTACAAAAATAAAGTGGATGAGATAGATGTTGTCATATATTGGAATTGTATTTGATTAGACTATTGTTATGTATTGTGATAATTCAAGTGCCATCAATATTTCTAAGAATCTAGTACAACACTCTAAGACAAAGCATATATCAATCAAGTACCATTTTCTAAGATAAAATGTGAATGAGAAAGAGGTGAGACTGGAATATGTTCCTACCAAGTAACAAAAAGATGATATATTCACCAAGCCTTTACCTAAGGATGCATTTGTGTATCTCAGAGTTAAGTTAGGTGTAATTGCCCCTTCCGATCAGAACATAGATGCTAAAGATTGCATTAATCCAGTACACTTCATGGAGATATCATTCAAGTTGGATTTTTTTTTTGGAGGCTACTACTTAGGGGGAGTAGTAAGCATGGTAAGATTTGGTCAAAGGTAAGGAATAAAAGAGCATGATTGATTAGAGTAGATCAAATTAGATAAGTACCTTTTTCATTGTTGTTAATGGGGGATAAGAGCATGTGATTTTTTTTTATATACTTGCACATAAGAAAGAACCTCAGTAAGGATAAGAGTGCATATCAAAGAGGGACTTAATGATTGGAAATAAGTGAAGCTTGTTTCTAGAGGTAATATTATACATTGATTTTTGCGCCTCTATCTCAAGCTCTCTTGGTCTTGATAACTCAATATAACATGGGAATCATCTCAAGGTTGTGGGACCTTTGCTAACTGAGATGAAACCTCCAAGTTCTAGGCTAGTTCCTCTTGGATTATCACCTTAGCTTTCTATTAATAGGAAAGTAAACTCTGAAGGGAAAGGGTTAGAAGGAGTGCATGAAAGGGAAATGCTGAAAGAAAATTACCTACTAGGTGATGCACTAAATTGAAATGAACACAATACACTGACAACGTCAGCATGAAAGATCTTAGATCTAATAGGACACAATCTTTCTAAATAGGCTTGCATAAGTATTTCATAGAGGGGCCTGAACATAAGACACAAACTGTGACCTGCAAGCAAACGTTCTCTTCAACAAAAGGGTAGAGGAATGAGACAGAAAGATAGGGGGCTGAACTATACCCACAAACTCAATCCAATCAGATCATACACAATAGTACACATGTGAGTTGAAAGAAAGAAGGGCTCTGGAAATCTAAGGTTTCTCTAACAAAGCTAGCATATCATATTCAAATAAGAGAAATGCAGACAAGTGAAAGACCAGGGGGTAGAACAAATGCCACAGATAGCCTCTATTGAACCTACAACTTCAATGAAAGGTTACAGACTGTAAAAGTCAAAGGGAAAAAAGAATGCCACACATAACTCCTAGAAAGAGAAAAACTCTTTTTACAAAATGCAAACTCTGAGCTCTACAAGCTCTCAAAAAAACAACATATACATCACTCAACTGCACGTAGGCAGGAGTCAAAAATTAACCAGGGTTATAGATTTTACAATATAATAATCATCCCTAGCAATCAAAATCTGATCATAAATAAATTTTGCAACAACATGGCTGATTAGACAAATGACCTTGAGTACCCATCCCTGTACTACATCACCTACAGATAAACAACCTGGATTCAGCAACCTTCCTTTGCACAAAAGTCACCATGAATACCACAAAAGTACTTCACAGGGACAAGAAATGACCCCTGAGGGCTAGCTGAACCGCCTCATCATCTTCCCTTAACTACGTATGTTCTGGAGACATCAACTCTTAGCTACCCGCAACTCGCAACCATCTCTGAAGAAGAAAAGCTCGCAAAAAAATGGTTGTACCACTTGAAAATGTCATTGGTCGCATGATCGCATGAGCCCAAAAGCCTTCATGCGATCATGCGACAAGCCTTTAGAATCTACCAGTCACTGCCACAAGACACCTCAGGTTCACTTTCCTTTAGTTTCCAAGTTGTATAATGTTTTCCTTAACCCCGGTTCTATTTAGCGACCACGCAAAATCCATTAACCACGCAACCGCGCTCTCACACATTCACCAAGAAAATAGGGCTCTGCTAAATCATATCCGTGAATGAGTGAATGCATGAAAATTTATCAGGAGCTACAAATATAGAGGACAAAACTGACCTCCTCTAAAAATTTCCACCATTAAAATCTGGCCCCACTGACAAGTGCATTGTCATTGCAAGCTCTCGGCTAATCAGCAACGAACACACCAGCCAAGAAAGGACCCACCTATAGAAGAATCTCATCAGACGGTTGTTGCATGATCACATGGGGTTGGAAGATCCCATGCAAACATGCAACCACCGTAGATCTTCATTTACCACACCTCACTGAAATCCAAACCCACGATGCAAACAACTCAAATTGAATGGTGGTCACATGATCGTAAAGGGGAGGAAAATCCCTTGCGACCATGTGACAACCATAGATTATGTCACACAGTCATCACACTGAAACTTCAGGCCCACCAAAATCCTTGTCATCACCCTCTGGCCAATCAAGAATGAGCATTGTCACAAAAAGAGGACCCACCACCAAACTGCCATCTCTTATTAGCGCGGCTAAGAGCTAGTTGCATGTTTGCATAGCCCAAAAAAGGGCTATGCGATCATGTGACAAGCCGTTAGTAGTTGTTTAATAGGATCACGGTCAGTCACATGGTCACATAAGGGGAAAAAGACCTATGCGATCATGGGACAAGCGCTAGCAGTTTGTCAAAAACATCAACTGGGCCCCACCAACTGGTCACAGTAGCGCACTTAGAAAAATGCTGTCGTTAGGAAGAACTAGTGTGAAGATGTGAAGAGGTCAAAAACACAGAGGAATTTTAGACTGAAGGTCGAAAACATCCCAAGCTTTCAAACCAAAAAGTAGAAAACACAGAGGGTTTTCGACACTGAACAACTTTTTGAACCTTTTGACACCAGTATTTCCTACAAGCATTTAAACATGAATATCTCTGTGGGTTTTGTGAATTAAGTGATGTGATCTGAACTAAAGCATGGTGGCACATAGAAGAACATGGGGTTTAGAGCATAAAGCATAAAAAATCATGGATCAACTTCGCAAGTGAAAAAAAGTTCCAGTAGGGCGGGATAAAAATAGAGACCTGGAAACTTGGCCAAATTTGCAAAAATAGAAATTTTGGGCAAAGTTTTGGTGACTTCTACGAGATGTCAGCCTGCTAGACATTAGACCAGTGGCCTCTAAAGAAATCCATTGGGCATGGAGTCAATAGGAACACAAAACTTCGATAGAGGGACAAAACTGAACTAGACTGTGCTTGAGCACTTCTTGGAAAATAGGAAACACTAACCTAGAAAGCTGGAAGAAAGCAGGAAACCTATCCTAACCTAAACTAACCAGTGCAAAAACTTGGTTAAACAAAACCATTCACTGGTTGTGAAAAGTAGCTACCCTTCCTCATTAAGACATTTTGCATCGGTCACATGAGGATAGCTACGAAGATAAGAGGCATACAAAGATTTGGCAAATGAGGATGCACTGCCTCTGCAAAAATAAGATCAAGTTCACTCACCTCAAATGGATCATATGGAGGTGTCTCAGTGAACTCCTTTTGGGCCAAGTATTTGATGGGGCAGCCTCTTGAATGTCTAAAGGCAAGACTTTCCTTGATGGCTTCTTCTTCATGGTTATCCTCCATCATGGATAGCCAGGTCAAATCCTCAACTATGGTCAGGGAACCATCATCCTCTTCTTGTAAATAGGCCAAGAGCTCATTAAAAATAGGCTCCATACACAAGCCATCTATGATGCTTCCCAAAAAATCTTCCTCAAGGCCTTGGCTATCCTCTGCACATTGGGAAGTCTCCTCCTTAAATATGAGATCAAGCTCATGAATCGACATATCTTCAGGATCAACCTCTTCTAGCTGCTGCAGCTTCAAAGAGGTGGCCATGATCACATCCTTATCATCCTGCTCAATGAAACCAGGCAACTCATCAAACAAGGACAAGGCATTCTCTTCTATATCAACCTCCTATTGATGGTGAACCTACTGTTCTGATTGACCTTCAACCATAGGTAATGGCCTAGTCTCTTCTTCATCATCAACAAAGAGGGGAAGCTCATCAAGCAAGCCAGCTAAGAGCTCAAGCTGAGCATCAAACTCCACCTCCCCATCTTGCTGTCCCACTTTACCACAATCATCATTCAACACTGACACCTCAGATGTCCTCTCCTCCTGATCACATGAAAGTTCATTCACCACAGGCCCTTGCTCTGATACTAGACTAATATCTTTGAAAAGACTTGGCATCTAACAACTAGGAGGCAGAGTCCATTGGGGAATCCAAATCACCTCATCATCCTGAGAGACCAGAGGAGTCTCTTGGGATAACTCACTTCTCTGAATAGGCTGCTCTTGTAGAGTGGTGGGCTGCATCTCAAGCACAGGCTCTTGAAAAGAATTTTTTGCCTTAAAACTTGGGATGTGAAACTAAGGGGGCTCAGAGGGAGATGTAGAAGGCATACCCATCTCAAAGCTTGGAAATGAAGGCCTTGCAGGATCCACATGTGTAGGTTCTTGAGACAGATGGGCCCTCCAACTTGGGATCTTAGGTCTAGGAGCCTCTTGTTGAGCAATTTGTGATCTCAACCTTGCTCTCTCAATGTCAGCTCGACGTCTGATCTCTTCTTGAAACTTTCTTACTTGTTGCTCATCAAGAAGAGCTTCTATCATTTGGTAAGGAATTGCCTCCTACTCATAATAACTTTGAGCCTCCTGCTCTCTTTGCTCCTTGAGCTCAGACACTTGCTTAATCAAATCAAGCAACACACTCTTTGCCTCCTGCATCTTCTTGAAGTCTAAGCTCAGAGTTTGCATCTGTTGCTGAATAGGATGAGAAGGGGAGGGTGGGTGGTAAGCATGATGGGGAAGCTAGATTTGCATTTGTTGTTGTGCCTCTTGTGCCCATGATCCATCTTGTCAGAGGGCCCTCTCATAACTTTTCACAAGGGCGAACTCATTTGGGGCATACTGGATATATTGATACCCTTGATAAGTATAATAGCTTGGGGTAAAAGGAGGCTTTAGGTGGCTTTGATAAGGCTGGGAACCAACCCATTGAGTATTATTATCATGATAGGATGGTGAGTAACTTGACTGTCCATAGAAACTTGACATGTCTACTCATGTAATCAGCTGGAATTTAAAAATGAAATATTTGAAACATACCAGCATCTGATCTTTAAAACCAGTAGACTTTCCAGAGTCACCAAATATGCAATAGAATGACCTCTTCTAGGTCTGTAGCATGCTACCAGCATATCAGAGATATCATACTTTGATCATGAATCTAAAATTTAGTCCCACCAGGCGTGCCAGAATTGTTATACACTGAGTTTTGCGCCTCTGTTTCAAGTTCTCTTGGTCTTGATAACTCAGTATAATATGGGAATCATCTCAAGGTTGTGAGACCTTTGCTAACCAAGATGAAACCTCTAGGTTCTAGGCTAGTTCCTCTTGGATTATCACCTTAGCTTGCTCTTAACAGGAAAGTAAACTCTGAAGGGAAAGGGTTAGAAGGAGTGCATGAAAGGGAAATGCTGAAAGAAAACTACCTACTAGGTGATGCACCGAATTGAAATGAACACAATACACTGACAACATTAGCATGAAACATCTCAGATCTAATAGGATACAATCTTTCTAAATAGGCTTGCATAAGTATTTCATAGAGGGGCCTGAACATAAGACACAAACTGTGACCTGCAAGCAAACGTTCTCTTCAGCAAAAGGGTACAAGAATGAGACTGAAAGATAGGGGGCTGAACTATACCCACAAGCTCAATCCAATCAGATCATACACAATAGTACACATGTGAGCTAAAAGAAAGAAGGGCTCTAGAACTCTGAGGTTTCTCTAACAAAGCCAACATATCATATTCAAATAAGAGAAATGCAGACAAGTGAAAGACCAGGGGGCAGAACAAATGCCACAGATAGCCTCTATTGAACCTGCAACTTCAATGAAAGGTTACAGACTATAAAAGTCAAAGAGCAGAAAGAATGCCACACATAACTCCTAGAAAGAGAAAAACTCTTTTTACAAAATGCAAACTCTGAGCTCTACAAGCTCTCAAAAAAACAATATATACATCACTCAACTACACGCAGGCAGGAGTCAAAAATTAACCAGGGTTACAAATTTTACAATATAATAATCATCCCTAGTAGTCAAAATCTGATCATAAATAAATTTTGCAACAACATGGCTGATCAAACAAATGACCTTGAGTACCCATCCCTATACTACATTGCCTGCAGATAAATAGCCTGGATTCAACAACCTTCCTCTGCACAAAAGTCACCATGAATACCACAAAAGTACTTCACAGGGACAAGAAATGATCCCTGATGGCTAGCCGAACCACCTCATCATCTTCCCTTAACTGTGCATGTCCTGGAGATATCAACTCTCAGCTACTCGCCACTCGCAACCATCTCTGAAGAAGAAAAGCCCGTGAAAAAATGGTTGTACCACTTGAAAATGTCATTGGTCGCATGATCCCATGAGCCCGAAAGCTCTCATGCGATCATGTGACAAGCCTTTAGAATTTTCTAGTCACTGCCACAAGACACCTCGGGTTCACTTTCCTTTAGTTGCCAAGTCATATAATGTTTTCCTTAACCCCGGTTCTATTCAGCGACCACGCGAAAGCCATTAACCGCGCAACTGCGCTCTCACGCATTCACCAAGAAAATAGGGCTCTGCTAAATCATATCCACAAATGAGCAAATGCATGAAAATTTATCAGGAGCTACCAAATATAGAGGATAAAACTGACTTCCTCTAAAAATTTCCACCATTAAAATCCAGCCTCACTGACAACTGCATTGTCATCGTAAGCTCTCAGCTAATCAGCAATGAACACACCAACCAAGAAAGGACCCACCTGCAGAAGAATCTCATCGGATGGTTGTCACATGATCACATGGGGTTAGAAGATCCCATGCAAACATGTGACCACCATAGATCTTCATTTACCACCACCTCACTGAAATCCGAACCCACGATAGAAATGGCTCAAATCGAACGGTGGTCGCATGATTGCAAAGGGGAGGAAAATCCCTTGCGACCATGCGACAACCATAGATTATGTTGCACGGTCATCACACTGAAACTTCAAGCCCACCAAAATCCTTGTCATCACCCTCTGGCCAATCAGGAACGAGCACTGCTGCAAAAAGATGACCCACTACCAAACTGCCATCTCTTATCGACGTAGTTAACAACTAGTCGCATGTTCACATAGCCCAGAAAAGGGCTATGCGATCATGTGACAAGCCGTTAGCAGTTGTTTAACAGGATCACAGTCAGTTGCATGGTCACATAAGGGGCAAAAGACCTATGCGATCATGCAACAAGTGCTAGCAGTTTTTTGAAAACATCAATTGGGCCCCACCAACCGGTCGCAGTAGCGCACTTAGAAAAATGCTATCATTAGGAAGAACTGGTGCGAAGATGTGAAGAGGTTGAAAACATAGAGGACTTTCAGACCGAAGGTTGAAAACATCCCAAGCTTTCAGACCAAAAGGCAGAAAACATAAGGGTTTTCGACACTGAACAATTTTTTGAACCTTTCGACACCAGTATTTCCTACAAGCATTTAAACATGAATATCTCTGTGGGTTTTGTGAATTAAGTGATGCAATCTGAACTGAAGCATGGTGGCACATAGAAGAACATGGGGTTCAAAGTGCAAAGCATAAAAAATCATGGATCAACTTCGCAAGTGAAAACAAGTTGCAGCAGGGCGGGATTAAAACAAAGACTTGGAAACTTGGCCAAATTTGCAAAAATGGAAATTTTGGGCAACAGGTACATAGATAGAGAAATCCTGAAGGAAGCTGAGAGACTTTGAAAGATAATGATGAATTATGTGGATAGTGTTGGTAGTATCATTGATTATATTTCTAGGATGGAGATTGTGTTGGTTTATGATTCCATTACTTGTTTTTCCCATCATATTTTTCTGTCAATTCCAAAGGGAGAGATTGTTGGAAAGTTTGGATGTGATTTCATTGATGTCAACATGTCTCTTAACCAGTTTTTCTAGAAGAACAATATGTGTAGAGGTATGGTGAGGAAAAATTACTGAGGATGAGGAGTCACACCCCATTGGATGATTTAGAGGTTGTCTAGTATGTCCATGTGAAGTTTCAGGTGTCGATATGATTATTTGAGTAAGCTATGAGATCACATATGGTGACTGACTACTTTATTGTCTACCAGTGTAATAGAGTTGCAGCAATTGGCTTCACACATGCACATAGGTTGTATATTCAGTCGTGCAACTAGGAATATGTTTAAGACATGGTGATGTGTCTTCCATTCAAAGGGTTCATGATTCTAAAGGTCTACAAGGCATTTTCAAATGTCATTGAGGAAGATGATAGCATTCTTGAGGATTAGCATAAAATTATAATAAATTCATTAGCTAGGATGGATTTGATTGAGCTTCATGATGCCTAAGGATATTCTTGTATTATGTGTCTGCTGAGTTTGCAGTCTAAATTGATCGAGGTGATGATACTTGAAGGGAATTTCAAGTTGGTGATAAGTTTTCTTATGTTCTTGGCCAAATTGATCAATAAAATATTTTATGGGTGATCGATAAAATGTTTTGTGGAAGAGTTATGATCTTGAGGTGATTATGAAAGATCTAAGCTATGTTTAGTCAATGTTATTTGACCATGTTCATTGATTTTGATGTGGTGAGATGAAAATTAAAAAGTTAGGTTTTTGTCAACTTGTTCTTGTTAAAAGGTTGATAAATTAGGCAAAAAAGTGTGGATGCACAAGAGAAGGATTGGTTGCAGACACTAGAGATTTATTTTGAAGAAGTTGTGAAGATATAGTGAGGGTTGAATTTCTCATCTAAAGGAGTAAGAGAGAATTGTAACAAGAGATCTGATTGTACTTCATTATAACTAATCAAATCATATTTAGATGCTACTATATAGTTCAAAAATATATCAAATTATTGTCTGATTTGTGTTTGTAAGACAATGAGTCTTCTAGAGGGTTGTAGCCCTATTGTAATTGAGCATTGAGCACTAGGAAGTGTGCTTGAATGTATGTAAATTCTCTATTTTTAATAAGCTTATACTTCTAACAAAGTATTAGTCTTATTGTGGGTTCAAGCCCTACCGTGGTTTTTACCCTAATTTGGGTCTCCACGATAAAAAAACTTGTGTTATGTGTTGTGGATGTTTTTTGATTTGTGAATACATGATTATTTCATTATAAATAAAATATAAGGGTTTCAAGGTCTAATGGTTTTAGGGTTTAAAATAATTAGAGTTTTTGGAGCAATTGATTCACCCCCCGACCCTTCTAATTTTCTTACTATATTTTTTCCTACATCGCCATGTCCCCACTTTCATTGATGAATTTTATCATTTCGTATGGGTCTAATTTCTTTCTCACAAGAGTGAAGTGTTTGAAATATTTATAGCCTACATGGCTTATGTTGAAAAGCAAGAAGAAAACATGTTAAGATTCTTTGCACAGACAATGGAAGGGAATATGTGAACAATAAAATTAAGGACTTTTTCACACTTGAGGGAATTGATCTTTAAGCTTAGTTTCATACACTCCACAACAAAATGGTGTTGTAGAGAGAACAATAGAACCCTTAAGGATATGGGAATATGCATGATTCATGCTAAATCTCTTGGATCAACTTTTTAGGTAGAAGCTACAGGTTGTGCCACACACATCCAAAATTGGATTCCTCATAAATATTTAAAAAATATCACTCCTTTTGAGGCTTGGTGTGGTAGAAAAATTATTGCAAGATATTTCAGGGTCTTTGGTTGTCCGACATGGGCACAAATATATCCATAGAAATACAAGAAATTGGAACCTCAAAGTAAACCTTGCATTCTTGTTGGATATTATGAAGTTGTTAAGGTGTATAGAATTATGAATCTTGAGACACATGAGATATTCATTGAGAGTAGTGTAAACTTTGAGGAAATATCTCTTATCTTGGCCTTTTATCCTCTTCCTTCATCCATTATGGAAAGTGATGTTAGTGACTCAGATGATGATTCTACCTCAACTTTGACTTGCAAGTTTGTACCTTTGTAGGGTCCACTTGTAGTTGAGGACATTCTTTCTTCATCTTCTACCAGACCTTGTTGGGCTTGATAAACTCTATCTCAATAATTATACTTGTGGGAGATTCTTCATATAGTTGCATGACATGATTACATAATCAATCACTTCCAAAAGCTTACATTGCTACAAATTTGACTCCTTGTGATTTATTGAAATGGGAGATGCCTTGTTTCTATTTATGACTTCATGAGATGACTACTTCCCAAATATTGTAGGGTTTTTTGTGGAGTCCTACACCACAAATATCAGAGACATTATTGATGACATTAATATTTTCTTTAATGAAGATGATCCTTCTTTATTTTTTGCGAGAGAGCACTCTGACCCTCTTGTCCATTCTCCACATGATTATTCTTTCAAGTTTGATCTAATTGTGGATCATTATGTACAATAGTTAGAGGAGGTCTCTTTATCTTCAAAGGAGACACTTGGGTCTTTTACACATATTCTACATCCATCCTCATTAGATCCTTTCATTTTTTAATAGTTTTAGAAGGGGCAACCTTCAACATAGACATGAGGGCACTTGAGAATCTTTCAGAGACTCCATACAGGTTTCTTCCCGCATCCATCCTTTCAAATTCTACCATCTTATATACACCTTTAGATTTTTTTCTTCCTAAGGGGAGGAACATTGTTGGTGATCATGGAGTAGTTACTTCATACACCATACAACATCTACCATTAGTGTACATTCTACATTGAGGGGGGGCCACTTGGTCTCTCTTCTTATCTCTTATGGGGGGATTCTTTCCTCACATGGGTTTTTTTCCTTCTCACTCTTCTTTGTGAGTTTCTTTTATGTATTCATCTCTTTTTTGGGAGGAGGTTTGTCCCACTAGATTTTCTCCCTTTCTCTTCTTTATGAGAGATTGCATTATATTTTCACTTTCATATTGTACATGGGTACCTAACATGGCCTAGTAGTCAGAACCCATCTTTCATTGTGAGCTTAAGTGCATTCCCCTAAGTTTCACTTAAGAGGGGTGTAGGTGTGATTAATTATTCACTAATTACACTTTACTTAGTCTTACCTGGGATATTTCATACACTATTTTTCATTTGAGACACTTAGGATTTTTCACCTTTATTAGAAAATGGTGTAGGAGAAATTCTACTTTAGGTGGTGATAGTTGTTAGTGTATTTCTACTTTATGTGTTGTCTCCACCTTTATTGCACACATCACTTATCATCCTCACATTGTTGCACATACTTCATTGCACGATGGAGGATCATCCACCTTTTGTGGAAATGTGCGTCCACCTTATGTGGGTGATAAGTTATCTCATCATTACCATGGTATCTTATTGCCTTTCCTATTTAAACAGACACTTCTACATTGTACTTATCCATTATCAATTGATTATCTTATGTATTGCAGTTCAATTATTGCACATTGATGAGAATTTAGTTTATTCTTGTCCATCTTATCTCTCTTGTTATCGTGCTATTCATTGGCCTCTAGATCATCTTGGGTTGTTTTTATTTCTATTGGATAATTCTTACACCATTCAACTAGGATGAAAAATATAACCGATGGATGAGTGCTTCATGAAATAGAAGTACACAAATTATAGTAAATGTGGTAAAAAGTATTTTACATTACATTATATATGATATATGAATATTAAAGATCAAGTATAAATTTTTAGTCAACACAAGAGAAGCATATTTATTTCATTACCTTTTTCATGTAGACTATTCACATTCAAGAGAAAAGAATTCACTATAACATGTGTATTTTAAAAAAAGAAGAAAACGAAAAAATTCTCACACTAGAAATATAGCTCATGTGAGGTGATTAAAGTAAAAACTATGCAATAAAAATATAATTTAACATGATAGTAAATCTCTAAAAAAAAGATTGAAAAATAAGGAATCCTGGAATGAGGTTAAAAAAGTAATGAAAGAAATTTCTATTGATAAAGGTATTACTTTCCAACTATCTCCATTTCCTTCTCAAATGAATTAGTTTTAGTAGGCACCCATCCTATTGTTATCAGAGCCAAGACAATAATATATGATTCTAAACATGAAATAATTAAAATTTGCCCCCAAAACTACATGTATTCATTCATCATTCAAGTATTGGATTCAACAGGTGATCTTAGTTTTGATTAAGAATGTTTCAATTTTCACTTGAAATAAAATAATATGTAAAAAAACTAAGAAAAAATGCTAGAGATGATTGTTAACCAATTCAAAGCCTACAACTATATTATTTCGTATATGGCCCAAATACAAAAAGCATGGATTACATGAGTAGAATGAAAAACTCTCATAAAATAAATGTATTCCAATTCGATATAACCATCATTTTTAAAAGTAAAAAGAGAAAGAAATAGGTTGGAGAATCACATAAAAGAATTATAGGCAGACCTAGCAAATGGGAAATAAAAGAAGAAAATAGTAGATAACAACATTGAATTAAAATATATATATATATATATACCTCTTCTTTTACAAGTAACGTGAATGAATAATTACAGATGTAATTGAAAATAATTGAATCATAAGCTAGATGAAATCATAATGAAATATGATCACAAAAGAATAAATTCAAAAAAATAATGAGATATGCTAAGGTAAGACAATGCCATTAGGAGGGAGGGAGGGAGGGAGAATATCAAATATAAAATTTAAGGAGAAACAATACAAAATACTTGTCATTTGAATACAAAATTTGAATCCATGGGTAGTCTATAGGTACAGATTCAAAAGCTCAATCAATACAACATTGAATTGAAAGCTAAAAGGAAAAAAATTAAAAGCATAGTCAATACATTACTGAAAGCAAAATAGTGATAGCCTTAAAAGAAAAAAATGAAAAGGATCTAGATAGAATTAATGGCAATGAATCAACATCCAAATGAATACAAATAGAGTGATGAAAATACATCATCAATCATTTAGAAATGTATGAAGCTAGGTGAAACACAATATATTTGAGTCATATTGTAATAATGTAAAAGACTTGAACAACTTGGTTTATCAACGAATTTTAACAAATTGAACTAATATATTTCATGGATGCTTTCAACAGAAAGATGGAGAGTAAAAATAAGCTAGATGAAGGGAAAATTTTGGGTTTCATTGAGCCATTGATAACCTTGAAAGTAAGTTTGGATGATGAATTAAATGAAGTATCTACTCTTGGTTATGAGTTGTTATCAAAATTAGCTACTATGAGGTAGATTCAGATATCCTTCCAACAAATGAATAGGCTGCTCCTTTTAAAAATCAACATGACTCAAATTCATTTATGCATTAAAATTATCTCTATTATTTGGTTCCTTAAATTGGGAAATCCCTTATTTATAGATACACATTTATTTTGTATGTATTTAGTTGAATGTATGTAAATTTTTTTAGATAATATGTGTCGTATTTCATGACCATCCTCCAAATAGTATGTTGAATTGTTGGTTGTTAAATGCAATATGAAAAAGGTGCTATAATATTGCCTTTGCTATCGAATAAACACTATAAGTATAGATCAACTGATTTGCAACTTTTAATTTAAAATGAACATTAAAATTTTAAAAATGTCCATCATTTGTAGACAAATAAAATATCATCATTAACAATTTGGAATTAAAAATGTAGTATAAATGCCTAATAAATGCTAAATCTCTTGCAATTTCCAAATAGTTTGCTTAATTCAGCCTTGAGAGACATCTCAATTTAGTCTTCATTTCCTTTTATATACATATTTCTATTTGACTACATCACATCACATCAAAGTTATTATATGTGTTATAAATTTTGTTAGATGTGTTAGCATTCTTTTATGTGTTAAATGACCCTCTTCTTTCACATATGGACCTCCAAATTTTAAGTACTCTTCGAAAAGAAAAAAATTGGATATCATATTTAGTTGTTTACATCCTGAAGAAATTTTCTAAATTATCATCAAATTTGTTTCTTATCTTTGATTTAAATAATTCTAATGCTCTAAAAACTCACACATCCTCCACCAATCCCAAGAACATGGTTTGACATATATCAACAAGTGAATATTTCAATATTGAATTATTCACAATATTTTATTCTAACTTAATATTACCCAAATCCTAGTTATCAATTTATCTTGGAAGGTACTATCCATGATTTTAAATTGTTCTGTCATTAATTTTGTAAAATGAATTGATTTCTCAATAAACTTATATTCATTTATAGTTCCTTTTATATATTTTTCAATGAATTCTAAACTTTTGGAAAGCTAATTAGCCAAGGTTTTTTTCTTGTTATAAAAATCATATTATTAAAGAATGACCTAATATTGAGGATAAATAAGAGAAATGGCTTCAATCAATTCATATCAAGAAAAAAAATCTCTATATTTTTAAGAAAGATATCTCACAATATTCTTTAAACTAACATTTACATATTTAACATTTTTTCAAAAGCTTTCCTTGTCATAATTTCTTCTATGGTAGTGTTCCTAATCTTATAAAAATAGTGCATTAGTATTTCATGTCCTTGTACAAAGAAGCAACTCTCCACTTGCATTACACTATAAAAAATACATTATTGTTTATATTTATAATCAAGTTCTTACTATTAAATTTTAGACTTATGAATGATTAATTTAATAGATATAGATTATCAAGGGTTATATATGCCATTTCAAATATCTATTTATACTAAAAAAATATGCATAGTTCAATCAAATAGAAGTGTGGAAAGAACGTAATAGAAGAATTTTTACAAATCAAAAATTAGATTGGAAGAACATTGTAAATAAAATAGAAACATCAATCGCTGAAATTATTAATAGTAATCTTTGAGACAAAATGTGCTATGAGGACTCCTTTAAAACCTGGGATAACAAGATCAGGCTTAAATGGTCAACACTGAATATCCCACCACTATATGGTAAAGGAGGTCTCAAATAAAAAATTGATAGAGCTGAGTGCAAGTGGTCCCCACCTAGCGTGGGATGGTACAAACTAAACTTTGATGGGGCATCGAGAGGAAACCCCAGAACAACGGGGATAGGTGGGATTATTAGAAATTGGAAGGGAGAAACTATCTCTAAATATGCTAGTCCTATTAAACCATCGACTAACAACATGGTAGAAGTTAAAGCTGCCCTCGAGGGCCTGAAAATATGCAAGAAACTTAACCTGTCAAACTTAATTATCGAAGGGGACTCTCAAGTAATCATTAACGCTATTAGAACCAAAAGGACTCCTAATTGGACACTCAATTCACTTATCAAAGAAATTAATCTCATCTTAGAATCCTTTCCTAAAGTCAAAATTAAACACATCTATAGGGAAGGCAATTATGAAGCAGATTTGCTAGCCAATCAAGGAGCCAACGGTGTTACCTTAAGAGGTTACTAATCAAGTTACAATAGAGACCCTTTAGCATGAATAGGGATATTTATGTTAATGTAGATATAAATAACTTAATCATTACCTTTCCCCTTTCAAGCATCTCACTTCACTCTGCTCCCTTATTTTCATATTCATCCACATCTAGGATCATCATTAGCATCCCCCAATTATCAGTTTTTAGGCTCAGCACAACTAATGATGACCCCAGTCTCATAATTCTAATTAAGCTTTCCCCATAACTATCTTCAGCAGGAAGACACCTCGACGGTTTTGGAAAGTGCTAAGTGTGCTTTTTACATGAGTAGAACTATCTGGAATGCAATCATCATTAAGTAGGTAAGTAAGAGATGAAACGTGACTTTTGAATTTGAGAAGACAATCATCATAACAATGGAGAGAGATATACACATATTCATATGTTTTTGCTAAGAAAATGATAAAGTCAGGCTAACACAGAATAATGGGGAACTGAGACCATGTGATAGCACAAACCTTTACACCATCATTTTGCTTTTCATTCGCTCATATCATCTTTAATCTTAGCAGAGACAACTCAAAAGTGAGATAGACCCACCTTAATAAGTATGTGTGTAGCCTAATCTTTAAACCGACATCTTCTTTCCATTGTTCCTAAGGTTGTGCAAAGGAAACCAAACTCTCCACCTTTAACAAGGGAAGCACTAGAACTATGGCTTTCAGAGGAATAATCACACCAGAGAGATGGAATCAAATGTTGGTGCCTCTGTGAAATTCCTCATGAAGGGCATTAGAGAGAGAAATGGGGCACCATGTCTTTGACTATGAATTCACATTCAGAACAAACAAGAATGTTATACGACTCTTCATCGCCATCTCCTATCTAGCTGGTAGGGAGAAAGAGGAGATTATTTAGGTATCAAAGCTTATTTTCAATAAGAATCTCCTGATAGGTCTAGAAAAAATGGTATTGTTGAGAACCTTACCACTCCCCATCCTAAAACTACTATGATAACAACCCTCTCAAAACTAGCCCAAATCCCTCTAAAGCAGAGGATGCCATTGATTATCTTCAAGGACGAAGAAGGTTTTGATACCCATTGGCTGGGTATGTTAAGGAATCTTGAATACTTATACAATGAGATTCTCCAGATCAAACAAGACACTACAAACATTCTGAATTATTGGAGGGATGAAGGATTTGACATCCCTCTATTCCTAAATGAATTTGAGGAAGAAAGGATTCAAGTTATTGCCCCTAAAATCAAAAGGTGCACCCGACATGGTAATCTTCTGGGCGATGAAGAGGATAGTATTGTGATCATGAGAAAGGAAAATCACGCCTGGTTATGCACGAAGGTGGACATCAATTCACATAAGTGAAACCTGCTCAAGAGAATATGAATAATAATGTATAGTTATAAACAAAGCTTGTCACACCATTGTAATTAGTCTCTGTTCTAATCCATAAGCTAGATCTGACCATAATGATGTATAGTTATATAGAGTATAGTAAGATGCCAATATATACAACATGGCATCTACAGTTTCAGTATATGCTTTAGTGTTTAATAATTAGTAACAGTATATACAAAGAGCATATATGTACAGTTTACTTCGATTATATAAGATAAGCAGCCATGGCTAAGTTGAATCTTTTGACATTACTAAAGATGGTTTGTGTGGACAAGGCTTTTGAGGATACCTGCTTTGAAAGACTTCAAGCCAAACAAGGATTAGATGTTAGTCTAAGCATGAAATCAATGCAAAACAAAGAAAACTCTAAGCTAGCCACCTTAGATTGAGCCTAAACAGGTGCACCCAAGCACTGTTTGATTTGCTCTGATAAGAGGGATGTGGGTGTGCTCTCTAGCACTTGGAGCATACTCTAATGCATTCTAAGATGGTTTGAGACTCATGAAAACCCCAAAAAATGGCACAATAATGGGTAGAACACCCAAGATTGCCCCTAAGGCCTCAAGAACTCAAACTATGATGCTTAAATGGAGATTCAATGCAAGTGTGATTATGCTAAGATTGTTTTTAACCAAATAGAGATGTGATGATGATGATATGCTATGCAAAACAATGAAATAAACTAGGTTAATCCATTATTGCTATATTTGAGATGAGCTAAAATGCTTGAAAGTAATCTAAATTAAGATGATTATGCTAAGTCTAGAGCTAAATGGTCATGATAACAATGCATGAGAATAAAAGTTAAGCTAATTGATTTGCTCTTGAAAGGAGGGGTATTTATAGGATTTGGGAAGGAAGAATGAGTGGCCAGGATTGAAATCCTTAAGAGAGGCCAAGATTCATTCAAAGGGGAGCACATGGATTGTGCTAGTTCAGGGCCACCTCCTTGTGACAAGTGTCACAAGGGCATTGGATTAAAAGATGGGAGGAATGTGCACAATTTGGGAAATGTGCCTAAGGTCAAAGGGTGTAAGAAAGGGGTGAGGGGCTTCTTAAATGCACCATAAATGCATGTAAGAGGGATAAGGAGGCCTTAAATGCACTTAATGCATGTAAGAGAAGTCTCTAGAAGTTTGTTGACTTTGGGTTAAGCTTAGGAGTTGGCTAACCTTAGTTAGGGAATGTGACAGGATTAGGGGAGGGATTAGGATTAGGATTAGGATCAGGACTTTCTAGAAGAGTCTAGAATTTCCTTAGGATAAACATGGATTTTAGGAAATAAATAAAGATTTATTTATTTCCATGGTTTAGGTTTGAGAATATTTATTAAAAATGGATTTAACAAATATGAGAATTAAATATTTAATCTTAATTAAATATTTTGAGTTGGAATTAGGGTTAGGAAATGATGGGATTAGCCTTTAATTGAAATTAAAGAAGGATTAGAAGATTTTGGAAGAGGTTAGTGGTCTTTAGGAAATTGGCAAGGTTTTGGGCAAAAAATAAATAAATTATTTATTTGGGGATTTTTGGTCAATTTATTAATTAAATAATTAATAAATAGGGGAATAATGTTTAAATAAGATTTAAACATTTTTGGGGGGGATTTCTTAATTAAATATTTTTAATTAAGATAAAGGGATTTAATGACATAAAAAATTAATTAATTAACTAAATAAATAAATAATTAATAAATGATGATGTCATCAGGGATTTTTCAGAAAATAAAAATACTTTATTTTCTAAAGGATTTTAGGTGTCTACAGTTTGTATAAAGAAATGTATAGCCCTTCTATGAAGATAATATAATACTTGATTTCCAGCACATTAGTCTCCTCTCCTTTATTGCTTAAATATAAGCTTGGAAGATGTTTTAATAGCAATTTCAGCACTAGTAATGTGTAATCAATGGTTTATAGGCCATATGTTAAGTAATTTCTATATGTTAAGTAAGTGATAAGGAAAACTATTCTCTTAAACAAATAAATACAGTCCTTTTTCTCCATGCATATGCACTAATGCTATGAGTACACTATGCAACACAGATCTCGGCAAAACTATATATATATATATATATATATATATATATATATATATATATATATATATATATATAGACACACACACACACACACACACATATATAACTATACATTAACGCCTCAGGAACTATATGTAAAATAGTTATGTCAACCCTCTTCAAAAGTTTTTTCCTACAGATATGTGTATATTTGATTTTCTGTATATATATATATATATATATATATATATATATATATGTATATGGATACATACATACATACATACATACATACATACATACATACATACATACATACATACATACATACATACATACATACATACATACATACATACATACATACATACATACATACATACATACATACATATATATATATATATATATATATATATATATATATATATATATATATATATATATATATATACATAGACACACACACACACACACACTTAGAGATATTCTCAACCATTATTCAGCATATTATATTGTATTTATGCTTTTGGGTCATCACACTGGCAGAATTCAGCATTGCCTATCTCCCTACTTCCATGCAGTACATGTATCAGACTGTAGTTATCTTGCAGCTAACAATAAATATAAAATAGTAATTGGAACCTGTATGTGAAGTCATCAGTGATTATATGTTTGCAGCTAAACCTCTATTCAAGAAGATACTCGCCATTATTGTGGAATCTTTCCAAGGAAGCAATAAAGGCTCATGTCGAGTGGGATAACAGGCATGGTATGGTATACTGGCTATCTCAACAAAATTTCCACAGGTAAATACAATAGTTATACTGGGCTATGCAAATTCCACAAGTAGTGGCTAAGTATCTTTCACTGACTGGGTTCTTACAGCTCTGAAAATGCATTTGTTACTCAGGCAATCATACAATTTAATCCATAGTTCTTTTTATCTTTTTATCCTATCATTGGCTTATATATATAAATGTATACATATAAATATATGTATACATACATACATACATATATATATATATATATATATATATATATATATATATATATATATATATATATATATATATATATATATATATATATATATATATATATATATATATATATATATATATATATATATATATATATATTCTCAAGCATTTAGTGTTTTTATGGTTTTTCTATTGCCATGTATCCAATCTATGGAGGCTGGTTCCTTGGTATAGGAGAAAGGGACAAAATAGATTCCCTATTTTGTACCTATTATTTATATGATTAATACCCATTTCCTTTCAATAGTAAATGGTACTAATTATATAAATTAGGACACTTTTTATGTGCTATGGTAAGTTTTAAGCTCTCTAACGCCATGGCAATTTGCAACTAGGTTCCCTTTGATTACTTTATTAGATGTTTTAGCTCTGAATTTAGATGTCAAAATGCTAAGTAGATATGTTAAATCAGTAGATATGTCTCATGATTCAATGTTCAATGATAGTAATGGTATTAATTTGTGAAACCAAAGTTTAAGATTAATTATATACTACTCCAAATTAACCAATTATAGGATCTCAACTCTAGAACTTATAGTTATTGGATTCATATAATCTTGACTATGAACTTCGATTAAGCATTTGGATTGGAGATGTTCATCTTCTTTAGATACCAACATTTTTACCCCTGCGAATAAGTAACAAAACGAAGGTAAAGGTTTTTTTCACTTATGCTCAATTTCTCTAATATATTGTCTTGATTTTTAACTATCTGGTATGAAAGTACTGTGTATATCATTTTAGGAGGACATTGTCAACTTGGCGCCAATTAGAGTGGAAATTCAAAGGAAAATTAACAAAGCTTAGGACTGATAATCCTACTACTTTAAACAGGAAAAGCGTCCACAAGTTACCATTGTAATTAAATTGTAACTCAAT
Organism: Chamaecyparis obtusa; assembly: GCA_027943335.1. Classification (NCBI taxonomy): domain Eukaryota; kingdom Viridiplantae; phylum Streptophyta; class Pinopsida; order Cupressales; family Cupressaceae; genus Chamaecyparis; species Chamaecyparis obtusa. Next base: position 701,257 of record BSBK01002440.1, on the reverse strand, counting down.
TAATGGATTAACCTAGTTATTTTTCAAATAGTGGGTATGCCCACTCAAACTATGTATGTATGAATAAATCTCGATAATCATCGAGTCATGGGTATGCCCACGGATTCTTTGTATTAGTATCAGGACTTACAGTCCTTGGCAAGGCTGGAGGTTTTCTCAACCCCACTCTTTCCTACTAGCGCCTGCACTGAGCAGGGTTTTTTGTAACTTTATTTAGATAATAATAATAAAAATTTCCATGGCTTCGACCTTTTACCGATCAAAAAAAAAATCTTGACATTTTTCACAAGAATTTTTATTTCCCCATTACTAGAAGAATACTAGATAAATTTAGAAGTATTGATATATCACTTAAATTAAATAAGACGTGACGAGTTATTTCTACTATGTGATGATGTTTGTACACTACTCCAATCAAAGATTGATTTCTATAAAAATTCTTTATACTAGATCATGCAAGGAGGTCCATCTAATATCAACATTCATAAGAAGTTTCTTTCTTGTAGTTATTCAATTGTTTGTCACTTTGACACTATATAAAATATGTTCACAAATTTAAATGCTAAAATTTATTCTATGGGTTATGAAATGAATGGAAACCATGTATGGAGAACATATGTACAACTCTACACAAATATTGTTACATATGACCTTGCATTGTTAAAGTTCCATTTGCCCCTAAACACACCAACTCTTTAGTAATTGTTTAGCCATCCATACCTTTGATCTTATTCAAATATTTATTAACTTTTTCACATAGATTTTATAATGTTACATTCCTTTTCATTATAGGAACAAAGAATACATGAGTTCATTGAATGTGATTTTGTATAATATACACATTCATACCTACTCAAGAAGTATTATCTATACTTACAACTCCATCTAAAGATAATAAAATAAACATCTATTATTTTAATTTTTCTTGTACATATTATTTTTCCACTTCAATAATATGGTGAATGAGGGGGATCCCCCTTAAGCCTCTCTCTATTGCTAGTAGACGAAGCTTTTCTTATCTTGCCAAATCTATTGTTGCAATTCCTTCAAAGGAGAAGTGTCGACCTCTTTCATGTGCCAAGACATCCCCTATGGTGGTGTGTGTCCAAGATGAGGTGGAAAATATGGATTTCTACCAATTATGCGGATTGGTTTATAAATTCACTATTTTCTGCTAGAACTTCATCGCTAGGTGAGGGATTTTTGGAGATCTGTTGTCTCTGGTAACATTGAGATTTTCCCTTCTGCAAAGGGGATTTTTATTACTTTGTTTACTTCCTCTAAAGATTGATATTTGGTGCTAAAAAAGCTGTGGGTTTTAGGTACTCATTCTCTCTCAGCCAAACCCTAGATAGTATCCTTCAACTGTCTTACTAAACCACTTAGTTTGTGTCTAGTGTGTGTTTATCTCCCAAATATCCCCCTTCATTTTTGCAAGAAAATTTTCTTTGAGGTCATTGACAACTCTATAGGTCATTTTAAAAGCATAAAAATGAGAGAGAGCGAATGAGAGAATGAGCGGATTCAAAATTTGAATTATGTTGTGGGCATGAACTCTTCCTCTATTGTAGAACAATCTATGGATGAGGGAAAGGACAATATGGAGGTATCTAGGGTAAAAGAAAAACCCTTGATACTGTGTCAGGGGCCTTGCCTTAACTTATGGACCCGAGAGGGGGACCCATCCTAGGAGATGCTCTTGAATTAGGTGCAGTTTCTCAACCAAAAAATGGTCATCTTTATTCGGAAGGAAGAAAAGATGAAGAAATGAGATATGTACATAAGGAAAAGATGGATATGACAGATAAGGATAAGGTAAACATTGGGTAACTTATTGATGAGTCTATGGCTTTATATTGTTGACTTAGCATGTTACATTAATCTATTATGAAGAAGATATTTGAATTGAAAAAGTTAATGTGGCTGGGAATTGAAGACTTCTATATACACTGAGCCCGTGTAGTGTATGTCGAGTGGCAATAATAATTGAGTTATTTATCACTGACACCTTCAGTATTAACTGAGTATGGATGAAAACATTAAATTATAAGAACAACCAACTGAAATTGATGAGCTAGAAATTGTGAATTTGAGCCTAAGAATGTTAGGGATGCACTTGAAAATGAGGAATGGATTAAGGCTATGAATGAGGAAATCAAACAGATAGAGAAGAATAAGACATGGACATTAGTACCCAAACCAAAAGATAAAAATGTAATTGGTACTAAGTGGATTTTTAGAAACAATTTAAATGAAAATGGCGAGGTCACTAGGAATAAGGAAAGATTTGTATGCAAGGGATATGCACAAGAAGAAGGTATAGATTATTGTGAAACTTTTGCACTAGTAGCTAGACTTGAAAGATTTTGTATATTACTTTCATATGCTGCACATAAGGGATCAAAGTATATCAAATGGATGTGAAATCAACATTTCTGAATGGAATTGTTGAGGAGGAGGTCTACATAGAACAACTAGGAGGTTTTGTTGATCCAAATCAGAAGAACATGGTATGTAGATTGTACAAAGCTTTGTATGGATTGAAGCAAGCACCGAGAGCATGGTATGAAAGACTACATGCTTATCTTATAAGTATTGGCTTTGAAAGAAGAAGTGATAATAGTAATTTGTACATGAAAGGAGAATTTGATGATAATATTTTGACTGCGAAAATTTTTGTTGATGACATAATCTTTAATGGACATGATTTGATTTGCAAATCTTTTGTTGATGAAATGAGAAAGGAATTTGAGATGTCAATGTTTGGAGAGATTAAATTATTTCTAGGTTTGCATATTATACAACAGAATGATGGGATTTTCATCACTAAATCAAAATACATTGAAGAAGTGTTAAAGACTTTTGGCATGGAATTCAAAACTGGTAGGAATACCGATGGTAACAAGATGCAAGTTGACAAAGGATGATGAATCTATAAAGGTAAATCAGACACTATACAGATCAATGATTGAAAAATTGATGTATATGGTACACAGTAGGCCTGATATAGCACATGCAGTTGGGATTGTGGCAAGATTTCCTGCCAATCCTAAAGATTCATATATGGTTGATGTTAAAAGAATTCTGAGATACTTGAAGAAGATTAAAGACTATGGTTTATGGTACGTAAAGGAAGGAAAGTTTGAACTCTAAGTTTTCACTAATACAGATTGGGCTGGAAACATTGATGTTCGAAAGAGAACAACTAGTGGAGCATTCTTTTTAGGAGAAAGGCTTGTGACTTGGATAAGAAAGAAACAAGCATGCATTTCTCAGTCTACTGGTGAAGCAGAGTATGTTGTTACTGTTGCAAATTTTTCAAATATTGCTTGGATAAAACAAGTGTTGGAAGGAATAAATGAGGTAATCATTGACCCAATGATTACATATTGTGACAACACTAGTGCTATAAATATTTCCAAGACTCCGATGATGCATTAAAAAAAAAGCACATATCTAGTAAGTATCACTACTTAAGGGAACAAGTTCAATTGAAGCAGGTGAAACTAGAATTTGTGAAATCTAAAGAACAACTTGCAGATATTTTTACCAAGCCCTTACCAAAGGACACATTTGAGTATTTGAGGACTAAACTAGGGGTCTGTCCCCTATCTATCAGTCACTAAGGTGATCAGGAGGTTGCATCAACCTATACTTTATCAGAAAATCATTCATGTTGATGCACATAGCTCACACTTTAGGATTTCTAAGGTTGTGAAAGATTGTAGAAGTTGGAATAGAGAATTGTTTATCAGTACAATGAAGGTACTTGATCTAGACCGAACAATAGAGGATAATTTGGCTACTGCAGAGCTATTTATCTTCTTTTGCATTTTTTTCCAAGGGAGAGGAACTTCATATGAAATATCTATTGCTGAGAACATATATGGGAAAAAGAATTAGAGAGCTGAAAAAGATTAAATCCGCAGGGAGAGTCTACATGGAATGTTGTTTTGTAGTGATTATACATATAAAATATCAAGCTAGGGAGAGCTTACTGAGCTACAACATTTACCTACATAGTTGTAGAACACATGTTTGGTATGTGTATGACATATTTCACATTGTTTGTATTGCCATCAATGCCAAAGGGAGAGATTAATGATCTACAACTTATTGAATATCTAGATGAACTGAAGGAGAAGTGATTAGATATCACCGAGCTACTAAAGTGATATGTAAGATGATTAAATTTGTCAATATGTTGTCATTGATGTCAACTAGTTTTGACAATACTTGTCATGATAGTTGAAAACATCTGAACATCTGTAAAAGGAAGAAAAGATGAAGAAATGAGATATCTACACAAGGAAAAGATGGATATGATAAATACGGATAATAAACATTGGGTAACTTATTAATGAGTCTATGGATTTATATTGTTGACTTGAGCATGTTACATTAATCTATTATGAAGAAGAGATTTGAATTGAACAAGTTAATGTGGTCGGTAATTGAAGACTTTTGTATACACTGAGGGCGTGCAATGTATACCAAGTGATGGTAATAATCGAGTTAGTTATCACTGACGCATTCAGTATTAACTGAGTATGGATGAAAACATTAAATGCTAAGAAAAGCTAATTGAAATTGATCAGCTAGAAATTGTTATGATTTCGAGGTAAAGGATGAAGTTAGTTATAAGATCCATGACTAACACAATTCAGAGATGATCTAAAGGATGAGATTGAAATGTATTATGGACACATCTATCGAGGAAGGTTTAAGCGGCAAAATGGATGAAGGAGATTAAGAGGAAAAATCTGATGGCTGATACAAAAATAGTTTACTTGTCTATTTAAGAGACATGAGTTTCATTGTTGAAACATGCCAGATAAATAGAGACTGCAGAGATTTCACATGAAGATTTTATTCATGCATTCCTAATCAAACTAGTTACAGAAAGAACCGAGTTGCAGACATTACCGAGCATCAGAGAACTATTTACTAAGTGAAGTAAGTTGGAAAATATTGAGGAAGTGAATTGGTTAATGATCAGATGAGTTTTATGAGCATAACATAGATCTGAATATTTGCAATTGAGTTGTATTTGAATCAGATCAAAGCTGTATCAGTTTAACCCTTGATTCAACAAAATCTCTTAACCGAGTGGACGTAATAGTCTTATTGTATTTCCATATGACATTCAATGAATGTTAATTATTATCTTGTTGACCCCATAGTGAATGCTAGTCAAGAGTTAAATGTTAGTGATAAATCCTCTAACCAGGTCACACCTAACAATGTGCATTGTAACCTTTAACAGGGCTAGCTCCTAACCGAGCTCACTTTAGAAGAGTGAAATATTTTGGGTTTCCAGTCCCAGGTGGTTTTTCCCGTAGTAGGGTTTCCACATTAAATCATTGTGTTATGTGTTATTTGTTATGATTATTTTTCTATCATACTTTACATACCACATAGTTGATTTAATCGGTAATCACAGTTTGGATAATTATCGATATTCGGTAAAGTGAACAAATAGATTGATATTTTATCTTACCGAGTTGCATAAATTGTTGAAATAGTTTTGAAAAGTACATCGAGGAGTTTGGGACTATAGGATAACTGATTCAACTGATTCACCCCCCCTCTCAATTATTCTAACACATTGACCCAGTGAAAACTTCAAGGAGAAGGCTCCTTCATGCAAGGATATGTGTGGGTGTAGTCCATGATGCAAATATGCTTGATTATATTGAAATCATATCAAAGCTAAGAAAATGGAATCAGGGGTTGGAATATAATCAATACCATTTTCCTATTTTCACTATATGAAGATGGGCCATTGGGCAAAGAGTTGTCCCTCCAAGCCACTGAAAGAGAAGAAAAATGATAAGCCAAAAAATAAGAAATTTTGGAAAGCGAAAGAGAAAAATGAAATAGGAAAATCTATTGAATCTGTTAATTAAGGGAATCACCAAAGAAAGAAATGAGATTCTTAAAACCATATTGCAGGAATGAGATATCACACACGATACAATATAGGAGAATCTCAAAGAGAAAGTGAGTTGTAGTTCAAAAGAAGATGATCCCATCCTTCAAGATGTGGCTGACTCTCTTGATAAGGGTAATGAAGGGGATTATACTACCTCCTTTGAGGAGAATCACCAACCTGAAGATGGGGAGATTATAGATTCAAGTGAAGAGGATGGAGATTCTATATCCATCTTTGAGGGGAATCAAGCCTCATTCCAGGAAGCCCAACATTGCAATATTTTGGAGCCTAGCCTATCTGATCTATTTTAGAATATAGTGGATTTGGTGAAGAGTTCTTACCCCACCTTAGAAAAATAGGAAGATGTAATGGAAGTAAACAAGGCTTTGGAAAAGGAGAATGGGGATTTGAATGGGATCTTTTCCCCAAAATTGGAGCACACAAAATCTAAAGGAAAAAATGAATAAGGTAATCCCAAATACTCCAAATAATACTAGATATTTTGTTAGACTGGTTGCAGATGTAGGTCAGATCTCATCTGCTCTGGGTAGACCCTCAAATTCTAAGAAGAGAAGTGTGTAGGCTAACAAAAATATAGTTGATAGAACACAAAAAACCCTCACTGAGGTGTGCTCTCTAAAGAAGAAATGAAAGTAATATCCTAGAATATTAAAGGGTTGAATAGTCCTCACAAGCAAGACATTATCTAGAATATGATAAGATATCATAATCCAAACATTTTCCTAATTTAAGAAACTAAGATGATTAAAGAGAAGGTTGAATTGATTAAGTTTTTCAAGAATGGAGGGGTTAGTAGTGGTAGTTTAGAAGGTGTGTCTGGTGGCATTTCTACCTTGTAGAACCTTAATAGCATTATAGGTGATGTCATTATCCAGGACAATACCATGGCTTATATAAGATTTTAGAATATAAAATATGGTACATCTTGGGTGCTTACTAACATCTAAGCTCTAAATACTTTGAAGGGGAGAAATAAATTTTGGAAAAAATTGGAAGTGGCCAAATCCAATTTTAAAGATGATAGTTTTTTAATAATAGGATACTTTAACACCCCATTAAAGGAACATGAAAAATATGGTGGCGACCCTTCTCAACTGGAGAGTAGACTAGACTTGATGGATTTTGTTAATTCTCATGCCCTCCATGACTTGGTTCTTTAGGGTTTTGAGTACACTTGGACCAAAAGAAGATATGGAAAATACCTGATTCAAGTCCATCTAGATAGAGCTTTGATTTCTAATGAATGGTATGTTCACTACTATTGTTATTTGTCTTCTCATGCTAGAATTGGTTCGGATCACTACCCTATATTTTTCTTGGTTGATTCTATTAAGAGAAGAAGATGATTCCATTTTAGATTTGAGAATATGTGGACTATGCATCCTAATCTAGAAAATAAAATAATAGAATGGTGGTAGATTCATGTGGAGGGGACTTCTATGTTTAGAGTGGTCAAGAAACTTAAACATGTAAAGGATTGTATTAGGAATTGGAATAAGGAGTGTTTTGGTGACATTTTCTCTTCCAAAGCCTCTATCCAAGATGATATTGAAAATATTCAAGATCAAATTCAAGTTGATGGTTACAACACTATCTCTATTTCAGATGAAAATGAAATTCTTAAGAGATACCATGATATTATTGCTAAGGAAGAGACCTTTTGGAAACATAGAGCCCACTATCTTTGGCTGAATTAAGGGGACATTGACACTAGATATTTACACATGACCATTATGAAACACAAAGTTACAAATAGAATATCAAGACTAAAGGTGAATAATGGCACTATTGAAGAAGAGGACAATATCAGGAAGGAGGCAAAAAGGTAATTTTTTGATCTTTCTCAAGACCTCAATCTGAACCAGACAACTCAAGAGGAATTTCTTCAATGTATTCCTTCCCTTATCAATGAAGATCATTAATTTTCTATTGGGGAAATTCCAACAAGGGATGAAGTTAAGAAATATGTCTTTTCCTTTGAAGGAAACAAGGCTCTAGGACTGGATGGTTTCCCTATGTTTTTCTTTTAGATGTACTGGCCCATTTTGGGTAAAGATCTATTACGGGTGCTATCAAGGAGTTCTTTGGGGCTAAGAGTATTTTAAAGGAGATCAATAGCACCTTATTGGCCCTCATACCTAAAGTCATAGGTGTTGACTCTTTGGATCTAGTATGTCCTATTAGTCTTTGTAATTCTTTTTATAAAATTATTTCTAAGATCCTCACCTCAAGGCTTTAGTCTTTTCTTCCTTCCCTCATATCCTCAAAAAAATGATTTTGTGCCAAGGATAAAATCCTTGATTCCATCATCAAAGTCCATGAAAATATCCATTCCTTATCAATGGAAAAAAAATAGGGATTTATCCTCAAGTTGGATCTTTCTAAAGCTTATGATAGACTTGACTGGACCTTTCTACAAAAAATCCTAATGGATTTTGGTTTCAATAAGAGAAGTGTGCATTTGATAATGCAATTAGTTTCTATGGCTAGTTTCTTTGTGTTGATCAATGGTACTCCATGTCCTTTCTTCAAATCCTCTAGGGGTCTGAGACAAGGGGATTCGTTGTCTCCTATTCTATTTGTGACCTTGGCAGAATGTATGGGAAGATACATATCTAATCTGGTGGACATTAGTTCTTTTAAAGGGATTCATCCTTCATCCTCATCCTAGGTCTTCCCTCATGAGAAATTTGTTGATGATTCAATTATCTTGGGGGAGGCAACTACAAAGGAAGAAAAGATTCTTAAGGAAACTCTCAATAAGTATGGGTTAGCTACAAGATAGATTATTAACTAGGCCAAAAGTATTGTATACTTTATAAATACTCATAATAATAGACAAATGAGAATCAATAATATATTGGGATTTCAAATTGCTTCTCTTCCTTCTACATACTTGGGCCTTCCTCTCTATATCAATCCTCTAGATTCCTTCTAAAGCTCTTTAGTGGATAGGTTCAATAAAATTTAGTTGAATGGAAAGGCACCCTCCTAAGTCAAGTTGGGAAGGATCAACTTTTCAAAACCTCTCTACAGAGTCTTCCTATCTACGCTTTAAGACATTTTAAAATCCCAGGAAAGTATGGAGATGCTATTGAAAAAATCCAAAGAAAATTCCCATGGATTGGAGCTAAGGAAAAAAAAAATGTCTCTTATATCCTGGGACAAAGTTTGTAGGCCAAAGAATAGGGGAGGTTTGGGTCTTCTAAGGATTAGAGTGATGAACACTACTTTACTCTCAAAACAAATTTAGAGAACTTAGAACCCAAATGGTGAATGGAATCATATTTGGTTAAACAAATACACTAGAAAATTCCCAACTCTAGATAGCTTTATCTACTTTGATGCTATTCCCAATGGATCACAAATATGGAAGAATACATCATCCAACAAAAATCTTATGGTTAAGGACACTCAATGGAAGGTTGGGAATGGTAAGAGAGTTAGGTTTTGGGAATACCCTTGGCTTAATGATGATCCTCTCATTATCCATCATGAATGGGGTCCTTTTGCCTTGAAGTGAAAAACTAAGTTTGGTCATTATGTTAATGATTATTGGGACAAGGAAAAGTGGAAGGACATATATGTCATTAGTCCTAATTTGATATAGCTAAAAATATTTTTTTTCTCCATGATTATTAATGAAGAAGAAGATACTTTGATATGAAAGATGAACTCTAAAGGATGTTTCACTACTTCCTCCATGATCAATATGATTTATGTTAATCAGGAAGATCCTCCTTGGTGGTCCAATGCTTGGATGAATGGTCTCTCCCCTAAGATCAACGTGTTCTTATGGATATTATTTTAGAATGAGATTTTAACTATTGACAACTTGAAAATAAAAGGCTTCAACATTCCTAACCGATGTTTTGTATGCTGCCAGGAGGAAGAGATAGTGGAACACATTTCCATCCATTGTCCCTTTGTTGTCTCTTTGTGGTCCAATCTTTTGGACATGTTCAAAATGGACTAGTTTTTCCCTAAGGAAATTCATTCCTTCTATTCTTCATGGAAATGTCTTCATAAACTCCCTCTATAAAAATTCTATGGAGAATCTCTATGCCACATATGTTGTGGGGGATATGGAAGGAAATTAATGACATAATTTTTAGAGATAAGTGTTCCCTAGTGCATATTATTTTCCAAAGGATTCAAAGAGCTATTTTGAGAATAAGAATATTATGAGAGATCTGAATATGCCTACTAGGAAAATGGATGAGGAAATATTATAAAAATGGAAGCTTTGAGGAAGATATAATAGGAATATTATGACTGCCAAAAGGGAAGAAGCTATGTGGAAAACCCCCCCTAAGGGCTAGATGAAAATCAACTTTGATGGGGCCTCTAAAGGTAACCTAGGGCCTGTGGGGTGTGGTTCTAATCTAAGGGATGAGGAAGGTAAGTGCATTGATATTGTTGTTTTTCCTTTAGGGACTCAAACTAATCATAAGGCAGAAGCCATGACGACTTATCAAGGTGTTCTTCTAGCTAAGAAATGGGATTGCAAAATTCTGTGGGTTGAAGGGGACTCAAACAATATAGTTAAATGCCTAACCAAAAAATGTGATCCCTCATAGACTATCACTAATATCATTAAGGCTTTATGGGATATAATTGCCAATTTTGATAATTGTATTATTACCCATGGATATAGGGAGATAAATGGTGTGGCTGAATGGGCCACCACTGTGGTGATGACAAAAAATGATGGCAAGATATGGAATACAGAGGAGGATTTTTTGTATGAGGTAAAATCACTAATCTTTAGTGATAAAATCCATAACATGCAATGTGTCAATATCAAATCTAAGCAATGAATTATAAAATGACAAGGGTTATAAAAGACCATTATTTTTTAAATAGGGACCTTAGGCCGATGTGAAGTGTCATCATTATCCCATAAACTTTATGGGCTATTTCTCTAATGTTTGGCATATTATATCATTACCTAGATATGGAAAATTCTCAGAGATCTAGTGAGCGCAAAAACCTCGATCGAAGAGATTATGAAAGTGAAATGAGAGGCAATAGAAAAAGAATGGAGCCGATCTCTTCCAAGGACCGGAGGAGAAAGGAAGATATCTGGGACATTCTTAAGGGAGGCTGTCTTACTGTGTACATGGAGAGGCTACGTTGTAAGGACTCTGCCATTACCAAAAAAAAATTTGAAACATTGGAAGAAGTGTAGCTTGACGATGGGGAACCAAACTGTCAAGGTTGATGATGCTTTCATTAGTGAAATTAAATGTATGCCATGAGATGGAAAAAAATTCTACAGGGACAGAAAGATGATGAAGGAATATGTCAAATATTTTCCCCAAGAATTAAAAGGACAAAAGGAAATTGGTAAAATATGCTAAAACCTATTACTCTCCACAAAAATTCAAGAATCCTTGGCGTAAAGTTCTTTATGCTATAATCAATTACATTACTCTTGATGAAAGGTATTCTAGGGTTTATGGTTATCATTTTGTTCTTATTAACCACTTTGTCATGGGGATAGAGTTTCTTTGCCTTATTATTTACTTTTCTCCATAAATTCTACCATGAAATATTATAAGAAAAACCCTCACGGGGATCATGCAATGTAACATGATTTGATGGTGCTCATTTATGAATACCTTAAGGCCAAGAAGATTGAACACCCCCTATCTTAGAACTATGATTCAAAGGAAGACAAAAATGATGAAGACCTCTCAGTGGGGAAGGATTCAGAGAGTGACACTATGTTTGACTTGGACTCCTCTTCTAAAGAAATTAAAGGGAAACATAAAAAGAATCCAAAGAAAATGGCTAAGGCTTCTACTTCTAAGGACCCTAAGTCAAGAAGGAAAAAGTCCCACATGGTGATGGACTCCTCATTTGATGAGGAAGATGATGATGATTCTGAGTCGGAAGAGGAGGAGTAGACTATTCAACTGAGAAAGAAAGTTCATTCCTCTAGGAGAAAAACCCTTGATGATAAAGATGGTGCTCAGGGGAAAAAAGTTAAAAATGCAAGGGAGGATGATTGTTGGAAACAATTGTCTGAAGAAAATTGCTACTCAAATTATGTATTGTCTTTGATGTCACACAATGTCATAGTCCGCAACAATCAGTACCTACCAAGCTCAGTCGGTCTGCCTGGCATTAAAATTAGTGTTTACCGAGTTCACTCGATTATCAAAGAAAAATCAGCATTTACCGAGTTCACTTGGTTGTCAAAGAAAAGTTAGCATTTACCGAGTTCACTCGGTTATCAAAGAAAAAGGATTATCAGTGTTTACCGAGTTCTCTCGGTCTCCAAAAGATTGTAGAAAATTTCATTATGGTCACCGAGCACTGTCGGCCCTTGAAGGATCTTTGCAAATAAAGTTTGCTTAATTCAGCCGACTGTTATACTAAGTAATGCCGATTTGACAAATCTAAAATCATATAAATAAAAGGTCAAGTGTGAAAAATAAAGGAGAGACATAGAAGAAGATATATAGAAGAAAGACATGAAAGGTGTGTGTGAAATTGTGAAGGATGACCAGATATCCTTGAGGAGCAGCAGAGATATATTCGATCATGAAGGATCTCACTTATACAGAATAGAGATCTATAATCAGCAAGGCAGTTGCATTATTATACAGGTCTTTTTCATTGTTACCTTTTTATCATTGTAATAGTGAATTCTAAATCTCTTAACCGAGTTGGTTTAACAACCATATTGTAAATCCTCTAACAAGGTGACAATTCCATTGAATTGTTCTCAAGACCTCTTACTAGGCCACTCCTAGCAGGGTGATTAAATCCTTTAACAAGGTCACACCTAACAGTGTGTTTTGTAACCTTTTACCGGGTTGGCTTCTAACTGGGCATCACTTCAGAAAAGTGAAAATCAGTATCTAGATACATTGGTGGTTTTTCCCATATTGGGTTTCCATGTTAAATGTTGTGTCTCTTGTGTTCTTAATAGTTATCTTAATCATATACAAGTGGTGATGAATATCTAAAAATAATTTTACTAATACTCTCTGCATCTACCAAGTTACTGCAATCTATTTACCGAGTGTTAAACAGATAATATTCATTAAGATATCCTAAGGGATCTGGAAAGAAAATATAGTGAAGTGTTTTATGGTTGACTGATTCACCCCCCCCCTCTCAGTCACTTCATCCATATTCCATCAGATGATATGATTGGAAATAATTCTATTGAACATAATGATAGTAGCAGGAAAGATAAATAGGATTTTCTGAAGGAAAATGTGATTCAGGTCACCTTTTCCATTCCGACTGGCAAACCAAGAGTGAGAAGTTTTAGTGCTATGATTGAATGGATCATTGATGATAATTTGTAGTCGAAGGAGGAAGTGAAGGACTTTCATAAACAACTTCAAATTATTGAGGCTATGGGTTTTGGAAAAGAAAAATCCTTCTTGGAGTGTATGTAGGAGATGCCTCAAGCTATTGGGCATGCTGAAGACTTGAAGGACTCTTTAAAATCCAAACTATTAAGAATAGGATCACCTAGTCGGATCACTAGAAGGATAGTAACATGGAACAAAAGATTCTGGCTATGGAGACTAAGATGGCCAAAGTGGAGGACAATCTGAAAATGATAGATCATAGCTATAGAATTCTAAAAGCTTTTGTGAAGCATGTTAAAATTTTGGTAGGTAAGATGGAGGAGGCGAAGGGATCTCAGGTTATTGAGGTGGAAAAGGATGTTGTGGATGACACTCCTGGGCTGGGAAAGAGGATTGGATCCAATACCAATAAAAAAGGAGTCAAGAATAACAAAGATCTCAAGGAGCGAAAGTTGACTGTTGTAAAATTGGATCTTATGGTTATTAAAGCATCTGAGCTTCTAAAACATTTCTTGTGATTTTATGTTTTTATATGGTTTTTTCTAACTATTTTTAGGTTGCTTGTGTTAGGTCAGCTAGATTTTTGTTTAGGATGCAAACTTGTTTGGTTTATCTCTCTTCTTTGTCTTTTCTGTCATTTGTTTGGGGGGTTTTTAGATGTTCTACTGTTCTCTATTGTAAAGTTTTTGGATCCTTTAAAATCTGATTTTCTCTTAATCAAAACTCTATAGGTCATTTCTTAAAGGTGGGTGAGACTACAACTACTATGGGTCTCTCTACGTTTACACACATTTTGGTTGACATTGATACCTCAACACCTCTCCCTGGAGATTCCATGGACTCAAGTGATAGATTATGAGGGTCTCCTATTTCAATGTCACTGGTGCTTCTCTACTGGTCACTTGTCAACAAGTTTCTCTCTCCTACTATGTTAAGGCATTTCTACTTGGTGGAAGGATGAAAATTATGAATATTTGACTGTCCTAGCTTGTAATTGTGTTTTTTATGATGAATCAAAGGTTGACAATGACTCGCTTCTAGATGAAGCTCCTACTACAAAAATGGGTGATGGTCCTACTGCAAACTAGGTCTCATCAATCATTGATCTTTCTAGTATGACCCACTTTGTCTATATGGACCCCTCTCCATCTACTATTCCCACTCTATTCCAATATTTGGCTAATGATGTACAACTTTCTCAACACTCTGCCCCTTGTGTTAATAATTTTTCAAATAAAGTTTCACAAGTCGTTCCCCCTAGTGGTGAGGATCCTAATGATAGCATTTCTTGGACATTCATCTATAGGAAATTCATTTAATAGAATAAGAAAAATCATTCTTCAACCTCTCACTCTTCTCCCTATGTTGTGGGTGAGTTTTCTACAAACTTGGTTGGCATGCATCTATAAATTTTTGCAAAGGACCCCAATCTAAAGGTTTCAAGTGGAAATGACAAGAAACTACATTAGGAATATATGTCTTATGCGAGAGCTAGGTGTCCTCCCACACAACCTACTCTTGAGTCCATGACCTCTTCTTGAGAAGGATCATTTAAAAATAAGATCAAAATTGCATATTTTGAAAAACAAGCATGTGATGATAATAAGTTTTATACTAAGAAGATTGATGAGTTTACTCAACTTCTTCAAAGCACCATATCTAGCTTCCCTCATTAATGTTTTCATCTTCTTCTTCTTCATATATACAATTGGCAGCTTCTCCACCTTCATCTACACAATCAAGAACTTAATTTTTTTGGAAAGGTAATGCACTCTTGGCTTCCACTATTGATAAGAATGGTAGATGGATTGATTCAATTGTATCACATCATATGACATATTTTGTGGATATATTTTCTTTTTATGAGCCTTGTAGTTCACCTAACATTTTTATGGGTAACAATACATACATGAAGGTTTGTGCTAAATGATCTATTGATATGGGTGAAATATCATTTAATTTTTTTTTTTTGTACCCCCCTTGACCACTAATATCATTTTAATTTATCAAATTGATCATGGTGTACAAGGTAAGATAGTGGAGTTCACTCTTTATCATGTATACATTAGAGATGTGTAGACTAGAGATATCAGTGCTACAAATGTGGTTGGTCATGCATATTTATTTTATTCCTTCTCTCATTTTATTCCTATTGATGATGTTCCTTTAGATGATGTTCATACCCTTGGACCAAGAAAAAATTGTGCCTGTGAAGAGAAATTTGGTCACTTGAACCTTAGTATTCTTGAGACTAGTGTTGAGCTTTCTTCTCCTCCAATACTTTCTTCTTCATATTTGAATACTGATTCACTTTAATAGGTTGATCATAGTGTTCCAAATATTTCTAGATATGGGATGAGTATTTGGTAGATATTTTAATCTTGATAATTATGAGATATTTTCCACAAGTCAAATTGTGATATTCCTATCAGGATTCAACTATGTAATTTTTTGAGTCAAACTCATTGACCCATGTTTCATGAGTAGTGGTTCATAAGAACCCATATCTCATAAGAATGAATGGAACACTTAACACTCATTGCATCAAGGTGAAGCACTGTGACTTTTTGGGAGGTCACCCATCCCAATACTACTCCATCTTGAGCACACTTAACTATAGAGTTATCTCCATGGTTAAGCCCACTCTGCTTGCAATCCCAATTGCAAAACCTTCAATAAGTGTCATTCCTTATAAATTCTAAGTGTTCCATTTATTCTCATGAGAGATGGGTTCTTATGAACCACTACTCATGAAACATGGGTCAATGAGTTTGACTAAAAAAACTACACAATCGAACCCTGATAGCAATATCACATGACTTGTTGTGGAAAATATCTCCTACTTATTAATTGACAAGATTAAGGGGATTTCTAATGAATTGTTCATAAGGCACAATAATTTCTAAAGGTTTTGAAAATTAGGTTGCAACCAGAGTGTGCTTAACCATGGAGAGAACTCCATAGTTAAGTGTGCTTGAGCTAGAGCAGTACTTGAATGGGTCACCTATTGGGAAGTCCCAGTGCTTCACTTCTGTCAGCATCACCTAGATGCAATGAGTGCTAAGTGATCCATTAATTCTAATGAGAGATGGGTTCTTTTGAACCACTACTCATGAAACATGGGTCAATGTGTTTGATTCAAAAAACTACACAACTGAATCCTGATAGAAATATCACTATTTCAATATTGTTTGTGGAGTCTCATCTTAATGATTTAGGAGTGTATCATCTTAAAATGGAAGCGCTTCTATGTTAAGAGAATTTATCCCTCCAAGTAAGTGGTTTGTGGTCATGTCAAATGCCTTGAATTTATCTTTTCTTTGATCTGGCTTTCTCCCCGCTTTCCACTCCTTTTCTGCACTTGATTCCTTCATTCTAGGTGAAATTAGGGCTAGGATCCTGAGGATTCTCCTTAATTTCCCTCTTTTATGGCTCTATTTTCTAGGTAGGACTTACAAATAGGTCATCCTAGAATTCATCATGTTTAGCATAGGATTTTGTGCCTCTCCCTGGCACTCTACCTTGTTCTGACATCATCTCTAGGTCTCTGGGCACCCCCGAGACCTCCTGTTTCTCACTCTGACTGAGACCCTAAAATCTGTGACCTTAAGGTAAAAGTTAACCTAAAGGGGTCAAATTTGACCTAAAGGTGTCAAAGTCAACCTCAACTCTAACCTAGGTCAGGGTCGAGCTCATCCTTGACCCTGGGTTCAAGTTTCAAGGTCCCGCGATCTCCGGTTGTCGGGTTTCAGAAATAATTGTTTTCCCGCTTCCAGGTCGGCTGTTTTGGTCTCTGAAATGGTAAAATCTTAAATCATATTTAATTTAGGTCCATTTCTAAAGGGTTGAGGCCTAATTGGAATTTAATTCCCCAAGGTGGCCCCTCTAGAGGATTGTGCCCTATATCAATATAAAAGGAAGCCTTTCTCTCTCATTTTCTCCATCAAGTTTTCATGCTCAAGCACTCTCAAGCAAGGAGATCAAGAAAGCATTTCATCAAGCTCTCAAGGTGATCAAGAAAGCATACATTCAATCATTCAAGTCCTCTTCTCCATCCAAGTTCTCCATTGAAGATCAAGGATTCAAGCATTCAAGCCATTGAAGGGATTTGGCTCAAGCATGCAAGATTCATCATTCAAACCCTAGATCTATCCATCATGATGGTGTGATCTTCCTTCAAGATCATTTTTTTCATCTACAAGATCCATTCATTCTTCCCTCAAGGTGGATTCCAAGCATACAATCATGGAGGTTTGATTTACATTTGTTGATGTTATGTTCAAGCTTTCATATTAACATACTTGATTACATTTCAAATACAATTTGCATATCTATTGAATATCATAGCTTCATTGTTAGATCTACTTCTACTACTTTCTAGCATTCTCCATTTCAATTTCAATATTAAGGTTGATTCCAAACCGGGGTTTGGCTAAGGCAAACCCCTACCCCAAACAAACAAAACCATTTTTCTTGCAGGTAAAGGTGCGGAATTGCAGATCTGAGCTTGGATTTGGATACCCTTTTCGCCAAAATTCTAAGATCTGTGAACAAAGTCAAAGTTGACCTTTAGAATAAAAATGTAGCCTTTGAACTTTTATGAGGGTCAAAGACTACCTGTTGTCAGAAAGACAAAAGATTTCTGGGTTTTCTTCGTCTCGACATTTCCAGTCCGGAATAGGTTGTAGAATTGCCCAAAACTGTACACAGGCACCAGAAAATAGGTATTTCTAAATTAATTTCATCATGAGGTATGTATCTTATTTTATCTGATTTCAAGTATTTTCTAGATTTATATCCCTTACAATTCAAATGTATGTGTAAAATATTGGCTTTGGGGTCTCTTTTATGTGCAAACCATTGTTCTAGGACCCCATCCATATTTTATCCTATACATTTTGGTGAACCCGATATGCTTACCCTCCTTTCTTTTGTGGATTTAGATGCTCTATTGTGTTAGATCTTCCTTTGTATTCCCTTGTGTGTTCACCTTCACTATACATTTTGGTGAACCTGACATGCTTACCCCCTATCTTTTGTGGAATTAGATGCCCTATTGTGTTTGATTTCCTTTTCATGCTTATAAGTTTCATTTGAATGCATTGGGATATATCTAGATCTATTTTCTATGCATTTCTTTATTTTTTATCATGTTGCACAAGTTGTTTCAAATATTTTCCAAACATTCTTCTATAACTTTTGGGATTACACAACATTCTCCTCTTACCTTACCATTGCATGATGTTACACCTAGAAAGACTTTATCTAGTGCGTGTGATGTTGCTTTGTCCTCTTTTGAATTTCCTTGTAAGGATATATTAGAGCAAGAAGATGACTTTAATCTATCTCTCCATCATATTTCTCTTTATGGAGATGAGTTGAGGATTGATGTTAATTCTTCTCCTAATATATGTCTTTTCTATGAACCTACTTTAGAATATAATTTACCTTCTTTACCCTCTAGGGATCCTACAATGTGCTTTATTAGGGATGATAATCCTCCTATTTGGGATGAACCTTTGGATTTGGATGTTGATTACTCTCTTCCTCATGACACCATTGTGGATGATCTCTTGGATAACAACATTGATTTATCCCCTCCTCGTGAAGAAGATTTGATGCAAGAGGGTGATTTATTAATGGATGACATATTTATACATGATGATAACCCTTTTTCTAAAACACACTCACCACATGTCATTTTAGTGAAAGAAGATGATATTATAGATGCTTTACCTCCATTTGGGATTCCTTCTAGTGATGAGGCATTAGAGAAGAATGGTATGAATTCCCTTAATGCTCTCTCTCTTAGTGATGATCCTATGGAGAATCAAGTTCTTACCTCATCTCCTCCTAGGATGTCCTCTTTGCTTCCTTCTTGTGAATCTATTTTTAGTGTTGAGACAACTAATATGGTTTTTCTGAAACCCTTGTTGACTGTCAAAGGTTGTCCCTACATTACTATCAAAGGTAAACCTATGGATTCTTTCAATGATAAATATTTGATAGCTCACACATATCGTACAAGGAATAACCTTCAACCTAATCTAGTGGTTTCTACTTCTTTACCACCTTCTCAACCTATTGTTCCTCCTCCACCTCATCTTCCTAGTAAGGAGTATGATTTGATAAACCAATTGCAAAATACTCCTGCCAAGATTTCTTTATGGGAGCTTCTTCAAACTTCACCTACCTACTATGAAGCCTTGAAAAAAGCTTTAGCAACTCTTCCCACTCCACCTCCTAATCAAGAGAACATTAATAACTTCTTACAATGCATGCATGCTACACCGGCTCCTCTTGATATTGTATTTACTCAAAAGGATTTACCCTCTAAAGAAGTTCAGAATCAATATGATGCTCTTATGGTTGCTGTTTCTATCAATAAAAGTATCATTCGTAGGACCTTGATTGATAATTAATCTAGGCTTAATGTTTTTAGCATGGACATGCTCAAAGCGATTAACACCGATCTTTCAACTATTCAACCTGACAATGTTCCTATACGTGGCTTTGATAAAATTGCTAAGAACACTTTAGGAATCATTACCTTACCTATCAAAGTAGGACCGATCATCCTAAATACACCTATTCATGTTATGCCTGGACCTCTCAATTATAACCTTCTTTTGGGTAGACCTTGGTTGCATGAGATGCATGCTTTTCCTTCCACCCTTCATCATAAAGTCAAGTTTATATATAACAACAAGATGTATTTGCTTCATACGAATGATGCACCTAATCCTTGTTTGAATATTCAAAATCACACTACTCCTATTCCTAATAGTAATTCTTCTTCCTCTAATTCTCCTCCTGACGATGATAGGGTAACCTTGGATTTTAATCCTACCTTTATTGGAGAGTATAAGGTTAATGAACTTGATTTTATGAAGAAACAAAGAGAGTTTGAACAACGAGTTTTTACTTCTAAACCCTTTTGTAATAAATTTGTCACTGCTTCTACCCACAATGAATCTTTCAAACCTACTAATGATGACATAGTGACCACTGAAGTTCCATTGACTCCTTCTGATATGGCTTCTTGTTATGGTCCTAGTTATCATTTCCTAGTTAAACAAGGATTTAATGGTCAAGGATGTGGTAAGTATAAACAGGGAATTCAAATGCCCTTACACACTAGGGGGCATGAGCATTCTTATGGATTGGGATTTAGTCCTCAACAACAAATCAATGTTAACAACATCTTGAATAACACTTCAAAACATGATGAAACTATGAAGGAATTTAACCAAGAAGTTCTTTTGCCTAAACTCATTCATGCTAAGATGATTACTAGACCTAAATGCAAAAAGAAACGTAGTCCATACTTGAAGAATCTTCCTTTTTGTTTATATCATAGATTTCATGATCACTCTACTAATGAATGTCAAGCTTTGCATTATAAGATTAGGCAGCTCATTGATAGTAATGTTATTTATATATCATGTGATAATGAGTTGTATTTCAATCCTGTTTGTTCTAAATAACATTTATGTTCCTATTATGGAGCTCCACATTACGTAAAAAATGGTAGCCTAATACTTGGGGGCTCGTTGTCTTGCATAGTGTTGCGAGCGATATAATAGGTCCCCTTTCATCTTTGTTCCTAAACTTGGGGGGCAAGGATGTCATCTCCTTTATTTCTATCTTTCTAGGATTCACCTCTTTCCTTGGTTAAGAAGTATTTATCTATTATGTGATATCCAATCATACATGAAAATTTTGGTTTGCATTGAGGATCTTTGTCCTTATTCACAACCTCTTTTGTTGTTTGACATTGGGTTTCCATGGTAGATAAATCTCTCACCTTGTAAGCTAAATAGAGTGCTATCCCTCACAAGGGTTACTTTTTCACTTCCTTCATGATATCTCTTTGTATTCATCCCTTCCATGGCCTCATAGGAGCTGTGAACTTCTTGGCTTGGACTGCGTGTTGTCTATGGATATTGTCTTGATGTTGAAGAAGGTTGTATCCTTGTTCTTTTCTTTCCTTAACATGTCAAAATAGTATGTTTTTTCCATCTTAAGGAGGGGAGCATATATATGGCCTCCCTCACTCTATATTATGTATTTTTGTTCTAACCTTTTGTTTTGTAGCATGCTAAATCTTCTGAAGGTAACACACATAAGTTGCTAAATCCTGAGGAGAAACACATTTAAAAAAAAATTTCAATATGCTAAATCTTGGAAGGTAACGCACATAAGTTGCTAAATCCTAAAGGGGCACACATTTCCAATTTCAAATATGCTAAATCCTCTAAAGGTAATGCACATAAGTTGCTAAATCCTAAAGGGACTATTAGGAATGAATGCAAAGTATTTTGGTAGTCATTCTATAGCAGTTGTTGTTGCATTCATGACTTGGATTGTCATTGATGTCAACACAGTGATATTCTGGATATTAGCAGGAAAGCAGGTACAATTTTGTTTTGCACACATGTTGTATTGTAGATTGGATTTTGCATAGTTGATGGTATGTTCTTTGGTGTGTTATTAACCTATGGTTAACAATGCAAAAATAAATTCATTCATTTGTGAGAGTTATGAGCATTTTGGTGAAAGCAGTGTTTAGACAGTGTTTCTATGAAGCGATGTTCAAAAATTAGAGGATATCTCTTAGCTGGGATGGAATCTGATTTTGCACAGTTAAAGGGATGTTGGAGACTCATTAATGATGATGTGGTTCATAGTGCAAACTTCGAGGATATGTTTGGAGAAAGTTACAGTATCTGGAAGTTGACAGTTTTATGTGAATTATGTGTGTAGCGTGTAGAATTTATTATTTTGTAATTGAGGACTGACTCATTTGTAATTATTTGAGTTTGGTATATAAGAAGGAATGTTTTCCTTGTTTTAATGTGTACTATGAAGATTGAGATGCAAATATATGCATGAAGTGAAGAAAAGAGCTAATTTAGTAATGAAGGAAGACTTGTGAGTACATAGATCTGGAATTGTGATCTTGTGTAGCAGAGAGTACGGTTTTGGCATAGTGTGAAGGAGGTAATATATTTAATATTATTCTATTGAATAATTCTAAGATCTTTTGGACAGTGGGTTCCGAGATCTTGCCTTGAAGCTGTTTGGGCAGTGGGTCCTTCTGTCTTCCATAAACTCTTAACCGGGTTAGAATCTTTTAACAGGGATTCAAAATATCCTAATAGGGATTTATATGTACTAAATGTATTTCATAAGACTCCTAACAGGGTCCATCCTCTAACAAGGAACTTTCATATTAGTGTATCATTTTGTGGGCATCATTCCCACCAGGGTTTACTCTTTTCAAGAGGTTCCCTAGTCAACATATCTTGTGTTATTGTGCAATTGTGTATGATTATCTTTCTATGGTTGATCAGTACATTGATTACACTATTTAAAGTAGTTGAATGGATAAAGTATCTGATAAATGATTCACCCCCCCCTCTCAGTTATCTTGGGGATCTTTAGTTTCTAACAGGGACACACATTCATATGCTAAATCTTTCGAAGGTAATGCACATAAGTTGCTAAATCCTGAGGAGACACACATTTCATATTCATAGTGATACAAGAAGGTGAATCTATGGGTATTCCAGAAGCTGTCAGAAAATGCATTACAATTGCAAGCATAGTTTATGGGTGAACCTATTGGGCTCTCCCTCCAAGGTGATTCAGGGTAAGGTGGGCATCTTACTGGGTGAGGTACTCACTTTCTCCTTTCTCTCTTTTTTGCTTTCATGCTAGTAGGATGGGATCATGAAGCTATGTTATTTATAGTGTTGCTCTTTTATTTCTTAAGTAATCATTTATGCTTTCATGATAGCTTTCCAAATATGATATTAGTATGAGAAATATTTCTTATCAAGGTTTCTTATGCTAATTGATTTGGGTTGTTTAGTGCTAACCCCTGTTCTTTTGGTTTTCTCTTTTTTGCACCCTCGTGCGTGTATGATGAGTTAGATTCCTTAGCCTGGGGGCTTGTGTCCTTAGCTAAGTGTTATTCTATCTCTTTGTGAATCCACTTGGATCTCCTCTTTCTTCTCCTTTACCAAGAGTTTGCATCGAGTCCATACTCTTGCTAAAGTGGGGGCTTAATGTATCATCTTAAAATGGAAGCACTTCCATGTTAAGAGAATTTAACCCTTTGAGTAAGTTTTTTGGGGTCATGTCAAATACCTTGAATTGATCTTTTCTTTGATATGGCTTTCTCCCCGCTTTCCACTTCTTTTCTGCACTTGATTCCTTCATTCTAGGTGAAATTAGGGCTAGGATCCTGAGGATTCTCCTTATTTCCCTCTTCTATGGCTCTATTTTCTAGATAGGACTTACAAATAGGTCCTCTTGGACTTTTTCATGTTCATCATAGGATTTTGTGCCTCTCCTTGGTAGTCTACCCTATTTTGACATCATTTCTAGGTCTCTAGGCACCCCTGGGACCTATTTCTCACTCTAACTGAGACCTTGAAATCTATGACCTTAAGGTCAAAGTCGACCTAAAGGGGTCAAATTTGACCTTGAATCTAACCTAGGTTTTCAAGCTCATCCTTGACCCTGGGTTCAAGTTTCAAGGTCCTGTGAGCTTCGGTTGTTAGGTTTCAGAAATAATTGTTTTCCCGCTTCCGGGTTGACTATTTTGGTCTCCGAAATGGTAAACTCTTAAATTATATTTAATTTAGGTCCATTCCTAAAGGGTTGAGGCCTAATTGGAATTTAATTCCCCAAGGTGGCCCCTCTAGAGGATTGTTCCCTAGATCAATATAAAAGGAAGCTTTCCTCTCTCATTTTCTCCATCAAGTTTTCATGCTCAAGCACTCTCAAGAAAGGAGATCAAGAAAGCATTTCATCAAGCTCTCAAGGTGATCAAGAAAGAATCCATTCAAGAATTCAAGTCCTCTTCTCCATCCAAGTTCTCCATTGAAGATCAAGGATTCAAGGATTCAAGCCATTAAATGGATTTGGCTCAAGCATGCAAGATTCATAATTCAAACCCTAGATCTAGCCATCATGATGGTGTGATCTTCCTTCAAGATCCTTTTTTTCATCTTCAAGATCCATTCATTCTTCCCTCAAGGTGGATTCCAAGCATACAATCATGGAGGTTTGATTTACATTTGTTGATGTTATGTTCAAGCTTTCATATTAACATACTTGATTACATTTCAAATATAATTTACATATCTATTGAATATCATAGCTTCATTGTTAGATCTACTTCTGCTACTTTCTAGCATTCTCCATTCAATTTCAATATTAAGGTTGATTCCAAACCGGGGTTTGACTAAGGCAAACCCCTACCCCAAAAAAAAAAACCATTTTTCTTGCAAGTACAGGTGTGGAACTGCGAATCTAAGCTTGGATTTGGATACCCTTTTCACCGAACTTCTGAGATCTACGAACAAAGTCAAAGTCAACCTTTAGAATAAAAATGTATCCTTTGACCTTTTATGAGGGTCAAAGACTACCTGCTATCAGAAAGACAAAATATTTTTGGGTTTTCTTCGTCTCAGAATTTCCAGTTCGGAACAGGTTGCAGAATTGCCTGAAACTGTACACAGGCACCAAAAAATAAGTATTTCCAAATTAATTTCATCATGAGGTATGTATCTTATTTTACCTGATTTCAATTATTTTCTAGCTTTACATCCCTTATAATTCAAATTTATGTGTAAAATATTGACTTTGGGGTCTCTTTTATGTGCAAACCATTGTTCTAGGACCCCATCCATAGTTTATCCTATACAAGGAGATATAATTGTTAGGAATGAATGCTGAATATGTCCTATGGGGGAGTATTCAGAGTCATTCTATAGCAGATGTATGTTGCATTCATGAGTGTGGTTGTCATTGATGTCAACACAGTGATCTACTAGAGATTAACAGAGATTCAGACAATGTTTGAATTAGCACACTTGGAGTATTGAAGATCAATCTATGAGGAGTTGAGGACTTACTCTATACTATGTCCTGAGATCATGGTCAAGAGCACATATGGAAATTCAATTATTCATGATAGTTATGTGTAATTCAGTGGAAGCATTATTCAAAAAGTGTTCATGTGAAGCTACTTGTGGTAATTGGATTATATCTCCTAATCGGGATAGAATCTAGGCATGCAAAGTTGTATAGTTGATGAAGACATTGTGATAGTGATGTGGACATGAAAACATGGTTAGAGGTTGCATGAGTGAAGATTTATTTTGTTTGGAAGCAGATAGTTTTTATGTAATTGTGAAATATTATGTAACATGTGAAGGTTTATATTTTGTAATTGGTTAAGCCTTGTTGGCCAAATCATTTGTAATTATTTGAGTGTGGTATAAAGGAAGGATTGTTTTCCTTTATTTTAATGTAAGGAATATAGATGAGAATTGTAGAATTGAGTAATACATGTTGTAAGAGGATATGTGAATTGCAGAGATCTGATATTGAGATCTGGTGAAGTAGTTGGTGCGGTTTGGCACAGACATAGGAGAAAAGATAAGTTGCTAAGATTAGTAATTATTAGTATTATTCTATTTAGATAATACAAAGATCAGTTGGACAATGTGTTCAGTGATCTTTCCCTTGAAGTTGTTTGGACAGTGGGTCCTTTTGTCTTCCATAACTCCTAACCGGGTTAGAATCTTTTAACAGAGATTCAAAGTCTCCTAATAGGGACTCATATGTACTGAATGTATTTCATAAGGCTCCTAACAAAGTCCATCCTCTCACAAGGAATTTTTATATTGGTACATCTTTTGTGGGCATCATTCACACTAGGTTTTCCTCTCTAATCAAGAGGTTCCCTAGTCAACATATCTTGTGTTATTGTGTTGATGTGTATGTTTATCTTTCTATGGTTGTTTCTTATATTGATTACATGGTTGAAATCTATTAATGGTGATAAAAATTTGTATTTATCTGATAACTATTTCACCCCCCCCCCTCCCTCTTAGTTATCTTGGTGGACTTTACTTTCTAATAATTGGTATCAGAGCAATAGGTCCTTGAAGGAAAAGTTTAACAACTTAAGGAGATCTATGGTGAGTCATTTCAGGAAAGAAAGCCCTAAGTTTGATGGAGTAGACTATGACAACTGGAAAGAAAAGATGAAGACACATTTTCTATGTTTAGGACCAAGATACTAGTTAATCACAAAGAATGAGAAGAATATCATTGAAGAAGACAAAATTGAAGAATGTACTAATGAGGAAAGATATATGTTCATGTGTAACATACTTGCAAGAGAAGCACTCTTGTTAGTGCTTCTAGAGAATGAATACAATTAGGTAAAATATCTAAGGACATCTCATGAAATTTGGTTAGCTTTATAATCTACTTTTGAAGGTGATGTTTATGCAAAGAGAGTCAGATTACATAATTGGATATGTGCATTTGAAGATATAAGAATGATGGAAGATGAATCTGTTAGAAGTTATATTGGTAGAATGTCAGAGATTATTACAGGTATCAAATCTTGTGAAGGAAATAAGACTGAGAATGAAGTGATATGGAAGATTCTAAAGACATTAACTCCTATATTTAAGCATACATCATAGATGATTGAACAAGTTACACCTTGTATTGAGAACTTTACCAGAGAAACTCTTCTTGGAAGATTGGAAGCGGTGGAGATAAGCTTGAGATAGTCGAGAGATCTACCTAGAATTGAGACAACATTCAA
Source organism: Chamaecyparis obtusa (assembly GCA_027943335.1). Taxonomy (NCBI): domain Eukaryota; kingdom Viridiplantae; phylum Streptophyta; class Pinopsida; order Cupressales; family Cupressaceae; genus Chamaecyparis; species Chamaecyparis obtusa. Next base: position 674,322 of record BSBK01002440.1, on the reverse strand, counting down.
CACACTTAGTGTTCACCCTAACTTGTCAAGAAGCATTAGTGTAAGTGGAGACTATGCTAGTTGCAACAGATCTAAGACCAAAGAAGATAGAAAGATTGAAGAAGGAATTGCCTTGCTTGTGAAAACAGAACCTGAAGGTAAGAAAATCTTTAAATATTGGACTTGTCAAGAATATGGTCATTTTGCATCTAAATGTCCTAAGAGAGTAAATAAATATAAGAAGAAATTTAAACCTAGAACATCTAAAGAAAGTTACTATGCTAATGATGAAGAATTTGAGGCTAGTATTGAGAAATCCCTATGTGAAAGTGACAATGAGAATGATGATATAGGATTTGTAGCAATAAAAGAAGAAAAATCTGAAACTGAAGTTAGAGAAGAAAAGGCTTTAGTTTCCCAAGTTGAAAAGAGATCTGATTGGATTATAAATAGTGGTTGTTCACATCATATGGCTGGAGACATGAAGAAGTTTATAACGTTTAACAATTATGATGGAGGAATTTTTAGAGTTGGAAACAATACACCTTGCTTGATAAAAGGAATATGATCTATTACTCTTGATGGAAAGACTAACACTTATGATGTTTATTTTGTGGATGGATTGAAGCATAACATTTTGATTGTTGGACAGTTAGTTGATAAGGGATATCAAGTTTGGTTTATTGAGAAAACTTGTGTGATCAAGGATAAGGATGGTAATTTGATTGGAACTGGATCAAGAACCAGAGGTAATGTATTTCAATTGAACCTTGTAGAGATGACATGTTTGATTAGTAGAATTGATGACAGTTGGTTATGACACAAAAGGTTTTGTCACATAAACTTTGATAACATTGTGAAAGTAAGTACTTATACACTTGCAGTAGGAGATTTTCCTAAGATTATGAAACCTACTAACATGATTTGTAAAGAATGTGTGATGGCTAAGCAGAAGAGAAGTTCATTTCCTAGTAAGAAGTTCACGTCAACAGAGAAGTTGGAAATTGTTCATATAGATTTGAGCAGTCCCACAAGGACTAGAGGATTCTATGGTGAAAGGAATTTTATGATTCTTGTTGATGATTTTACAAGAATGATGTGGATTGAATTTGTTAAAGAAAAGGCTGAAGCATTTGATAAGTTTAAAGTAATTAAGAATAAAGTTGAGAATGAATCTAGAATGAAGATTAAATGTTTAAGATCAGATAGAGGTGGAGAATTTACTTCAAAGGAATTTAATACTTTTTGTGAAGTGAATGATATTAAGAGACAATTTTCAGCCCCTAGAACACCTAAACAAAATGGTATTGTAGAAAGAAGGAATAGATCAGTAATTGAAGAAACAAGAGCTATGTTATTTGAAAATGATTTGGCAAAGACATTTTGGAGAGAAGCAGTGAATACAATAGTAGATACAATCAACAAAGTACAAATCAGAGCAAACACAAATAAGACACCTTATGAACTATGGTTTGGACATGCACCATCAGTTAAGTATTTTAGAATTTTTGGGAGTAAGTGTTATATTAAAAGAGATGATGATATTGGTAAGTTTGACCCTAGAAGTGATGAAGGTATATTTCTTGGTTATTCATTGAAAAGAAAAGCCTATAGATGTTTCAATAAAAGAACTAAAAATATTGTTGAGAGCACAAATGTTAAATTTGTTGAAAAGTTCAAAATTTAGGAAAGAATGCTTGATTATGAATCAGATGAAGGAATTAGTCCTAGAATTGGTCAAGAAAATATTGAATTATTTTATGAAATTGATAGTGATTTGCAGAATGAGAGTCACAATGAGGAAATAAGAGAAGAACCTAGAGCAGAACATGAAGTTGAAACAAGAACTGAGACAGTGACACCTAACATGAATCTAGCAAGAAATCACCCTATTGATCAGATTATTGGGAGCATAGAAAAAGGAGTTCTGACACGGAATAAGGTACAAGAAGAACTATGTTTGATTTCTCAAATTGAACCTAAATCTACCGATGAAGCTTGTAAAGATGAAAACTGGATTAACACAATGAAGGAAGAACTAGATCAAATTGAAAAGAATAAGACTTGGGAGTTGGTCCCTAGACCTAAAGATAAGAATGTTATAGGAACTAAATGGGTATTCAAGAACAAGATGAATGAACAAAGAGAAGTTGTAAGGAACAAAGCAAGATTGGTATGTAAAGGATACTCACAGCAAGAAGGAATTGATTATGAAGAGACTTTTGCACCTGTTGCAAGAATTGAAGCGGTAAGAATGTTTTTGGCTTATGCAGCTTATAAAAAATTCAAAGTATATCAGATGGATGTGAAGTTAGCATTTCTGAATGGAGAATTAGAAGAAGAAGTCTACATTGAGCTGCCTAAAGGTTTTCCCTTGACTCATGAAGGAGACATGGTATGTAAACTAAACAAAGCTTTATATGGACTAAAACAAGCACCTAGAACTTGGTATGTAAGACTAGATAAGTATTTGATAAAATTGGGATTTGCTAAAGGCACAACAAATAGTAATTTATATCTGAAAGAAATTGAGAATAGTTTATTGATTGTAGTTATCTTTGTTGATGATATTATCTTTGGAGGAGAAGATGAAGCTAGTGATAAATTTGCAAATGAAATGAAGACTGAATTTGAAATGAGCATGATTGGTGAGATGAAATATTTTATAGGATTACATATAACACAGAATATTGATGGTATTTTCTTATGTTAAACAAAGTATCTGGATGACTTATTGAAGAGATTTGGAAGGGAAAATTGTAAGCTGGTTGGCACACCTATGGTAACTAGTCACAAGTTATCTAGCACAGATGAAACTCCTACAGTTGAACAAAAGAAGTATAGATCTATGATTGGAGGATTGCAATATTTAACTCATACAAGACCAGATATATCACATGTAGTTGGAATTGTTGCAAGATTTTTAGCTAATCCTAAAGAGTCACATTATGTAGTAGTAAAAAGAATACTGAGATATTTGAAAGGCACAATTGACTATGGGTTATGGTATGAAAAATCTAATGACTTTACCCTATGTGCATACACAGATGCAGATTGGAGAGGCAGTGTTGATGACAAAAAGAGTACAAGTGGTGGAGCATTTTTTCTTGGAGGAAGATTGATTTCTTGGCTAAGCAAGAAACAAAATTACATGTCACATAGCACATCAGAAGTAGAATATGTAGCAGCAATAAATAATTGTAATCAGATAACATGGATAAAACAAATGTTAAAAGACATTGGAATTAAATCTGATGAGCCTATTTTTATACATTGTGATAATACTAGTACAATAAGTATGTCTAAGAATCCTGTATTGCATTGTAAGACACAACATATAGAAATAAAGTATCATGTTGTAAGAGAGAAAGTTGCAGAGAAAGAAGTTAGACTTGAGTATATAAGTACAAAAGAGCAGATTGCAGATATATTTACAAAGCCCTTACCTAAAGATACATTTAAGTATTTGAGAGGTATGCTTGGGGTTATGCCCCAACCTAATTTTGAGAAGTGATGGAGAGTGTTGCATCAGTCCAATGGTATATGAGCTCTATCTTTTTTGGACTGGATGTTGGTACTTCCTCTATGAGGGAGTATGTGTTTTGAGCTGAGTCATGAAGGACTCTAGTAATGTATTTTTTGAATAGTGTCTTTTGACATTGAGGTTTTAGATTGACATATTGATGATTACTTTTTTCATCGATGTCAATGGGGGAGAAGGATACATGAAAAATAATCTATTGAAAAGAACAAAAAAAACCAAAAAAAGTAAAAAAGTAAAAGGGGAATAATAAGAGGGAGAAGGATACAAAAAAAAAGAGGGAATAAAAACATCTATTGGAGGAGATGAAGTAATATAAAATGGAAAAACCTGAAAAGATTTGATTGATGAAGAGGAAGTGAAAATATTGATTGATTTGATTGATGAAGATATTTTGAAAATGTTTTAGAGTAGTAGCATTGCAGTTTGGTATTTATGGAACTTGGATATTTTTTCATCTATGTTGCCATCAATGCCAATGGGGGAGATTGTTAGGAATGAATGTTGAATATGTCCTATGGGGGAGTATTTGAATTCATTCTATAGTAGTTGTATGTTGCATTCATGACTGTGGTTGTCATTGATGTCAACACAGTAATCTACTGGAGATTAGTAGAGAAGCAGACAATGTTTGAATTAGCGCATGTGGAGTATTGAAGATCAAGCTATGCAGAGTTGAGGACTTACTCTATACTGTGTCTTGAGATCATGGTCAAGAGCGTGTATGGAAATTCAATTATTCATGACATTTATGAGTAATTAAGTGGAAGTAGTATTCAGACAGTGTTCCTGAGAAGTGGCTTGTGGTAACTGGATTATATCTCCTAATCGGGATAGAATCTAGGCATGTGAAGTTGTACAGTTGATAAAGACATTGTGATAGTGACATGGATGTGACATCATGGTCAGAGGTCACATGAGTGAAGATTTATTTTTTTTGGAAGCCAACAATTTTTATGTAATTGTGAAATATTATGTAATGTGTGAAGGTTTATATTTTGTAATTGGTTAAGCCTTGTTCGCCGAATCATTTGTAATTATTTGAGTGTGGTATAGAGGAATGATTTTTTTCCTTTATTGTAATTTAAGGAATATAGATGAGAATTATGGAATTGAGAAATACATGTTGTAAGAGGATATGCGAATTACAAAGATCTGATATCGAGATCTAGTGAAGCAGTTGGTGCGGTTTGGCATAGACAGATGAGAAAAGATAAGTTGCTGAGATTAATAATTATTGGTATTATTTTGTTTGGATAATATAGAGATCAGTTGGACAGTGTGTTTAGTGATCTTTCCCTTGAAGTTGTTTGGACAGTGGGTCCTTCTGTCTAACATAACTCCTAACCGGGTTAGAATATTTTAACAGGGATTCAAAGTCTCCTATCAGGGACTCATATGTACTGAATGTATTCCATAAGGATCCTAATAGAGTCCATCCTCTCACAAGGAATTTTTATATTGGTACATCTTTTTTGGGCATCATTCCCACTAGGGTTTACTCTCTGATCAAGAGGTTCCCTAGTCAACATATCTTGTGTTATTGTGTTGATGTGTATGTTTATCTTTCTATGGTTGTTGCTTATATTGATTACATGGTTGAAATCTGTTAATGGTGATAAAAGTTGTATTTATCTGATAATCGATTCACCCACCCCTCTTAGTTATCTTGGTGGACTTTACTTTCTAACAGTAATTTAGGGGGTCTATCTCCTCTTTGATGATATTTTAAGCTCTATTGTTGATTCATCTTTGCAGGTTGATATTGATGATTTTCCTCATTCAATTTATTTGTCACATTTCCTTACGTAGAGGCTTATTTGAGCTTAGATTTTCCTACTTCCTCCTTCATTCTATTAGACTTGAAGTGGCTTCTTTATCATTCTATGGACTATTTTATTCCTAAGGGGAGATGTGTTGCTTGTAGGAATTGGGTCATATTTTGTTTCCAGGCACCCTTTATCGACATTGGAGCTTCTTCAGTATCATGGGGTAATATTATGTCTCTGTACTTCCTCCTTATGGGGGGATTCTTTCATGCTTATATGTATGATATATGTAGTCTTTCAGGGTGTGATTGAGTCTTCCATCCATGTATCTTGTTTATTTTCTCTCTTTTTGAGAGGGGTTTTCTTCCACGTGATTTTCTCATTTTCTCCATTTTATGAGAGATTTATATTTACATTGTACATGGGTACCTAACATGGCCTAGTTGCTATGAAACATCTTGAATCTAGCTCATATTGCATAATAATCTTCTCCCTAAGTTTCACTTAGAGGGTGAGAAGTGTTGGAGTAAATATTATCTACTCACATAGATTAAGTCTAACTTAGGCCAATTATTAGGAGGTTAGGTAAACTTTATTAATATTATATTATTTACCTTAATTAATATTTGTACCAAGTAGTTGGTAGGTATTTGTACTTACCATCACACCTCATTGATGTGCACATCCTCACTGTTTCCTTTATAAGAAGAGTTCATTGTACATTTTGTTCATCTTAACTACATTCTTCTATTTGGTGAAATATTATATTTTGTTGTAAAGGTTATTTTTGCAAGTTGTGATCTTGGAAGTGAAGTTGATAATCCAACATGGTATTAGAGAAAGATTCTTGTGTCTCCTTCCTTTCTTGAAAATTTTCATTAAGAGCTTTTGAGGTCAAATCTCAAGAAATTCAATTTGGAAGTTGAGGCATGTGATGCCCAGAATCAATTTCAGATCTAATACTTTCTTCTAGTCATTTTTTGATTACAAACATTTGAAAATTGTTTTAGAAAAATTTTTATTACACCCTTTTTTATTGGGTGGTTGCATTATATTCTATAATCTATGATTTATAATTTGGAAGTAATTTCCCTTGTTCATGTGTATATTCATGTGTGCTTTGTGCATCATATTATATGGAAGATTGAAGCATTTTTGCAGTTAGCATTAAGGGTGAATATGGAGTTCATTCTTTGACATGTTCCTTATTGCTCTAGATCTGAATTTATTTATCAGTCAAAGGCCTATAGAGGTGATGAAGGGGTGCTCCCCTTAATACCACAAACACATAACAGAAATAGAGAAACAACAACAACAATATGCAAGAACAGAAAATTGGCTTCTTATTATCTCCACAAATGTGGAATTACAAACTTTCAGAATTACAATATGTAAAGCCACATGGGCATTCCCTTACAATATTCTATAGGATAGAGCCTTGAATCAATACCTAGATCTACTACTCAGAACTACCCTAGACAACACTATGAGCCTTCTTTATATAGGCATTTTCCACCGCTCGAAAAGGTTCCAAAAATTTAGCCCTAAGGGCTGACCAAACTTAGAATTATTTTATTTTTCAATTTATTACATCAAATTCAGCTCAAAATAAATTTTGAAACCCGAACAGAAATTTTGAAAGGAAATTATTTTCCACCATTTCAGGTGGCCTGACTTTTGGAGACCATAAGTCATCACCAGTTGACCCAATTGACTATTATAACCCCATTTTGGAAACACCACAAAGCGCTCTACAGGCTTAATTGGTGCAAGCGCTTGTCACCCAAATTTTTGACCTCATCCAGGGCCTCTAAAGCCTTCAAAACTGAGCTCAAAGTTTCTGTGCCCTACTGCCAATACCGAAAATCTTCAATATCTTCAAAACTAGACCTGATCTAGCCATGAAACTTTGCTGACAGGCTGATGTGACTGAGATGAACCTCCACATGTAAAATTAGAACATTCTAAGATCGTAAGACCAACTTACTAAAAATAGCAAGTTTCCATAAATAGCAGCTCTACACAAGATAGCCCTTATTGAATACAAAAATAGAAATATTTTTGGGTGATGCAAGATTGCTCTTACACCCAGGATGTTCTTGCATCAGACACCCAGGGTAATTTGAGAAGTGACCCCATCATGACTCAGGTGTGTAGAGGAAAACCAAGATGATTAACCTCCTCCTTTGTTAGCCATGATGAATCTTCAACAGGTCACCCTTTCCATTTGACCAAATACTCTTCATATGTCATGTTCCTTGTGCTTCTACCAACATAACTATCTAGTATGTCTTTGATCTCCTTGATATTTGAACTGGTTGTCAGAATACTCCACTGTGTTGTTGTAACCTCATTTTCAACACCTCCTTCATGATATTCTATCAAATCTGAAATGTTAAACATTGGTGAAATATTTAGCTCAGTAGGCAATTCTACCTCATATGCATTTCCTGAATCATGCTTCTTCAGTATCTTACATGGCCCAAACTTCTTCATTTTTTACTTGTTATATGTACCAACTGAAAATCGATCCTTCCACAAATGAGCCATGACTTCATCTCCAACCTAAAATTTCTTATGCCTCCTTTTCTCATCTACCTTAGCCTTATACTGTGCATTCATCTTGGTAATATGCTTCCTCACCTCCTCATGGATGTTCTTCAAATGTTCTACAAAATCCTCAGCTTCAGCACTACTTATTTCTCCTTTATCTATCTTTCTCAACTTAGATGCATTTCTAGGACTGCTCCCATGTACAATCTGGAATGGTGATTTACCAGTGCTCCTGTTGATAGAATTATTATATGTGAATTCTGCCTGTGGTAAAATCAAATCCCATCCTGTTGGCTTATCTCCAACCAAACATCTCAGCAAATTTCCCAAACTCCTATTCACCGCCTCTGTCTGTCCATCAGTCTGTGGATGATGTGATGAACTAAACTTCAAATCTGTCTTCAACTTCTTCCATAATGTACACCAGAAATATCCAATGAACTTAGTGTCTCTATCTAAAACTATGGTCTTTGGCAAACCATGTAGTCTCACTACTTCTCTGAAAAACAATTTTTCTATATGACCAACATCATTAGTCTTCTTGTAGGGAATGAAATGTGCCATCTTCAAAAATCTATCAACTACTACAAAAATTGAATCATGTCCCCGCTGTGTCCTTGGTAAACTAAGAACAAAGTCCATACTGATATCCTCCCAAGGCTTCTTTGGTATAGGTAATGGCTGATACAACCCTGTATTCTACTTCACTCCTTTCGCCATCTGACATACTCTACAACTCTATACAAATTTCTTAACATCTTGCTGCAACTGTGGCCAATAATAATTTTCACTAACCAAAGCAAGGGTTTTATCTCGACCAAAATGTCCAGCCAATCCTTTGATATGCTTCTCCTTCATGAGATTCTCCCTCATAGAACTTCGTGGAATGCACAACTGACTCCCTCTGAATAGCATATCATCCTAGATGATAAAATCTAGCCATTTCATCCTGTCTAGAGTAACAGGTTCTTTACAAGCTTTCCAAGCTTCACCAAAATCAAGATCCTCTGGATACAAATTCTTGAGTTCCTTGAACCCAACCACCTTAATCTACATCTCTGTCAGCAATAGTTTCCTTCTGCTAAGCGCATCTACAACCCTATTAGACTTTCCACTTCTGTGTTTCAAAACAAATGTATAACTCTGCAAAAACTCAACCCATTTCAAATGCCTTTGATTCAACTTTCCTTGACTATTCAAATATTGCAAAGCTTGATGATCAGTATACAAAACAAACTCCTTAGGAAGAAGATAGTGTCTCCACTTCTTTAATGCCTGAACTATAGCATAAAATTCCTAATCATAAACATATTTTCTCTTGGCATCATTTAACTTCTCACTGAAATAAGCAACAGGTTTACCTTCTTGGCTCATAATAGTTCCTATTGCAGTACCACTAGCATCACAGTCTACTTGAAACACTTTATTAAAATTTGGAAGTGCTAGAACATGTTGTTCTGTAACTTTTTGTTTCAACAATTGAAAACTTTTTTCTACCCCATTAGTGCACTTAAACTCTTTTCTATCCCCTCTCATTGTTTCAGTCAAGGGACCACAAATACTGCTAAAATTTCTAATAAATTTTTTGTAAAAACTAGCTAGACCATGAAAAGATCTTACCTCGGTAGCAATCCTTGTAGTAGGCCATTCAAGGATAGCCTGTACTTTCTCTGGGTCCATTTTTAGACCTTTTGTTGAAACTACAAATCCCAAATACACTAACTCTTTCTTCACAAAACTGCACTTCTTCAAATTAATCAACAATTTCTCATCTCTCAGCTTCTCAAACACCATACGAATATGCATCATATGCTCTTCCAATGTCTTACTAAAGATCAAAATATCATCTAGGTACACAATGACAAACTTACCCAAAAATTCTTTTAGAACCTCGTTCATGAGCCACATGAAAGTGCTTGGTGCATTGGTTAGCCCAAAAGGCATGACTAACCACTCATAGAGTCCTTCTTTTGTCTTGAAGGTAGTTTTCCATTCATCTCCTTCTCTAATCTAAATCTGTTGATATCCACTCTTCAAATCTATCTTTGAGAAATAAACAACTGCACTCAAACAATCCATAATATCATCCATTCGTGGCAATGGAAACCTATACTTGATTGTGATCTTGTTTATTGCTCTGGAATATGTACACATCCTCCATTCTCCATTCTTCTTTGGTGCTAATACCACTGGTACAGCACAGGGACTTAGACTCTCTCAAATCAACCCCTTCTGCAATAACTCATGTACTTGTCTGTTCAACTCTTCACTTTCTACTGGTGTCATTCTGTGTGCTGCCTTGTTTGGCAAACTAGCTCCTGGAATCAAATCCATCTGATGACTAATCTTCCTTACCAGTGGTAATCCATTGGGTACATTATCAGATACAATATCCTGAAACTCATTCAGCAAATCTGCAACCTCTATAGGTACATCCTCTACTTCTTTACCAGCTTTTGGAATTAAAGAAAAACACACATGCTCATGCATCATACCATCTATGAATTTTCTTCCATCAACAAATGTTATTCTTGCATTACCACATACCTTTTCTTTGGTCTCCTTCAATGGCTTTAGCTTATGTCACACTCCATCCTTTGTTAGGGAATAGGTATTCACATGACCATTGTGTACAACACATCTATCAAACTACCATGGTCTACCCAACAACATATGACATGCATCCATAGATATGATATCACATAGTACTTCATCTTGGTACCCGCTGATTTTGAACTTTACCAGGCACTGTTCACTAACCATGACCTTGTGGTCATCCTGCACCCAGGCAATCCGATATGGATGTGGGTGTTTTTGTCTCTTGAGCTTCAACTTTGTCACCATCTCTTCTAACACCAAATTTTTAGTGCTTCCACTATCGATAATCACATCACAACATTTACCCTCACACTTGCATCTAGTGCGAAACAGGCTCCTCCTTTGTTCAGGTTCATTCTCACCACTCAACAGGACTCTTCTATTAATTAGCATTTCTCCTCTTTCAACATCTTTTGAATTTGATGATCTGGCATCTTCATCTACATGTGCAACTCTGGCCTGGCCTTCATTCCTCCTATCTATCCTTCCTTGGCATTGAGGACATTCAAATGCCCTATGACCTTCTTCTCCACAGTGAAAACATGTTCCACGGAAGCCTCCTCTTCCTGAACCTTTTCCTCTTCCTCTTCCTCTCTGATCTCTATTATTCTGATCTTGGAAATGATTGGAATTGTTCCCTCTTTGATTTTGACTGCTATTGGCCTCATCCTTCTTTTTCAGATCTTCATTTCAGCCTCCATATGACCGTCCACCAGATCATCCACCATGACCTCTTCCATTTTGTCTGCTCTCGAACTTCTTGTTCAGCTTTTCCTCCACTTTTAGGGCAAACTGGTATGCCTCTTCAATACTATTCATTTGAACCAAATTTAGCTCCTCTTGAATGATAGGCCTCAACCCATTAAGGTAATGAGAAACTTTCTCCTTATTAGCTTCTGCATGGCCTGTTCTGATGAGGATTCGATAGAACTCCTCTGTATACTCCTGAACAGATCATCCCGCTTGCTTCAAACTTTGCATTTTCTTTAGTAGGTCAAGCTCATAATCAACAGGGATGAACTATCACTTCAATTTATCCACCATCTGATCCCATCTTGTGATTTTATCTTTCCCTCTTCTATTTCACTCCAATTGAATCTCTTGCCACCAGATCTTCGCATGACCTTTCAGTCTGGCCTTTGTGAATTTGACCCTATCAGGATCCTCAATATCTTCATACTCAAAATATTCTTCACATTCATTGATCCAGTCAATCAATTCCTCTGGGTTAAGATTCTTGAAAAATGTAGGAACATTGATCTTAGGTCTTTTCCTGATCTTGGAAATGGCTCGAAAAAGTCTTTCTTCCTCCAGGTTCACAACTTTGACTTCTCCTTCTTGATCTTCTTCTTCGGCTTCATCCTCGCTTTCGTCTCTGACATTAAGATTCATTCCTTTGCAAATCTCTTCTTGTAATGCTCATACTTGTCTCTAGAGTGCTCTAACCTCAGGTGTTACAACAGTAGCTCTTCCACCACATTCCCTTCATGGAGGCATTTTCACGATGCATGCTAAAACCCTAACCATGATCTTGGTACAAACTGCCTCACAGTCGGTGATCTATTTACACACTCAAGAACTCCTGCTCTGATACCACTTGATGAAGGGGTGCTTCCCTTAATACCACAAACACATAACAGAAATAGAGAAACAACAACAACAATATGTAAGAATAGAAAATTGGCTTCTTATTATCTCCACAAATGTGGAATTACAAACTTTCAAAATTACAATATGTAAAGCCACATGGGCATTCCCTTACAATATTCTGTAGGACAGAGCCTCAAATCAATACCCAGATCTACTACCCGAAACTACCCTAGACAACACTATGGGCCTTCTTTATATAGGCATTTTCCACCGCCCGAGAAGGTTCTAGAAATTTAGCCCTAAGGGCCGACCAAACTTAGAATTATTTTATTTTTCAATTTATTACATCAAAGTCAGCTCAAAATAACTTTTGAAACCCGAAAATAAATTTTGAAGGAAAATTATTTTCCACCATTTCAGGTGGCCTGACTTTCGGAGACCATAAGTCATCACCAGTTGACCCGATTAACTATTATAATCCCATTTTGGAAATGCCATGAAGCACTCTACAGGCTTGACCGGCGCAATCACTTGTCACCCAAATTTTTAACCTCATCCAGGGCCTCTTAAGCCTTCAAAACTAAGTTCAAAGTTTCTGTGCCCTACTGCCAATATTGAAAATCTTCAATATCTTCAAAACTAGACCTGATCTAGCCATGAAACTTTGCTGGCAGGTTGATGTGACTGAGATGAACCTCCACATGTAAAATCAGAAGATTCTGAGATCATAAGACCAACTTACTAAAAATAGTAAGTTTCCATAAATAGCAGCTCTACACAAGATAGCCCTTATTGAATACAAAAACATAAATATTTTTGGGTGATCCAAGATTGCTCTTACACCCAGGATGCTCCTGCATCAAGAGGAGGCTCTTACTCCTTTGTTTGTTGGAAATTTGTACTTGACTACAACTTAGAATTTTGCAAGGATGATTTGATTGGTTAGCGACCCAATCTCTTCCTAAATCTAATTAGGTTTTGCACAAACAACCAGATGCTACAAAAATTGTGCTTATTTCATCTCTATTCAGCCCTTTGCAAGGGCACTACATTATCCTTTTCATCGTTGTTGTAGTTTGATCAACCCATGTAATTTTCTTAGAGTTTTGTTTTTATTTATTTACATATCTAATTGTGCTTTATTTTCCCTTGGTTGGAACATTGTATTTTTGTAATCTTGCATCTTGGTTGGCATACAGGGTTGCAGATTTATGGCTTATCTTGACTACATATATTTCTTGGATGGTGAATTTTGGTGGACTAAAGGCTATATTCTCCTTGTTAGCCTACAAATCACTAACCTTCACAATTCAGTATCCCACATCAGTTTGCATTTGGTGTTAGCCTATACAAATCTAATTGATAGATCAAGCCCTTTCTTTATTAGCACCCCAAGATCTAGGTATTTTAAACATTTTTAAGTCTGGCCAACTTGCATAGAGTCTTGATGAGATCTAAACTTGTATCCTTAGCTTCATATTATTCTTACACTAGCATCATAATTTCACACAACTTCTATTCATTGGTTGATTTTATTGATCTAGAGTTGGCTTTATAATATTCTAAAGTCTTAGAAAAATATTTTAAGAATTATGGTTCGTATAACAGTGAATGATAGTTTATCATGGGCCCCTTAGTTTGTAGCCTTGAGCACTCCTCTTAAACATATATTCCACATTTCTTTCAATTTATGCTTTTTTGTTCCATATGTGCCACGTTATGAAGATCCATTATAAAATGTCTTATGGAGGACTATTTGTGAGTGATGTGTTGTGAATTTGTACTCATGGTTATTTGAGGAAGATAAGGGAATATTTTGTGTATTAAGGGTGACTTGCCACAATATTGTTATCAATATCTTCTTAGATTGGAGGCCTATTTTTTATGGCAGTGGCTATGCTCCCAAAAAATGGACCACAAACAAAAACAAAAAATTTCAGATCTGCATTTTTGTAGTGATTTTTTTTATAAATTTTTTGAATGTTTTCGAATCAAAACATGTAGATCATGAAGAACAGATGCTGAAAATTTCACAAAAATTTGTTGTGTTTTTGCATTTTTCAAATTTGGTCAATGGTGCATTCTATCTGGAGCATAGCCCCATCCATTTTTTATCACCCTCATTGTCTTGGTGGTGTTTAGTAGAAAAAGGGAAACAAGATACACAAGGGATTTGTCCACCTTTTCCTAATGCACAATCAGAAGGAAGATGACTTAATAGGCTCAAGTAGGAATTAAGTGATAAGTGAGTGAAATTATCATTCATGATAATGATTATGAATGAAATGGATTTAGTGAAAATTATCTAATGATGCAAGATAAAAGACTAAAATAGGTGAAATTAAGTAGTTTTAGAAAAGACAAACTAATGGAAAATAGACAGGAAGCTACAATGACCTAAAATGGAGAACCATAAGCAGTACTAACCTGTAATATGAATTTGAGGTGGATTTTATAGGTTAAAAATGCCTTGGGCAGTTTTTTCATGGTAACAAGAATCCTGGGGCATTTTATTCCTAGGGTTTCCACCCAAAGCTTTAATGGTCAATCCTATGGATCTTGATCCTTCCTAATATTGTCTTGAAAGATGGGCCACCTATATCTACACATAGAAAAATAGGGAAAATGTTTTGGAAAGGATTTTACCTTGGTCAAACCCTTGTTTAGGAATAAACCTTGAAAATAAAATAAGATTACATAAAGGAAAATAAATATAAAGGTAAATATTATATCTACCTTGCCAACGCCGGATATTGAGATTGCACATATTCATGAAGATGATTGAATGTCACTTGTATTGTAATTCATATTCATAAAGATGATTGAATGTCACTTGAATTTTAGTTTTTGACCTTGTAATGTAGAAAGGAATAAAATATGCCTTCACAAATGTATGGATCTATGAATTTCACTCCTAGATCTTCAACGTTGTTATACTTGATTGAACACTTGATAGGGAGAATGAATCCATGTGGATGGACAAAGGATCTTATTAATTGCTTGAAAAATCCTCTACTTGGACATAATGGGAGAGAAGCTTTCTATAAAGAAGAATATTGCCTTCAAAATGCTTGAGATTCTTGGAGAGATGCTATATCCTGGATGCTTTCCTTCAAATGTTTAATTTACATGATTTATTAATGCTTGAGTGAAAAATCTTGGTTATGGCTCTTCAATTATTACTTATGGATACCAAAATGAGGAGAGATATGGTGTTTATATACCTCATCAAGCATTTTCAGATTCAAAATTAAGCTTGATGGACTACGAGATCTAATATCCCACCAAAACACCACAACAAGACAACAATTCAAATTTGGGCCCAATCCTTAAGGAATAAAATTCCCTAGGAATTTTGTTCCTAGGAACATAAAGCCTTGTGCATTATATACCTATGAAAAAGAACCAAAATTTAAATGGGAGTCTGAGAAGATAGGGAAGATGTCATATTAGGGGGAGATAGGTAGTCGTATCCAGCATAACAGACATGGAACATCGAAATCGCCAAATGGGGCCTAACTGAGCATCTAATTTTTTGGAAATAGACATAGCATAATTTATTTGGTATTTTCATTTATGGAAACCCAAGTCAGTATACCCATCTGCATTGGATCATTTGACCATACCTAAACTCAGATTAAAGATTTTTTCTAGTCTGGCAAGCTGAGATAGAGCATATGGTTGTGTTAGGTATTTTGGTCAGTACTTATTATCAAGATAATATTTTTGGACCTAAGGGAAGGTTTATGGATGATTGGACTACCTCATTCTATATTTTTAGTGTCCACTAATAATTGGCATGCAAGTGAGAAGAACATATGTATCAATTTTTGGTTTGATAGTGCAGAACAACTAACTTGTGTAGTTAATGCTTATGCGGATTTGATGGAGCAGTTTTGGTGATTATTTTTTTGATCGAGGAAGCTTGACCGATATATGTGGTAACTTGTAATCAATTATTTTTGTTTTCATTAGTATTTTCATTTCAATTTTTCCAATAGCCTATACACGTTTGAATATTTTTCTAAGTGTTCTTGAGCTGACATGAAGCCAATCTAATTTCTTGTTGCAGATATATAAGATCGATGTATTTGGTCATTTTGGTGTGTGTAGAAGGCATGTATATTGATTGTGCACATTTTCACGTGCGATGGATAAAGACTTATGCTATGAATCATAGCCCGAAAATGTAATCTAGAGTAGTGAGTAATGAAGTGTATGAAATCCATATAATGTACTTAATCAAAACTATATTTTGGCATTTGAAGATGTTTCTCAGTTCAAACACTATTGTGACATTGTAATTGACATATAGGAAGTAATCCTTTTTCATTTTGAGCAGCGAGCTCTAGAAAATGTGCCTAAATACATGTGCATTCCCCATTGTAATACTTCAACAGATTATTTTTATCTTTTTGGTTCATCCCCACCATGGTCTTTCCCTTAATTGGGTTTTTCCACATACCAGAATATTTATGTTATGGTGTTGTGGTTGTTTGTGTTATGTTCTCACATCCTTCTTTTTATTATATATGTCAAGTGGTTGAAATAAAAGATTAAGTTAAATATTGCAGAACACTAATTAAGCCCCCCTCTTAGTGTTCCTTAATTACAACACAATTAGGGGTGCTAAATTTTTAGGACAATACATTTATCTCCCACTTTGGTGGGATTATGAGAGAACCTCATGCTCATGGTAAATTCGATTGATGCATTGGAAAAAAAATCAAAGTAAAGGAGAAAAGGAAACATCAAGCCCCCAAGTGACTTAGGTCCTCATCAAATCCAAAACCAAGATAAAAGAGGCAACACTCAAAGATGGAGAGAGAAAGAGAGATAAAAACAAAGAGACGTGGCCAAATAGCCTAGGAAGGTATTACATTACTATGGATCATGAAAAGGGGAAAAAATTACTGCAAGAGATGGAATCGATAGTCTATCAAGCTATGAGATGCTAGTCAACCCATCAAAACTGTTAAGATATAGCTACGATCAGATATGGTAATATATATCTTATATATATATATATATATATATATATATATATATATATATATATATATATATATATATATATATATATATATATATATATATATATATATATATATATATATATATATATATATATATATATATATATATATATATAAAGATCATTTGATATTTGTATATGTTACAATGTAGTTAATATTAACAATCGGTTATGAAGGGTCATGGCTCTTCAAGACATGACTATTCAAAGGATATAAATGCATATCGATGGCTGGTGAAAATATCAATCACAATGGTCATCTATTTCACACAGCACTTATATATATTCTCTATAGGACGATCTTAATTTTACAACAAAAACAATGGGGATCAGTTCTTAAGGAAATCTTGTCATCTTGTCTCCATTAAGGGATATAGAAAAGTGGTCAGTCTAAAGACCAAATGAAAAGTGGTCTATCAAAAGACCAAATGGAAAGAAGGAAGGATAAGCCTTAGGACCCACTAAATAATGCACAAGACATGATAATGAAAAGATGAACACAAGGAAAGCATTGTCTCCTTAGCCATCTATATAAGAGATTGCATTGAATCATTATGTGTGTGTGCAAAATGTGAAACAAGGAGTGGAGTGTATTCCCTCATGTTAAAGTGACTGCAAATGCCTTAATGGGAGTGATGGCTTTAAGAGAGCATATATGCACCCAAAAGAGATATTTCCACTATGAGATGCTTCCAAGAAAGGAAAAATTTAGGGAAATGAAATACATGATAAAAGAGAGCACAAAAGGGATCTACTAACCCTGGGGTTAGTATAATCATATGATAACTCATTTACATCAAAATTATGTCAAAATAAATTATCATCATCTCCCAAAGGTAGTAGAACTATAAGCACAATGGAAGAAGGTCACGTAAGAGATACAAATAAGAGTATTTTTGGATTGATATTAGAGAGACCAAAAATTATGGTATATATCACTTTACGTCACCCCCAATTAGACAACACAGGGACATTTTGCAAACACTAACACATGCACGACATAACATGTATACAAAATATAGAATAACTTAACAATAGGTTGATTCCTTTATCACCTTGCACCAATGGAGCAACATGGTTCATTTAAAGAAATCTAATCAAAACATATATAAAGTAGCACATCATTGGGGAAGCATATTACAATAGGAAAACACAAAGGAATCCACTATACAAGAGGAGTTAATCTAGCATATCAGCTTCCCCCCATCTTGGTGTTTATTGTTTAGGGAAGGTGGGAAACACACAAGAGGAATGACATCAAGAAAAAAAATGGAACAATAGCTAGTTCCAAATAAGGGCCATGCTCTAGGGATGAGTCACTTTGTTTGTCACTAGGATTAAGAGATGGTTATTTTTCAAATCTAGCTGGTAAATCATAACTAACATAAATAAGCTCATACATATCATTATAATCACTAGCATAAACATAATTTTCATTAGAAACATTGACATCATGATCAAGAGTATCTTATTCATCCAAATTAATCAAAATAAGATCTCTAATCTGAATAGAATCATCATGTTTGTTCAATTGCATATTTTTGAGATTAACTTCCTCCTTGGGCTATGCATAGGATGATTAAAGGGAATCAAATCATCAATAGGTGTCTTTGGGGAGGAAAGGTTTTGGGAAGCATGCTAATGGGTTCTAACATGACATTTACAAAAAAACACTCACACACACATCAATTTTGTTTGGTTTTGTTTGAAACTTGAGGTGGTTTAGGATCAATCAACATTTGGTCCTTATCTTATTTAGGAGGAAGAATGAAAGACACCAAACTAGGTTGATAGATAGAAATTACAAAATATTTATAGGATATAGGAGGAAAAATTAAAGCATAAATGAGAGGTTTGGAAGGTGTATAAGTCCAAGTCCAGGGTAAGGAGATGGAACTATAGGAGAGGCATTGATAAATTCACAACTCTTCTTAATTTTGAATTTTTGATAAGATGAAAAATAGTTATCTTTGCGAGGTTGGACTAGTTGAGACATGGAAGGCCAAAAGAAGTCAAGGTAAAATTTCCCTCAAGTAGCTAAAGGCTGATAGAAACTATGGTTAATCATGATGATTTATCCATCATGGGGAAACTTCAAACACTTATGGATAAGAGAGAATATATATTTTTTGGAAGTGATCCAAGGAAGACCAAGTGAAACTTAAAATTGATTATAAGTTTGGATGAAAATAAAGGTGACATATAAGGTTTTATTTCCAACTTGTACATGAAGAGTAATGGAACCACATGTAGGATAAGTAAAACCATTATATGTTTTAATCATCACACTAGATTTGTCATAGATATCTTGCTCGAGTTGTCTAGTGTAAAGATGTTCTTCAATTATAACATTCACCATACAAGTAGGATCTATAAGGACTCCATGAGAGGGAAGACCATTAATCTTTTCCACTATGTAAAAAGGACCTTTAGGTTCCCTAATAGTCTCACTAGGATCAAATATAACGCAGAGATCAGGTTTAGATTTGGTTTTAGGTTTGGATTGACCAATAAGGTTGACAATATTGTTATCTTTGGTACACTCAATGTCATAGGTCACAATGGTAGGAGAGTTAAAAACATGGGTAGAGGAAGAATGAATGAACTCAATGGTATTAGTTGAATGTGAAGGTAGAGGATTGGTATACATTTGCAAGTTTTGGTTGGGAAGAGCTACAAAAAAAAATTCTTGATCGATAACACCCTCAAAAGATATAGCATTAGAATTAATGAAGTTTTGAACAATAGTTTTAAAATAGAGATACTTTTTAGTATCATGACCAAGCTAATGATGATATTGGAAAAATGCTTTGGAATCAAAGTTCTTGTTGGTTTGTTTGGAAGGATCAATTGGCTTAATGGGAGGAAGTGTTGAGACATTAGCATTAATCAACTTCAACATCACATTATGTAAATATTTAGAAAGAGGTTTAAAATTAAGAGGTCTAAAATAAGATGACAAAGAAGACACACCTTTAGATGTTGCTCCTACTTGCGCATCAATTTTGTTAGATGAATTGTTAATATGTTATAAGTGTAATTGTCGTTCCACCAAAAGATCAAGTTGCTAATGTTTGATACAACCAATAGACTTATAGAATCCATAGGAGGTGGTTAGTCCCTTGTCATGAATCCAAAGGGGAGGCGCTAACCATTTTTCCAACAATCTCCTCCTCAGTATTACCCGAGGGTATTCAAACTAGTGACCAACCTCTGATACCACTTGTTACAAGTGTGATTGTCGTTGCACCAAAAGATCAACCTGTCAATGCCTGATACAACCACTAGAGTTATAGAATCCATAGAAGGTGATTGTAATCACCCAAAAATGGTCTAGTAAACCTTGACCTCCACACTAACATTAAAATTTAAATACTAGACTAAATCTTGTGCTTTATCAGTTTTGCATATTTATTTAATCTCTTATTTCTTGATCAAATCATCATTTTATCATTTATTTGATGATATCCTAAAGTTTGACCACTTTATCCTAAGCTTTATTTAATTAAAAGAACATGCTCCCTTTTAATTAATTAAAAGACCTTTTAATTAAATAATAAAATCACTTTATCCTAAGATTTATTTAATTAAGAGAACATGTCCCATTTTAATTAAATATAAAAAATTAATTAAATAATGGAAACCACTTTGCTAAAAATAATAAATAATAAATTAAAAATAAAAAGAAAAGTGCACTTTCCAATGAGATGGAATCTTTTGACTTTTGAAAAAGGTTTTTTTATCTCAACCAATCATTATTTTGCCTCTTGATAATATTGAGCGCATGGATCAATCAAGATTTAATCTCCACCCTTGCTCATTCTATTTTGCCTCTTAATCTTGACCGTCTGTTAATTTCTAAATTAATTTAAAAGGAGACTCTCTCCTCACTTTTAGATCCCATCCTCATAGCATTCTTAGCTTCTTGAGATCTTGAAATCTTATTATAGGTTCTTGGAGTCTTGGCATGTTAGCATATTAGAATCATGGAGTCTTACAATCTTGGCATCTTGGAGCTATGAAATTCTTAGATCTTTTATATCGAAGCATTGCATCATCATTTTCATTTTCTTTCTTTCATCTAGCTTAATCCATCTAGCTTAGATCTTCCATCTATGGTTCATGGCACCCAAGGCCTCATCCAAGATGCTCCTCATGTTTTGGTTTTTTTTTAATTTTGTAATAATGAGAATGGATCTTAGGGATCATTACTTCATGTTTTGAATCCTATTGTATGGTCAATGATCCCATAACCATGTCTATAAGCCTTGGGATGCCTTAGTTCATTGGGATCCTAGGTTACTTAAGGATAGGAACCTTAATGGTTTTGAGTCTTTGAGACTTTTTTTTGATATTTTCTTGTGTTTTGATGAATTTAAGGGATTTAGATCTTGTATCATCCTTTGTGATCACTTTTTAAGACTTTTAGTGGCACTTAGTGCATTTTTGTCAAAGTTGCAACAAAAGTTGCAAACAACTTGCTCGAGCAAATTTTCAAAGTTGCTCGAGAAGTTGAAATATTAGTTACCAATGGTCAAAACTATGTGGAGACTGGTTGGAAACCATTTTTTATCCTATTTAAACTTTTTAATACCTTTGCAAAGGGTTATAACCAAAAAGCAAGAAGTTTGAGTGCAAAACTGAAAAAATCTATCATTTTCCTGTGTAAATTGGTTGTGTACAGACGTGTACAGAAGAACTTGTGATCATAGCCTACATGATTGGAAAGTTCTTGAATTCATATTTTAATTATGTTGGTTTGGTTTTGATTAGTATTGTGCAAATAAAGATATCCACTGATTTGTGGAGACAGCCTGGAAAGAGGGTTTCACCAGGCCTGTCTCACAAATGGGGGTCTAACTTGCATTTCCTATGGTGGAAAAACCTAATTATTTGGGGAATTTAAGTTGGGTGTATGATATGTACAAATCAAAAATCATTCCATAGGAACTAGTCAGAAAGTAGGTTTAGCACCAAGCCCTAGATTGAACATCTCTATGTGTTCAGTCAAGATTGTTGAAGAAAGGGTGTGCAGACCGAGGTGTTGGATGAAGTGAATTGTTCAAGTGTGTATTTGGAGTGAATAATTGATATTGGAAGTTCCTATGACCCTAAAATAATCCTATGACCCAATCCATAGTCATCTCTAGTGTAAACCAAGGCTAATCTAGCCAATCAGGCCTGTGTACCTAGTGGTGGTTAGGTGGTGCCGGAGTAAGATCAAAGCTTTGTACTCTTAAGGAAATTTGTAAAGGTAAAAATGGTATCCAAATCCAGTGTTAGTTTGTCTAGACACATTGGGAGACAAAATGTGTACAACTAGAAGTAGTTTGGAAGACCTACAAGGGTTTGTAGGTGAAGTTGTGATTAGAGTGTTGTGGGAGTTGGGGAAGCAATTAGGTGGTTGATTATCTATATTTGGTTGCTAAGTAAGGTGTTCCAATCATCAGATTGGTCAAGAAACTTGACTGGTGAAGAGTTCCATTATTTGGACTCCAATAGGGAAGGAATCCCTAAGTCCATAACTTGGTGAAGTTAGGAATTGTTGTTAGGAGTTGGGAGTAACCTTGGAAAAGGGTTAGACATCTCAAATTATTAGACACCCATCCAATTCTAAGATTTGAAGAGTGATTCATTTCCTAAGGATAGGTTGTGAAGTGTTGTGGGTATAGAGGCATTGTTACTACATACCATCGTGCCCTCTAAACCAAGTGGTATCAAAGCCACTAAGACTCTAATTGGAGAAGATAAGAAGACAAGATGTTTGAAGGAGAAGATATCCCTATGAGGATAACCAATGTTGAGTTGGCTAAGATAGTGAAAGAGCAGATGGTTGAGAGTAGGGCAGTCAAAGAGGAGAATAGAATCATGAAGAGATAATTGGAGAAGTTGAAGGGACAAGTAAGAAGAGGTGAGAATGAGAAGTTAGAGGAAGAAGTGGAAGAGAAGGATAGTTAAATATATCCTACCAAAGGATCAAAGAGAAATGCTTGCAACCCTAGAAAGAATAGGGAAGAAGGATAGGAATGATCTATCCATGTTTCATGGTAAGTTGGAACTAGAGGAGTGTATGGACTAGTTGGAAGCCCTTGAGAACCATTTTGAGTGTGAGGAGGTTCCTACCAACCAAAAAGTGAAGATAGTCAAGTCCAAATTGAAAGGATTTTCTCTTAGTTGGTGGAATTTCCTCCAAAATGAGAGGGTAGAGGAAGGCAAAAGTATCATTTCCACATGGACAAGGATGAAGGAAGAAGTAAGAAGACATTTTGTGCCTGAGGACTTTGAAGTGATCCTCCACCATAAATTGTAAAATCTAAAACAAAGAGATCTTGATGTGAGTTCCTACACTCAAGAATTCCATACCTTGACCCTTAAGGCTAAGTTATATGAAACTGAAAAACAAAAACTAGCAAGGTACATCAATGGTCTCAAATATAGTATCCAAGATGATTTGACCTTTGTTACCTTAGAGACAGTCCATAAATGTTTTCAACTATCCCTCAAGATTGAGGAGAAGCAAAAGAGGAAAGGGGAACAGAGTAGAGGAAGAGGAAAAAAATTCAGAGGGAGAGGCAGATTTAGTGGTAGGGGAAATTTCTTTAAAATCCAAGGGGAGTCCAGTAATTAGGGAGCAGAGAATGATAACAGTGGTAGAGATTCCTTTAGAGGTAGAGGACCAAACAATGGCAGATGTAGGTCAAGGGGAAGAGGCCCTAATGTGTTCACTGGTGGGTGCTTCTCTTGTAATCAAGTAGGACACCAGTCATTCAAATGCCTAGAGAAGAATGGTACTAGAAGTCAAGGAGACATGAGGATACAATTAACACATGAGGATGAATATTGTCAGAGTACTACCTCCTATCACACCAAATATTCTAAGCATGCAGACTCAGAGAAAGGAGAATTTATAATGTTCAATAGGACACTTTTGATGCCAGTGAACAAGGAGCCTTCCCAAAGGAAGTCAATATTCCTAACCACGTGTAAGGTCAAAGGTAAGGTATGTAAAGTAATTATAGACTCTGGCTCTACTAGAAATTTGGCTTCATTAGAAATGGTCACTAAACTTGGTTTAAAGAGAATCCCTCACCCTAGCCCTTATAAGGTTTCTCGATTAAGTAAGGAGAAGCAAACCATCATAAATTATCAATGTTTGGTTGATTTCCAAATAGGTGAGTATAGTGAGAAGGTCATGTGTGAGGTTGTAGATATGGATGCATGCCATCTCCTTTTAGGGAGACCTTGGAAATATGATACTAATGTCCAACATGATGGGAAGACCAATATATTTACCATAAACAAGGATGGGGAAAGTATCACCATGACTCCTTTGCCTGATAACCCCAATGATAAAGCCATGTCTAGTAGTGTTATGTTGGTCAAAGAGAAAGAATTCTTACAAGCTCTTAAGGAGGATAATGTGTCATCTTTTGCAGTTTTTGTTAGATCCAAGGAGGCTAACCAAGGGAGTAAGGGGTTAAGTCTAGGAGACAAGAAAAGTATTGATCCTAAGGAGGTTGCAGAATTACTTGGCAAGTATAGTGGTATAGTTGAAAATAGTACAAATGAATCCCTTCCACCTAAGAGAGAGATAAGTCACTGTATTGACTTAATACCAAGGGCTACCTTACCAAACAAGGCTGCCTATAAACTCACACTAGAGCATAATGCAGAAGTGGCTAGGCAAATCAAAGAATTATTAGAGAAGGGATTTAATAAGAAGAGTATTAGCCCATGTGTTGTACCTATAGTGCTTGCCCATAAAAAGGAAGTCACTTGGAGATTATACATTGATTCTAGAGCCATCAATAGAATCACTATTAGATACTGGTTCCCAATGCCTAGAATGGAGGACCTCATGGATTTCATAGGAGGAGATAAGTTTTATTCCAAGATAGACCTCAAAAGTGGCTACCACCAAATAAGAATCAGAGAGGGGGATGAGTGGAAGTCAACATTCAAGACCAATGAGGGTTTGATTTAGTGGTTAGTTATGCCATTTGGCTTGTCAAATGCCCCAAGCATATTTATGCACCTAATGAATGAATTTTTAAAGTCTTTTCTTCACAAATTTGTTGTGGTTTACTTGGATGACATATTAATCTTCAGAAGAAACAAAGAGGAACATCTTCGTCACATTGATTTGGTCCTTAGGCCACTCCATGAGGAAGAATTGAAGGTAAATCTTGAAAAATGTTCATTCTTGCAGGAGGAGCTTGTATTTTTGGGTTTTGTTATATCTAAAGGCAGTTTGAAGATGGATCCAACCAAGCTTGAGGCTATCCTCAATTGGCCACCACCTACTTCAGCTACTGAGGTAAAAAATTTTCATGGATTGTGTATTTTTTATAGGAAGCTTATAAGGAACTTTAGTGGCATTTGTACTCCTATAATAAACACAATTAAAGGTGGTAGGTAGTGTGTTTTTGAGTGGACTAAGGAGGTTAATGAGTCCTTTGAAGTGTTAAAGAAAAAGATCTCAGAGAATCTAGTCCTTGTGTCACTTGATTTTCATAAAGTCTTTGTGGTAGAATGTGATGCCAACAATAAGGTCATTGAAGGGGTCCTTAGTCAAGATGGGAGGCTAGTAGCCTTCTTTAGTGAAAAGCTAAATGAGGCTAAATAGAAGTATTCTACTTATGACCTTGAGCTTTATTCCATGGTCCAATCCTTGAGGAAATGGAGGCATTACCTATTTCCTAAAGAGTTTATTGTTTTTCAGATAACCATGCGCTTAGTTTCCTTAATAGACAAGAGAAAATCAATCATAGGCATGTTAAATGGATGGAACTTTTACAAGCTTATACTTTTACTATTACGCATAAAAAAGGTATTGTGAACAAGGTTGCAGATGCTCTAAGAAGGAGAAACCTTACCATTCAATCCATGTAGTTAGAAAGTGTAGGTATAGAAGCCATGAAAGATATGTATGCAGGGGATGAATATTTCAAAGACATCTATCAAGTTTGTGTAGACATGACTGCAAGATATCACACTGAGTTTCCTAAATTTCTGAGCCAAGATGGTCTCTTCTTCAAAGGGGGTTTACTTTGTGTGCCCAAGGGTTCTATGAGAGATAACATCATTAAAGAAAATCATTGTGGAAGTTTGGCAAGACATATTGGAGTAGACAAGACCTTGGAGTCAGTTAGAAGGTTCTATTTCTAGCCCCGGTTGCAGACTAATGTAAGGAATTTTGTGGAGACTTATTTAGTTTTCCAAAGATCCAAAGGTCATACATCAAATACAGGACTCTACACTCCTTTACCTATTCCATCTAAGCCATGGGACTCCATTAGCATGGATTTTGTCCTTGGATTACCCAAAACAAAGACTGGTTATGACAACATATTTGTAATTGTGGATAGGTTCTCTAAAATGGCTCATTTTGTGCCATGTAAGACTACTCATGATGCTTCTCATGTTGCCCATGGTGCAGGGCACCCAAGGCCTCATCCAAGATGTTCCTCATGTTTTGGTTTGGTTTGTTTTATAATAATGGTAATGGATCTTAGGGATCACTCCTTCATGTTTTGAATCCTATTTTATGGTCAAGGATCCCATAGGCATGTCTATAAGCCTTGGGATACCTTAGTCCACTGGGATCCTAGGTTGCTTAGGGATAGGAACCTTAATGGTTTTGATTCTTTGAGACTTGTTTTTGATATTTTCTTGTGTTTTGATACATTTAATGGATTTAGATCTTAAATCATCCTTTGTGATCACTTTGTAAGACTTTTGGGGGCACTTAGTGCATTTTTGTCAAAGTTGCAACAAAAGTTGCAAACAACTTGCTCGAGCAACTTTTTAAAGTTGCTCAAGAAGTTGAAATATTGGTTACCAATGGTCACAACTATGTGGAAACTAGTTGGAAACTATTTTTTATCCTATTTAAACTTTTTAAGACCTCTGCAAAGGGTTAGAATCGAAAAGCAAGAAGTTTGAGTGCAAAACTAAATAAAATCTATCATTTTCCTGTGTAAATTGGTTGTGTACGAACGTGTACAGAAGAACTTGTGATCATAGCATACATGATTGGAAATTTTCTTGAATTCATGTTTTAATTCAATTTGTTTGTTTTTTATTATTATTGTGTAGATAAAGATATCCATCGATTTGTGGAGACAGTCAGGAAAGAGGGTTTCACCAGGCTTGTCTCACAAATGGGGGTCTAACTTGCATTTCCTTTGGTGGAAAACCCTAATTATTTGGGGAATGAAATTTAGGTGTATGATGTGTACAAATCCAAAATCATTCCATAGGAACTAGTTGTCAAGTAGGTTTAGCACTGAGCCCTAGACTGAACATCTCTATGTGTTTAGTCAGGATTGTTGAAGAAAGGGTGTGTAGACCAAGGTGTTGGATGAAGTGAATTTTTGAAGTCTATATTTAGAGTGACTAATTGATATTGGAAGTTCCTATGACCCTTAAATCATCTTATGACCCCATCCATAGTCATCTCTAGTGTAAACTAGGGCTAATCTAGCCAATTAGGCTTGTGTATCTAGTGGCGGTTAGGTGGTGTCGAAGTAAGATCAGAGCTTGCACTCTTAGGGAACTTTTTAAAGGTGAAAAGGGTAACAAAATCCAGTGTTAGTTTGTTCAGAAACCTTGGGAGAAAAAATGTGTACACCTGGAAGTAGTTTGGAAGACCTACAAGGGTTTGTAGGTGAAGTTGTGATCAGAGTGTTGTGGGATTTGGGGAAGAAATCGTGTAGTTGATTCTCTATATTTGGTTGCTAAGTAAGGTGTTCCAATCATCAGATTGGTCAAGAAACTTGACTAGTGAAGAGTTCCATTATTTGGACTCCAATAGGGAAGGATTCCCTAAGTCCATAACTTGGTGAAGTTAGGAATTCCTGGTAGGAGGTTGGAATAACCTTAAAAAAGGGTTAAACATCTCAAATTGTTAGACACCCATCCCAATCTAAGATTGGAAGAGTGATTCATTTCCTAAGGATAGGTTGTGAAGTGTTTTGGGTATAGAGGCATTTTTACTACATACCGTTGTCCCCTCTACATCAATCTAGCTTAGATCTACTT
Organism: Chamaecyparis obtusa; assembly: GCA_027943335.1. Lineage (NCBI taxonomy): Eukaryota > Viridiplantae > Streptophyta > Pinopsida > Cupressales > Cupressaceae > Chamaecyparis > Chamaecyparis obtusa. The sequence goes on along the minus strand of BSBK01002440.1, from coordinate 646,214 downwards.
TTCTTTGCATTTCTTGATAACCTACAACTAATTGAATATCTTGAAAGAAAGAATGGATAATTGAAAGACAGTGATTGATGGTCACCAAGCTACTAAAGTATATGTAAGATAATTAATTAGTTAATATATTGTCATTGATGTCAACTAGTTTTGACTATACTTGTCGTGATGGTTACAAACATCTAAAGAAGGAAAATGGTAAAGGAATGAGATATCTACATGAAGATGAGATGGATAAGAAAGATATGGATATGGTATAATTTGAGTAAATTTTTTATGAGTCTATGGCATCATGTTGATGACTTGATTGTATTACATGATTCTATTATGTATTGAAGATCAGAACTGAACAAGTTTATGTGGTTGGTAAATGAAGATTTATGTATACACCGAGCAAGTGTAGTGTACACCGAGTATAGTATTAATCGAGTAGGTAATCACCGACGCATTCTGGTATTGACTGAGTGAAAGAAATAAATGGAGTTTATAACAACTGACTAAAATGATGAGCTTGATAATTTCTTATGATTTTGAGGTAGAAGATAATGTTTTTTATGATGATCTAACGACTGAAAAAATTCAAGATTGATTAGATGAAGTAGAATGAAATATGTTAATGACACAATTTTCGAGGAAGGTTAAAGTGACAATATGAATGGTGAAGATTAAGAGGCAAAATATATGGATGAAACAAAAATGGTTTATGATGTCTATATAAGGAGACATAAGATTCATTATTAAGTCTAGGATTCTTGATGTCGTAGGAGAATTCACGTGAAAATGATTATTTTCATGCAATATTGATCAAATTGGTTAAAGATAGAACCAAGAAGAATTGCAGACAACACCGAGCGTCAGAGAAAGCATATATTGAGAAAAATAGAGTTGGAGGAAACACTGATGTTGAATTGATTATTGATCAAAGGTATTTTGAGCTTAGCATAGATCTAGAAATCTATAAATCAAAGTTGTATTTGAATCAGATCATTACTATATCATTTTAACCATTGTTACAGATAAATCTCTTAACTGAGTGAGACTTAACAATCTTTATATTTCAATATGACATTCAATGAATGTTGATTTTTTTCTTGTTGTCCCCATAGTGAATGTATGGTCAAAGGAGAACTGTTAGTGATAAATCCTCTAACTAGGTCACACCTCACGGTGTGTTTTGTAACCTCTAACAGGGTTGGCTCCTAACTGAGCTCACTTCAGAAGAATGAATTATTTTGGGTTACCGGTCCCAAGTGGTTTTTCCCCTAACAAGGTTTCCTCATTAAAAATTGATGTGTTATATGTGTATGATGTGTTGAACTGTTATTTTACTTTACACATTTCTATAACTGGATAGATCGGTGAACACAGTACTTAATTTACTAGTAGTCAGTAGATGAAGAGAAAGGCATAGTTGATATCTTACCGAGTTGATTATTTGATTGAAAAGTTTTAATATATACATCTGGGAGATTTGGGACTATAGGATAACTAAACTTAACTGATTCACCCCCCCTCTCAGTTATCTAATATTTCTTACACATCATTTTACCTTAGATCTTGCATCTCATCTTAGATCTACTTTTCATTATCATTTGAATCTTCCATTCTATGGTGCACCTTGCAAGGGTCTTTCTTTAAGGTTCATTTGAGAGCCACCATTCATAGTATCTACATGGTTCTTACACATCATGGATAGGAAGCTATAAGCTGCTTCTTGAGATCTCCTTCTTCATGGATTCCCTCAAGTGTAATGGTTTATAGAAGTGACCTCAATTTTTTGTACAAATTTTTTTGGCACCCACCATGGGAGAAACCCATGAATTTGTGGATACTCACTTTGGTTTTTAATACTAACCCTTGTGCATGTAGAGTTGAAGGTAAAAACCTTAGGATTTTCAAATATTTGATCATATTTCACAAATGGCTTGGATTTTTTATCTGAATTTTTTTTTTTAGGTTGGTAATGCATCAAAGGTGTCTCAATCCAAAAATCAGATTTTTCTGTGAGTTATCATTTTTTATTGATTTTTCATGAAAATTCATTTTTGGTTGCAAATCATCATATTTTTTGGAAAAAATTACATTTTTTAAAAGGTCTAGGAATTCTATAGGGGATTACTTCTTTTTTTTAAAAAATTTAGATGCAATAAAATAGCTCAAATAGTCAATTTATGAAAACCGGTCTATTTTGGTAAAATGGGTCTCTAGGGCACAAATTAAGGGATATTTTTGAAATTTTTACATTTTTGGAAATCTCTCAAATTTTTAATTAGGGTCTCTTCTTTGAATTTCTATTTTTGGGGCTGAAATTGTAGAAAAAATTAGATCTTATTAACTGTTAGAATAACTGAGAGGGGGGGTGAATCAGATAAATCAGTTATCCTACAGTCCCAAACTCTCATATGTAATTTTCAAAACTATTTCAACAATTTATGCAACTCGGTAAGATAAAATATCAATCTTTCTATTCATTTACCGAATACCAGTAATTATCCAAACTGTGATTACCGATTAAATCAACTATGCAGTATGTAAAGTATGATAGCAAAACAATCATAACAAATAACACATAACACATAACACAATGATTTAACTTGGAAACCATGCTAAGTGAAAAACCACCTGGGACCGGTAATCCAAAATATTTTCACTCTTCTGAAGTGAGCTCGGTTAGGAGCCAACCCTGTTAAAGGTTACAATGCACACTGTTAGGTGTGACCTGGTTAGAAGATTTATCACTAACAGTTAACTCTTGACCAGCATTCACTATGGGGTCAATAAGATAACAATTAAAATTCCTTGAATGTCATATGGAAATACAATAAAACTTTTAGGTCCACTTAGTTAAGATATTTTGTTGAATCAATGGTTAAACCAATATAGTTCTGATCTGATTCAAATACAACTCAATTGCAAATATTCAGATCTATGCTATGCTCATAAAACTCATCTGATCATTAAACAATTCACTTCCTCAATATTTCCCTAGCTTACTTTACTCTGTGTATAGTTCTCTAACGCTCGATAATGTCTGCAGCTTGGTTCTTTCTATAACCAGTTTGATCAGGAATGCATGAATAAAGTCTTCATGTGAAATCTTATGCATCCTATATTTTTTCTTTCATGTTTCAATAATGAAACTCGTGTCTCTTAAATAGACAAGTAAATCATTTTCATATCAGCCATCAAATTTTGCCTCTTAATCTCCTTCGTCCATTTTTTTGCTTAAACCTTCCTCGACAGATGTGTCCATAACATGTTTCAATCTCATCCTTTAGATCATCTCTAAATTATGTCAGCCATGGATCTTATAACTAATTTCATCATTTACCTCAAAATCATAACAATTTCCAGCTCATCAATTTCAGTTGGTTTTTCTTTGCATTTAATGTTTTCATCCATACTCAGTTAATATTGAATGTGTCAATGATAACTAACTCAGTTATTACTATCACTCGATATACACTGCACTAGCTCGGTGTATACACAAGTCTTCAATTATCGACCACATTAACTTGTTCAATTCAAATCTCTTCTTCATAATAGATTAATGTAATATACTCAAGTCAACAGTATACAACCATAGACTCATCAATAAGTTACCCAATGTATACCTTATCCTTATATGTCATATCCATCTTTACCTTATGTAGATATCTCATTTCTTTTCCTTTTCTCCCTTCTACAGATATTCAAATGTTTGTAACTATCATGATAAGTATAGTCAAACCTAGTTAACATCAATGACAATATATTGATTGATTTAATCATCTTACATATCACTTTAATAGCTCAGTGATCTCTAATCATTATTCCTTCATCTCATCTAGATATTCAATCAGTTGTAGGTCATCATTTGACTAGGTCAAAAACAAAACAAAAAAAAAATTGTGATGATCTTGCACTTTATTTGCACATAGTTCAATGCATGATTGAGATTTATAGAAAGTCTTTGATATTTCATGTCTCCTAAAAAGTGGTTTTTCAGGGTTATTGCTTTCATTTGCATATTTTTGTGCCCTAACTTGTGGTTTTGTAGGATTTTCTTGCCAAAATAATTGCATTGCTAAGACTAATAACAATTGAGATTTTGGAAAATTGCGTTGAAGGTATGTAACTAGATCTTGGCACTTTTATTATTAGATCTTATGTGTCTTTTCTATCATTAGATCATTTTTCATAGGCACATAACTTAATTAGTTTTCTTTTGGTAAATGAACATGTGTTTGAGAGACACTATGGATTAGGAGACTATGCTCTTTTCCTTTTGGAAAATAAAAAATGTAGACCTCTGTTAGCTATCCTTTTAATTTCTTGCATTTATCTTTAGAGGGTCTGTCAAGAGATAAATCTTTTGGGAAAGACCCAAGTGGGGAACAAGCGAACCCGGCTACTCCATCCCACTATAATAAAAATATTCCTTTAATCCAAAGAGAGGGGAGACTTGGCTATTTTCTACTTCCAATGCTTCTTCATGTGTAGGGCCTAGTTGCCTCAATGTTGCTAAGCAAGACTACATTTGATTGAGCGTTTGTAGGGCCATCTTTTTCTCAATCTTGTTTACAAGACTAAAAGGGGAGTACATTCAACTTGTATAGGGCTGAGAGGTCTAAATATTTCTTGCAAGACTATAGTTTTTGGATGCTTGTAGGGCTATAGGCCTTAATTTTGCTTGTGAAACTACAGGGAATAGTCATGAACGGAGTTTACTAAAAACCTTAAGTTAGAGGAGACCCTATTGACCGAAAGTATCACAATCTTTGTGCAAGGACTGATCCAAGCGGTTTCCCAAATCACCTCAAGATTACTCACCATCTGTATTCCTTTGAGATACCAAGTTGTGGGCAATGGTTTTGATACTAGCCTTTCCTTAGGTAGTTCTTGCTTGATGTGTTTTCAATTTTTGCTAGACCTGTGGAAATCTTTGTGAACATACACTTGATGTTATTGGAATATTACAACTTATCTTTAGACCTCACAATTGCTTGTATCATGCAAGATTTCTTTTTCCCTTGCTTGATTATTTGAAGACTACTTTATGCATCACATTTTCTTAAAAACTTGATTTTGAAATTCAAAACTTGCTGTCAAAATTCAAAATTTGACGTCAAAATTCAAGATTATTGTCAAAATTGGAAATTAATGTCTAAATATCACTTGTAGTAGTGATAAATATCCTATGGCATTCTAGAATATTGCATACCATTAAGAGAAATATCATTTGTTTTTACTATAGTCTGTCGTCTTGCCTGTCATCATAATATTGTATCATCCTGAAGTGTCATCTATCTTTACTGGGGAATTTCATACGACCTTTTATGCATGTTTAAATATCATCTATTTTACTTTGGTCTATCGTCCATATTCTGATCTAAGTTGGTTTAGCCCAGATTTTCTCTTAGCTGGTTTAGGAAGCTTATACTTGACTTTTTTTGGTCTCTTGGTCTAAAACTAGTAGGTTAGGGATTATTTTTAGCTAAAAAGGGTCACCTGGATACCTTGGTTATATTCTTGATTAGTAAATTTGTTCACTTTTCTATCTCTTTGGTTATATTTATCTTTATCTTGACGTTATCTCTTGACTCAAGTCACAAGTGTCATACATGGGGATCTTACCCCGCAACTTGGGTACTTTGTGATTAGTTATCTTAATCTTATTTTACTCTCTTTTACTATTTGACAAGTGAACACTTTGCTCTTCTAGAGTGGACATCAAGTTGTCTTGTGTCATCTTATTTGGCTCTTTACATTCTCTTTCATGCTGAATCAAAACAATCACATCATGGATCTAAACAATTTGACTAAAGAGGAAGAAACAAAGATTATTAGGGCATTCCCAACAAAGGAAATTAAATATTTGAGATCTAAACCGAAAATACACCCTCTAATCAACATTATTGGATATAAATATATCCTTTATCATCACCTTCTCCAAGCAAGGCCACGTCTCACTCTCACAACAACTTTACCTTCGAGAAACATCTTAAACATCTTTATGACAAACCTATCTTTGATCGAGAACCTCTTTATAAAAAACCTATCTTTAATCAAGAACATCTTTATGAAAAACCTATCTTTGATCGAGAAAATATTTATGACAAACCTATCTTTGATAAAGAAAATGAAGAACCAGAGCAAATATTTACTCCTTTTGGAGAATCTTATGAATCAGCATTGTAAAAACTCCTTGAAAGTAATCTTATCACATTACCTTCAACTACTTCCAGCAAAATTTCATTCTTGACTACTTACTATGCGTATCATCGAAATAATGAACATAAAACTTCAAATTGCATGGAGTTGAAACACAAAATCCAAGATTTCATTGATGATGACATAATTGGTGTTAACGATCATAATGACTTACCTAATGAAGATAATACTCTCAAGCTTGATCAAAATCATAAACCTATGTCTAGTAATGGTTCTCATGCCACCTCTACCTTACCCATCATGCATTCATCTCCTAAAAAAGAAAAGACATCCAAAATTCCTCCATCAAATAAAGAACTTAATGCTTTTCACGCTACCTATGCATATCCTCAAGGGATACCTCTAAAAGAGATCCAAGATAATATACATCTTTCTACAAGTCCCTTCCATGCTTCAAAGGCCATAGATCCTAAGAATCTTTGTGCTTCAACACCTATCATACCCATCCTAAATGTCCTTCATGAACCCCTCACTCATATACAAACTCCTATTTCATCCTTAGAAGTGGTTCCATGTCAAGAGGACAATTAAGTGTGAAGAAATGAATATCAATAAAGATAAAGATAAAGATACCATCCATCCTTATCCAATGGTTGACCAAAGTACCATATCCCAATAATCTCATGATGATCCCCTCATATCCATTCAATTCTTCCAAAAAGATATCCCTCCACCTCCTATATCTTATGGATCTCCCAAGAAATATCAAGATACTCCTTCCATCATCTCTAAAGAGATTATTTAAAATCAAGAGAAAAGTACTCTTCCTATATTATCTAAAGATCATTTTCAAGATTAGAATATCCCAACATCTCCTTGTCATAATCCTTCATATCCATCTCAAAAATCTCCCGTCTTTCCTACTCCTTTGCATAAGAATAAATCCTCCCAAGATCTTGTTTCTCCTATCAAAGTTACTCACAAGCCTCTTGGTATAAATATGGACCTTATAGATTAGAGCCTTGGCCATGTTGCTCACTTTGTGGATGTTGATATCCCTATCCATTATCTATCTTCATCATCCAAATACATCCTTGGTCCTTATATCCCAAAGCTAAAACCTTCAAACCTTCCATCCATATTGGGTCCCTATGTCCCTCCATACACTAGACCTTTCACTCCTATCTTACCTCGAGATCAACAAAGACATGCATACTTAAGAAATTTTCTTCCATCTATCCATCTAAACTCATCATATCAGCCTCATTCATCCACAATGTCCAAGTCTTTTGGAAGCAATTTTGATGTACAACATCAAAATCAGAAATACAAGAATCCACTTACATATGAAGATCATCGTGTCCTATCTAATCTACATGTGACTACAAATAAAAAGGAAATATCTAAAAGACCACAAGGTTCCCCAAAGAAAAGAAGAAAAAAAAATGGGTTCATTAATCCATTATTGATGATTTGCGATCAAAAGCATCTAAAAGTAAAGAAAAATCAAAAGCTATGTGGATTCCCAAGACTCTCTTAAAGGACTTGGATACAAAAGAAAATTTAAAGTTGACAATCAAGATTCTAAAGACTTCCACTCCACTTCCTTCCAAACGTATTGTGTCTTCTCTTTCATCCATCTTGGGCCCTTGTGTCCTGAGATCTATATCCTCTCCTATATCAAAACCTCAATCTAGCCAACTTATTCCCCCTCCAGTTGTTCACTACCCCTCAAGGTGTGTATCAATGTTGATCTTGTCATCATCCCTACATACTCCTATGCAATCCTTATATACTATCCTACACCTACTTCTTGTCCTCTCATTCATTATCCTTCCATTCCCACTATTCCATCTTACACATAAATCCTTAGCCATCATTTACCTTATCCTCCACACCTTTTCCTGTCATTACCTTATCAACGTATTTGAGAATATCTCTCATCAGCCTTGGCCTATCGTAGAATATATTTCCAAAGGAGCATTATCCAAAGAGCATCAGGCTTGACTTCCTCCAAAAATCTAAAACTCAAAAAAATTGGAAAATTCAAAATATCAAAAAATACAAAAATACAAAAAAATTAAAAAATAGAAAAAGTACCTTGGTGAAAACCTGGAGATAGGCACCTTGGTAGAAAAATTAAAGAGAGATAAATTATTCCTATGGTGAAATTCACTACTTGTGGCACCTTGGATAAGTACCATGATGAAAACCTGGAAAACAGATGTCATGCATAGTTCCTATATCTTGCACTCCACACTTGGGGTAAGATGAATCCACACTAGCTATTTCATGTGAAACCATACTTCCTCATTCTCCTTTGATATTGACAAGGTTGAACTATCCACGAGCATCATATATCCTACCATCTGATATCCTTTCCATCAACTTACTTGTTTCCATCCATCCTACCCTCATCATGATCTTGCTTATCTATAATTTTCCATCATTATTCCTAAGCATTCTTTGTGATTCTCCCAAACCATTAACTCATAATCTTTGTCATCCTTTATCTTGATTGTTCTATCCTATCACTATGATATCCAATTAACCCCTTGGTCTTGATCAAAATGAAGAATATATATATATATATATATATATATATATATATATATATATATATATATATATATATATATATATATATATATATATATATATATATATATATATATATATATATATATATATATATATATATATATATATATATATATATATATATATATATATATATATATATATATATATAATGAAAAATCTATTAATAAGAGTCTCTTGACATGTCCACTCTTTGGACCACACGCTTTGATGATACCATGTCATTATCCTATATGCTACCCAACACCACTTCATGAGCTCACATTGCTATATTTTCTCTTTCCCTAGCTTGGGTACTCTTGACGAGACTATCCCTGAGGGTTACATTATCATTCCACTCCCTCATTATCTTTCCGCTTCCTCCATCATCTTGCTAATTTATCCATCGTGTCTTATACCTTGCTAGACATTGGGGGAAAACCAATGTCATCTTTATTTATAACTGGTAATCTCCAAACAATTGAAAAATGTTCTTGAAAAAAATTCTAAAAAATCATATAAAACCTTTAAAAAACCATAAAAATCATATAATGTCTTGAAAAAATCATTATCTTGGTAAAACCTGGAAACATGCAATACTTGAAACCCATGCACTTATATCTATCAGCTTTTCACTTTTCCCTCCAAACCCTTTTGACTTCCATCTCCAATCTCCTTGGTCTGGAATTGATCTTTGTCTAGGGCTAGGGGGCATTAAATGTATTACTCCTTTGTTGTGCAATGGTGTTTCTTAGTAACTTACCCTAAACAATGTTTCTCAACACTTCCTTTGACATTGAGTGTTTCTCAACAACATATAACTTACCAACAAATGTATCCCTTGTCACAATAGTCACAAACCTGATTTCTTCAATAGCAACAACTTTTTTTCCATAAGTAGGAGGCTAGGATCTTAGAATCTTTGAGACAATTTCATTTGCCTCTAGCATTCCACCAGCACATCTGATTTCACAAACAAGTTCAGTCACTTTCTGTACATAGGTACTGATATTTTCATCTTCTCTCATCCTCAAGGTTTCAAGCTTTCATTTAAAATTATATAGCTTTGCTTTCTTCACACAAGAATCTACTTCATGTAAGGTCTACAATTTCATCCATACCTCATGTGTAGTTTCCAATTCCATGATATTTGTATATTCTACATCTGATAAGGTGCTCATTAGTGTTTATTTTTCTCTCATGTTACATTCAAATTATTTCTTCTCATCAGCAATAGCAATAGGTAGATCTACAAGAGGCTTGTAATATTTCTTTGTAACTTCCAATAGTCTTCTCTGATGCATCTCAAATGTGTAGTCATTCTACCCTTCAATATAACATAGTTTTTTCCATCAAACCTCAAACTCTCCTTCTTAAAGATTGTCATCCCATATCACCTCAACCAATCAAGCTTCAAAAAGAGGATTTAGCTCTGATACCAATTGTTAGAAACAAGGCAGAACACACAAATGAGTGGGGGGGTGAATCAGTTGTATCAACTGATTCCAAAACCATCACCCATAACTTAATAATAAAACTTAGATCTAAAATATAAACATTAAAGTATTGAACCACAAATAACATGAACACATAACCACCTTGGGGATCAAACCCACAAGATAATGTACTAGTACAAAACCATGTTAAAGGTACAATGGAGAATGCACATGCATTCAAGATCACTACCTATAGTTCACTGCTCAAATACAACATAGGGAAACAACCTTGAGATTACAACAAGGGCTACAACCCCAAAATGGACTACAACATTATGGACAACAATCCACTGAATTATGAACTGATTGATATCATCTCTAATATTGCAATATATCTCCAATGAAGTGCAAAAAGTATATTATTATATTCCACTCATACCTCTTCAGATACACACGCATACATCCATTCTCTCTCATTGCAATTAAAATTGATTACATCTTTATATGCATTTCCATCAACTTAGAAACATGAAAAAGTTTGGCATCATCCTTAACTCAATCAAAAATATTTAATCAATTGTAATGCAAACAATGATGCGATCCAAGACATGTCGGCAAAGACATAGCTTGGACCCAAATCTTCATCCATGAACATGCTATGATCCATAAATATTGCCACAAATCTTCGCAACATGCTAGCTCGCCAATTTGACCAAGAACACTAAACAAGCCTTGGTAAAATTACTAAATTTAATCACACAACCCAATGCGATCCAACAACACAAATAGGAAATACTCTAGAAACCACAACAAGAAACATGAAATACCACATCAACAACATTAACATTTTTGTCTCATAATTCACAACTATCTATGCAATTACTCTAGAAAAATAGTTTTCTAACATCCAAATCATGAACCATTTGAGTTGAGGACACACATCCATGTCCTAAACTCACCACTAGGTTAGAAACCAAAGACATTACATAATCGATCCATACCAATCCAACAACTAAAAAAATGTCACTTACTAAACAACTAGTAAAAATTCCTCTGATAGATCACCTAAAACTCACTCAAATCATAGTGTGAACCTATGACACTTGAACAAGATCAAGTCCAGACATCCCAAAATATATCTGAAAGTACGTAACATCTGATACTCAATACAGTAGCTAAATTGATCCAAACACTATTGAACAAACTAGGAACACTATCAAAGTAAGAGAATATATTGGCATCAATGTTAGCACATATATGAAATATATGTCTAAAATCTCCAACAGAAGGTACTTGGGTTTTAAAAAATTTTACAATAATGAATCAAGAGGATTGAGTGGATAATGGAGAACTTCAAAGACATTTACAGGGAAGAATTAATATTTAAGTGGATAAGAAGGAGCTGGAAACATAGGAGAAAATGATTGAAGAATCTATAGAGAATATGCCTCCACATGCCCCAAAAGAAAGTGTTTCCATAGGTTCCCCATTAGTCCCATATGTAGTCTCCAAGGTTGGAGGATAAATAGAATAAGCAAAAAATGTGCTAAGAAAATTCAACATTAATCAGGAATGGGTGGATCAACTTCTAGCATACCCTCCTAGGGAATGACCATCTAATGATCAATTGGGATACTCAAATTCCATTTGAAAATGAAGATGATGAACGAGCCCTAACTACTCAAGTTTTTATATCATATGATAATTTCATTAATAGGATTAATTTTAAAGCTTTATGGTTGAAAGTGAGAGGGCCATTAGAGAGTCTTACAAAGAATACAACCTTGAATAATATTTACTTGAGCCAAATTAGTGTGGAAGAGGCAAATAAAATTGTTAAAGAAAGTGGAATGTTGTTAATACCCAAATGGAATTTGGAGGAGGTCTTTTTGTTGGATCAAATTAGAAAAAAACAAGATCCACTTTTTATTTTTGAATTTGAAAAGGATTGTAGAATTACAGGATCAGGATATCACACAACTCTTAAGGCACTTGCATTATGGGTGAAAGATCCAAAAACTAACAGGACCAAGCTACTTGTGGAAGTAGACAAAAAAGGATAGAGACGGATCAATTATTAGATTGTTTATGGATATTATTTACATGTAAGATGTCACCCATACCTTTCATGAGACAATGTTAGCTAGAGATGCTACTCATCTACAAGAAAGGAATCTCAATACACTCTTGGAGGAAAGGATTCAAATACATGCTCTATAAACCAAAGTTCTAGTTTTGAATGTATAATTGAGAAAGGCATTGAAGAAGTGGACTTGTGCACCTCATATGATCATAGAATAACAAGGTGAGCCTTTCTCTCTAGTTGAAGAGGTAACCACTTTGAGGATGGAGTTGTAGAATGCACAACACCAAATAAAGGTGAAGGATGATGAATTGGTATAGACCAAAACAAAAATGAAAGATAAAGTGACTACAATGGTCAGAGGTACCTTGTCCCACCTATTAAAAATTTTCTTGATAAGTTACATGATGTTTATAATGTTTTTATTACTATTTCTCAAACCATTGATCATTGTGAGGGTTTTCTAAAAGATCTTAAGGAGTTGAATTAAACTTGGAAGTTACTAGGAGAGGATATCCACCAACTAAAAACTACATTGAGATTCACACCAAGTATACCTTATCAAATCAAGAAATTATGTTAAACATGATTTTCTTGTGAGTAAAATTCAAACTTGGAGGGAAAGATTAGGATCTTGAAGGAAACGATGAGATTGTTTAAAGAGTTGGAACATTGGACAATCCCCACTTTTCTCAAGAATAACTCTTAGTTTAAGAGCCTTGATGAGTGGAAGGTAGAGTATGAAGGCATAATTGATGTGGCAATTCAAAATATTGGCAATAATGATTATCTCATTGAGAATGTATACTATAATGCCATTGATAAAGTTATCTCCATAGATATGGAAAATTCCAAGTTTATCATGGATGCCAAAATAATAGTTGATGAAAAATGTAGACAATCATAAGATTGAGTAGCTACCATCAAAGGTTTCAATTGCCCTACAAGTTTTACAGTGCACAATTGGTATAGAAAATACTTCCAAGTGGAAGAGGAAGATCCAAAAAAGAAAGAGGACAAGTGACTTGGCAATGTCTTTAAAATAGTGAAGATTTTATTCTGGATGATTCTTCTTGCAGGTGGTTGTTACATAAAGTTCGTCAGCTCAATATCTATTTCAACTTCTTTTGTTCCAAGATCGATTACATGTATGCAGTTTTAGTTTTTCCTTGTGACATGTATGTGTCTTCTAGTTATACCTATGTTCAGTTTACATGCAGGATTTTATTTTGATCATAGAGGAGTGGAAATTTCTTATTTTGGATTGAAAATGTGTCTTTGGAATAATTATTTCTTATTTAATTGAATTTTGACAAGTCTCAACAACCTGAAGCTTGATTTGCTCCATGTTTCTATAAAGGAAATTTAGGGCTAATTGACAAAGCATTCTGAACTTCTGAACCCTTGGGTGTTTATTTTGCATTGACTGGTCTTATAATTAAATAGATTACTATCAAATAGTTTGAGAAAATTCATGGTTAAAATGGATTGTACTGTGCATGTGAATTTCAATTAATTAAAATCTCACCATAATTTGTCTCATGTTTCATTTTATTTATATTGCATGATATGATATGTTGAGGATGGATTAATATTTTCATTGTGGGTTTTTCATAATTGTATAATGCATTGATTTGGTTCTTTTCTAGGAAAATATTAAATTCAAATTGTGTGTTACAGAAATATAGAGAGGATGGTGGTGATTTCATAAGTATGAATAATGGTTAGATACATGTTGGATGTTTTTCAATGCATTAGCATCTAGAAAGATTTGCATAAGTATTACTATGTTCATTTGTCTGTGACTCGGTTTCCATGGAAGGTAGGCACTAATCTTTTGGACCAGATCTTGAGACGCCAATTAAAAAAAATTATACTATATTTTCTTGTTTTGTTTATAGTGTTAGGTATGTTCTAAATTTTCATTCTAAGATATATGTGAAATATAAAGGTATTCAAAAGATGATGAGTGTAAGAACTAGTTCACATTTCTGAGAAATGCCTGCTCATATGCAATGTTTTCTATCACTTGTTTGGATTCTTATTAACATTCCAGAGGATTCACCCACTTGGGTCTAGTAGAGCCTAAAGAGAAGGAGTAATTCCTTAAACCTTAAGGAGTTATAAAAGTAGTTGGTCATTTGCTTCAAATTTTCTTGATATAATTTGGCTCATTCTTAGGTAAATTTGAAAGTACAAATGGAGGAACCGATAAACTAGCAAATCTGTTGGAGAGGCCAATGAATAACTCAGTGCAAAGATTTTATGACATGTTCAATATTGCAAGTCACATGTTGTGTTTATGTTTTATGTTGCCTTCACATGAAATTATTTTGTTATTACGGTCATACTTACATGAGATATGTTTCCCTGCATATTTCGTCCACTATTAGTGTCTGGGTTCCAAGTAACTGTTAAAGTGAGAGTGTTCATTTTCTAAGGATATCATTTTTCCCTTCAGAGGGCGGAGACTCTGAAATTGTGCACCTATTTGGTGATTTGAATGTAAGAGAGGAAACGGGTGCATAAATATAGACCACTTAGTACTAGGAGTGGGAGATCTCACTGCTTCCTTCAGAAACAGTACTAGGCATTATGTTTGGCAGGAGATCTTTGCAGCAGGGGCATCCAACCATCCATTGAATGAGGGCAGACAACGTTGGCAGCATAAGAATTAAAGAAGTAAGTCTTAACACCCTTTTGTCGATCCTTCTCCTTCTTCTTCATTTAGTGAAAACATGCATAATATTGAGGCTTCTGCTAGTACTCCTTTAATTTATGGACATAGGAAGTCATCTTCCTCAAGTGAACCTTCCCCTAGGTCATGTAGGTCTTATTTTGAAATTCCTAATAAATCTGGTTACTATTCTTGTAATAAAGAGGGAGATCAAGTGTACTATGATGAACAAGAGGGTATTAATATCACCTCACATTCTGAACCCCCTAGAGGACCAAAAAAGGATCAAAGTAACTCAGAAGATAAGGTCAAGGAATTAAATACTAGGCTTGATCAAATGGATAGGGAGTTTCAGGCTGAATTGGAGGAAGAAACCCATAAGGTCCAATTAAAGAAGGAATTTGAAGCTAAAATGGGAGAAGAACAAGAAGATTTGTTTGGTGGTTTGCATATAAACACTCTTGTGAGTAGTTCAAAATATGAATTCCCTAAACAAATGCTTCATTATCCCTAGACAATGGAAAAGCAATTTCTGCTAATACAAATATTACTTCTACTTCCAAAATGGGAACAAGAGAGTTAACTGATATTGGAATCTAAATATACAAGGAAATAAATGTTAACAAGAAAGGTTGAATTATTTAGGAGAATGGAAGATATAGATTCTTTATTAGAGAAGGAACATAGAACTTCCAAATCACAAGATATTTTCTTGAATAAATAAGAAGACCCAAATAAACCAATAATGATTGATCTATTGATTGGTCTTAAAGAGACACATCATGTAACATCCATGTATATTACCTCATAAGCGTCAGTCCCTACTATATTTCTACCTATACAAGTGCCAGTTGTATCAGTACATCAAGTCACACTCCTGATGAGACTTCAGCCTATGAATCCAGAAAAAGACCAGTTGTATCAACAAATATTGAATCATAAGAACAATATCAATAGTTGTTGCAACAGTTTATAAATCTACAGGCTCAATAATAAAATGCTCAAGTAAGTCCCCAAGCCCAAGTTGCAGAAACCCCTCAAACACAAGCCCCACAGCCAAATGTCCCACCAAATCATAGAGACAATCATTTTCCTAGGCCCAAAATTCATAGTTATAGGCAACTAGACATTATTGGTATCCCAATCTAGTTGACAATAATGTCATATCAGAATTGCCTAAATTCTTTGGGAGTAGCGAGTTATTAGGTGAAGAACATATTAGATCATTCCTCATCGTCATGAATAATTTTTAAGTGGAGCACAAGGATGTAATCATGAAGCTTTACACGCATTCACTTGTGGATGATGTTAGAGATTGTTTAAGGGTCTCCCTGATTCACATATTAGGATTTGGAATGATTTTTAAAGGGTTTTTAAGGAGTAATATTGTGACCAAACTAACCCAAGATTCAAAATGGGACAGATAAAAACTATACAAAATAATTATAATGAAATGGTTACAGATTTCAATGCAACGTTTGTGAAAGTCCTGAATAAGATTCATCACCACTTAAGTCCCAATGATTCTATGTCATTGATCTTTTACATTAAGGCTTTTGATCCCAAATTTGGATATGAATTAAGATATATAGAACCCCCAACCCTCATGGATGCCTTTAAGGAATCATTAAGTATTGAAAATAATAGTAAGGTTTCTAGTAAAGTGGGGAAAAGAGATGATGTCAAAATTATGCGAAATTTGAAGGGTCATCAAAATAAGAAATCTAAGGAGGAAGACAAGATTGATAAGCTTATGAGTGTAATGAAGGACCTTAGCTAAAAATTTGCTAAGAATGAAAAGAGGATTTCACATGAAAGACAAGGTTATAAAAACATCATAGACCCATGAGGTTGCATGATATGTCATATCATACAAATTGGAAGGATGGTAACCCTGTTTAGGAAAACTCAAAGGGATCAAATAGAAAGGATACACATGATTCTTTGAAGATATCAACCACAAATGTAGTAGAAGATACCCTTTGGATTGTACCATGTAATATGCCTCATTCTCCCTTCCAGTGTGTGGTAACACAGTCATTACAAGAATCAGAAGAAGGTTATGAAGAATGTGAACATGATAATGAGGATTAGACTGTGAATATATTATTCAATGAATACATTTGAACTTAAAGACTGATTTTTTTTGAGATTTAAGGGGATGAATATAATGTGGAAGAATAGAGACATGTTAGTTTGGCTCACCAGCAACAAATATTTTCAGATTTAGAGGATGAGAAAGCTCCTAGAGTAAATATTTTTACTTCTACAAATAATGATGATATTAAATTGAGAAGACCCAATGATGAAGAAGTCAAATCACTCACAATTACATTAGTATCTCAAGCCTGAAGTAATTACAACTTGAAGAATAGTAAAATTGCTTCATATCAAGTCAAACTAGGAGCTTGGTTTATGAAGGAAGGGGTTGCTCAGAAGACCCCTAAAGGTATGAGTAAAAATGAAAATAAGGGGATAGCACCAAAAGCACAAAAGATGAAATTTGATATACCCCCAAATGTCTCAAAAATTGGTAAGGATGCAAGTGGTGCTGGTAAATCCAAGGTTTCTTCAATTATAAAACAAAATCAAATGGATTTTGATTCAAACAAATCTAGTACTTAAAATGTAATGAACATTTCAGCTTTTGATATGGCCTAGACTATATAAAAAATGAAGGTCTATGTCCCATTGCGGAGATGATGAAGATTAAAGAACACATGGATGCAACGATTTCTCTAGTTTATAGTGTTCTACAAAAACCCATAAATATTCATAAGAGATCTCAAAGTGGTGTTAAAATTGAAGAGGCCAAAACCCTTTAAGTATATGTGGGAAACACTATTACCAATGAACCATTCCATGTGGACCCTTTTTATGTTACATTGTTTGTAAATAATAGACTGATTAGAAACTAGATGATTGATTCAAGATCCATGGCCAATGTAATTACATACAATCTAATGAAAGATTTGGGCATGTGGATAGACACATCCTATGGTAAGTGTCATGCTAGGATAAATAGAGAGTCTCCAGTAGTAAGAACAATGAGAGATGTTGAAGTAAAGATTGTTGCCTTCCCTGAGACTTTTTTATAAGATGGATATTACTGTAGTAGACACTTAGCCACATCATGGAATATTTTTTTCAAGATAGTGGGAAGCTATAGTAGGAGGTAACATCCAATTGGACCTTTCTTATGCTACCATTATTTTCAATGGTAAGGAGGTGAATTTATACTAAGAACCAAGAGCTCGTGTGTTTGTAGAGAGAATTGATCCTAGCCAAATGACATGTTTCCTTGATGTGGATTTGGGAAATCTAAGAGTAGAACAGGTTGAGCCTCTCTTAAAAATCATAGATCCAATTGTCAAGGATATTCAAAAGGAGAAATAATATGGCTTATGGTAGATGTTTTTTTACGGTGCTTGTTTCAAGGAAGGCTCTAGAGATAGAGTTTTGTATGTATCACCTTCAGGTACAACTTTCAAATATTCTTTCTTCTTAAAATTTGAATGCACAAATAACACTCTTGAATATGAAGCAATACTCTTGGGGTCATAAGTTGTTGTGAAACATGGGATTAAGATACTTAAAGTGTTTTGAAACTCTAAATTAGTTTTTCCGTAGATTAGATCTAAATATGTTTCAAAAAATAAGATGTTAAAACAATACAAGCATGCAGTGTGGGATAGAATCAAGTTTTTTGATGCATTTTCAATAGAATGGTTAGATGATCCTAAAATATAATAGTAGACTTCTTTGCAAATTTTGCTTTGAAAAATGATGACATGACCTTAGTTGGAATCTCACAAGTGGAAGTCAAGTCTAGGCAATCTATACTTGATAAAATTTATTATTGGAAAGTGTTTGAGGATGATGATGACATTTTTGGATTCATTCAACATATAAACCAATATGAAACTCAAGAGATTGATTTTAATGCATTCATAAAAGTAATGGATGGAAAGGAAATATTGTTTGGAAATGAAGTTGTCCAGTTGAAAACTAATAAGATTCCCAAAGGTTTGGTTGCACTAGAAAGAGTATTTGATAGTAATGGTAGTGATTTGCATAATACTTCCATAGTGCAGAAGGAAGACTTGGAGGAAATAAATCTAGGAACAAAGGCATCTCCTAAAATAGTGTTATATATTGGAAAGAAGTTCACACATCATGTTAGAAAATCTTTGATTGATTTACTTATAAATTATAAATATATTTTTGCATGGTCTTATGAGGATTTAAAAGCTTACAGAGAGGATTTGTTTCAGCATGAAATCCCTTTAAAGTCTGATGCCAAACCTTTTAGACAAAATCAAAAACCTATAAATCCAAAATTGGCCCCAAAAATGCAACAAGCGCTGATGAAACTTATGGATGGGGGAATTATCAAACCCATTAGGAATTCATCTTAGGTTTCTAATTTGGCACTAGTTGGGAAGAAGATTGGAAATAT
The DNA here is from genome assembly GCA_027943335.1 of Chamaecyparis obtusa. Classification (NCBI taxonomy): domain Eukaryota; kingdom Viridiplantae; phylum Streptophyta; class Pinopsida; order Cupressales; family Cupressaceae; genus Chamaecyparis; species Chamaecyparis obtusa. The sequence goes on along the minus strand of BSBK01002440.1, from coordinate 626,826 downwards.
CATAGTATGTGTGGATTTTATAAACTTGAATGTTTCCTCCTTAAATGATAATTACCCACTCCCTAACATGGATTTCATGATGAAAAAGGTGACTGGTTGTGAGATTCTATCCATGATGGATGGGTTCTTTGGATACAATCAGGTAAAATTAAAAGAATCAAAATAGTATAAAACAACATTTGCTACTCCATGGGGAACCTATGTATATGTGAGAATGCCATTTGGACTCACAAATGTTGGAGCAACTTTTAAAAGGGCAATGGATGATATTCAAATATTTGATAGACATTATTATGGTGGTATACAAAGAGGGTCTAACATCATACTCCAAGAAGGCAGAAGACCATTGTAAGCATTTGGAGAATATTTTCAATAAAGCCTTAGAGTGTGGTATTTTACTCAACCTGAAGAAGTGTCATTTTGTTGTAATTGAAGGAAAGTTATTAGGTCATATTGTATCCAAATAAGGGGTTAGAATTGATCTAGAACGAGTAGCATAAATTGGTAAAATACAAATTCCCAAAAAGGTAAAATAAATCCAGTCATTTTTCAGTCAAATTAATTTTGTTAGAATGTTTACTTCTGATTTTGTTGAGATTGTGAAACCCATTGCCAAGAAGGGTGCCAAGATAGACTGGATAGATGAGACATTAGAGGCTTTTATCAATATAAAAAGGGTCATCAAGGAGGCAACTATATTGAAATCACTAGATTATAGTAAGCCTTTCTAGTTATTCTTTTTTGCATCATTTAATACAGTTGCAATTGTCTTATTACAAAAGAATAATGAAGGGTATGAACAAGCAATAGCATTCTTTAGTAAGTCTTTGAAATTTGTAGAGTTAAAATATGATATGATGGAAAAACAAGTGTATGCTTTAGTAAAGGAAATTAATACCTCCAGCCCATATCTGGTAGGTGCCAAAATTGTTGCTTATGTGCCCAATATAGTTGTGAAAGATATATTTTCTCAAACTGAAGTAACAAGTCATAGATGTAGATGGGTAGCTAGAATTTAGGAGTTTAACCTTGAAATATAGATCACCAACTTGGTTAGAGGCCTTGGATTGGGTAAGTTTATGGTTGATGCCAATTTAGATGCAATTCAAGTCATTGTTGTTCAAGCCAGTGATAGAAAAATAACCATTATTGAGAGATAGCTATGATATATCAACATTGTATATTTTATAAAGCATATGAAAGTTCCTTGAAGGTATGGATGACAATCAAAAGAGGACATTAAGGCAAAAGCACAAATTTGTGTCTTTATTTTGGGTTATTTATTTTGGAAAAATAAAGATGGTGATTGTTGTTTTGTCTAGATGAGGCACAATCTAGGAAGATCTTGAAGGAGATGTATGAAGGTGTTTGTGGTGGACATTTCATAGCTAAGACTAATGCTCACAAAGTTATTAGAACATGTTACTACTAGCCAAAACTCTTTGTTTATGTAAATGAGTTTGTGTTAAAATGTGAGTCGTGTCAGAAGTTTTCTGGAAAGTTGAAGTATTTTGGAGCACTACCACTTAGGCCGCTATAGATTGAAGCCCCTTTCTACCAGTGGTGGTCATAGATGGATATTATTAGAAATATATTATTCCACCAAATAGATAGAGGTTGTACCCACTAGATAGGTCACAAGTAAATTGGTGATGAATTTCTTGATAGGTAACATCTTAACCAAGCTTGGTGTTCCTATTAATCTCATAATGGACAATGCAATGTGTTTTAGGTTTGATGAATTCAAAAGTTTTTGTAGGATTTATGGGATCATAATGTCATACTCCTCACCATATCACCCATGGTAAAATGGGAAAGTTGAATCTAGCAATAAGAGTCTTATGAAAATCATTAAAAGGATTTTGGAGAAAACCAAGAAATCCTAGGACTCTAAGTTGAGACTTGTTTTGTGGGATGATAGAGTAACTATCAAAATGGCTGCGGGAAAGTTCCCTTTTGAATTGGTGTATGGATCTTGGGAAAGAATAGCTTTAAATAACTTTCTTCTTGTGTATAAGCTCATTCAAGAAGGGGTAGATGAAATTTCAAAATCTATGGACAATAGAATAATGCAATTGGTAGAATTGGATTAAATAAGGACTAATACATAGAAAAATAATATCAAGTGGAAAAAATAGGCCACGTATTTCTTTGATAAAAGGACCACTGCGGGTTGGTCGAGATGACCATCTTCTATGAGCTTAACTCTGCTACGGAGGTTCCGCATGATCCCCTCAGTTGAGAAGTAATGCTCTCAATGGAGACATTCCCTTTTCCGAACTAGTTAGTCCTACCCGCACCCCCTTCAAGTGCATTAACGACAACCGTGCAGAAGTCTTGCCTCAGAACAACTCCAGGGAGGGGGTTAAGGATGGCCTGGGAAAGACCTACCTAAAGTTGTTTGCTAAGCATCAATAGCGGTAGTTTACAGAAAATTCCAAGAAGGATATTTGATCTTGATGTGGAATGCCAGAGCTCAATAAAAAGAGAAGCGTAGCAAGTTTTAAGCCATCTAGATTTTCCCTTTTGGAATAGTAGAAAAACATGGTGAGAATTCATATTTTATGCAAAATGTTGATGGTGAAAATTTAGAATTTTCAGTACATGGACAATTCCTTAATAATTTCTTTGGATAAATTTCTTCCCATACATAGTGGTTTTAGTATTGTGCATAGTGTATATATTTTTGGTAGGTTATGGTTTACTCTAGTTTGATTTTCCCCACAGAGTATGGTTTCTCATCTTTAGCCTTTTGCCAAAGTGTCCCCAACAAGAGTCATTGTTAGGACTATAAAAAATTTCTATGTAGTTGGGCCTCCAATTGTTAGGTCTTATAATGTTGGTGAGTTGTGTAAAATGGCTAAGTATTCATCCTTTAATGATTTTTCCTAGAACCCTCGACATTTCTTTGGTGATTTGTTATTTTCGGTCACTTATAACTTAAGTCATTTAATTAAGGGTTTTGAGTCATGCACAAATTGGCCCCTTAGGTTCCCCCCTTGTGTTGGTTACCAGCTAGAAGGTATGACCCTACAGGGTTAGGTTCATTCCAAATAATTTTTTACCATCCCCACACCCCCACTTTGTTCTCTCAATTTTACTCTTCACTCATGTGGTAGTGTAGGATAATGTTTTGAACTTTGACTCATGTCTTCCCTACTTCCCCACAATGCCTTCATGCATGATGTCTAACTTGTTGAAGGTGAGCAGGGTTAGGTTCATTATAGGTCTAGATGTAAAATGAATATGGCAAGGTGATGTATTAAGGACCATGCTTACTCACAAGGATGAACATAGATTCAAGATGTGTTGAATGGGTGTGCAAGGGGGCCAAGGAACCAAGAAGTAGCCTGTAAGGATGTTGAAGCCTCGCATCCACGCAATAACCCAATATCCAAAATTGAATGAATTGAAAGTGAGTAGGGTATTCATAAATGAATGAAGCTAAATGTGAGGCTTGAACCCCACATTCCCAAATGGGAAAACCCAATGATGTATGGTGACATGAGGGTAAGTGTTGTGTGTTTTTTTTAATGCACAGTGAAGACTCCACGTCCTCACATCCCTGTGATGCCCTAATGTCATTCAAGTATTACACTGTGGTTTTGCGGGTGTAAAATTGATGTGTGAGTATTGTAGCGTATTGGTGACCTTGCATCCCCATGTGGGTAAAAAAATAGTTGTTGAGCCTTGTGTGGGCTTGCAGGGTGATTCAACAATCATCTACTTATGTGGATTGCATGCCATGGTGGTGGTCAAAATTGGTTGCACTATTCAATTTTGCTTATGTGGAAGAATCAACAACAAAATTTTAAAATCACTCATGGATATGGCACCAATTCCAATTTGCATTACCATTAATGTTGAATTGACAATATGTTAACTCGAATGCATGGGAGAATAAATACAGCATTGGAGGCTACATTCTTCACTTTGTGAATTGAGAATTGATATTGTGGGTGATTCAAAGCACAGAAGTAATGGAGGGTGTGAATTGTAGAGAAGGGTCATCTCCAAAAGATCTTCTTAGTTTTCAAGTTGTTAAAACTAGTAAGTGCATTTTGTCCTCCTAAATCTATTGTCATGTAGAAGAAGTGTTGTTTACATAGTTAAGGGTTTATGAATTTTTGTGTATTATTTGGAAGGACATAAAAACCCTAGTTTAGATACACCTGTAAACATGTCAAAGAAGGGGTGGGGTGAAGGTTCCTCTGGTAAAGGAAAAAAATAGGTGACCAAGAAATTACAAAAACCAAAGGCTTGACCACCAATTATAATTATTGAGGATCAACCCTCGCAACCCCCAACACTTGTGCAACCTTCGCAGCCCATCCAACATGACATTTCCCAAGTTGAGTCTACAATTGTCTCCCATGCTATTGAGCCAAAAGTTCAAAGAAAGAGGAAGGTGGAGAAGGGAGAACAATCAACATCCAAAGAGAAAAATCCCAAAACCATAAGGAATAAGAAATTGAGAAAACCAATAGAGGGAGGGAAAGGTGTTGATCCCTTGGGTGTCCAACATCAGGGATGACTTGAAATATTGGAGGAACATGCTCAAACTACATAAGCCAATGTAGAGAACTCTCCTCCTACTAGTGGTAAGGGCACTTTTCAAGAGGACCTCCTTGAGGTACTTCCTGTTAGGAATGGGAACACTAAGAAGCGGGGGGGGGGGGGTGAATCAGTGTTCACTTTTATCTTATTAATTTCTTAACTCTTGAAACTTAACTTGATTTCTTAAGTACCGAAATGAACATCAATGTGAACAAGATAAACAATCACAACACATAACACCAATATGGTTATGGGGAAACCCAAATAGGTAAAAACCATGGTGGGAATTGACACCAACCAAGAACTACACTAGTGTTTTATGATCCTTGTTAGAAGATCTGTAACCCTATTAGGAGTTGTTCTTTACAATACTTTTAGTACAGTGACCTAGTCAAAGGTCAGACCCTGTTAGGAGTCTTTTACAATAACCCTATTAGGAGTGGGGACACACTGTCCTAGAGCTCACTACTCAAGTGGTGAAGGCTACAACCTTCTGATCTCAAATACACACTATATCTACTGGATGAACTGGTGTTGTGACATTGCTTGTATGATCAGTTCCTTTTGTGTGCTGATGCTTTAGCCCCTTGTAAAGATCTAGCTCATTCTATCTTCACTTCACATGTCTATGCTCTGCTTATCTTATCTCTATATCCATACTCATGCTTTATTACAAAGGTGGACCTTATATTTATATGCGCTAACAAAATAATTAACTAGGTCGGCCTATAACTGATTACATACAACGCTTCCAAGTGAATTGGATCAAGCATGTTTACAAAAAAATATTTTTACATGTCTACAACCTAATTACAATATGCACATAGCCTTTACAAAATATTATTAAAACCGCTAATCAAAATACTAATAGTCGGCTGCATACTCTGTTCTGTTCTGGCATTCATTGTCTGTACCACTTCAACTATCTGTATCTTCATCATACTGAATCATCTGATCATGCACTCTTAGACTTAGCATGAATACACACTTACCATCTTAACTTCAAGGGCACATACCATAACTCGGTCATACGCATGTGCATTGATGCTCTGGTCTACTGGTGCTCTACTAACTATCCAGTCTTCTATACTTAGCCATATTCTGACCTTATGATAATGTGTGCTAACTCCAAAACTCTATATGACTTTGTTTCCATAATGACAACACTATATCTAGTCATATACAATAGTATATTCAACTTGCCAACAATTTCCCCCTTTGTCATTAATGGAAACAAAGGAATGTGGTGAAGTTAGTAACTGTACCCTTATACAAAATTCTCTAGCTTATATCTCCCTTATACTCTGTACCATACTTTTTTTTCTTTACATCATATATACTACTCCATATTCTACATACAATACCCCCCCTTTGACATTAATGACAAAGGTGCTCAAAAAGGTGTATCTACAAGTACTTACAATGTTAGGACATCCGGATATGCTATCTACAAATTCTGGATCTCTTATTTGCAAAATGCTATCAGTGCATTGACAGACTGTAGATGGGTGCATAAGGCATATTACAACTTCTCCATTATTTCTAGGTCTATACTCAGACCTTGATCATATGTTACCATAGTGGTATCAATCTCCTTGATGTTCTGATTGAGTACATCTAGAGAGGGTGCAAGAGCATTCATGAGCTGTGTTTGCCTTGCCCTTATCTTAGACATCTCTTTCTTATCCTTTTCTATTTTGTCTATATGCCCCCGGTACACATTATTGCACATGTTCACATTGGTGGAGGGATCTTCCACTAATTTCCTTACATTGTCTTTCATTGCTTCTACATCCTATATTTTCTTGTACTGATCACCAGTCAGCTTATCCTGGTTCATACAATCAGCAATGATCTTCCTTCCCTTAGCTACAAACTCCTTCAAGGATGCTTGACCAATCTTCAATGAACTTAGGTCAAGTGCAAAGTTTCCAACTAGTTCACTCAATCTCTTCTTCATATATTTTTCTTTTGCAACTTGGGATGCACATTCTTCCAAGCTAGAAAAGTTTGCTTTGAAGTTTGTCATTATGGTACTGACATCATCAACTGAATGAACCTTAGGCACTTCTTGTTTGAAGGTAGCAAGTTGTTCAAAATGTTGACTGATTCAACAAATAGAGGGTTCCTCATCACTTGCTTCTCTTTTTCTTTCTCCATAGCAAGGACACTGATCTTAATCAATTCTTCTCCTCCCCAAGAGTCCAAGATAGTGGTGTCTAGTGTCAAACTTGACAACAATGGTGCTAAGGGTAAGGGAGTGATAAAAGTGTTGTCCATCACTTCTTGCTTTATCTTCATAGGCATTTCAACAGATGACTCATCTATTGGTTCACTTCTTTTAATCTCTTCTTCTCCTTTCTCCTCTTCTACCTTTTCTTTTCCTTTTTCTATCTCCTTTTCTTCTTCTTCACCTATTAGATCCTTTATTAATAATTCTTCTTGTAGCTTAGGTGAATTGTCACCACATAGAATTTCAACCTCATGTGTGCTCACAAAGGCTTCCTCAAACTTATCCAAGTCTTTATTTGTGGTCATCATGGCTATCTCTACATTATCAATGATGATTTTGTCATCTTTTTGTGTCTCAGTCATGGGCACAGACTTCACCACCTCTGTAGGCACTAGATCCTAAGGACCTGTTACTAGTGTATTAGTGGTCTTTGACTCCTTGGCTTCCTTACAGGGCACTTGAGTTGTGGACACAGTAGGTGGGTACATATGCCTATCCAAAAAGACTTTCTCAAAAGCTTTCTCTATCTCTTTAGCTACCAACTCAAAGTTCTTATCCATTATGTGTAGTGCTCTCAACTTTGTTCTGAGGTGCGGCTTCACCAGATCTAACAATAATGTTTTCTCTTCTAAGGAACATACAGGGAGGCTTTCATCTAGAATCTTTTCCCTTATTCTAAGATCTTCTTCAATAGCCTATTTCTTTAAGGATTTCAAGATATTCCAAACACTGTCTGGAATGATTGTCTTAAGTTCCAAGACTGCCTTCTTGAACTTAATCATATGTTTTATGATCATGCCATGAATCTCTGATTTATCAATTTTACTGTACTTCTCATAAAACTTTCCTATCTGATCTAGTCTACCTTCATCAATAATCCTTGTTCTCAAAACTTGAAGATTAGGTCTGAAACCTACCTCGAGAGGTGCTTGAGCATTCTTTTTCTTACTTATGGTTGCCCGCGAGGATGGGTGACTTGTGTCAGTTTCCTTCTTCCTCTTTGGCATGCTTTTGTATTCTAGAGGTGATGTGTTATCCAGAACAATTGTCTCTTTGGGCGCAGGAGAGATAACATTTGTTTTACCCTGTTTATCCTTTGGATCATCAGTCTTCTCAATCTTGATTTTCTTCATTTTAGGATCATCTTTCTTAGCTTCCACTGTGGATGCGCTCTCAATTTCCAATGCTATCTTTTTTTCTCTTTCTTTTTCTAGGTCTATTTGTGTTACACCATGAATTCTGAGTATCTCAGATGTAATCTTAGAGGCTTTCCTCTTAGTTGTTGCATTGTTAAGAACCGCATCAACTTCCCTTGTCTTTTCTTCATAAGTTCCCCATCTTGGTTCATTAGGGTCCTTAGGTGCTGATAGTAATATTTGTGCATATGCTTCCAAAAAAATTTCCTCTACCTCATAACCAAGTGGATGAATGCACTTTGTTCTAGGCTCAACGGCTTCCATACATGTTATGTCAATTTCTACCATAAAGTAAATGTTGTCTTTGTATTTCTCAACAATACTCTCTAGTATCTTGTACCTCATCTGCATTTTGATTCTAAATTTCTTTAATTCTAGCTCCATATAATCCTTCAAAGTGCTCTCAGTAGATGCCTTAAGAGATATTTGAGGCATTGTAGGTATACTTTTGTCTAAGTACAAATCTAAAACCTTTCCAAGTATATGGAAGTACATGTAAATGATTAAAGACCCAAACCTAAATATTTTGGTCTTATCATGCTTGATGGCTTTAATGTTATCAATTAATTGTGCATGCAATATCTCACACAAATTGAACTCTCCATTTTCCTTAACAATTCTGATTGATGCAAGAATAGTGGTTGCAGACACACTATTCACCATGTTGGTGTGTTGAAACCTGTAACCTAGTATCATAGACATCAATTTGATGTCTTTCTCTTCAATAGGCTCAATTTTCATACCGAGCCTATCATTTTTGGACTTACATGCATGTTCAACTAATTTCCTTACATCCTTGCCCACTAGAAGAATAGTGCCTATCCTAGAAATGCCTGTCATTTCATGAATAAGATCTCATGTGATTCTTACTAGGCCTTCACCTATCCAAAATAGGTCATCATGGATTCTACTTAACAAGATCTTGATCCACTTAGATTCATAAAACTCACATGTCGTAGCATATTCAATAATGGGATGGTCTTCTAGATGTGCGAACTCATCTAGGAATGTTCTATCTGGTTTCATCATGGACTCAAGGTGTGACCTTATCCTATCAAGTCCAACTAGTTCCTTCTTACATTATATGTACACATTAATGTCTTCAACATGCATTACATCCATATGGGTTCTTGAAAATGCACCTTCTAGGTCATCTAGGGTTGACTTAAAAGGGTGCCTCTTAAAGACGTATCTCTTTCTCTCAAAAACATCAAAGATAACTGGTGTAGCCATTACTTACTTGTTTAACAATTCAAATCAGATTCCAAGGACTTCTAAATTGTCACATCAGACTAGGGCTTCGTAACTGATCAATACACTTCTTCGCTGGTAAATCAAGCTTCAACACTTCACAATTCAACTGCTAGGGCTCCTGTGGTCTCCAATCACTCTAACTTGAATGCAATGAGTGATTTGTAGGTTTCCATAGACTATAAAGTGAAATTTCTGCCATTAATGCTTGTCGTGTAAACTAGAATTTGACTAAGAATTTCCAACTTCCATCCTAAAATCACTCAGGCAGTGCCCTCTTGCACATAGCATCAAATAGTTTCCAAAATGTTAAATCCAAAGGTGCATACTCTAAGGGTGAGTATACCAGCCGCGCAAGGGTCTAGAGCGAAATTATCTCCCCATATGACCCTGAGGGTCATTCATCCATATGTAGAGGGTGCATCCATTGTGGATGCATCCAATACATACTCATCAACCTTATCCTTCTTTATCTGTGTCCAAATCAAGCTCACATCTTCTGAAGCTTTCACAAACTTGACTTCTCCTTCAGTATCCAATATTGATTCTTCTGGCTTTTTAGGTCTTTCTTGACTTTGTGTTCTTGATCTACAAAACTTTGAGATGTGTCCAACCTTGTTACAAGAGTGACAAATAATTGAGGCCTTAAATTCCTTGGCGCATTGATATGGGTTACCATTTTACACTGTCTAGCTGAGTGACCATTATAATTACATATCTTACGTGTAATACTCTGAGAACTTCTTGCATTTGGTTGATTCTGATTTCTCTAATTATGCTGATTCTTGTTCTTTTGACTTGTTCTACAATTCATAACTCTATGACCAAATTTATTTCATGAATAACAATAACCATTGAAAGGTCTTACCTCTTTACAATCCCTTGCAATATGTCCATGCTTGTTACAGGCATAACAAGTTTTGTCTACTAGCTTGCGCTCATCCTTAGATGGTTCAAGATTGTCTTTAGTCTAATTTGCAGTCTCTTTAGCATATGTAGTGTCTTCTGGTGCTTTCTTCCTTGCTTGCATATCATCAATCTGATGTTGTGCTTCATTGAATCCAATATAGTTGGTATCTCCCTTAAGCTTCCATGCATACAACTGTGACTATCAAATCAGAACTGGTGTGTAATTTATCAATGTGATTCTTTGCTTCAATCAATTTAGATTCTAACTTTTCTTTGTTGTTTCTTAGCTCCAAGATTTCCATATTTTCTTGTCTCAATTCTTCATTCAGTTGAAGGTTCTCTTTGATCTGTTCATCATAAACTTCTTGATTGTTAGTTAGCTTTTCATCCAACTCTTCAAACTGATCTTTTAGAGATGTCTTCTCTTCATTCAGCTTCTTAACCATTTTCCCTAAATCGCTATTAGAGCAATCTTTCAAATCTTTTCTAAGTTTCTTGATGAATACTTGTGCTCCACTGATTTTCAATTTCAATTCTTCAACTTCTTTCTCAGATCTATCAAGGTCTTCAAGAGCTGCCATAAGATTCTTCTTCAGATGTTTTGCTTCTTCTAAACCCATTGATCTCCTCAAGTGGTTAAACTTCTCTTCAGAGGACCGGAGCTCTAATACCAATTGTTAGGAATGGGAAAACTAAAAGGGGGGGGTGAATCAACATTCACTTATATCTTATTAATTTATTAACTCTTGAAACTTAACTTGATTGCTTAAGTACTGAAATGAAAATCAATATGAACAAGATAAACAATCACAACACATAACACAAATATGGTTACGGGGAAACCCAAATAAGTAAAAACCCCGGTGGGAATTGACACCCACTAAGAACTACACTAGTGTTTTATGATCCTTGTTAGAAGATATGCAACCCTGTTAGGAGTTGTTCTTTATAATGCTTTTAGTATAGTGACCTAGTCAAAGCTCAGACCTTGTTAGGAGTCTTTTACAATAACCCTATTATGGGTAGGGACACACTTTCCTAGAGCTCATTGCTCAAGTGATAAAAGCTACAACCTTCTGATCTCAGATACACACTATATATGCTGGATGAACTGGTGTTGTGACACTTCTTGTCTGATCAATTCCTTTTGTGCGCTGATGCTTTAGCCCCTTGTAAAGCTCTAACTCATTCTATCTTTACTTCACATGTCTCTACTCTACTTATCTTATCTCTATATCCATACTCATGCTTTATTACAAAGGCGCATCTTATATTTATATGTGCTAACAAAATAATTAACTAGGTCGGCCTATAACCAATTACATACAATGCTTCCAAGTGAATTGGCTCAAGCATGTTTACAAAAAAAGATGTTTAAATGTCTACAACCTAATTACAATAGGTGCATAGCCTTTACAAAATATTATTATAACCGCTAATCAAAATACTAACAGTCGGTTGCATACTTTGTTCTATTCTGGCATTCACTGTTTGTACCACTTCAACTATTTGTATCTTCATCATACTGAATCATCTGATCATGCACTCTCGGACTTAGCATGAATACACACTTACCATCTTAACTTCAAGGGTGCATACCATAACTCAGTCATACACATGTGTGCTAATGCTCTGATCTACTGGTGCTCTACTAACTATTGAGTCTTCTATACTTAGCCATATCTTGACCTTATGATAATGTGTGTTGACTCCAAAACTCTATATGACTTTGTTGTCATAATGACAACACTATATCTAGTCATATAAAATAGTATAGTCAACTTTCCAACACTTCCTACCTCTACTAAAATTCATGGATGTTTGTGTCCAATATAGAGATGTTGTACTTCCTGAGAGAGCTCATAATTTATTTTCCTAATTTTATCAAAATAGAAAGAAGCCTATTCCAAAATGTAATCACTAGTCTCTAGATATGGCCAATTTGATTATATGTAGTGTATTTATTGAAGTAGCTATGATAGGCCACCTTGCACTTAGATATGACCTTGCATCTAGGAATGTGAGAACTACAAGGACTTAGATTTTACTAGATGTAAGTGCAATGGAAATCACTGAGTTCTTTGGTCTGGTAAGGCCTCCCCTAGTGGAGATAGATAAATATAAAATTGAAGAACATAATATGAAGAAGAGGGGAAACTATTGAGACAAGGATATCCCCCTTTTCAGGCTTAAGGATTGGTGGTTTATCCTCATTCCCATTCCCTCATTTGAGGTTGCACTTTTTAATGTTTCCAAGTTTAAAAGATGTTTCACAAATATATATGATGACTTATGCCACATCTTAGGTGTTGATATAGTTGATAGAATCCTCATTTGGATAATGATGATAGAAATGAAGATACAACATAAATTTACCAATTTGGAGTTTGAATTTGATTCCTATATCTCCAAGAAAATTCATGAAGGTTTCTTGAAGATTTTCCAAAACCCATTGGATATCCATTTCAAATATTCCTCCTTGTTCTATTTTATTTTATTTTAACACATATTTGAGTGAAGCAAGTGGATTAATCTAAAATTTCATGACAACCAAGGTAAAGACTTTCCAATGCATAGGTAGCGCGACATTTGGGACAGGAGCTATGACAAGGCTGGCTATCTGGCATTCCACCAACATTTTGCTATGAAAGTGTACGAATGGATGAGTGTTTCAATGGAGAGGCTGCCAGTAAAGGTAATGGAGATGATAAAACAAAAAGAGATGAGGATGGTTGAAATTGAAAAATTAAACTTTGTTGATTGGTTTTTCTTCTCAGATTACACATTAATCGACATATATGATTTCCCTTAGGCTCCTTGTGAGCTCCCATATCATGTTTCACCAAGAATTACTTTCATTGAGTTTATGTGGTAACTTGTGTGGATGCATAGAGTCTACATTAAGGGTCATAAGAAATTCCATTTTCTTCCTTTATTTACCAAGCATCTAGAGACTTGGGCATTGGTGACAAAACTCTAGATAAAATTCAGAATCACATCCTTGCAAGATATTCCTTGAGCAATGTATAAAAGAGGAACTATGACCCTAAGGGATTTATGGAATGTCTTACTAGCCTTCATTTTAATAGGGGCCCATATGTTCATGAGGTGGACTAAAATGAGGATGTGGTCAAGAACTAAATTGGTTCTACCTCGGTCACCAAAAAGACAAAGAAATGGGAAATCCTTATGAAAATCAAAGATGAGATGAGGAGAAGGTGCCTAGGTTTTATAGTTTTTCATAGTAAGGAAAAGAATGAAGTCAAAAGGATTGAGTGGATGATGTATAAATTAGAAGACATTTAATAGGTTAGAATTGAGATTAAAGTATATAAGGAGTAGGAAACACGGGATAAAATGATTAAAGAATTTGGAGAGAATATGCCTCCACATGCTCTAGAACAAAGTGTTGCCTTGGGTTCCCCATTAGTCCCAAATGAAGTCTCCAAGGTTGAAGGAGAAATAGAAGAAGCAAGAAATGTTGACAAAATTAAACATTAATGAATAATAGGTGGATCTACCTCTAGAATATCCTCTTAGGGATGACCATCTAATGATGATCCCCAAGAAATAATCAATCTAGACACTTAAATTATGTTAGATAATGAAGATGATGAACGAGCCCTAGCTGCTCAATTTTTATATTAGATGATGATTTCATCAATAGGATTGAATTTAAATATTTATGATTGAAAGTTGGAGGGCCATCATAGGGTCTTCTGGAGAATAAAAACTTTAATGAAATTAACTTGAGCCATCACAGTGTGGAAGAGGTAAGAAAATTTGTTAAACAAGGTGGAATGTTGTTAATCCCCAAATGGAATCTGCAGGAGGTATTTTTACTGGATCATATTAGACAACAAAAAAATCCACTTTTTTTTTTTAAATTTGGAAAGGATGGTGGAATTATAGGATCATGCTATCACCCAACTCTTAAGGCACTTGCATTATGGGTGAATGCTCCAAGTACTAGAAGGTCCTAGCTACTTGTGGGAGTAAAGGAAAAGGATGGAGAGGGAGAAATTTTTAGATCATTGAAGGATAATACTTCCTTGGATGTAGCCACCCATACCTTGCATGCAACAATGTTATCTAGAGATGCTACTAAAATAAAATAAAGGAAACCTAATACACTCTTGTGGGAGAGGGCTAAAATACATGTTGCATATACCAAAGTTCTATTTTTGAATGCACAATTGAGAAAGTTATTGGACAAGTGGACTTGTACACCCCAGATAATCACAACAAAACAAGGAGAACCTTCCTCTCTGCCTAAATAGGAAACCACTTTGAGGATGGATTTGTAGAATGCACAATACCAAATAAAGGTTAAGGATGATGAATTTGCATAGACCAAATCAATAATGAAAGATAAAGTGACTACAATGGTTAGAGGTACCTTTTCCCGCCTATTAAAATTTATTCTTGATAAGTTACAAGATGTTTATAATTCTTTTCTTACTATTTCCCAATATGTTAATCATTGTGAGGGTTCTCTAGAAGGGCTTAAGGAGTTGAATGAAACTTGGAATTTACTAGGAGAGGATAGTTGGCAGCTAAAAATTGTAGTAATATTTATACCAATTATACCTTGAAAATTCAACAATTTATGTAAAACATATGATTTTCTTGTGACTGGGATTCAATATTTCGAGGGAAAGATTGGAACCATTAAGCAGAAGATGAAATTGTTTAAAGAATTGGAACATTAGACAATCCCCTTTTTCCCAAGGAGAATTCTTAGTTGAAGAGCTTTGATGAGTGGAATGTGGAGTATTAAGGCATAATTGATGTGGCAATTCAGAAGATTGGCAATCATGATTATCTCATTGAGCATGTATATTATAGTGCCATTGACAAATTCATCTCCATAGATATGACATATTCTAAGTTTATCATGGATGCCAAATTAATAGTTGTTGGATTACTGAGAGGGGGGTGATTTAGTAATCAATGATTCTTTATTAAACCTTAAAAACTTTAACTCTAATTCAACTCAGTAAGATAAACTTCAATAGTAACTAATAACAACAATAAATTAACTTTTTCAATCAGCAATTTTAAGTAATCAGCAAATAACTTACACAATAAATATTCAACACATTTGACACCATTATTAAACGTGGAAACCCAATTTGGGAAAAATCACTATGGGAATTTTCACCCACCCGTCAAAATAATCTTATGAAGTATGCTCGATTAAGAGCCAATCCTGTTAAAGATTACAATGCACATTGACCCTGTTAGGGGATTTTCCTCGGATCTGTTAGGATCTTCACCCTGTTGGGAGTGTCTTGGTTAAAGTTCTTTGAACACTCTTCTAGAATGTCACCTCTCTCAAGGATTTACAATAAGACTGTTAAGTTCACTCAGCTAAGAGATTATCCTACTACAAATGTTAATAAGCAACAATATAAAATTTGATCTGTAAATCTGCAACTACCTCTTGCTTAGTCAAATCCCTTATGTTCTCTTTGTCTTAACTTCTTTCCTTCACTATTCATTGACCTCCACACTTCATCAATCTTTGTTGTAGATTCAGATTTCCACCTTTTTCTTCTTCACTGCATCACTCGACAACACATCAACACTTCAACTAGCTAGCTTGTTTTTCATTCAATTTTATCATTTATATAGACTTTTTTTTGCCTCTTAATCTACTAGATTAGGTTTTCCTTTATTTATTCTAAACTGTTAGATCATCCTCTTGAAATGATTCAATGAACTTGGCACTTGGTAAAACTTTTTATCATCACCTCATAACTTGCATTTTGTACCTTCATTTTTTATCACTTAAATCTTTACCATAGATCATCACCTTGAATTTTTCTGATTGTAGATCTCTTTAACTAACTCTTCTTCATCCTTAGAGTCTTCCAGATCACTGTAGCTCTTCATTAAATGTCATTCTAATCCTTGTATTTAATTTTTGTCCCATGCTCGATGCCTTTCCTTTTCCTTCAACAAAATTTTTTTTTGCTTCGCTTGGTAACTAACTCCTTGCACTTGGTGTCTTGGCTTCCTTTATCTTTACCAAAAATTACTTTCCTTTTAGTAAATGACTCCTTCCTACTTGGTAACTAAATTGTTTTCTTTTCCTTGTTAACTTTATAACCTTTCTCACTTGTCCAATATCCTTTATCGACTTGATATCATCAAATGTAAAGTAGAAAATAACTAAACCATTATTACCTTATCATTGTCTAATATGTACTATCTGTTGGAAACTACAATTGAAAAAATTGTTGTATTGTCATTGATGTCAAACCTTAACTAGTGAGATAGTTGCTATCTAAGAAAGTACTATATCTATTGGTTGATGAAAAGGATTAGGGCAAGGGAGATAACAATAGCACCTAAGGAAAGGTTGAGTTATTTGATACTTCAATGAGTACTTGATTATTTGGCACTATGACGAGATAATGTATTGTTTATCTAAGTAAGAAGAAAGACTGAAGAAGTTGGCTTAACCAAGAAAAAGTGAAGAAATCTAGTTTAAGTTGAGTGATGTTAGTGTCAACCGAGCACCAGTATATGTCGAGTAAATCTAGTGTTGACCGAACATCATTTTATGTCGAGTGATAGGAAATTACCGAGAAAGAAAGTGTTAGCTGATGAAGACAGTTTGTAGAGATGACCGAGTTACATAGTGATGACCAAGGAGATGAACACAGTATTGATTGAGTGTCAGCAATTTACATTTGGAGGAAGAATTTAGATTTCCAGCTGACACGGTTGAATTCTTGGGTTATGTAAATCATGTTGACTTTATTAATTGATTATATTGAGAATGTAATGCATGGTAAATCATTTTATTATAGATTCAATGAGGAGATTGAAGATGTTTATAGAATGATGTATGAAGGACTTAAATGTTGGAAGGATCTGTTGGATCTGACCTAACCTAAGATCTACGAAAGATATTAAGAGGCAAAAGACAAATCTATCTATCTGGAGAGGTATAAAGGAAACCTAATGGTGAGGTTACAGAGTATGCTGGTGATGTTGATGTTATTGACTGATAAGTCTAAGAAAAAGGCTGAAGGTGAAGATTAGAGTTGTGATTGCTTGAAGTGAATTCCAAGCAGATCAGTGATGGAGATGGAAATAGAACTCAGTCAGTAAAACAACATATATGTGTGAATTGGATCTAATATCTGCAAAGAGAGTTGTATGTTTTATAGATTAGAAACTACTGCTACTTTCTAACCATTGTAATAGTCAAAATCATTTAATCAAGGTTGACCTAACATTCATTGATAAATCCTTTAATCAAGGTGGCATTCTAATAGAATGTACTCAAGTGCTCTGACCAGGACACTCCTAACAGGGTGATTGAAATCCTTTAACAAGGCCACACCTAATAGTGTATTTGTAAACCTTTAACAAGGTTGGATTTTCACAGAGCTCACTTCAGAAGAGTGAAAATATCAGTAACATGTTACAAAGTGGTTTTTCCCAAACTAGGTTTCCACTATAAATCCTGGTGTCATACTTGTTTGAATATTTTGTTGTGAATGTTTTGACATTCTACAAGTTAAATACTATTGGATAGTGGACTACATATTATATGTTTTTTGATATATATTCTTTAGAGACTGAGTTGAATTGGTGATTAGATCTGAGTTTGTTGAAGTATTTGAATGTTCAATTGGTGCATTTGGACCTGAGAACAACTAATTCACCCCACCCCCCTCTCTATTGTTATAAATCATATTAACACTATCTATCCAATTAAGTTCTTCAACTTCACTAACTCCTTCATAACTTTTCACTTCCTCTTTTTCCTTAACTCACTCAACTTATATCATACTCCTAATGATATGGCAACTCAATATAGATCATAAATCAATTGCTTGGCATCAACGAAAAAATAACAACTGATCTAATCCTTCTACAATCTTGTATACCTCTAATCTCGGTCTTCATCATCATTACCATCAGTTGGGGATAAAAATATCCTTCTTTAGCATTAATGGCAACACTGTCACTTGTCGATGTCAATACTTTGATATCTTTGTTCTGTTCTTGTTGTAGCTCTCTATTTTTTAGTCTTCTCGATCACTGTGTTTTGTCCTTTTCTCCCTCTAAAATTTATCATATGTTCTTGTCTTACTTTCCATCTTTCTTTTATTCTAATTATCAATTCTCCATCTTATCCCTCTTTTTGTTCATCAACTATCTTCATTTCTCTGTAATCATCATTTCTTTGTAATCATGAATAGCTTATTCTCCCTCTTTGACAACAATGCCAAAGATACATACTCCTAAAAACTTTGTTCAGGTTGTGGATTATACCTAGCATGTACTGATATCTCATTACATACATAATCATTTTTCATAACTTCAGGCATCACCTAAAGAGTGAACACTAGCATCAACTCACAAAATAGATATTCTAATGAATCCTTGAATTGATGCAACATGCATCTTTCTTTAGTGAATATTGGATAGGGGAAGGACCCCTAATTTACCTCTAAGATACTCAAAAGCATCCTTTGGTAGTGGCTTGGTGAATATATTTGTTATCTTCTCCTTTGAATTTGCATACTCCAATATCACATGCTTGTCTTGAACTTGTTCTCTCAAATAATGATACTTGATAGAAATGTGCTTGGTCTTGGAGTGCATCACTGGGTTCTTTGATATGTTGATAGAACTTTTATTATCATAGTAAATACTAACTAGATTGGTAATCTCCTCTTGCATGCCTTCAAGTAGTTGTTTGATCCATACAATGTGTGCACAATTCATATTTGTTACTACATACTCTGCCTCAGCTGTAGATTGTGACATACAACTATGTTTCTTACTCGGTCATGTCACTAATCTTTCTCCTAAAAATAAAGCTCCTCCACTTTTACTTTTCCTATCATCAATGTTTCCAGCCCAATCAGCATCAATGTAAACCTTCAAATCAAAATCTCCTCCTTTCTTGTATAGTAGACCGAAGTCTTCATTACCTTTCAGATATCTAAATATTCTTTTGACTGCAGACATGTGTAATTCCTTTCGATTTGGAAAAAATCTTGCAACAATACCTACTACATGAGAAATATTAGGTCTTTTATGTACAACATAGTGTAGCTTACCAATCATTGATCGATAGAGTGTCTCATTATTTTCCTTTGACTCGTCTTCTTTTGAAAATTTTCATCCAGTATTCATTGGTGTTCCAACTGGTCTTTAATCTTCCATACAAAATTTCTTAAGGATCTCCTTGATGTACTTTGATTGTGTGATGTAGATTCCATCTTTGACTTGTTGAATATGTAGTCCAATAAAGAATTTTATTTCTCCTATGATGGACATCTCAAATTCATTTTTCATCTCTTGAGAAAAAGATCTTCATAATGTGTTATCTCCTCCAAAAATAATATCATCAACAAATATTTCAGCAATCAAAATCCTATCATTACTATCATATTTCATATACACATTGTTGTTGTCACTTGTTCTTTGAAATCCAATCTTGATTAAATATGAATGTAACCTTTCATACCATTCTTGGGGTGCTTGTTTCAAACCATACAGTGCCTTGTGCCATTTACATACCATGTCCTTGTTAGTATTTTCAACAAATCCTTCAGGTTGTTCAACATATACTTCTTCTTCAAAAATAGCATTAAGAAATGCAGACTTAACATCCATTTGATAAAATTTAAATCCTTTATAAGTTGCATATGCTAGTAGAATTCTATATCCTTTTAATATAGAAACAAATGAAAAATTTTCACCATAATCAATACCTTCTTCTTGTGCATACCCTTTTCAAATCAGTCTATCTTTGTTTCTGATCACATCTCCATGTTCATTCAGTTTGTTTCTAAAAATCCACTTAGTACCAATAACATTTTTATCTTTAGGTCTCAATACCAAAGTCCATGTGTTGTTCATTTCAATTTGATTTATCTTTTATTTCATAGCTTTAACCCAATCTTCATTATCCAATGCATATTTTACTATTCTTGGCTCAAATTGTGAAATTAAACATGTATTATCTCTTAACTTACTTCTTGTCATAACTCCAGCATTATTGTCTCCAATAATCTTTCTTGGTGAATGGTGTCTTCTCACATACTTGGCTAGGACAGGCTCAGTAGGTTGTGGAAGTTCTTCATTTTCAGCATTTGGTGGTGGCTCTCTCTTCTCAGCTTCCTCCTCAGTTTTTACTGCAAGTAAGGTATTAGGAACTTCAGGTTGAACATATACAAATATTTGATAGTCCTCGGGTTCCTTTTTGTTGTCTTCATCATTTTTCTCTACAAATTCATCAATCCTTACATTTTCACTTTCTACAATTTTGTTAGTAGATTTTTTTAAGAACTTGTAAGCCTTGCTCTTTGTAGAATATCCCAAGAATATTTCATCATCACCTTTATGATCAAAATTTCCATCTCTATCATCCTTTAGAATGTAAAATATACTTCCAAATAATTTGAAATAACTTACATTCGATTTGTGACCATAACAGATTTCATATGGAGTCTGGTTTGTACCTTTCTTCAATTGTACTTGGTTTAGTGTATAAGCAACAGTGTTAACTGCTTCTCTCCAAAATGTTTGAGATACACCCTTCTCAATAATCAAAGTCCTTTCACAATCAATAATGGATATTTTTCTTCTCTCTGCTACACCATTTTGTTGTGGTGTCCTTTGTGCAAACATTTGTCTTTTTATTCAATGTTCATTACAAAAAAGTGTAAACTCATCAAATGTAAACTCACCTCCTCTATCAAATCTTAGACACCTGAATTGTCTTCCAGTCTCATTTTCAACTCTTGCCTTATACACTTAAACATTTGAAAATCTTAAGATTTATCCTTTAAAAACATGACAGACATTATTCTTGAATAATCATCAACAAATAAAATAAAATATCTATCACCATAATAACTTTGTGTTCTCATAGATCCACATAGGTTAGTGTGCACTAACTCCAAAATTATTTGTGTAGTGTACGATTTGCTTGTAAAACTTGACTTCATCATCTTACCAACTTGACATCCTTTGCACATGACATTTTTAGGTTTGTCCAGTCTTGGTAGACCTCTTACTCTATTCTTTTTGCTCACCTTAATTAAGTTGTCAAAATTCACATGACAGAATCTCTTATGTCATAACCATACATCCTCAAATTTAGCAAATAAGTAACTCTTTGTAGTAGTATCAAGGTAAAATAAGTTACCTTTTGACTGTTTACTAGTGGCAATCAGACCTTCATTTTGATCAAATACTCTTACCTTTCCATTCAAAAATTCCATTCGGTGACCTGTGTTGTTTGGCTATGCCACACTCGGTAGATTATACTTTAGTCCTTCAACCCAATAGACATCAGCACATTGTGCATTATCCAGTAGAATTATAGAACCTTTACCTTTCACAGGATATGGAGCATCATTGCCAAATCTAACATAACCTCCATCATGATCTTTTATAGTAATGAACTTATGTGTGTCACCAGTCATATGATATGAACATCCACTATCTATTATCCATGTATCATTCCTATTGACATGATAAATTAGGGATTTTTCTTATTCATACCTTTCTTCATCACAATCATCCTTGATAGCAACATACACAATCTCTTCACCCTCATCATTATCTAAATCATCATCAATTAGTCCTTCTTCAACAATGTAGCATGACATCTTACCTTTATTCTTGAAATCTTGGTATCTCCTGAATTTTTTCTCTCTTTTTTTATTATCTTGGTTGTCTTTCTTCTCATCATTATTATTTTCAGGACATCTAGATGCAATATGACAAATCTTGTTGCAATTGAAACATTTCAAAGGTAGTTTACCTCTATATTTTCCTTTTCCTCTCGGTATTCTCTTAGCTAGTAAGGCTTCAAACTCTTCTTGTTGTCTTTCCTCTTCAAACAGACTTTCTAGATCACTCTTACAACTATGAAACATTTCACTTGCATTGCTTACATAACCATTACTTGATCTAGACTCTCTAGAATTTCTAAAGTTCAAAGATGAATTGAATGTAGAGTCAATCTTAGTAGTGGTAGGTAAACTATTTTCAAAATCATTTAGTTCAAAAGAAATCAACTTACCAATTGTAGAATCCAGTGAAACAAACATCTGAGGATTGGATCTCGGCTCTTGTATTGCAGACACTCGGATGGCATATATAGGCAACAATGTCCTCAGAAATTTTCTTGTTACATCTTCCTCTTCAATATGTCCTCCAACACCTCCAATAGCACTCACAACTTCCTTCAATATTGTATTGTACTATGTAACATCTTCACCTTCTCTCATTCTCATAGACTCAAATTCTCCTTTCAGACTTTCAGCTTTTTCCTTCTAAACATGTTGATCACCACCATATACCAACACAAGCTTGTCCCACATCTATTTTGTTGTATCACATCCTTTAAGATCATTAAAATATAGGTCGGTGAGAACATAAGATATCTCAATCATAACTTGTGTGTGATCTTTCCTTTCTCTTACTTGTTCAACTGTCATAGGCCCAAATGGTCATGGTGAATACTCATTGTCAGGATAGTATAATGCATACTCTCCAATTCTATATATGTACAACCTCGTCTTGATTTTCTATGTAGAGAATTTTTCCCTATTCAAATTTGGTGCCTCTATCTTATACATCTTTGGATCTATTAGAGTTTATGAGTAAAAAACCCACAGCTCCCAAGATCACCTACCTAAAAACACATGTCACCAAAAGAGACAAAATCAAGAATCTATAGAAGCTTGAACGCATGGATCCATGAGAGAGGAGACATCCTTGATGTGCAAAAAAAATTTTTGCAGCAATCACAATGAAATATTATTGTGTTGATGATGTAAAGAACACAAAAGAGATCAATCCTTATAAAGGAGATCAAAAACCCTAAAAGGGAAAACCCTAAAAAGTAGACGTGCATGTAATAATTAGTTTAATTATTACATAACTAATGCATGAAGGTTTATATTTAAGACAACTAGTACATGAGTGTTTTAAATATAACACTACCAATACAACAATGTTTTAAATATAAACGAGTAATGCAAAAAGCATAAAGTGACATCTTAAGAAGGGAGTAAAGTTAATTTAATTAACATAATTAAATTAATAGTTTACTCTAACACCCCCTTATGATGAGCAACAATGCAACTACAAACAATGCAAGAAGAAAACAAAGGAAACTACAGTGCTGAACGAAAAAAAAAAAAGGGTCCCAACAACATGGCCTGATGAGGTACCCAAGTAAAAAAGAGAGTCTCTATAAAAGAGGAGAAATAGAGAAAAATACATGGGAAAAACTCTACTCCAAAAAGAGACGAAGACTAGTCTGAAGGACTGAAGAGGCCTCCAAAACTAGGGAGTGTTTCAAAAAAATAGGAATAAGGATGAACATGTAGAACATCACTAAATAAAGAAGCTACAAACTCTGTCAAGAAGTAACTGTTGATCTGAAGATCCTCCACTGAAATATGACCAGGTAGAGAAGACTGTAATCTGCATAAGTGCCCTCAAATGACACTACTTGAATCAGGAGACAAACAAAGGAAAACAATTGAACTCATAGATACAAATGGTATAAAACACTAAAGCCTAAAGAGTTGATCAATCAAAGATGGAAGAGTACCTCCAAAAAATAGGAAAGAAAGAGTGTCCATATGGTAAATGATCCATCTCACTGAAATGCATAGGTACCCAGCCACTACATCCATCTAGTATATAGGAACAAATACTGAATACATAGCTCACTCTATCAAACCAAGGAAGAAGAAGAAAGATCAGTAGAAACCCCCCCTCCCCCCATAATGCTAACAAGGGAGAAATGACAAGTACACTAAAAAAGGACATCCAATATGAATTGCATGATGAAGAGCTAGGAACATGGAAGGTACAGAGAGAGTACAAACACAAATAAAGATACTTGAGGCTAATGTCATGGAAGGAGATCTCACTTGACAAAGTTAGATGGAAAAAAAAGGAAAACATCAAACCCCCCCATGGCACTTTATAATGTAGTGTGAGTACAAAGAGCACAAACATGTGCAAGATCCCACACATGCAATAGAATGACACTTTATCTCAGTGTGTGTGCATAGAAGAATGCTACAAAAGTGAAGTATACACTACTCAAAGAAGAGCGAAGGTTGCTGATACAAAAGAATAGTCAAAGATGAGTCATCCCTCAAAGAGAAGAGATCCCAGGACCTGTAACATCCAATATATCCACCAGATTGCAAAAAATCAAGAAATTAAATAAAATATACATGGATCAAAATCTAAAAAACTTAATCATGGCACTGAAAAGTCTCAAAACAAGATTTCCAATGATATATCATTTTCCCAAAATAGAGTCTAGATGCGCAAGATAGAGCTCCTAGAGTGCAAAAATGAACATTTAGATTTGATAGTTAAAAACACCATCAAAAAAGAAAAATCAGAAAATAAAACCTCCACATCTAGATAGAGCTCGGAACCAGCTTTCTGAGGATATCTTGTTTTCCCAATTTTGACACCGTATGCTCAAGTTATGAGCAAAATACCAACAGTTGCATTGAAGGGCCCAAAAAAGTGCAGAAGAGGGTTGATGTAGTGATGATGTCATTAAATGACTAGCCTAAAATTGATGTTTGTATGGACTTCATGGCCAAAATCCACCTGGGGGCTAAAAAAATGGCCCCTAGTCACATGGGTGACCAGGGGACTACGGTTGGGGGTTGTGAATTAAGCTCTTCATCGTTGGCCCCTCCCATGTGACCATAGGCTAGCAGAAAGAGTGTTGGCAGTTACCGAGTGGTCATCGTTGGTGGTCCCGCTAGCGGAAGCCACTAGTGGTTTTGTTGGTGGTCCCATTAGCGGCACCATTAATAAAAAAATTGCCTCAAATTGTGTGCCAGTGTTGCATGGCCTAGCATGCAAAAAAAAATTTCCTTTGAGGCCAACTTGTCTAAATTTGACAAATTTTATATGGAAATAGGGGTTCTTAGGTGATATGAATGAAACAATGAGGTAGGTTTGAACCCAAAGTGACCATAAAAAGAGGTCCTCCCAAATCCAATAGAAAATTCTCTGAAAATTGTAGATCTAACGAGCAAGATCGAATCTCTCAGGAAGAGGATAGGGGAAAATAGGTTTGAAGCTCTGATACCATGTTGGAGTTGATGAGTAAACCACCCACAGATCCCAAGAACACTTGCACACAAACATGTGTCACAGAAAGAGAGAGAGAGAGAGAAGAAAGAAGCTAGAGAAGCTTGAACGCAAGGATCCATGAGAGAGGATACATCCTTGATGTGTAACTCCCAAGAACATCTACACGCAAACACCTGTCATAGAAAGAGAGAGAAGCAAGAAGCTAGAGAAGCCTGAACGCATGGATCCACCAGAGAGGAGACATCCTTGATGTGCAAAAACAAAATTTGCAGCAATCACAATGAAATATTATTGTGTTGAATGATGTAAAGAATACAAAGGAGATAAATCATTATAAAGGTGATCAAAAACCCTAAAAAGCATAATTGCATGTAATAATTAGTTTAATTATTACATGACTAATGCATGAAGGTTTATATTTAAGACAACTAGTGCATGAGTGTTTTAAATATAACACTACCAATGCAAGAGTGTTTTGTTAATTATTGTGTGTTCGTGTTTAATATTCAACATGATATATATATATATATATATATATATATATATATATATATATATATATATATATACACACACACCTTATAATATTAAATATATTGAAACAACTAAACTAAACATGATTATCATTAAGAACATGTTATAGTTTTGGTTAATACGAACAGTCATGACTTATCATATATGATAAGTCATGATTGTTCATATTGACATCTCTTAGTTTTAATATATATAGTTATTGCATTTTGTAGAATCAATCAATAACCAAGGCAATTGTATTCTATTGCATACATTTAGTTTACATCTTATCCCCTGATCTATAATTTCATTAACATGGTATTAGAGCCAAGTTCCTTCTGTAAAGCTTAACAGCTTGAAGGTAGATCTTCAGAGCCAGTCTAAGGACAATCCGACCAGTTTATATAAGCAGAGAAGAAAGGAAAAGTTAGAAGTAGGTGGGGGAATAAGAATGATTGACACAGAGGAGAGGAAATCAAAGTAAAGAATATATAGGGGTTGAATTAAATACATAAGTAACTATCGTAGAAAAAAAAAAAGGCATAATCGGCAACAAAGTCTCTTACAAGCGAATGAGGACACATCTAATTTTTGCACATGGAGCATCACGTAGAGAGCATAACTGAATACCAAACAAGCTCTAGGCATCTTAGCATTTTTAGAAATAACAACACGGTGACTAATCGATATTGTGTTGCGAACAATATACATATTGACATTCCATCATCCTGTGTGTTGTGCGACTATGGGAAGTTTATCACCAATCTGGTTGGAGTACATAATTACAAGAAAAATATGATCAAAGATGGTAGAGAAATCATTAGCAAGAAGAAATATACCAGTCAAACATCAACCCAGACTTAAGAACTCAAAAACTATATAATGTATTTGTACGTGAGTAAGTTTAGGAAGAATAGTGAGTGAGATCGTTGTAGCATACAAAGGGAAAAACATGCTACAACACATATACGCTACAATGAGAATACATACTTCATTGGGGGGAGTTACGAAGGAGCAAACAAGATTTGGAGAGAAGAATACGGGTAGCAATTCGCATACACCCCACAAATGGGTGAGTTCATATGCATCTGGAAGGATATGGGAAACACAGCGATAGGTATATTGAGTTGAATTAATTACATTACCAACTATCACAGAACTTATACAAACCAAATGAGAGATCGAATACATTTGCTTCCATTTTTAAGCATCATATATTTGCCTCTTGGCTTTGGGGACATATATTTACATATGATACAAATCAGATACAATGACTGTTAATACAACCCACATTCAGATGATTGCAATAAACAATATGAGCATCACGGTACAAGTAGCCAAAAACGGCATGCAAGAATTGATATGAATTGGAAGATATCAAAGATGTAAGTATTAACATGTGAAGGAACACTATGTCAATAAGAGATGACAATTGAGTAAGATATATTGTTCTGGGAGAAGTATCATATTCTAAAGGTTGAGAATCAATCTAACCAAGAATTGATTAATTTGAGCCGTAATTAGAGTTTTGCCAATTCAGTAACTATTAAATATTTCTAAGGATGGGTCAACGACGAGAACAAGTATTAGTCACCTAATGATATTGATTATAAGAAGACAAACTGCAAAAGCTAAACATAGTGATCAAAAGGATTATGGCATCTAAAAGACATCGCAATAGGTAATACCAACGATTAGCATACCAAGAAATAAGGAAAGGACTGAGAATAGATTTTGAATCATATGAATGGAGATAAGTAGTGACAATTGTTAGTAATAGCAAAGGGATAATGAGACGCGACTATCAATATCTGAGATGCAAAATACAACAACAGATATTTTATAATTCACAAGGGAGTGATAAAATACATTGGAATATTATTAGGAGCAGGCAACTTATATTTCTTCTGACCATAGTGTTTGAGAATTAATATTATGGAGCAGTGATGAATATTGCATCATACAGAGATCAAATGTTTGGCTTTATAAATCACGGATGGTATTTTTTGGAGTCATTCCCCTTATGTGAATGTAAATAGAAATGGATACTAAACATCATACTAGAGGTCTTTATTATCTTCCCTCAAGTCCAAGAGGGAGTGTACCATGTCAAGATGGTGTATACTTTGTAAGCTCAAACTATGAGGTAGTACAAACAAATACAACTACTTAGGATTTCAATAATGATATTGATTTGGAAGATGATGTTGTGATTATTGCTGAACTCTAAGAGGTGCCAAAGATCTAGCTACCAAAGATACATAGTTTTTTTGGGGGAGTTGATGTGAATTGATGATTAAAGACTGCAAGAATCGGCAATCCTTATAACAAATGACACCATTGCAAAACTTGTCCAAGCCACAACAATAGTACCGATTAAATATAAAAGAAAGTGAGACAATCACGGGACACGACGTGATAAGAAAAATGAGGATTGCTATCAGATTCAGAGGGAGTCCAACAAATATTAGAAGCAACCTTGAATAAGAAGGTTAGAAGGTTGATATCACATTTAGAAGAAGTCTGATGAACCATCAGAGGAAACCTTGGACGAGAAGGTTAAATGTTGATGTTAGTACTTCAAGATTCAAAGAGAGTCAACACAACATCTAGAGGATATGCATTATTTGATTTCCAAGCATCTTTGTCATATTGATACAGAGGGAGTAAACCATGTCAAGATGGTTTCCCTAGTGACTAGGAAACTATAAAAGGAAAAAGAATTGTGATTCAAATGATGAAATTCCATGTATGTGAACTAAAAGGATTTTATGCAGATATCTAGGTCATGATATTCCTAGATAGATGGTTGGGAATTCATTATAAGAACATAATGCAGACTAAAGGACAAAGACACGACTTCCTCACAGAAGGTTGATATTAGATTCAGAGGGAGTATAATAGTTCATCTAAAACAACCTTGGGCGAGGAGGTGAGGAGGTTGTTACAAAGACCTTAAAAGAAACATCCAGAAGACTATGATCATGAGATTGAGTCTGATGTGTGCTGGCTAAAATACTTTTATGCTATCTCTTACATAACTTGGGGTTCACCTAGAGTGATGCAAACTATTTAAGAGATATAGTGCATAAGTATGCTATTCAAGGTACATTATCCCTACAAAACTTATGGTTGATATTCTCACCAAGTTTCTAGCTAGAGGTAAGGTTGTGTACCTTCGAGATAAACTTGGCATGTTGGAGAATGAAGTCTTAAATGAAAAGGAGTTTCATCTATCATCTTGTATGGTATTTCATTCTTCTCTTTGAGAGAGAAGTCTAAGGTGATTCCTCATATCAAGGTGATATGTAAAATTGGGTATCACATGTCAGGTGATTCTTCATATCACATGTTAGGTGATATTGAAAATTGGGTATCACATGTTAGGTGATTCCTCATATCACATGTTAGGTGATATTGAAAATTGGGTATCACATGTTAGGTGATTCCTCATATCACATGTTAGGTGATACTTCATATCATGAATTATGTAATATATGATTTCCTAGTATCCATATGAATCATATTAGGATCTTTCTGAACTTAGTATTACATATTGATTAAACCCTATGAAACATATCACATAGTGACATGTCTCTATGCAAACGTAGTATCCACAATCAGTCAAAACACATAGAGATCCCATATCACTATGTGAGAGATATGGTAGATAGGAAGATCATTAAATTGGTCTATATCATTACTGAAGAATAAAATGCAGATATCTTTACTAAATATCTTGCAAAAGTAAAGACAAATTTCTTTAGAAGGAAAATTGGGTTGATCAAAATATGAATGTAATTATTAATGTACATTTTTTGTTCATGATTAAAATATTGAAATATTTCAAAATTGTGAAGATGATGATCTTCTATGTATATAGGTTACTATGTCAAGGTGACGATCTTGACAATAGTAACCAGGCTTCAAGATCAACTCCCGTAAGGGTTTGTCCCAGATAGGACTGAACATCTTGTTGCCTATGTTGGGTAATAAAGTCTTCAAGATCGACTCCCTTAAGGGTTTGTCCCAGATAGGACCGAACATCTTGTTGCTTATGTTATTACTTGTTGATTAATACAGTTGTTCAAGATCGACTCCTGTATGGGTTTGTCCCAAATAGGACTGGACATCTTGTTGCTTATGTTATTACTTGTTGAGTAATACAGTTGTTAGGATCGACTCCCGAAAAGGGTTTGTCCCAAATAGGACCGGACATCTTAACATTTTCATTATTACTATGTAATAACTCGTCATGATTGACATTATTTTAAGTGTCTTGGATTGGGCCACATATCATGATGTGAAGAGTTCTACAAATCTATTAAATACTCTCCCAAGAGGGAGTGTTAATTATTGTGTTCATGTTTAATATTCAACATGATATATATATATATATATATATATACACACACATACATACATATATATATACACCTTATAATATTAAATATATTGAAATGACTAAACTAAACATGATTATCGTTAAGAACATGTTATAGTTTTGGTTAATACGAACAATCATGACTTATCATATATGATAAGTCATGATTGTTCATATTGACATCTCTCAGTTTTAATATATATAGTTATTGCATTTTGTAGAATCAAACAATAACCAAGGCAATTGTATTCTACTGCATACATTCAGTTTACATCTTATCCCCTGATCTATAATTTCATTAACATGTTTTAAATATAAACAACTAATGCAAAAGGCATAAAGTGACATCTTAAGAAGGGAGTAAAGTTAATTTAATTAACATAATTAAATTAATACTTTACTCTAATGGGATCTTTTACTCAAGTCTTTTAAACTTATCCCTTTAGAGTACCTCAACTCTGATACCAATTGTTGGATTAATGAGAGGGGGGTGAATCAATAATCAGTGATTCTTTAAACCTTAAAAACTTTAACTCTGATTCAACTTGGTAAGATAAACTTTAGTAGTAATCGATAACAATAGTAAATTAACCTTTTCAATTAGTAACTTTAAGTAATCAAAAAATAACTTTCACAATAAACATTCAACACATTTGACAACAGTATTTAATGTGGAAACCTAATTTGTACAAAACCACTATGGGAATTGTCACCCACCAATCAAAATACTCTTCTGAAGTATGCTTGGTTAAGAGCCAATCATGTTAAATATTACAATGCACATTGTTAAATGTGAACATGTTAGTGGATTTGCCTCAGATCTATTAGGATCTTCATCCTGTTAGGAGTGGTCTGGGTAAAGATCTTTGAACACTCTTCTAGAATGTCACCTCTCTCAAGGATTTAAATAAGACTGTTAAGTCCACTCGGTTAAGAGATTTTCCTCCTACAAATGTTAATAAGAAACAATATAAAATTTGATATGTAAATCTGCAACTACCTCTTTCTTAGTCAGATCCCTTGTGGGCTATTTGTCTTCACTTCATTCCTTCACTACTCACTTGCTTCCACACTTCATCAATCTTTGTTGTAGACTCAGATTTGCACCTTTTTCTTCTTCACTGCATCACTTGGAAACACATCAACACTTCAACTAGTTAGCTTGTTTTTCATTCAATTTCATCCTTTATATAGACTTTGTTTTTCCTATTAATCTACTTGATTAGGTTTTCCTTTGTTTATTCTAAACCATCAGATCACCTCAGAACTTGAACTTTTCTTGGAACTTGTACCTTCACTTTTTTTTTATTTAATCTTTATCATAGATCTTTACCTTGAGTTTTCCTAATCGTAGATCTCTTTAACTAACTCTTCTTCATCCTTAGAATCTTCCATATCACTATAGCTCTTTATTAAATGTTGTTCTGATCCATGTATTTAATTTATGTCTTGTGTTGGGTGCCCTTCATTTTCCTTCAACCAAAATTCTATTTGCTTCACTTGGTAACTAACTCCTTGCACTTGGTGTCTTGGCTTCCTTTCTCTTTACCAAAAATTAGTTTCCTTTTATCGAATGACTTCTTCCTACTTGATAACTAAACTATTTTATTTTCCTTTGTTGGCTTTATAACCTTGCTCACTTGCCCAATCTCCTTTATCAACTTGATATCATCAAATGTAAAGTAGAAAATAACTAAACCATTATTACCTTATCATTGTTTGATATGTATTAGATGCCAAATTACATTCTTCAACTTCACTAACCAGTAAGAGCATTTTTTCCTCCTAAATCTATTCTCATTTAGAAGAAGTGTTGTTTGCATAGCTAAGGGTTTGTGAATTTTGTGTATTGTTTGGAAGGACATAAAAACCCTAGTTTAGATACACCTATAAACATGTCAAAGAAGGGGCAAGGTGAAGGTTCCTCTGGCAAAGGAAAAAATAGGTGACCAAGAAAGTACAAAAACCAAAGGCTCAAACACCAATTATAATTGTTGAGGATCAACCCTCGCAACCCCCAACACCTGCACAACCTTCATAGCCCATCAAACAAGACATTTCCCAAGTTGAGCCTCCAATTGTTTGCCCTTCTATTGAGCCAAAAGTTCAAATAAAAAGGAAGGTGGAGAAGGGAGAATAGTCAACACCCAAAGAGAAAAAATCCCAAAACTACTAGGAAGGAGAAAGCAAGAAAACTAGTAGAGGGAGGGAAAGTTGTTGAGCCCTTAGTTGTCCAGCATTAAGGATGACTTGAAAGATTGGAGGAACATGCTCAAACTAAATAAGCCAATGTAGAGACCTCTCTTCCTACTAGTGGTAAGGGAACTTTTCAAGAGGATCTCCTTGAGGTATTTCTTGCCTCTACTAAAATTTATTGGATTCTTGTGTCCAATATGGAGATGTTTTACTTCTTGAGAGGGCTTAGAACTTATTTTCCTAATTTTATTAGAAAAGACAGAAGTATATTTCAAAATGAAATCACAAGTATCTAGTTATGGCCAAGTTGATTATACCTAATGTATTTATTGAAGTAGATATGATAGGCCACCTTACACTTAGATATGACCCTACATCTAGGAAAGTGAGAACTAAAAGGAATTAGGTTTTACTAGATATAAGTGCAATGTCAATCACTGAGTTCTTTGGTCTGGTAAGGCCTCCCCTAATGGAGATAGATAAATATAACATTGAAGCACATTATATGAAGAACAGGGGAACTTATAGAGATGAGGAGATCCCCCTTTTTAGGCTCAAGGACTGGTGGTTTAGCCTCATTCCCATAGCCTCATTTGAGGTTGCACCTTTTTATGTTTCCAATTTTAAAAGATGTTTCACAAAGATATATGATGACTTATTCCAGATCTTAGGTGTTGATGTAGAGGATAGAATCCTCATTTGGATAATGATGATAGAAATGAAGATACAACATAAATTTACCAATTTGGAGTTTGAATTTTATTCCTATGTCTCTAAGAAAATTCATGAAGGTTTCTTGAAGATTTTCCAAAATCCATTGGATATCCATTTCAAATATTCCTCCTTGTTATGCTATTTGATTTTATTTCAACACACATTTGAGTAGAGAAAGGGCTTAAGCTAAAATTTCATAACAACCAAGGAAGAGTATTTCCAATGCATAGGTAGTGCGATATTTGGGAAAGGAGCTATGACAAGGCTGGCTATCTGGCATTCCACCAACATTTTGTTATGAAAGTGTATGAATGTATGGGTGTTTCAATGGAAAGGATTCCAGTAAAGGTAATGGAGATGATAAAAAAAAAAAAAAGATGAGGATGGATAAAGTTGAAAAAGTCAAATTTTTTTATTGTTTTTTCTTCTCATATTACACATTAATCAACATGTATGATTTCCCTTAGGCTCCTCATGAGCTCTCATATTGTGTTTCACCAAGAATTACTTTCATTAAGTTTATGTGGTAGCTTGTGTGGATGCATAGAGTCTACATTAAGGTTCAAAAGAAAGGATATTTTCTTCCTATATTTACTGGGCATGGAGACTTAGGCATTGGTGAAAAAAATCTAGATAAATATAGAATCACATCCTTGCAAGATATTCCTTGAGCAATGGATAAAATAGGAACTATGAACCTGAGGGATTTATGGAATGTCTTACTAACCTTCATTCGAAAAGGCACCCATATGTTCATGAGGTGGACTACAATGAGGATGTGGTCAAGAAATGCATTGGTTCTCCCTCGGTCACCAAAAATAGAAAGAAACAGGAAATCCTTATGATAATTAAAGATGAGATGAGGAGAAGGTACCTAGGTTTTATAATTTTTCATAGTAAGGAAAAGAATGAAGTCAAGAGGATTGAGTGGATGATGGATAAATTAGAATACATTTACTAGGGTAGAATTGAGATTAAAGTATGTAAGGAGTAGGAAACATAGGATAAAATTATTAAAGAATCTGGAGAGAATATGCCTCTGCATTCTCTAGAAGAAAGTGTTGCCTCGTGTTCCCCATTAGTCCCAAATGAAGTCTCCAAGGTTAAAGGAGAAATAGAAGAAGAAAGAAATGTTGATAAAATTTGACATTAATGAAGAATAGGTGGATCTACCTCTAGAGTCTCCTCTTAGGGAATGACCATCTAATGATGAGCCCCAAGCTAGAATCAATCTAGACACTTAAATTCTATTAGATAATGAAGATGATGAACAAACCCTAGTTGCTCAAGTTTTTATATTAAATGATGAAGTCATTAATAGGATTGAGTTTAAAGATGTATGGTTGAAAGTGAGAGGTACATGAGAGGGTCTTCTAGAGAATACAAACTTGAATGAAATTAACTTGAGTCATAACATTGTGGAAGAGGCAAGGAAAATTGTTGAACAAGGTGGAATGTTGTTAATCCCCAGATGGAATCTGGAGGATGTATTTTTAGTGGATCATATTAGACAAAAACAAGATCCACTTTTTATTTTTGGATTTGAAAAGGATGGTTGAATTACAGGATCATGATACCACCCAAATCTGAAGGCACTTGCATTATGGGTGAATCCTCCAAGTACTAGCAGGCCCTAGCTACTTGTGGGAGTAGAGGAAAAGGATGGAGAGGGAGAAGTTATCAAATCATAGAAGGATAATACTTCCTTGGATGTATCCACCCATACCTTGCATGCAACAATGTTATCTAGAGATCCTACTCAACTAAAAGAAAGGCAACCTAATACACTCTTGTGGGAGAGGGCTAAAATACATGTTGCATATACCAAAGTTCTATTTTTGAATGCACAATTGAGAAAGGTATTGGAAAAGTGAACTTGTACACCCTAGATGATCACAAAATAATAGAGAGAGCCTTCCTCTCTACCTAAATAGGAAACCACTTTGAGGATGGAGTTGTAGAATGCACAACACCAAATAAAGGTTAAGGATGATAAATTTTAATAGACCAAATCAATAATGAAAGATAAAGTGGCTACAATGGTAGGAGGTACCTTGTCCCACCTATTAAAATTTATTCTTAATAAGTTACAAGATGTTTATAATTATTTTCTTACTATTTCCCAATTTGTTAATCATTGTGAGGGTTCTCTAAAAGGGCTTAAGGAGTTTAATGAAACTTGGAAGTTACTAGGAGAGGATATTCAGTAGCTAAAAATTGCAGTGAGATTTACACCAATTATACCTTGAAAAATAAAGAATTTATGTAAAACATATGATTTTCTTATGGCTGAGATTGAATACTTTGAGGGAAAGATTGGGACCATTAAGCAAAAGATAAAATTGTTTAAAGAATTGAAAAATTAGACAATCCCTGCTTTTCCCAAGGAGAATTATTAGTTTAAGAGCTTTGATGAGTGGAATGTGGAGTATTTAGGTATAATTGATGTGGCAATTCAAAAGATTGGAAATGGTGATTATCTCATTGAGCATGTATATTATAGTGTCATTGACAAATTCATCTCCATAGATATGACATATTCAAAGTTTATCATGCATTCCAAAGTAATAGTTGTTGGATTACTAAGAGGGGGGTGAATCAGTAATTAGTGATTCTTTAAACCTTAAAAAATTTAACTCTAATTCAACTCGGTAAGATAAACGTCAGTAGTAACCGATAATAGTAGTAAATTAACTTTTTCAATCAGCAACTTTAAGTAATCATAAAATCGCTTGCACAATAAACATTCAACATATTTGACACTAGTATTGAACATGGAAACCCAATTATGGAAAAACTACTATGGGAGTTGTCATCCACCAATCAAAATACTCTTCTAAAGTATGTTTGATTAAGAACCAATCTTGTTAAAGATTACAATGCACATTATTAAATGTGACCCTGTTAGGGGATTTGCCTCAGATTTGTTAGGATCTTCACCCTATTAGGAGTGGTCTGGTTAAAGGTATTTGAACAGTCTTCTAGAATTTCACCTCTCTCAATGATTTACAATAAGACTGTTAAGTCCACTCGGTTAAGAGATTTTCTACTAAAAATGTTAATAAGAAACAATATAAAATTTGATCTATAAATTTGCAACTACCTCTGCTTAGTCAAATCCCTTGTGTGCTCTTTGTCTTCACTTTATTCCTTCTCTATTCATTGGCCTCCACACTTCATCAATATTTTTTTTAGACTTGGATTTCCACCTTTTTCTTCTTCACTCCATCACTTGGCAACACATCAACACTTCAACTAGCCAATTTGTTTTTCATTCAATTTCATCCTTTATATAGACTTTGTTTTGCCTCTTAATCTAATATATTAGGTTTTCCTCTATTTATTCTAAAGTAGCAGATCATCCTCTTGAAATGATTCAATGAACTTGGCACTCGATAAAATCTTGTTATCATCACTTCGGAACTTGAAATTTTCTTGGAACTTGTACCTTCACTTTTTTCCTCTTAAATCTTTATCATAGATCATCACCTTGAGTTTTCCTGATCGTAGATCTTTTTAACTAACTCTTCTTCATCCTTAGAATCTTCCAGATCACTATATATCTTCATTAAATATCATTTTGATCCTTGTATTTAATTTATGTCCCATGCTTGGTGTCCTTCCTTTTCCTTCAACCAAAATTTGGTTTTCTTCGCTCAATAACTAACTCCTTGCACTTTCTTGGCTTCCTTTCTCTTTACCAAAAATTACTTTCCTTTTACAGAATGACTTCTTCTTGCTCGGTAATTATACTATTTTATTTTCCTTGTCAAATTTCTAACCTTGTTCACTTGTGCAATCTCCTTTACTAACTTGATATCATCAAATGTAAAGTAGAAAACAACTAGACCATTATTACCTTATCATTGTCTGATCTATATTAGATTCCCAATTAAGTTCTTCAACTTCACTAACTCCTTCATGACTTTTCACTTCCTCATTTTCCTCAACACACTCAACTTATATCATATTCCTAATGATATGGCAACTCAATATAAACCAGAAATCAATTGCTTAACATCAATGACAAAATAACAACTAATCAAATCCTTCTAAAATCTTGTATACCTCTGATATCGGTCTTCATCATCATCACCATCAGTTGGGGTTAACATAGTTGATTTAAAATGTAGACAATCATCAAACTAGGTAGCTACCATCAAAGGTTTCAATTGGCCTATAGGTTTCATAGTGCACAATTGGTATCAAAAATTTTGCCAAGTGGAAGAGGAAGATCTAGAAAAGAAAGAGGACGAGTGACTTGGCAGTATCTTTAAAATAGTGGAGATTTTATTCTAGTTGATTCTTCTTACAAGTAGTCATTACATACATTTTTCCATCTCAACATCTATTCCAACTTCTTCTTTTGTTCCAAGATTGATTACATGTACATGCAATTTTAGTTTTGCCTTGTGGAAAGTATGTGTCTTCTAGTTTGGATTACATGCAAGATTTTATTTTGATCATAGAGGAGGGAAATTTTCTTATTTTGGATTGAAAAGATTTCTTTTGTCATATTTATTTCTCATGAAATTGAATTTTGACAAGTGTCAACTACTTGAATCTTTTTCTGCTCCTTGATTCTATAAAGGGAATTTAGGGCTGAATGATAAAGGGTTCTAAACTTATGAACACTTGGGTGTGTATTTTGCATTGGGTGGGCTTATAATTAAATAGAGTACTATTAAATGGTTTGATAAAATTCATAGTTCAAATGGATTGTACTATTTATGTCAATTTCAATTAATGAAAATCTTGCCATGATTTGTATCTTGTTTTATTTTCTTTATATTGCATGATATGATCTGTCAAGGATGGATTAATATTGTCATTGTGGGTTTTGTAATACCCCAAAATTGGCATCTTGATATCCTAACCAATTTTGTTGCATTTAGTCTCATTCTATCAATTTCTAAATCATCAAAGTCATATTGTACTAGGCAATTCTATCTTCTAATTGACTCTACTTGACTTAATGTCAAATGCAAAAAACCCTAAATCTGCATTAATCACATGCTACATTTAATTCCAAAATATCGACTATAATTGGCTAAATAAACCATATGATTGATTAATTTAATTACAAAGTCCTAGCACTTTAATTAAATTAAATTCACCCTCTTTAGCTAAATACACATGAAAAAGGAACTAAATAAATATTTGGTGTTAAATAAATATCCTCATTTCAATAATTGAATTTAATTATTCAAATAGTTGATAAATCCATTTATGAGGTCATATTTAATTTATTTAAATCAAATATTCTCTCCAAAATCCTCTCTTCAGTTCAGAAAAGGAAACATCAAGTTAACTAGAAATTTGAAAGTGCAACAAATCAGTTAACTGCTCCACATAGGCAAAAGGCAAACAGTTGTCTGTCTCTTTGCAGGAAACTTTCTATTATGAACTAAACTCTCCTTCAATCTCCACCGTTCATCTCGTTCAATCTCAACCGTCGATTGAACCTAGGATTCTATAAAAGAACTCTCATTTCTCATTCAAAGGATCCAATTTTTTGAGCAATGAAGTGTTGTCGCATTATCATCTCTACTGGTTTACATTCAAAGCTTTCATTCTTAGTTTAATAATCATTTCTAGATTAATATATCATGCTTAGATTAAATATGCACTTCATTTCTTAATCTAGTTTTCTTTTAGTATTCTTAGATTAAATACTCATATTCCATTTTCTAGATTAATCTTGCATATTCATGCTAGAATAACTACACTTTGCTTTCAGTTAAATCCTCTATTCTAGTGCTAGTCTATGGTTGTTGGACTCTCAATTCTGAGAGAAATCTTGAACCCTACCTAGATAGGAGGCAACAGGTCGAACATCCAGACAGGCAAGATGAATGATCTCATATTCATTCTTGTCTATAACTGATGAACAATGACTATGTTGAAGTGTAAGGCTAAATTAGAGGCCCATATTTAGCTTATACAGGTTTGTCATAATTGTGTAATGCATTAATTTGGTTCTTTTCTAGGAAAATATTAAATTCAAATTGTGTATTACAACAATATAGAGAGGATGGTAGTGATTTCATAAGTATGAATTATGATTGGATACATGTTGGATGTTTTGCAATGCATTAACATCT
Organism: Chamaecyparis obtusa; assembly: GCA_027943335.1. Taxonomy (NCBI): domain Eukaryota; kingdom Viridiplantae; phylum Streptophyta; class Pinopsida; order Cupressales; family Cupressaceae; genus Chamaecyparis; species Chamaecyparis obtusa. Next base: position 587,634 of record BSBK01002440.1, on the reverse strand, counting down.
AGAAAGATTTTCATAAGTATTACTATGTTCATCTATATGTGACTCGCTTGCCATGGAACCTAAGAACTGATCTTTTGGTCCAGATCTTCAAACACCAATTATCAAAAAATTATACTATATTTTTTTTGTATTTATAGTTAGGTATGTTCTGAATTTTCATACTCATATGTATGTAAAATATAAAGGTATTCTAAAGAATATCCAATTCTAAAGATGATAAATGTAAGAATTAGCTCATATTTTTTAGAAGTTTCTACTTATATCCAATGTTTTCTATCACTTGTTTAGACTCTTATTAATATTGCAGAGGGTTCATCAATCCATGTCTAGCAAAGCTCAAAGAGAGGGAGTAATTCCTTAAACCTTAAGGAATTCTCTAAGTTGTTGGTCATTTGCCTCAATTTTTTGTTGATAGAATTTGGCTCAGTCTTAGGTAAACTTGAAAGTACAAGTGGAGGAACCAATAGAGTCTTTGGTTGTGCTTCAAGAGAATTGGTACCGTATAACTACTCTAAAAAAATTTGCATTTTCTTTGTGTTATTTTTCTTCTTATATGGTTCCTAGACTATATCTAGTTTTTTGGTTATGGCATATGTGCCTCAATGGTCAAAGTACCAATAGTTTATAGTCTTCTCTGCTTAAGTATGCACTATAATATTTTGATAGTTATTGTGGATAATTGTTGGTAGATTTGGTGATTGTTCAACCTATTTATTTTTTTATCGTTGTTCTTGGGATTATATTGTTGGATGTTTTTTAATTGTAATGGCCTATCTCTATTATTTTGTTAATGGGATTAAGGCCTTACCCCTCCTCATTTAATCAAAAACTCTAAGAAGTACAAAAGAAAGACCAGTTTCCAAAGTTTATTTCCAAATTGAGAGAATAAATATCTATGATATTTTCTCACCTAATGTAAAGTTTGTATCTATCAAAATTCTATTACTTTTTGTTATTTATTTTGATTCAAGGTTGAGAAAATGGATGTTAAAAGACTTTCTTATATGGTGATTCATGGCGTATCTTTGGATGTCATTGTCAAACCACTACATTGATAAGTGTAAGGAAAACTTGATTTTTCAATTAAAATATATCCTTCTATGTTTTAAAGTGGTTTCCTAGAATGTAGTGTAAAAATTTTGATATGTATTAGGATTAGTGAATATCATGTCTAAGTTAAAATCATTGTATAAAAATTATGTTGACCATTTTATCATTATCATCTTATATGTTAATTATTCATAGTTATTTGACGATGATAAGGAAATAATTAGGAACATAAAATATTGTCTTTCATTATCATTAGGGACTTACATATTATCGTTCATAGTTATTTGGTAAAGAACCTAACCTTTCATGTGTAAACAAATTAGATTGATCTAGAATATCAATTTTTTTATGACATGGTGAAATATGGAAGTGTATTGTTGGAAAATTTTGATACTTTAAAAATACTCTTGGATACTATCACAAAGAAAAGTAGCATAGAGAATTTAAGGTGGTTTGGTAAGTCTATGGGTTTCTCAATTACTATCAATTAGTTGACAATGTTGGTATTCCCTTTGCACTTGCAAGTTGTTGAAAAGAAAGAGAATGTTAGAAAAGGTATCTCAATCTTGAACCTTAATCTTAAAATAAAAAACTTGGGCTATAATAGAGGTTTTTTTGCAGCAAAATTTATCGAGTAAGGATTCAAAAATTTATGGTAACATAAGGTTCTCCAATATTTTCAATTTAAAAGAGTCTTAATTAGTTTTCCAGATCAAAAATTATGGCCTTCAAAACTAAGACCTCCCGCATGAAGAATGTAAAATCATCTACAATGTATAAAAAGGCTTTTAAGAGAGAGTTAGAAATTTTGACCAAGAATAGTCACCAGACTATGATATTTCATTATGAGTATTATAAAGCATCTTTGGAGGGTATCAATAAGACAAATTAGATCGCCCAAGTTGGGAGAACATCCATGACATGTTATAACAACTTATTATAGGATATCTATTGGGATTAGGGTGTTAAAATTTGACAAGGGTAATTTGGTGCCACTTTTAAGTGGTATTAACTTATGGTTCTGTAAATACCCTTTGGTGGTTCCCTAAATTGTTTTCTCTATATATTGGTTTCTTTGGATGGAGCTTATATATATATATTTTTTAGGTATTTTTATACCACCAATTTTAGTATTTTTGTTGCCTCATATGAAGGATCATTTTCCTAAACTATACCATAGCAATATTGTTGTTGATTAATACATTGTTTAAAGTTTGGTGGATTTGTTTTTTGTGAAAAGATTTTCCCATGATATATAATTGTGTTATGGTGAATAATTATATTTTTCTCTTTCTTTAAAATAATATTAAATGATTTTTTTGTTCATTTATTCTTTTATATGAGTGCAGGAATCATTTATATACATTAGCTTCCTTTTACTCTAAAGGCTTCCTGGTTGCACTTGGATCACTTTCTCATCATTGAGAAATGGTGGTCACTCATTTCTTTGGTTATTTATGGAATCAAATATGGAGTTACTAAATATTGTACCATTTCACTTGATTTACATACTACAATACTTTGGCCACTCTTAACAAGTGGTGTGTACCTTGGTGAAAGTAAATATTTTTCTAAACTTGATCTCAAATAGTTATGCACAAGTACTCAAGACCCAATTCTAAAGGATGTGTAATGAACAAAAATAAGGTTCACTAGGATGTGTGGGAAAACTAGGAAACTTAGGCCTATATCACTACTTATATTAGAAGGAAGATGATCTACTAGGCTCAAGTGCTAGACAGATGCAATGATCCTTCTCTATGTGGAGACTATGACTATGTAATTGTATTTGAGAAATACAAGATCTAGGATGAAATAAGAAGAAAATGTTACTTTTTTTATGCATAGAGGGATAGAGAACTAATAGACCAATTTAGGGACTAGATCTAATAACTAGAGACTGTAACTGCCTTATAAACCAACTTTTAAGCCAAAGTTAGAGGACAAGGGTGGCTTGATCACCTTTGTCTTGGACAAAGGCAAATATCTCACCTTAGTCTAGGTAATTTCTAATGAAATTAATTGTAGGCTATAGCTCTTCTCCATATCTATTTGTAGCTCTTGTTGCATGTTTGCCACTTGTTCCTACATAGAAAAAGAGAGAAAAGGTTGTGTAGAAAGGGATTTTCCTAAGTCAAACCCTAGTTTTGGAATCAAAAATGAAATTGAAATGAAATATGCTTGAAAGGATATCATCCTAATATATAGTAGAGGCTATATCTGACAAATAATGTTGTATACATTGATGATGTAATATTTTTTGAATGTGATCACAAATGTTGATGCAATAACATGACTCCTCAAAAACTTAAAAGGAAATCATAAAAGACATACTTGCATGAAGGTTGTTGAAGCTTTCCACAATGAAGAATATGGTGGGATGAAATGCCTTGAATGATTGAAAACTTTCTCTTGAATGCTTGATAGATTTCTTGTTTGTTGATTTCCTTTTTGCTTGTTTGAATGCTTTCTTACTTACCAAAATGAGGGAGGTAGCCTTGTTTATATACCTCTCCTAGATATTTTAGGGTTCAAAACTTGAAGGAGGCCAACATAGGCCTAAAATCCCCACTAAAACCAAATAATCGTTACTTGATTCAAAATTGGGCCAAACATTAGGAATGAGAGCGACCCAAGTCACCCTTGTCCTCCCCAGTCGTCATTTTCTACCAAAGACAGACTGAAATTTAGACTAGATGTCCTATTTGGAGAGAGGATGTTTCTTTAGGGATGCAATTTATGATGCTATGATATTTTGATCTAATAGTAGATAAAGAAGAGGAGGAAAATGTAGCTTAAGGAATTTCATGTTAAATAAAGAAAACCTAAGTATTGAAGTAAGTTGATAATGAATATGTTCTCATAAATTGTATGTTGGTTGTTGTATGGATCATAGCATAGAGGTTTCATTAATATTTGTTGATCCTTAAAGTTATTTTTGGAGATGCAATCAAAATGTATCATTGTTCATGAATTCATGAGGGTTTAAGTTCATATCATAGAATTATTTTTATTTCCATTGTTGGCACAAGAATTTGTTAAACCTATTGTTGTACACTTTGAATGTATTGCATAAGCTTTTGCACATTGTTCACTTCTCATTCCTATGTGTGTGATTTCATAGTAGATAGTGCATAATAGTATATGTCCAACAATGTCATTAGTTGGAGACCTAGACATGTTAAGAAAAGAATATATCCTACAAAAATGTACAAAGTAATATTGTATGCATGCTAAATTTATAGATCAATAATATTCATGTGTAAATGCACATGGTTGTAAATGTACAAAAGATACAAGAGTGTGTAATCAAACCCCTCTTTTATTATTCTATTTATGGATGGAACGTTATGAACTAGTCGAGCTATGTAACCAATATCTCCCACAAGGATTACCAAAAGTGGCTACCAAACATAGTGTCACACAACAAAATTTGGTAGGTCAAAATAATCCCAAACATGTGTGGTGATATTTCTCTTCTAAGTAACCAAGATAGTCATCTTTGAAAAAAAATTACCCACATAAAACATGGACATCCAAATGGTTTATCATAATTAGAATATTCTTGAAATACATCATTTTTTTTATGGTAGCACGAAATGTGTGTAGAATCCTAGCCTTATGTTAGTAGGATTTGGAAAAGATATAGAGAATGTAGGACTCACTGTGGTGTTAGATTATATATATATATATATATGCACATGTAATATCAATATAAATATTTGTTAGCATCACGAGCATCTTGCTAACACCAAGGTGTCCATTCTTGATGTGGTGTGCCTCAAATATGAATCTTTCGAAAGGTGCATTGGTAGAATTGTAAATATTCCCAAGCTTGTAGAGAATCAATATGGACAAGTATAACTCACCAACCTATTTACCTTTCATAAAAGTGTTAGAGTATTTTTGATCTACTAAGTAGCATCTCCAAGTTAGAGAAAATATGATCATCTAAGTCCAAAACCATAATGAATGTACAAAGTGGAGATTAGCTAAGGAAATCTATTGCCATATTATTTCACCTTTCTTTTGTCTTATCCCAAAATGGAATTGTTGCAAATGCACCATCTATTTTATGTCGTATACATTCTCCAACTTAATTTGCATTTGCAAAAAGTGAAGTGGCTTATGATCTAAATGAGTAATAATATATTTGCCTAGAACGTACTGATATCAACTGGACGAGAACCCCACTGGGATGGATTACAAAGGATGGTCTCACATTGTCAGGTGGGACTAATGATGGCTCTCATCCATCTATCGTAGGCTGATGCAGAAGTGACTATTGTGTGTGTGAAAATTGTACCTGATCTGTAGACACAACACTTCAGTAAAACATTAGAGGTTAGCTATAATCGAAATCGTGCAAAATTGAAATCTATCTAACCAAGCGATTTACTATCTTCTAGTAGGTGCGAGATTAATGTTCTCAGATTGTAATCGAGATCAGTGACCTAGACGACACCTAAATGAAGGATTTGAATGCAATTGATCTAGATATGAGATTGAATGCAATTATTCTATTTTTTTTGGATTTTCTATGCAATAAGAATGATAAAAACTGATATGAATCTATGCTAAATGATCTAACAATGAAGATTCTAACAATGATATGAAAACTATGAAATTTTATGCTAAGATATAAAAGATATGCAATTGAAATTGATCTCACAAAGCTTTGAATTCGCAAGTTGATTCCTTAGCCTCCAATTCTCCAGCGTGATTGTGCAAAATATGAGATGATTTGTGAAGAGCTAAAGCCTTAATTTATAGAAATCCAGGGCTTTGGAGGTGCATGGGAAAAGCCATAAATCACTCAAATTAACTCATCTTGATTTTTGAGTTATCTGATCATGAAAGATAGTTAATTCTCAAAATCATGCAAAAACAACTTTTTAACTCAAATTAGAGTTTAGATCAGCTTTTTGAACTCCAAAAGGATGTTGAGTTCCAAAAAGTCAATAACTTGCATTGATTTTCTGATTTGGAGTTTAACTGTTTCTTTTGAATATGCATAATAATTAAGAATTAAATAAATAAATAAAGTGATTTATCCTCAACTCAACTGATTTTTGAAATAAAATAATTAATTTATGGGTTAATTAACTATTTTACCAAACTTTTATTAAAAATTATATTATTAAATAATGACAACATGCTTTAATTAATTAAATAAGAATTTAATCAATTACAGATAGGAATTTTGATCTATTGTCAAAATTAAATAATACAATTAATAATAGATAGAATTAAATTTAATTAAACAATTAAGTGGCAAGATATTAAATCTAATTAATTAAATATGAAAATATTCAATTAATCAAACTTAGGATAAATGTGATTTATTGCCAAATAATCATTAAATTAAAGATAATTAAGATAATTAGGAATATTGCTAGGAATATTCCCCGATGCAAAATTTAAGATAATCAATTATGATTCGATGATGTTTAGATGTGCCTTAGGTTGGGACTTTGATGTCGATTTTGTTCGATTTGTCGATGTAGGAGGTTAATGAACTTATAGCCCATTTTTGGGGTATTACATTTTGCCCCTCTTTGAATTACTGTGCGAAGCGCAGTGGTTCAAAGATAGTCTGTGTTTGATAAAGATATGAAACTGATTCAAAAGATAAACCGATTGAAAGATATTGAGATAGGAGGTCCTGAATGACCAAAGATAATGTTTACTATAGCAGCAATGAACCGATGATTGCGAAAAAGTGTCAAAATACCTGATTCTAAACCTTAGGATTGATAAGAAGTGAGTGACCCGTTCTAGACTCGATTGTCTTAGTAGAACTAGCAGGTATCACATCCGAATCCTTTAGTTGCCGAAGAACCAAGGAAAGAACACTATGATCCGATGGTTGCAAAAACTGATACAGTTTACAAGATTAGGAGAATACCAGATTGATATGGATCGATGAATCTGATATGCCCCAAGTGATGATAGATTTTCCCCAAGCGATGAGGACTTTTGATGAGTCAGTAACTAGACGTGATTGTTTGTCTTGATCACTGATGAAAGATTGATAGAATTTGATTTACAGACTTTGAATGATGTGCAATACCATGCGCCGTTCAGGATTAAAATTGAAATCTGACAAAAAAAAGTCAGCGTTGATAGTTTAGAAGCATGTTAATTGATTTGAGAAGTGGTTATATACGTCCGAGAATGCATTCTGCATCATTTGGAAGGTCTTGGAGACCAAATTTGACTAGGTTTGACCATGAGTTGACCATGGTTGACCAAGTTGAATTTTTGATAGTTTGATGTAAGATAATCAGTTAAGTTGAATTTGGATTTCTGTGATGATTGAAGGTTGATTATGCAAGTAGTGAATAAGATAAATGATCTCAGATTTCAATTTTGATCCCGATAAAGGATTCTACTTGCTGTTTCGTTGGAGGAACCTTCATGTGGGATTCAGCTCTTGTTAGATTGGAAGAGGTGATTGAAGAATCATTTAAGCATTGAAGTTCATTTAATCATTGTGAGATCATGCAACATGCAAAATGCAATGAGACATGAAAAATGAAATGCAACCTAAGACCTAGGACCTAGTCACTGATCATATGTCGATTTGTTATCATCATTGAACTTTTAGGTAACCGGATAAATCAATACAATGCCCACTAGCCATGAAACCATAGACATATGAATATCGATTTGTATGCACAAGAATCAATACAACACCCACTGGTCAACAACCATGGATATATGAATATTGATTTTATTTTCAGAATGTCGGAGTAGATATAAGCACCAAGGCACAAACGCCAGGATGACCTGAATATCATGTCCATTTTGATATAGCAATTTGTACAAGCATCAAAACATAAATGTCGTGATGACCTGAGTACGCCTTGCATTTAACATACACATCAAACAATCAAAAGATCATTCTAAATCCAGTGTGAATTACCCGTAGTGACCCTTTATCATTCACCTCCTTAGGCAAGATCACGTTTCATAGTAGGAGAAAGAATTCACTTCAAAAAGACAATAGTTAGATCAAACTTCCTTGAATTTTTTGGGTGTCAATGGTCGAGGTACGCATGGCCATCCAATTCGAGATAGAGGCTCTTATAGTCGGACACCATTTCAATCTGAAATTTCCAAAGTTGTTAGATTTTCACATACAAGAAGAAGACAAAGAAAATATTATGCCCCCAATCATCACTCTCTAAATCCTATAAAGGACATCATCGAAGAGCTCGAAGGGACACAATATGCAAAAATCTCAATGCAAATCAGTAAGCCTACAAGGAGATAAAAGCATGTAAAAAGCATAGATTGTTTTCAGTTGAGTTTTGATGTTTGATTGCGTTGTTGTAGATGCAAAATCCTTTCTGGAGACAAGACTGACTGACTGACTCACATGAAGCTTCAAAGGACTCTGACTAGATAGGATATGTCTAAGATACATGGGAGACCATAGGATATGACATTGATTGCCCCCAAGTGTTAAACATTGATAGGATACAGGCGCTTGAGCTGGTTGGTGTACAAACTGACTTATTGAAAACTGGAAATGCAAAAACAAACCGGAAGATATGTACAAACTAAAGCAAGACTGAAAGCTGGGAAAGACCAAGATTGTGCTGATAGATGAAGCATTTTGAACAAGTGGCACCCGTTTGCCGGGTTTTCACCATCTTGGTAGAGATTCTTTTTTTGCTACCAAGGCGCCTGTTTCCAGGTTTTCACCAAGGCACTTTTTCTTCTTTTTCATTTTTTTTGTATTTTTCATTTTTTTCAATTTTTTTTATTTTTGATATTTTTTTATTTTTTTGTGAATCATCAAGGTGCCTATTGCTAGGTTTTCACCAAGATGTTCATTTTTTTCAGGACTTTTTTCGATTTTTAAGATTATTTTTTTCAGGACATTTACCAAGCACTGAATGCCTTAGGCATAGAATTTCTTCAGATGGAGAATGTTGATTGGTTCTCAAAGCTGTTCTCCTTCAGTCATTGAGAGTTGATAAGCACCAGAGCCAAAAGTAGCAGTGATTACAAAGGGACCCAGCCAATTGGGTTTGAACTTCCCCTTGCGTTCTCGATGGGATTGATTTTTAGGATTTTCTCTCAAGACTAGATCACCAATCTGGAATTCTCTATATCTAACTTTCTTATTGTAGCCTCTAGACATTCTCTTCTGATACACTCTGAGATGATCATATGCTGCTTGTCTGCGCTCATCTAGTAATTCTAGTTCTTGTAACCTAGACACTCTGTAGTCTTCATCAGTGACAAGTCCATGCATTCTGATTCTGAGTGATGGGATTTCAACCTCAATAGGCAGTACTGCTTCAGACCCATAAACTAAAGCGAAAGGTGTAGCCCCTGTAGGCGTTCTGATACTAGTTCTATAGGCCCAGAGAGCTGGATTGATCATGAGATGCCAGTCTCTTCCTGTTTTATTCACTGTTCTGTGCAAGATTTTCAAGAGATTTTTGTTTGAAGCTTCAGCTTGTCCATTCCCTTGAGGATAGTAAATAGAAGACCAATGTTGTGTAATCTTGAATTTAGCACATAAGTCATCTAGATCCTTGTTTTGAATTGTCCCCTGTTATCTGTGATTATAGAGTGAGGGATCCCATATCTGCAAATGATGTAGTTTAGGATGAACATAGAGATCTGTTTCCCTGTTGCTTGTGTTAGAGGAACTGCTTCTACCCATTTTGTAAAATAATCTGTAGCTGTGATTATATGGGTATGTCCATTAGAAGAGTGCGGATGGATAGCACCTATGAGATCAAATGCCCATTGTTGAAAAGGCCATTGTGTAGTAAAAGGAATCAGATCTCTCCCTGGAGCATGAATCAAGTTGCCATGTACTTGACACTGTTGACAGTTTTTAGTAAATTTAATAGCCTCTTTTTCCATTTCAGGCCAATAGTACCCAGCCCTAATAAGTTTTCGAGCTAACGTTAAACTGTTCGAGTGTGACCCACATATACCCTCGTGAACTTCCTCTAATGCACGTTGAGACTCTTCTCATTCTAAACATCTAAGCAGTGTACCATCTAGACCTCATTTGTACAGATCATTACCAATGATGACATATCAGGATGCGGATCGGATAAGGTTTCATTTCTCAAAACGGTTGAAGGACTTAGGGATGATTTGGTCGTGGAGATAGGAGAACAGATTTTGGTAGCGAGATGAGTCATAACCTACAATAGTGCAGATCATGCGGGTTTCAGGGGAGTCATATGCAGGATAGGATAGGGCTTCCACCAGGAACTCATAGCGTAGCTCATGTTTGGGCTGCTGTAAGAGAGTAGATAGTGTCGCCATTGCATCACCAGCCTTATTCTCCGTTCTAGGTATTTGCTCAAATGTGATAGAGATGAAGTATTTATTTAAATCATCTACCATTCTCTTGTAAGGAATGAGCTTTTCATCTTTGGTTTGGTACACATCATTGACTTGGTGGATAACCAATTATGAGTCTCCATGGATGTGCATCTTTGTAACTCTCCACTGTATTGCCATTTTCATACCATTGAGAAGTGCCTCATATTCAGCAATATTGTTTGTGCAAGGAAACTTTAATCTGAATGCTTTGGGTATCGAGTATCCTTGAGGAGTGATGAACAATATGCCTGCTCCAGATCCATTCTGTGTGTAGGAGCCATCAAAGAATAACCGCCATGCTCTAGAAGAGAGGTGCATGATAGAGGAATCGGGAAATTCCATTTGCATGGGTGTATCATCAAATAGTGGTGCTTCAGCTAATTGATCAGCAATGACATGTCCTTTGATATCTTTTCTTTCAACATATTCAATGTCAAATTCGCTCAAGAGCATGACCCATTTAGCTAGTCTACCTGTGAGGGCAGCTTTGCTTAGGAGATATTTCAGTGGATCAATTTTAGCTACCAAATGAGTAGTATGAGCTAACATGTAGTGTCTCAATTTCTGTAATGCAAAGATCATAGCTAGACATGCCTTCTCTATCATTGAGTAGTTCTTCTCATAGGCCACTAAAGTTCTACTGATATAGTAGATGGCTCTTTCTTTCTTGTTCTCATCATGTTGTGCTAGCAATGCCCCCAGTGATGAAGCTGTTGCGGAGACATATAATATTAATGGCTTCCCATGAATAGGAGGCATCAATATAGGTGGATTTGATAGATACTTCTTGATATGTTTAAAGTTGTTCTCGCATTCTTCATTCCATGCAAAGGTCACACCTTTATGTAATGTTTTTGTAAAAGGTTGTGATATGTCCGCTAGCTGTGATATGAATCTTCTGATAGATTGAACTCTGCCTTGCAACATCCTCATTTGACTAAGATTTGTGGGAGGTTGCATCTCTATTATAGCCTTGACCTTAGCTAGATCAACTTCAATGCCTTTCTTGGAGACGATGTATCCTAGGAACTTTCTAGAAGTGACTCCAAAAGCACACTTTTTAGGATTTAGTCGAAGACTAAATTTTTCCATTCTGTCAAGAATCATGCTCAAGTCTGTTAGATGTTCAGTTCTAATCATGGATTTTGCCAAGGTATCATCCACGTAATCCTCCATTGTTCTATGCATCATATCATGAAAAATAGATGTCATTGCTCTTTGATATGTAGCTCCAGCATTTTTGAGTCTGAATGGCATAACATTCCAACAGAAAGTTCCCCACGCACATGTGAAAGCTATTTTCTCTTGATCTTCTGGAGCAATTTTGATTTGGTTGTATCCAGAAAAACCATCCATAAGGGAATACATTTCATAGCCTGCAGTCATGTTCGCTATCATATCAATGTTAGGCAGTGGAAAATCATCCTTAGGGCATGCTCTGTTCACATCTCTAAAGTCCGTGCACACTCTGATTGAACCATCTGGTTTTGAAATAGGTACAATGTTAGAGATCCACTCAACATAGTCTATGACACGGATGAATCCAACTTTGAGGAGTTTTTCTAGCTCTGCTTTGACTAAGAGTTCCACATGAGGATGCATCTTTCTCAATTTCTGTTTGACTGGTTTTACCCCAGGAGCAATGGATAGATGGTGCATAATGAGATTGGGATCCAATCTTGGCATATCTGAATATTTCCATGCAAATTTGATCTTTTTGTCTGATAAGAAGGTAGTGAAGTTCTGTTTCTCTTCGTCTGATAGAGATTGTGCTACATGTACCAATTATGGTTCCTCTGTTGTACCCAAATTGATGGATTGAGTTGGCTCAATCAGAACTGGAGATCTATCCTGTAAATGACTCGGAAGGACATCAAATATCTCATCCTTAGGCACCTCAGAGAGGTTTTCACCTTCAGATATGTCTTTTCTTTTTACTTTTGTCGGTTCTGAGACTGCCACAAAGTGGTTTTCACCCTCAGAACTCTTTTTCTTTTTCTTTTTACTCTTGTTTTTTTGACTAAGATATTTGATGTCCGACTCGGTCATGCTGACGCTTGGTTCACTAATGGAAGTACTCATAGGCTCAACTGCATTGAGGTAACAAGCAAGGGCATAGTCACTGGAAAAGGTGTAAACACCGTGGCTTGGGTTTGTGGAAGTTTGGTCGATAAGATCAGGGCGTTGGATAGTCAAAGCGGGAAAGGCTTGGGATATGGTGTTCATGGATGTGGATATGTCATCATTGGTCCTAACCTGACTCGCAAGTTCAAAGGTGATATTACAGCTCAAAATGTTCAATTCATGAATAGGCTCAACATCATTATGGGAGTCCTCTTCAGCCATAGGTGGATCAGACACGTTAAGTTCATTGTTTCGCTTGAGACCTACGTTGGGTTGAGATACATATTGGTGAATAACATCAATATATTTCTCCATTATAAGTTCATCTTCTTCTGGAATGGCACCCCATTCATAGTCATTTGACTCAGCTTCTGATTCAGGATCTCTAGGAAATCTTTAAAAATGTGTGAAATCAGGATGAATACCCCAAGAAGGATTACCCTCAGTCTCTGACTTGAATTCATATTCATGGGAATCAGTGTCAAAATAACTACCCCCTTCTTCTTGATCAGTTTGATCACCTTCGAGATTAGCTGGTTCTTGTGGTGCAACCATCTCTTGCGCTACAGTAGGTTCTTGTGTTTCTACTACATTAATTCTTTTGATAGGATCATCTTTATCATCAAGAAGATCTTTGATCTCTTTAGGCAATTTTTCATAGGGGATGAGTTTTGAACTATCTGAATCATCATCTGAGGGTTCTATCTCTTCTTTCTTGAGAAGGGGTTCTCCTGGTGCAATTTGTTCTATGACATGAGAACAACCACCTTTGAGATGATAAGGTTTCTTCTTAAACCCTATGCCACCAGTATCTTTTTTGTCTCTACCAATATGTGAAATGGGGGTCACAAGACCCTTTCCCCTAATTCCTAGAGGTCCTTGACCGGAATATCCCATCTTGGCTATCAATTTGTTTCCTGGACCATATGAATTAGAAGGGATTGTAGGTGCTATAGATTCACTAGGTTGAACAATTTTAGATTCAAAATCCTCTTTATATAGCCATGCCAACACAACTTCATCCTCTTCAAATTCTTGTTTGGATACTTGCTCCACCACAAAATGTCTTTTGTATGCTTCCATAGGTTCCTTAGGTTTTGATTTAGACTGCTTCAAGGATTGTCCATACGACTTAGGTGAGATTGGGAGAGATGTCAGAGACAAGACTAGCTCTATAGTGTATTCTCCCATCCCATTTTCTTTGATATTGATCTCTTTAGCAATGTCATCCATCTTAGATGTGGAAGCCACATTTTGTTTCTTAATGGAAGATTCTTTGTTATTGGGAACAAGCTTATCGGCACTTTCCTTCAATGTATTGCAAGTTGTACTCAGATCTGCTGGGATAGTAACCTCCACCCCTTCATAGGGAAATTTCAAGCATTGATGGTATGTAGAAGGAATAGCTTGCATTTCATGTATCCAGGGTCTCCCTAGAAGGATATTGTAAGCTAATGGTAGATCAAGCACCTGACATGTGGTATCTTTGATAACCGGACCCACTCGGATAGGTAAGACAATGGTGCCTTTAGAAGCTCTTTCTTGTTCATCATAGGCTTTTATGGTGATCTTCTTTCAAGGATCAATAGCCATCTCTGAGAATCCCAACTGTGTAATTAAGCTATAAGAACAAATGTTGAGGCCTGCGCCCCCATCTATCAACACACGTTTGACTCGACGGTTCTAGATCAAGACTTCTATGTGCAAGGGCTGATTATGTGGGTGACTTAGGGAGTTGTCATCTTCCTCTGAAAAGGAGATATATTGCGGAGACGTTAGATGACCAACCATAGTCTGGAACCTGTCTAGATCTAGATCATCAGGAACATTAGAGCCGAGCAAATCTTTGTCTAGGATATCTCTGTGAGCTGGAGATATTTGAAGTAACTCAAACATAGAGATTTTGGCATTGGTATGCTAGAGTTGTTGTACGATGCTGTAAGATGTAGGTCTGGTATCCTTTGGATTGGAAGATTTTGAGGCAACCTTCTATTTAGAAGCAGATGTGAGATTGAAAGGTATCTTAGGGACATTAGATGAACTTGGTGTTTGTCCTTTCAGATGAGTCTGAGCTTGTGATTTGGTAACCGCATTAGCTGAGGAATGATTTCTATCTCTTCGTACAATTGTGATGACATTGCAGCTCTCAGAGAGACATGGTTCAACCATATTGATGATAGCATTGTTTCCAGGGTAGGCATAGTTGACTTTTTCCCCCATGTTAGGCTGAGAAGTGGAAACTCCCTTGCCGTGTTGTGGAAAAGGTTCTGTAAATGTTGTGTGATCATTATTGCTGGTAGGATTATCGATCGTGATGTCCCCTTGATCTATCAAGTCTTGAATGGTATGCTTCAAGTGGAAGCATCCATTAGTTTTGTGGCCTTTAGTCCGATGGAAAGCACAGAATTCATTATCTTTCCACCAATATGGTTTTGGATCCGGATTAGGTTTTTGGATTGGTGGTAAAGAGATCATGTTATCAGCTATCAAGGTTCTCAGGGCAGATTCCAAAGATTCTCCCAGGGGAGTAAACTTTCATTTATTATCCCATCGTTTGAATGGCTTCTTTGGAGATGGTTCAGCAGATTTTTGCTCTGAAGCTTCAATGGCTTTGGTGGCAAGGGTGAGATTGTAGGCCGGTGCCTTTGATGGGGTGCGGATAGTGTCAACAACACCATCAGAGATGATACCTTTGTTTCTATTCCAGCTCTTGTTTTTATCTTTTGAGCTAGATCCAGATTCAGACTTGTCTTTTTGAAGTGTGATTTCTCCTTTCTTGACAAGTACTTTCTCAATCTTGATTGCATTATCCACCATTTTATCAAAAGATGCATGATCTTTCATTTGTAATGGATAGTTGAGCTCTGGAACAAGGTTATTGATAAAGATTTCAAGTTTCTCCATTTCAGGAATTGGTCTAGCATATAGAGAAAACTTCTTTCACCATCTCTTGAGAAAAGTTAGGAATGATTCCCCTGGATATTGCTTGAGGTTACATATATCGATCATGGTAATCAGATGTTGAATATTGTAGGAATATTGTTGATAAAACAATTTAATCAATTCCTCAAAAGTTTTGATCGTAGAAGGTAATCTTGAAAACCACTGAATGGATGCTCCTCCCAAGGATCTAGGAAAAAGATGCATCAGATAAGTTGGTTCATGCATGAATTACATGGATTGCATATAGAACTCTCTGACATGATCTTGAGGATCAGAGTGTCTGTCATATTTGTCATACTTTGGTATCTCCACTCTTTTTGGGAATGGAGGCATATACAAGTCTTTGTCAAAAGGGAAAGGACAAAGGGCCTCCATGGAGAATTCCTTGGGTTCCTTCTCTTTCTCAATTTTATTCATTTTGACCTGCATAGCGTGCAGCTGGTTCATTATGGCCATCATCGGAGTTTCTTCCTCATGCGTGATGATATCTTCGACATTGAAGTGAGGAGGAAGTTTAGCTCCTTCCTGGGCTAATTGCAAAAAGTATGCCTCTCTATCCATTTTCAAGAAATGCCTCACCATTCTTTTGAATTCATCGTCATTCTAACACCGATGGATTTCAGAGGGTGTAGGGTCTTGGTCAGCATTATGTTGAGAATGGTGTCCCTGGGATCCTCCTCCTAGAGAACCGTGGTTTGTCCCTACTTGAGACATGATAGGAGTTTTTGGGCTCCCTGGAATAGATTGAGGAGTTTGTTGATTACCTCTGTGAGTTGATAGAGGAGGTATGTAACCAGTTTTCAATCGAAAGTTACCAAGACCGTCGTCTTCGTAGATACCTGACTTGATGAGTTGTTCAAGAGTTGGACCCAGGGTATTGGTCAAAAGTAAGTGCTGAGATGTTTCTTCTAATTTCTTGTGTGAAGAAGCTCTGGTCTCCACCATTAACTTTGAATGAAATAGAAGAAAAGGATGAAGACAACTGAAGAACAATTTGATCGAGAAAATCGGATGACACAACCTTGTCAAGATTATGATAGTTTTGAAGATTTGATGAGATGTGGGTGAAGGAAACTGTGCCCTGGATGTATGGGATAGATCACCCAAAAGATAGCGGACACGAGTTCTCAACACTTAGTCTATTTTTGAAGATTGATTGAAGATTGATAGTTATGACAAGGTTTTTGACACAAGATAAAAGGACTCAAATTGATCAAACAGAAGACTAGATCGGATTCAAAAGATCAAACTCAGAAAATGGTAGGATGCTCAATAGCTACTACTCTGTTCCTGACACAATGATATTTTTGACAGATTCTGGAACTAGGCTGGAAACATTGGATATCTCGCAAATTGACAATTTCTGACAACTCTCTCAAATTTTTCCAAACGACACTCTGCAGACTCGTACGACACTGGGTAGTCTATGAAATGACAGTTGCAAAACTCGTACGACAGTTGGGTAGCAATGAAATGACAGTTGACAAAACTCGTACGACAGTTGCTAACATATTTTTGGCTTCTTGAATTTTGCTGGTTTGAAAACTCGTACGACACTGGGTTTTCAATCATACGACATATGGGCGATACTGAAATGACATTTGGCAAAAAGTCATACGAATTTTGACTCCAGAAAGAACTTTACGTCAATTTTTGCAAAATTTAAGGTTTTCAGTTCTGGATTGTTTGCAAATTGTACTGTCCAGATTTTGAAGGTTATACCAGATTTGATCATTTTTAAGAGCCAAGTAGATAAACAAGCACACAGAACAACAAGCAAGTGATTCCAAGCATGTCTAAAAATAATGAACAAGGGAAAAAGCAACCTTGCGCATGAGCAATCAAGTGACCAAATTGTGCTAATCCCTGAGAGTACTAATTGTGTATGTTCTGAAAAGTTTTGCAATAATACACATATACTTGAAAGTGAAAAATTAGCCTCTCTAGAGTTTTTAGTAATGGTTTGACTCTGCAACTTTTATGATTCAAAGGGGTGAACTCCAATCTCGGCGCACCAGGGTTTTGACACAGTCTGAGAACTTAATCTTCAAGAGCTGCTAGGGAGATCTGACAACCCAACAATGAACCATACCCGTGGAGATTTCTTCCACAAGGACATTTATATAGTGGCTGTCACTACCATGGCGAAAATGGCTATTACCGCTTGAGGTTCCGTCAATGCAGTTTGCCCTGTGAAGGGATTGTCCGCTACGGTTAACCCTCTCTAAAGGTGACTCACAGATTTATACCACAAGGGGACTTGGATCCAAATTCAAGGTTTTGACACCTCTTCACTTTTAACCCAAACAAAGCAAGCAAATTAATCTGACACGCTAAGACAAAGTTTTGTTCCACCAAGGTCTGTGATATCAACTCCACGTGATCTATCAACCTCTCCGGGGAGAGAATGTATCAATCAATAAGAGAAGACGCACTAACCAATTTTGATTCACCAAAGCTCATGATATCAACCCCACGTGATCTATCAACCTCTCCGGAGAGAGAATGTGTCGATCAATAAGAGAAGACGCACTAACCAAGCTGAATGTGAAATGCACTAAGTATCCTCCCTACCTACAAGGATTCTGTCATCAAGGAAGGATTTCACTAGGAATCCAATCTCTCAAGAATCACGAATAGTGTTCATAGGGCCTAATTACTATGTGAGCACAGATGTATGTTCTGAAAGCAAATCTACCAAAAGCATCCAAAAAGTAGAAAGAGGAACACTTAACACTTAAAGCAAATATGAGATGAGTCCACAAGGTGGAACACTTAACATCTCACACAAGCTAAAAATGAGTCCACAACTTAGAAAACAAGTGAGTTCCTAAAAGCACAAAAGGGTTGCCAAGTGGAACATTTAACGCTTCTGTCCTGTTGACCCCTCCCCTTTATGGCACTGAGATTGCAACCACGGGGCGAAAATGAGGGGCCGGTGGATTAGCGAGTCCAATAACCCAAGATAGCAATCAAGATCAATCACAAGTATTCTAAGACTACTTAATGAATCCTTAAGGGATCACAACCTAGTATCAAATTATGCAAGTGTGTAGAATAAAAGCATGAGAAGACGCACACAAGCTAAACACATAAGAGATTTATTTTAAGCCCAAATCAAAATGTTATTAGATGAAGGAGAATACCTGGTGATCCTCGCAACGCGCTTAGTAGATTTTACCTAATTTTTAGCAATTCTTGCACTTTTCCCAATCAAAACCAGCAGAGAGCAATCAAAAATAGAGAATTTCAATTGTCAAAATTAGCAGTTAGCCGAAATATAAAAATCAAATCTGATATTCTACTGTGAAAAATGAAACGACAGTCAAAAATTGGTACAGAAACTCATACGATAGTGGGTATGCTCTCAAACGACAGTCTAGAAACTCGTACGACACTGGGTATGCTACCATACGACAGTTGAGCTCCCAAACGACAGTGGGTTTGTGATGAAACGAGCCTCAATCTGATATACTATCGTACGACAGTGGGTCCAGTATCATACGACAGTGGGTATGCTCTCATACGACATTTGTCAGAAACTCGTATCACAGATGTACGGAGAAAAAATTAAAAATCATAGTTTTGCACAGATCCCGAGGAGAAAAAGATAGAAATTGATAGAATTGAATTGGAAACCCATTTTAGGGGCCTCACGGTGGGCGCTAGAAATGTGTGTGTGAAAATTGTACCTGATCTGTAGACACAACACTTCAATAAAACATTAGAGGTTAGCTATAATCAAAATCATGCAAAATTAAAATCTATCTAACCAAGCGATTTACTGCCTTCCAGTAGGTGCGAGATTAATGTTCTCAGATTGTAATCGAGATTAGTGACCTAGACAACACCTAAATGAAGGATTTGAATGCAATTGATCTAGATATGAGATTGAATGCAATTATTCTATTTTTTTTGGATTTTCTATGCAATAAGAATGATAAAAACTGATATGAATCTATGCTAAATGATCTAATAATGAAGATTCTAACAATGATATGAAAACTATGAAATTCTATGCTAAGATATAAAAGCTATGCAATTGAAATTGATCGCACAAAGCTTTGAATTCGCAAGTTGATTCCTCAGCCTCCAATTCTCCAGCGTGATTGTGCAAAATATGAGATGATTTGTGAAGAGCTAAAGCCTTAATTTATAGAAATCCAGGGCTTTGGAGGTGCATGGGAAAAGCCATAAATCACTCAAATTAACTCATCTTGATTTTTGAGTTATCTGATCATGAAAGATAGTTAATTCTCAAAATCATGCAAAAATAGCTTTTTAACTCAAATTAGAGTTTAGATCAGCTTTTTGAACTCCAAAAGGATGTTGAGTTCCAAAAAGTCAATAACTTGCATTGATTTTCTAATTTGGAGTTTAACTGTTTCTTTTGAATATGCATAATAATTAAGAATTAAATAAATAAATAAAGTGATTTATCCTCAACTCAACTGATTTTTGAAATAAAATAATTAATTTATGGGTTAATTAACTATTTTACCAAACTTTTATTAAAAATTATATTATTAAATAATGACAACATGCTTTAATTAATTAAATAAGAATGTAATCAATTAAAGATAGGAATTTTGATCTATTGTCAAAATTAAATAATACAATTAATAATAGATAGAATTAAATTTAATTAAACAATTAAGTGGCAAGATATTAAATCTAATTAATTAAATATGAAAATATTCAATTAATCAAACTTAGGATAAATGTGATTTATTGCCAAATAATCATTAAATTAAAGATAATTAAGATAATTAGGAATATTGCTAGGAATATTCCCCGATGCAAAATTTAAGATAATCAATTATGATTTGATGATGTTTAGATGTGCCTTAGGTTGGGACTTTGATGTCGATTTTGTTTGATTTGTCGATGTAGGAGGTTAATGAACTTATAGCCCATTTTGGGGGTATTACAACTATCCCCCTCTCTCGTCTTCTATACTACTTGAAAAGTTAAAAAATGGCATTTAATTATTCCTCATAGGTTAAGTAGTGTTGAATTATGTCACTAAAGGTATTTGAATAATATGTTATTGGGTGCCCATATTACCAATAATTACTGCACTAGGTGCATTTTAAGATGCATTAGTCTAAAACTTAGAGGAGTGTGCAATGTTAAGTATTGCCACAATAGGTGTTATACAAAGTCTTTTTTTTATATGGACTCTAAGGAATTATTTTCATTAATTTTTTTATTAGATAAGTACAGGAGGGGTCTCAACCCATTACATGACCTCCAACAAGACAAATGGAATGAATCTCACAAGAAGTGGGAATGGAAAAGAAGAAGAGAGATCAATCTTATACAAAGATGGGAATCAATGGAAGACAAGGGTCCTAACCCTTAAAAATTAAATTACCTATTGTAACACCCAAAAGAGTAAGGGGAGAAGGAGAAGGGTCTTTCATCATTCTACATACTACATTCCAATCAATGCTATCATTTGTGACCTCAATACAATAGGAGAGAAGAGGTGACTGCCCCCCCCCCCACCCACTAGGGGATCAACAACTACCGAGGTAGAGGGGATATGACTAGATGAGAGATGGTCATAAACCATAGGAGGAAAAAGCTAGAAGGTGTTGGATTATGGAGAGGGGGGGTGAATGAGTAATCTTGATCTCAAAAACCTTAAAATATATTCTCTGATTAACTCGGTAACTACTTGGTAGAAACATAATTCTTTATTCACCGACAACAGTAAATAAACTATATCAATCAGTTAAACAATCTCACAAATCATTTACAATGTAACACAGATTTTAACTTGGAAGCCCAGTTATGGGAAAAACCACTATGGGAATTGTCACCCACTAAGAAATATACTCTTATGAAGTACGCTCGGTTAAGAGCCAATCTTATTAAATATTACAATACACATTGTTAGGTGTGACCCAGTTAAGGGATTAACCTTAGATCTGTTAGGATCTTCACCCCATTAGGAGTGGCCTTGTTAAGGGGCTTTAAAAACTCTTTTTGGAATGTCACCTTTCTCATGGATTTACAATAAGACTGTTAAGTCCACTCTGTTAAGAGATTTTGACTGTTACAAATGCTAATAAGAAATAGTAAAAAAAAATGACATATAGATGTGCAACTATCTTTTCTCAATCATATCCTTGTGCTCTCATCAATCTTCACTTCAATTCTTCATCTTCCATTGGCATCAACACTTCATCAAATCATTTTTTTCCCGCTTGGAATCTCATTGTTCCTTCACCTCTGCAATAGTCGGTAACCCTTCAACTATTCATTTTGTCAGCCCATTGTCCATACAAGATCATCCTTTATATATAAATGTGTTTCCTCTTAATCTCCTCTATTTCATTTTCCTTTAATCAATATTGATCGTTTAATTCATTATTCATTGGATCTAGATCTTGGTAACATGTTTCCTTTTCACCTACGAACTTGAACTTTTCTTGAAACTTGTTCCACTTCTTTTTTCCTCTTAGATCTAGCCATAGATCTTCATCTTGAATTTTTATAACCGTAGATCTTTGTAACTAACTTTCCTCATCATCATTATCATCTAGCTCATCATATCTAATCATTAAATATCAATTTCATCCACATTTAATACACTTTTCTTTCTCGATGTTTTTCACTTAGAATTTTAGTTACATCACGTAGTGCCTAAACCTTTCCACTTTTTTGAGTGACCAACTTTTTCTTTTTACCATACCAAGTGACTTTTCCATCTTGGTAGCCATAACAACTTATCTTACCGAGTTGTCAAAACTTCATCACCATACTTTACCAACTTGACATAATCATATGTCAGATAGAAAAAAATCATACTAACATAATCAAATCATTGTCTGATCTATATCATTTTCCCATTTAAGTTCTACAACTTCTTAACTTCTCATTTCCTCTTCTCCTTAACTCATTCATCTTATATAATTATTGAATGATATGGAAACATATTATAAATAAGAAATAAATTTCTTGACATCAATGACAAGGTTATAACTGATCTAATCTTTCTACTAACATCATGTATACCTATGATCTTGGTCAGTCTTCATCATCATCTCCATTAGATAATCAATCATCAACATTATTATCAGTTATGATAACAATCTCCCTCTTTGGCATTGATGGCAACACTAACTAATTCAGTGTTCAATTGATGATGGTACACTTCACTATCATTCATATTCTAAACTCCCTCTGAGTAACAACTTCTCTTTTCTAATCTTTCATCTGTAGTCTTTCTCTTTCTGATTTGTCTCCCTCTTAATGTATTCATCTCCCTGATATTCTTATTCCACACTGATATTCTCCATCTTTGACATATATTGAATCACCTTCATTCTTCTAAATTAATCTATCGATATCTTAGTATTCTCCCTTTATCATCAGAATATTTATTTTGTAATCATCTCTCATCTCCTTCATCTTGCATCCTCAGTATTCTCTCTCTAGTTCTTCAGACTAAATTTACTTCACTATTCTCCCTCTTTGACAACAATTCTAAAGAAACATAAACATCTCAAATATATCTTAAGTATATAAATTTTTCATTACAGTCACAAAACTTTCTTCACATCTTTAGGCTTCATCTAAAGAGTGAATTATTACATTCAACTCACAAGATAGATATTCTATTGAGTCCTTGAATTGATGCAGCATGCATCTTTCCTTAATTTACATTGGATAGGGGAAGAGCCCCTAGCTTACTTCGGAGATACTCAAAATCATCTTTCGGTAATGGTTTTGTAAAGATATCAGTTATCTGCTCCTTATTATTCATATGCTTATCTTGTACTTTCTCTCTCAAGTAGTGATACTTAATAGATATATGTTTTGTCTTCGAATGCATCACTAGATTCTTTGATATATTAATAGTACTGGTATTATCACAATAGAGTATGATAGGATCAACAATCTCTTCATGCATACCTTCCAGTAATTGTTTGATCCATACAATATTAGAGCAATTCATAGTTGTTGCTACATACTCAGCTTTAGCACTGGATTGTGAAATACATCTTTGTTTTTTGCTTAACAATGTCACTAGTCTTTCTCCTAAAAAGAAAGCTCCACCACTAGTGCTTTTCCTGTCATCAATATTTCCTGCCCAATCGGCATCAATATAAACTTTAAGATCAAAGTTTCCTTTCCTTGTGTATAATAGGTTGAAATCTTTAGTCACTTTCAAATATATGAATATCCTTTTAACTGCAAACAAATGTGCCTCCTTGGGGTTTGTTGAAAACCTTGCAACAATTCCAACTGAATGTGCAATGTCAGGTCTACTGTGGACCACATAGTATAACTTACCAATCATGGATTAGTAAAGTAGTTCATTCACCTCCTTAGTATCATATTTTGACAATTTACAACCAGTAGCCATCAGTGTACCAACCGGTTTTGAATCTTCTATATTGAATGTTTTCAGGATCTCCTTAATATATTTAGATTGAGTGATGTAGATCTCATCTTTAACTTGTTGTATTTGAAGTCCAATCAAGAATTTGATCTCTCATATCATAGACATCTCAAATTCCTTTCTCATTTCCTCGGCAAAAGACTAAGACATTATCTCATTACCACCAAATATAATGTCATCTACAAATATCTCAGAAATCAAAATTTCATCATATTTATCACATTCCAAGCATAAATTGTTGTTATCACTAGTCCTTTAAAATCCAATCTTAACTAAATAAGAGTGCAGTCTTTCATACCATGCTCAAGGAGTCTTCTTCAATCCATATAAAGCTTTATGCAATTTGAAGACCGTGTTCTTATTGTCCTTGTCAACAAATCCATCGGGTTGTTCTATGTAGACTTCTTCTTCAAATATTCCATTCAGAAATGCAAATTTAACATCTATCTGATAAAATTTAAATCCTTTGCAAGCTACATATGCAAGTAGTATATTTACTCCTTCTAATCTAGCAACAGGGTAAAAACTTTCACCATAGTCAATTCCTTCTTGTTCATACCCTTTTTAGACTAGTCTAGCTTTATTCCTTATCACATCTTCTTTCTCATTGAGTTTATTTATGAAAATCCATTTAGTTCCTATCACATTCTTATCTTTAGGTCTTGGTACTAGTGACCATGTATTATTCTTTTCATTCTGATCTATCTCTTCATAGCATTCATCCAATCTTCATTTTCTAGTGTGCATTTTACAAGTCTATGCTTAAATTCAGGAATCAAACAAGTATTATCTCTTAACTTACTTCTTGTCAATAATCTTTCATTCTTCTCTCCAATAATTTTGCTCGATGAGTGATGTCTTCTCACATAGTTTTCTAATACAAGTTCGGTAGCTTGTTCTTCATTGTTCTCATCTCTCGGTGGAAGCTCATTTTGATCATCGATTGCTCCTAGTTATTGTTCAATTGTGTCAACTGAATTGTCATCTTGTACATAAACAAATCTATCATAATCCTCAAGTTCCTTTTTTCTATCCTCATCATTCTTTTCAGCAAATTCGTCAACTCTAACATTTGCACTTTCAACTATTTTGTTAGAATCCTTGATTAAATATGTATATGCCTTAATCTTTGAAGAATAACCAAGAAATATTCCTTCATAACCTTTAGAATCAAATTTTCCATTTCTAGAATCTTTCAATACATAACACCTACTTCCAAAGATTTTAAAATAACTTACATTCAGTGTTCTGCCAAACCATAATTCATAAGATGTATTGTTTGTACTTTTCTTCAATTGTATTTGGTTAAGTGTGTAAACTATAGTGCATATAGCTTCTCTCCAAAAAATTTGTGCAATCTTCTTATCAATCAACAAAGTCCTAGCACAGTCAACAATAGATTTGTTTCTTCTCTCAGCTATCACATTTTTTTGTGGTGTCCTCGGTGCAGACACTTGTCTTTTAATTTTATTCTCATTACAGAAGATAAATTCACCTCCCATGTCAGATCTCAGACACTTCAACTATTTACCTGTTTCTTTTTCAACTCTAGCCTTATACCACTTAAACATTTGAAATGCATCAAATTTTTATTTTAGAAACATGACTGACATCATTCTTGAATAATCATCAAAAAACAAAATAAAGTATTGATCTCCATAATAGCTTTGAAATTTCATAGGACCAAAAGGGTTAGTGTGAACCAATTCCAAAATACCATTAGTAGAATAAGACTTGCTTACAAAAATTGACTTGGTCATCTTACCAACCTGACATTCTTTACACATAGCTTTATCTAGTTTTCGTAATCTCGATAGACCTCTTACTCTATTCTTCTTACTCACTTTGATCATGTTATCAAAATTTACATGACACAGTCTCTTGTGTCATAACCATACATCTTCAGTTTTAGCAAATAAACAATTCTTTGCATCAGTATCAAGATAAAAATAGATTACCTATTGATTGTCCTCCAATTCCAATTAGATCTCCATCAACACCATAGATCATAACTTTTCTATTCTAAAATTCCAGTCAGTGGCCAGTACTGTTCAGTTGTGCTACACTCGATAGATTATAGTTCAGTCCTTTAACCCAATATGCATCATTACATTTCATTTTCTCATTCAGTACAATAGATTTCTTACCTTTCACAGGGCATGGAGCGTCATTGCCAAATCTGAAAAATCCTCCATCATATTCTTCTAGATTTTCAAACTTGTCAATATCACCAGTCATGTGATGTGAACAACCACTATCAATAATCCAAGGGTCTAGTTTACTTACATGAGAAACAAGGGATTTTTCATCTTCAATCTTTTCTTCATTTGATTCTTCCTTCACTATAACAAAAATAACTTCATATTCTTTGTCGGTATCCTCATATTCATCATCAATTATTCCTTCCTTAGCTAGGTAGCAAGACTTCTTTCCTTTGTCCTTAAAATCTCTGAACTTTCGGTATCGGTTGTCTCTTTTATCAATCTTCTCATTTATGTCATTGTCAAGACATATAAATGCAATATGTCCAATCTTATTACAACTGAAACATTTCAATGGTAACTTACCTTTGTACTTTCCTTTGCCTCTAGGTATTCGGTTAGCCATCAGTGCTTCAAATTCTTCTTGCTCTTTCTCTTCAGTCAGAATGTTGTTATACTCATTTCCATGTGAACTACTGTGATTTTCTCCTTCTTTTCTGGATGTTCCAATGCTCATTGATGACTTGACGGTTGTCTCAATATTCGGTAGACTATTATCAAAGTTACTTAGATCAAATGCAGTCAACTTTCCAATTAGGGCTTCAAGAGTAATAGTAGTATTCGATATAGATCTCAATTCCTGAATTGTAGACACTCTAATATCATACTTAGAAGATAGAGTTCTCAAGATTTTACTTACTACTTCTTCATTAGTCAATGATCCTCCAGCACCTCTGATGGCACTTACAACTTCTTTGATTTTTCCACTGTATTGTGTGATGTTCTCATTATCTTTCATCCTCATTTCATCATATTTTCCTCTCAAGATGTCAACCTTAGCTTTTTGAACATGTAGATGTCCTCCATAGATAAGTGTAAGTCTGTCCACATCTCTTTTGAACTAGTACAGTCTTTGATATCATTAAATTATGCATCAGATAGAGAAGAAGCAATCTCTATCATAACCAAGTTATGTTCCTTCTTTTCTTTCAAGTCATCAACTATCATGGGTTTGGTGGCCAGTGGAGTGTAGTCATTTTGCAACAAGTTCATGGCATGTTCTCTAATCCTAGATAGATATAACTTAATTTTTCTATGTCGTGTAGAGAAACTTTCCTTGTTCAACTTAGGTACCTCTCTCCTATACATATTCAGATCTTTTACTCAAGTCTTTAAACTTATCTCTTCAGAGTACTTGGATCTAATACCAATTGTTGGATTACTAAGAGGGGGGGTGAATCAGTAATCCTGATCTCAAAAACCTTAAAATATATTCTTTGATTAACTCGGTAACTACTCGATAGAAACACAGTTCTTTATTTATCAACAACAATAAATAAACTATATCAATCAATTAAACAATCTCACAAATCATTCACAATGTGTAACACAAATTTTAACGTGGAAATCCAATTACAGGAAAAACCACTATGGGAATTGTCACCCACTAAGAAATATAGTCTTCTAAAGTACACCCGGTTAAGAGCCAATCTTGTTAAAGATTACAATACACATTGTTAGGTGTGACCCGGTTAAGAGATTAACCTCAGATCTGTTAGGATCTTCACCTTGTTAGGAGTGGCCTTGTTAAGGGGCTTTAAACACTCTTTTTGGAATGTCACCTTTCTCAAGGATTTACAGTAAGATTGTTAAGTCCACTTTGTTAAGATATTTTGACTATTACAAATGCTAGTAAGAAATAGTAATAAAAATGACTTGTAGATGTGCAACTATCTTTTCTTAATCAGATCCTTGTGTGCTCATCAATCTTCACTTCAATTCTTCATCTTCCACTGGCATCAACACTTCATCAAATCATTGTTTTCCCACTTGGAATCTCACTATTCCTTCACCTCTACAATAGTTGATAACCCTTAAACTATTCAGTTTGTCAGCCCATTGTCCATACAAGATCATCCTTTATATAGAAAATTTTTGCCTCTTAATCTCCTCTATTTTGTTTTCCTTTAATCAATCTTGGCCGTTCAATTCATTATTCATTAGATCTGGATCTCAGTAACATGTTTCCTTTTCACCTAGGAACTTGAACTTTTCTTGAAACTTGTTCCACTTCTTTTTTCTTCTTAGATCTAGCCATAGATCTCTTCATCTTGAATTTTCATAACTGTAGATCTTTGTAACTAACTTTCCTCATCATCATTATCATCTAGCTTATCATAGCTAATCATTAAATATTGATTTCATTTAATAGATTTTCCTTGCTCAGTGTTCTTCACTTAGAATTTCAGTTACATTGCCCGGTGCCTAAACCTTTCCACTTTACCAAGTGACCAACTTTTTCTTTTTACCTTACCAAGTGACTTTTCCATCTCGGTAGCCATAACAACTTATCTTGTCAAGTTGTCAAAACTTCAACACCATACTTTACCAACTTAACATAATCATATGTGAGGTAGAAAAAAATCATACTAACATAATCAAATCATTGTCTGATCTATATCAGTTGCCCATTTAATTTCTACAACTTCTTAACTTCTCATTTCCTCTTCTCCTTAACTCATTCATCTTATATCATTAATGAATGATATGGCAACATAATATAAATTAGAGATCAATTGCTTGACATCAATGACAAGATTATAACTGACCTAATCTTTCTACTAACATCATGTATACCTCTAATCTTGGTCGGTCTTCATCATCAGCTCCATCAGATAATCAATCATCAACATTATTATCAATTATGATAACACAAGGAACCACTTGAATTTGGCAAAGATGAACACAAAATAGGAGCCACTATAGGAACTCCTAAGCATGCCAAAATAGGAGTCACGTTAGGAACTTTCAAGCATGAAACAACAAAAGAAAGGTTCTTATCAAGATCATAGAAAGAGAAATCCTCAACTGAAGAAGGAACCAGTCAAGAGTGATCTTTCATTGCATTTTTTCACCAAATTGCAGTTCCTTTATGTAAGCTTTCACCCCTTAATCATGAAATTAAATAAATACTAAGTTTCACCTAAAGATGGAAATGAAATGAAATATCTTCAATATATAAAAATGTATATTACAGCCCACATGTAAAAGTGTCCAGTCCAAAATATGATTACATGAAATATGATTTAAAAAGCATGCAACTTAGATTCTCATTCCCATGCAGTGACCACCATACAACTTATGATATGCAAAAATAAGTAATAAAAATGTAATCTTGTACCTGTAAAGCACATCAATTATGTATCTAAATTTGTGTTAGGATGATTTGATTTAAGCATGGAAACATGAAACACATTGTGGATTCTCAAGAAAGAGTTAGTGGTAGAGAAAGTTTGTAAGAAGTCGGGCTAATCACTTCTATTACATCAAACAAACACATAAATCTAGGTGCTAGTTTAGATGATTTGTCAAATAATATTCAACTTTTATGAGCCTTGACCTTTAAAAATAATTTGTCCCCATATAGAATTCTTATCTACATAACTTTCATCTATTTATTGCTTCATTCAACCTCTCCATGAGAGGTCACATTTGATCAACTATTTCTCTAAGCATATCTGGACCAATTATAATATTGTTTTCCACCTTATCCCAGCCAATAAGTGTGCAGCACTTTTTACCATAAAGAGCTTTGAATGGTGTTGTTGTGGTCCCACAACCACGCTCCCCTAATGGCCCTTATGGCATCAGGGGGCCCCCTTCTACTTTTTGCTTCTTGCCTTTTTGTCATCTTTAGGGTTTGTCCTTAGGTTTTTTCCTAGTTTTCGGCCTTTTCGGCCTTGTCGCCCTTTCGCACTTTCGGATGTCTGAAAGTGCAAAAGACTCGGTGGAGCAAGGAGTGCATTTGAGCCTTTCAGCTACAGAACTTTTTTGGACCTTTCGGAGGTCTGCAACATCGAAAGTTCGACTCTCGCGGGAGTCGGCCTTTCGGCCTTTCAGAGGTCTGCACCCCCAAAAAGGCTGAAAGGCCAAATTCACAGGGTGCTTGCATCAGCAACCCCGCGTAGCCTATAAAAGGTGTGTGAGGGTTTTTGAACCCTCACTTTGCGCTCGCTCCTCTGCCTCCTTCCTACTTTTCACTACTTATCGCTTTTTCGTCGCTTGGATCTCCTTTCCTTGCTGGTCGTCATCAAGTTCTTTGCCTCCTAGGTAGGTGGTCTTTTCTCCCCTCCTTTTGGTCATAGTTTTAGTGTCTTTTTGTTTTCATCCTTCTCAGTTCATCCTAGGTTTAGGGTTTTTCATCTTTCAGCCTTTTCGGCCTTGTCCTTAGGTCTAGGTTGCTTAGAGTCGGCCCTCCTTGGCCTTAGGGATTGTCAAGGTAGTCGCCTTGCATCCCTTGGTGGGTTTATGGTCAAACTCACCATCAGACTCACTTTTTGAGTCCAACTGTAAACCCTAGTTTCAGACCTTCGGGGTCCAAAACTTTCACAGCAATTAGTGCATCAACAAATTTCCTAAGTGCTAGATCATTTTTGGTGTTTTGGTGTTGTCGCACACCGAAACACTTCACACCTCTGAAATGCTGAAATAAACCTTTTGCTCCATGACTTTGGCACTTTCGGCCATTTTGGCCTTTTCGCACGCCTAAAAATGTTTGATTCCCCGAGTCTAAATGTTTCAAGACAAGAACCCCTCCTCGGCCTTTTCGGCCTTTTTGGATTTGTCAGCCTTTTCAACCTCCGGGGTTTTTGGACCCCCGATTCGCCAAAAGACTTTTGAACACACAGATGCCTCTTTTGGCAGTCTCAACCTTTTCATCCTTTCAGATGTGCAACACCTCCGATGGTCCGAAAGGCCAAAATTTCTTTTCTGACCCATTTGAATTTGAAAATTAATAATATACTTTGTTTTTTGGGTCTTTTTCTCTCATCTTGTTACTCATTCATGTCTTGTCCTCTCTGCAAATATGGTTGAGAAGGTACTAGCATCACCAGCAATGAAGTATTAGTTCAAGGGATACCATCCACCGTCCAAGGTGACTGATTTGCACGCAGGGATAACCGATACAGATATTAGGAATGTCAGTTGGAATGAGTACCTTAATAAGTGTGCCCAGCTAGTGGGTCATTCAGAGGACTGCACTTCATTAGTCCACTGCTCCTTGGTGAATGTGATAGCACACCCAGTTTCCATCCATTCGGCAGACCTGATCAACACACTAGCTAGTAACTACGTGCCAGACAAGCGCATGGTCAAGAATGGCCTCAGAGAAGTGGTCCTGGATCTGAGGCCTGATAATATTGAAGATGTTTTCCATCTACCCAAAGGGGTAGACAAGTTCTTCAATTTCAATATCAACAAGGGGATGGAGTTCTACAACAAAGACGTATAGAGGGCTCATAACATCATCAACAATGAATACCTAATGCAGCCATTGCCCAAGAATAGGTTGGATAGAATTGACATGAGGAGAGGCTACATGAAAGAGGATATATAGGAAGCCATAACAATGATAAGAAAGGTATACAGCCTACCTAAGTCCCATCAATTGGAACCTTGGATGATAATCCTGATCCAGAAAATAAAAGAAAGGCAAGCAAGGTTTGATTGGGTAGCTATTCTAAGTGACCAGCTGGATGAACAACTGATTCAGGTGAAGACGGACCCCCACTTCTACATGACATCCTATGTCATGTACTTACTAGCCGCCAGGGCAGTATATCTGGGATTAACCAAAGTTGGAAACATTGGAGAACCAAACACGTGGCCATTCACTTTGTACCCTCAATTGGTAAGGAAAGATTTCTTTACATGCAATAGGCCAGAGTTCAGAATAGTCAACGATGCCTTTGTTTTTGCAATCATCTACTCCATTGAGGGTGACTATGCTAAAAGGTTATCAAGAGAGGCAGCGGCTAAAGTGAAGGCCATTGGGGCATTTTATATTCAATTTTGAACATTCACATACATTCAGGTGGCAAGAAGCACTTTGGCACCCAAGAAGCTCCCAAGGTACCCTTCTGACAGGGTAGTTCTACTAGAGATAGCAAGGCAGTTGTCTGATGCCCACGAGCATATCAAGCATAAGAAGAAACATTGCTGGGACTTTCCTATTTTCGTTGGCCCCCACTATGTACCTAACATGAAATTCTGCAAGTCATTGACCAGAGAATGGGATGAATTCCCATTGGCAACTTATAATATGGTGAGGCCACACTTTGACCACATTGGTACCTATAGCCATATAATGGGAAGACACTATATTCATGAGCTGCATATTGAAGACCATTGGGCCAACTGTGTAGATGAATATGAGGTGAGAGTCTGTGACTATTTCCGGATGAGTCTAGAGCTGGCACAGGGTGCACTGTTGTTAAGGATTCCGCAGAAGGCGGTAGATGTTGATTCAAATAAAGTTTTGGATTCTATATATAATACAGACAAGGTATTCACAAGGGCCATCTTGAATGCGGAAGTGGATCGAGATGAGAATGACAACATGGATTTCAGAGCCTGACATGTGATTAAACTAATGAAGTCTTGGGTCGCTCGTCCATTTCCTATGCAACCGCTCCCCATGAAGCAACTCCCCGAGAAACCATCTCGAGAAAAGAAGAAGGGAGAAAAGATACTAAAACCATAGTTCAAAGAGGTTGCCCCTCTGAAGCCAGAAACTGTGTATCGACATGAGCATCCCACTGCATATGGTCTGGCGATGCACTCCAAGAAGGTGAAAACCAGGATGACCAGAAGTATTGCTCCACCAGAAGCACCTTCACCTAGCGACCATGATTCTTCAAGCTTGGAAAAGAAAACAAAATTCAAAATCATAGGACCCAAGCCATCTGGAGTAGTCAAGGGTCATGTGTATAAGAGGAAGAGAGGCTTGACGCCTACACAAATGGATACCCTGGTGGAGGATGATGAAGATCAAATGGATGAAGTTCCCCTTAGTAGGAGGACCCAGTCTGCGGGATTCTTAAAGAAAAGAAGGATAACAGATGATGATCCTAAGGATGCTGAAGGGGCTACACAGGTAGAGCCAATAAATTTTGATGCCCTCGGTGATGATGAATTCAACATCACAAATTTTGTGGGGTTGCATGGGTTCAAGGAGTCTGAGCAACAAGCCCCTATGCATTTCACTAGTCTTTTTGGCGGCGCGGGAGATGATATACAACAGGGACCTTAGGAAAAAAATGATGTTGAGGTTACTGAGGACCAAGGAGAAGCTACAAGGCTGAAAAAGGACTCTTCTATTGGGGTCACTTTGAAAGAAGGAGAAAGTACATAGGTACCATTGGTTTCATCCATTCCACCTCCACCTCCACCTCGTCCTTCCACTCCTCCTACCGTTCCACTTCAAGAGCCTCCCACTACTCCGCTTTCCACTCCTGTACAAAGTACTCAGTTGCCTCAGCAACCTTCTTCATCTCAGGTTCCCCTCTCGACTCCGCCTCCACCAGCCCATTCAACCACTCCCCTTGTGTCTCCTATGCCTCCCCCACTTAATATTCCTCCCCAAGTTCATGTTGAGTCAATGCCCCAGAGCTCGCAGGAGCCAAACAAAGAAGCAGAGGTCATTGGTGGAGAGAAGATGGAAGAAATTCATATAGGATCTAAGGAGCCAGATGACAAGGGAGAGTCACAGGTAGAAGAGGAACCACCTACTAAAGAAGATAAGCCACAAACAGATATCGAAGAACAAATGGCTGATGAGCAGCAAACAGCTGAGGAGGAGGAACATGAACAGGACACTGGACATGAGCAGGAAGTGGGAGAAGAGGAAAAAGAAGAAACTCAGGAGGAAGTGAGGACAGAACACTTGGCAACCTCTTCTACATTGGCTGCTCCCTATGAGCCATTGA
This sequence comes from Chamaecyparis obtusa, assembly GCA_027943335.1. Classification (NCBI taxonomy): domain Eukaryota; kingdom Viridiplantae; phylum Streptophyta; class Pinopsida; order Cupressales; family Cupressaceae; genus Chamaecyparis; species Chamaecyparis obtusa. The sequence goes on along the minus strand of BSBK01002440.1, from coordinate 553,765 downwards.
ATGCATTCTCAAAACCCACATGGCTTACCAAAGAAGTGCAGCCAAGGGTCAGAGTGTACACTAATGATGAGGTTGACATGACCACACTAGGGCATGCTTTCCACCAAATGGCACCAGTTCCCTAAGCAAGGAGAATGTCTTATGTAACACAAGACCAAACGGGGAGGTGGAAAGCACAGGTGGTTGTTCCTACAATGGATGTTAGTGTAAATGAGATCACTCTGGAGGATTATGTGTTGGAGGAAGTGGATTTGGGGGAACCAACTAGGGAATGTAGCAAAACCTTGGCTACTCTAGGTTTGAAGCACGCTCTGGGCTTCATGAATAAAGATGAAGAAAGGATAAGAGCTCTGGAAGAGCAAAATGAGGCTATAAAGAAATTCATTCTGAAGACATCAGGTCCAATTGACCCTAACAACCCCGAAGCCTCATTACAGGCAATTTTGGAGAAAAGGAGGGATGTAGATACAGATGTTCCACATTCTTTTGTGCAGGCTTGTGCCGAATGGAAGCTAGATTTTGAGCAGTTCGCTAGCTTATCTCTCAGGAAGATCTTAAGGCCCTTCCGGAACATTTTGGCGAGAATAACTTCTTTAGTGGAGATCATGAGTGAAGAAAATAGTGTAGAAGAGACCATCCTCAACTGGAAAAAAGTTTTGGATGAGTTAACAATGATAAGAAAGCAACGCTTCCAGGTTTTGATGAAAATCTATGAAGGGGAGGAATTGGATAGTTTTGAAGAATGGATCCAAGAGATAACTGTGGCGTTAGCCATATTCGAGAAGGTTCTCAAGAGACTAAACAAGAGGAGAGATAACAGCACACTCTATGCAAAGGAGTTGCAGGGGTTCTTTGAGGGATTGGACTTGGATTTGTTTGATGAAGATGATGATAAAACCATGTATTCAGTAAATGACATCATCCATCAATACCTGGGCATATTCTGAGGGGTAAAGTCAAAAGAGGACCTCCAACAGATGTTCTACCAAAAGGAGGAAATCTAGAAAATGATATCTCAAGAAGAGGAGATAAAGGATTTTGCTAAGGGGCTGATTGACTTCAGAGATAGGCAAAAATAAATCCTCCAAGAGATTAAGATGTCGGACTTCAATGAGGTGCTAGAAATAGTGGATAGGTTCAAAAAGGCACACCCAAAAGTGTCTCCCAGCTAGATAGCTTCCAGTTAGAAATTTGCCAAATTTTGTGTACAGGAAATTCAGTTTTGACACTTGGTCAATTTTGCAATGCCTAGTTTTCAGCATTTCGGCCATAAGGAGTTTTTCGGCCACCTACAAGTTCGACAGGTCCGACAAGTCCGAAATAGTAGAAATGAAGGACTTAGCACTTAGTCAATTTTGGGTCATGAGTTTTTCGGACCAACTGTCGAGATTTGGGCATTTTTTGGCACGTCCGAAAGTAAACTCCAGTTATCTCAGAGATCACTTTCCAGTCATCTGGGCTTCCTTTTTGGGATCATTTGTGCATGATTTCGAGATCTCTTCCAGTTGGGTCCACGTGGAGAAGTCGGATTCAAAGATAAAGGCCATAAACATGAAGATTATTCAGTGCATGCGCAAGTTCCAGCTACATTTTTTGAGTTGTTTAATGCCTGATTTATTCAAATCTTTGTAATGCACGAGGTTTAATTCCATGCTAGGATAGTTTAGTTAAGCTTTAGAAGTAGTTTCTTTAATGCAAGCTTTAGTTTAGATTTACTTTCAAGTTTCTGTTGCAGCAAAACTCTAACTGCGAAAATAAGAGAAGAGCTCTATAAATTGTAATAAAATGATGTAATGAGGGTCGACTTGATGATTAATACAACAAATACAATTGGTGCTTCATTCATGGTGTGATTTATCTGCTATCTATGCGAAACTTGTGAATGTGTGATTTGCTCATTCTTTATTTCAAAGAGCCAATTGGTTGATTAATGATTTTAAGTCTGTGATCTTTTAGTTTGGTCTTTACTGATATTACATTGTTGTGTTGTGACAAATCTATGAGAAGATCATTCTTTGGTGCTTGAAGATTAACTTGTCTCACGTGTGTGCACATCTAGAGTGGCTTCATGATCTGATGAATTTTGACTTATCATATGTCTGCATTTGTTTGATTGCGGAATCTTGATTGCATCCATTTAGCTGAAGATTGTGACATGATCTGATCTCTATTTTGTGGGTTTCTTCATCTTCTTGGTTATTTAATTCGCATGGTGGTGTGATGTTAGCATATGTCCATTAGATTTCTTTCAGTATTTCCTTTCAAATCTCTTGTTACCCTGCATTTTCTAACCCTCTTTGCAAGTTGCTTTCAGTAGATCAATTAAATTAGCATTGCTTTCATCCTTAAATCTAAAAATCGTGGCAAAAAAAAAGAGATATCTTGGTTTTCTAAAGTTTGTTTTGCAGTTTCCCTTGAGAGAAGAACCAGCAAAGGCCTCCTTGTTAACAAATACACATTTTTCTTCCGTTGAGCTATCCAAGCGGTTGAGACCCAGCCAGAAGGAACCTTGAGATTGATTCCATCAATCTTCCAAGAGGGGAAGTTGTTCACACAAATTCCTAGCCCTTGTCTTCGTGTAAAAATGACGCTCAACAGGTGTCATCCCTAAAGATGAATGGTAGGTGTTATGATATGCAAACTCCACCAATGGAAGACACTCCCCCCACTTATAGTGTAGATCCATATAACTCATCCTAAGGAGATCTTAAACTACCTAATTTATGCTTTTTGTCTATCCAGCCATTTGTGGGTTGTATGTTGAATTGAAAGTCAATCTTGTCCCCAAATATGCATTCAATATTGTCCAAGTCTAAAAATCATGTGAGTATCTCAATTTGATATGATCATCTTAGGTACTACATCCAAATGAAATATCTCTTAGAAAAATTTCTTAGCTAACCTTAAGACTCCCTAGGATAAAGTTTGCTACCTTGGTCAATGTATCTACAACTACCAAGATGAAATTATGTCTATCTTAGACATAGGAAACCATTGACTGAAATCCATACTAATCACTTTTCATCTATACTTAGGTATGTCATGTAGGTACAAAATCCCTACTAGATACATATGTCCAACCTTGACTCATTGGCATTTCAAGCATTAACCCACAAATTTGATCACGTCCTTCTTGCGTCTTGGCCAAAAAAATAGATATCTTTGTTACTATCTTGGTTACTACAAGGTGCCTTGAATAAGGTGCATTTTGAGTCTCTTCCAATATCAACTTTCTCAAATCCCCTGAATCTAAAACATGCATTCTTCCTTGGTATATCAAAATTCCATTTTATTCAAACAGATCCATCGAAACAACGATTTGAGGGGGTATGCTCTAAAGCTTACTTCACTCTAGAATATTGCTCGTCTCCTTATAGATTTTGAACCACTTGTCTCAAATTAGACATGGTAGTAGTCATGGTTGCTAGATGCCTTTGACAAAGAGCGTCAACTACTTTATTTTCTTTCCCCTTGTTAGTGTGAAACAGGTTCTTTAGCTATTTAGTTGTTTATTAGCTAGTTCTCCGCATTAGCTATCTTCACACTTAGTTAAGTTTACTTAGAGACTTCTTCACTTTATCCCACATTGGTTTTGTTTTTAGTCTCTTGGGTGGTAAGTCCTTTGTATACTCACCCATTGCTATCTCATTCCATCCCATTCCATTGCATTTGATACAACTGCATTGTAAGTGTGTTTTGCAAGTTTTTCTCTTATATTCTCCTAATACTATTTTGCTTATTTAGCATTTGTAGTTCTCTCCTCGGGGCTAAATTTGTGTTGTTTTGATCTTTCATCATTTACATTCACAGTTTTATTTTTATTCGTTTGCACTATTTTTTTGGGTTATTCATATTTTTAGATTCTAACACCCCTTAACGTCTCAATCCCAAAATCATATTCAATAAGAAATTCTATCCACTCCTTTGACAAGCATTGAGATTGGGTTGAGTAATAATATACTTGAGTCCTAGGTGGTCTATCTTAAAATCCAAAACACTTACCTAAAAGATAATTTCTCCACAATTGAAAGTGCATGAACTATGGTTGCTAATTTAATAGTTCAGCTCACATTGCGTCAACTTCCTTTACTCATATGCCATCACTTGCCCATTCTACTTTAGCACTCCAACACCTATTGATGCATCCATTATCACTTCAAATTTCCCATTTTGATTAGGTATAGCAAAATTTGGAGTTTTAATAAGATTTTCCTTCAAATGTTGGAAAAATTTCTCACACTTATCAGTCCACTCAAATATTTTCCTGTTCTCTTGGAGTGGAGTGATTGATGTTGCAATTCTATAAAACACTTCTAGAAACTTCTTGTTCTATCCTACAAGTTCCATAAAGCTTCAAGATTCAATCACATTCTACAATGTAGGCTACTCTATGATTGCCTTAATTTTATTTAGACCTACTGAAATCCATTCTACTAAAATGATATGGCCTAGAACATGCACATTTTCTTAATAAAAGGTGCACTTAGATAGCTTACTAAAGAGTTTATTCTCTCTCAATTTTTTTAATACTATCCTCAAGGGGTTATCATGCTCCCCCAAAATATTTTGAGTAAATCAAAATATCATCCTTCAATATCAAAACAAATTCATATAAACAATCTATCAATACATTGCAAGAAAGACAAGAATCCACCATCTTTTCTACCCAATTACTATATTGAACCATACATAAATTATCCATATGAGCTAGTGTAACTAGAAATTTAGAAACAATTATTGAATCTACAAAGCATTTAATTTCTTTGGTATCAATTCATATAGAGACAAATTATCTATAGATCTTACTAGTACAATGAATTGGTGCAACTTGAAATTCAACTTGTCGATCGTCTACAATTGCATGGATTTGATGTTAAGGTGTCCTTTGTTGATTCCCTTCCTTTTTCTCTATTTATGGCTAAGGGAAATTATTTGCATAAACGTCTCCACATACAAACCATTCATCATGTGGTGTTCTTAGTCCTTTAGGCCTATCCCTCATATTATATTTGTTGTAGTTGGCTCTTTTATTGCTTCTATTGTGATTCCCTTATGCCTTGTCTTGGAAATTGTTGCATCTATGCATATTTTATATTTGAAGACTATTGTCTCCCTATTGGTTGTTGCCTTGAAATTTCTTGTCCCTAGTTTCTTGATTCTTATGTTGTGATAGTTAGCCATATTTTGAAGCTTCTACTACTATTTAATTTTTTTCTCCAGAACTTCATCTATAGTCAAACGATTGTGGATGTCTACAACTGCTCCAATATATAGTCTTTGTCCCAAGATGAATTTTTGGATTTGGAATCATTCGCCTATCTAATATTGTGGTACATACTTAAGAAATATGGTGAACTTTTCCCAATACTGAGTCACCTCAAGTTACCTTGGGTCAGGTTCTATAATTATATCAATTTCTTATCAAAGAAGAGTTGAAGTAACCATCTCTTCTTAAAAATATAAAGAAAGAGTTAACAAGTGTTCTACCCTAACAAAAACTTCTCAACTTAATTGTTGTTCCACCAAGTATATGGTTTATCAATGAGTTGATACGTAGCCAACATAGCCTTAGCCTAATTGGATAGATTTTAAAGCTTTAAGTATTTCTCCATCTCCAATGGTTTTTCCATCAAATTTGGGCAGTGCAATCCTCTTGAGGACCTTACCCAAATTTCCTACAATTCTAACCCAATTATTTTCATTGTGTTGATTTTCTTCATTTTGTTTCTCGTTCCTTTGATTTTCATTCCTTTAATCTGTATTCCTTTGATTCCTCATTTTGGTTTTGCCCCGCTTCAATTCCCTCTAACCCCTTGCTCTAAGTTGTCCATTCCATTCGTTTGTTCAGTCATAAGGTTGAGGATTTGGTCCAACCCGTCATTTTTCTCATTGCTCAATCCATTGCGGTTATTATTTCTAGCGTCCACCATAATTGGTTAGGAAATGACTTACGTCAAAGTTTGCATCTCAATGTAGTAAACAAAACTCTAGAGTTAAACCTAAAACTATGATACTACATGTAAGGTTTTCATCCCCTAACTATATAACGAAATTAAACAAATACTCAAATTTCACATAAATATGAAAATGAAATAAGTAATCTTCAATATATAAAAATAGCATATTATGTCTTGCATGTAAAATTGTCTAATTTGAAATATAAGTGCTTGAAATATGATATACAAAGAGTACAACTTAGACTCTCATGGCCATGTATTCACCACCAAACAGATTATGTTGTACAAATACAAGTAATGATATGAGAAACATAAGCATTAAATTCGCTGACCACTACTAACCCAACAATCACCTGCAAATCCAAGAGATGATAACATGGTTCAAGTATTTTTACGCCCAATCATAAATTATACACCTCCCCGAAATGCTTCATACTCAAAGAATACTCGACCCTGCATGAGAAGCCTAGAAATGGAAGGCATGCTGGAATTTGGTGCACTTGATTATCTACATGTATTTCACCTATTAACATGATATGTCCTATCAGAATATGGCAAAGAAAATAATATAGTGATTTAAGCATTCATTGATTTTAATGAAACGCGTGACTTTTCCCAAAGCACTTTAAATGGTACATTGGTAATTAGGTCCTGAAAAGATCTATTCTCTGATCACCCATATTTAACACTCGTCCTTGAAGGTATCCCCAAATCAAATAGAGAAGAAAACTATTTTTCTTAACAAGGGCATTTCAATTCATAACATGCATATTCCCAATAAAATAACTCTTTTTCATTTCATTTAAAATGATAAAAATCCAAATACTTGATGCACTCCAACTCATATTATGAATTCATGCACGATTTAATGTAAGCACATAATAATTTCAATACAAAAAATAATAACTATGTGATTCTTTTATGCATTTCAATCTTCTAAGATTTCATGTGGTATTCGACACAAATGCATATGCTATCTAAGTTTCATAATTTTCTAACTATTTTCATGATATTTTCGCAGCTCAGAGATATCTATCACATAAAAAATGATGAAAGTTTTTATCTCATGTCTGTGTGTATGGATATGGATATGTATATGTATATATTTAATAATACATAACATATAAAGATAATAAAGTTAATATAAAAAAGATATTATTTTATTTTTCCTAAGTCATATTTCTGAAATGAAATAAATCGTAAGTAAAATTGAACACATATAAGCTATTCACCTAAGCAATCATAACTAAATCATCATTTAAATCATAACACAAAATTTAACCTACATAAGACATGACATATTCATGATAACTCAAAATGCATAATATAACTGTTCAAAATGAATTATTGATGCAACTACATGAATCTATGTATAGAATTTCCATTATATCAACTAATTTCGGGCAACTAGATCATTTCTACCTCAAGTGTGTTCTTGCCTTCAACTTGTTCCTACACAATTTTGTGTCAATAAGTTAGTCCATAAAAACCATAATCATAATCAAAAGTACTTGCATCATAATAATTCATTATCATTTAAATCACAATATCATGCATTATAGAAATAACATCTAATCATCTTCCATGCAAACACATTTATCCATAAATCAAACAATCATAAGATAATTGACCAATAGTCTCATCCAATTTATTGCATTATTAATACAAGCAACAACAGAAGGGGAGCCCCTCACAATCCAATGGTTGCATCCAAGGCCTATCTCCCACCATCATAACCACATTCCCATGGAGGGGTTTCGAGGTGTCAATGTCAACCAACATGCGAGCAAAGTTATAATGACCAATATGAGAAGTGGAATCATCAATTTTCAAATAATACCCAGCTCAATTCTAGATGGGCTCATAGCAGGATTTCAAAAAATTGGAGGGAGGGAGAGAGAGAGAGAGAGAGAGAGAGAGCATCCACTTCTGTAGTGGTGCATGGATTCAAGGACAAAAGGGTGTCAACTGGAACAAGGGACGCACAAGCATTAGTGAGTCAAGTAGGAGTAGCCATATTGTTTACATGAATGTATAATTTTGATAGTGTTGTATTTGATCTTTGTTACATGAATGTTACTTTGTTGCATATAAACTAATTTAGAAGACAAGTAATGTGTGAAAGTCCAAAATAAACCTGTAAAAGAAAATTTTGTGAAAGTTTTGTAATTAGGTGATGTCCAAATTTGGTTGATCCCATGTCACCCTGGCTTTCTCTAAGTCTATATTGATGCTTACACAACCAATGATGTAGACCAAATACTCAATTGCACAACACAAGAAAAATACACTTTCCCATGTCACCCTGGCTTTCTCTAAGTCTATATTGACGCTTACACAACCAATGATGTAGACCAAATACTCAATTGCATGACACAAGAAAACATACACTTTTGAAGTTATCTTGTTACTTGTGTTAGCACAAATTATGGAGCACATATGAGACATTTTCCGCATGTTCTCCCATTTCATTGAAGATAAGCCTATCATACAAGTAACAATGATGGATATGTTGAAGAGCCACAAGATGTCATTCATTAAGAACATAAATTTATTAGCAACATTCATCAATTTCAAAGGAACAATCATGCATTTATACAATATTTCCCTTATTTTGAATGATTTCTTCCAAATGTCTTTAAGATTGATTGGTATTTGATGATAGACCAATTTAAAGTCAACCTTGGTAATCTACTTCCAATTATGGAGGTGGTAATATTGGTGATAGACACAATACCTAGTGTTTAATATGATCTCATTGAGTGCAATAGTCAATGCAAAGGTGTGAGATGCCACCTTACACTTAGATATGACCCTACATCTAGGAAAGTGAGAACTAAAAGGAATTAGGTTTTACTAGATATAAGTGCAATGTCAATCACTGAGTTCTTTGGTCTGGTAAGGCCTCCCCTAATGGAGATAGATAAATATAACATTGAAGCACATTATATGAAGAACAGGGGAACTTATAGAGATGAGGAGATCCCCCTTTTTAGGCTCAAGGACTGGTGGTTTAGCCTCATTCCCATAGCCTCATTTGAGGTTGCACCTTTTTATGTTTCCAATTTTAAAAGATGTTTCACAAAGATATATGATGACTTATTCCAGATCTTAGGTGTTGATGTAGAGGATAGAATCCTCATTTGGATAATGATGATAGAAATGAAGATACAACATAAATTTACCAATTTGGAGTTTGAATTTGATTCCTATGTCTCTAAGAAAATTCATGAAGGTTTCTTGAAGATTTTCCAAAACCCATTGGATATCCATTTCAAATATTCCTCCTTGTTATGCTATTTGATTTTATTTCAACACACATTTGAGTAGAGAAAGGGCTTAAGCTAAAATTTCATGACAACCAAGGAAGAGTATTTCCAATGCATAGGTAGTGCGATATTTAGGAAAGGAGCTATGACAAGGCTGGCTATCTGGCATTCCACCAACATTTTGTTATGAAAGTGTATGAATGGATGGGTGTTTCAATGGAAAGGATTCCAGTAAAGGTAATGGAGATGATAAAAAAAAAAAGATGAGGATGGATAAAGTTGAAAAAGTCAAATTTTTTTATTGTTTTTTCTTCTCATATTACACATTAATCAACATGTATGATTTCCCTTAGGCTCCTCATGAGCTCTCATATTGTGTTTCACCAAGAATTACTTTCATTGAGTTTATGTGGTAGCTTGTGTGGATGCATAGAGTCTACATTAAGGTTCAAAAGAAAGGATATTTTCTTCCTATATTTATTGGGCATGGAGACTTAGGCATTGGTGAAAAAAATCTAGATAAATATAGAATCACATCCTTGCAAGATATTCCTTGAGCAATGGATAAAAGAGGAACTATGACCCTGAGGGATTTATGGAATGTCTTACTAACCTTCATTTGAAAAGGCACCCATATGTTCATGAGGTGGACTACAATGAGGATGTGGTCAAGAAATGCATTGGTTCTACCTCGGTCACCAAAAATAGAAAGAAACAGGAAATCCTTATGATAATTAAAGATGAGATGAGGAGAAGGTACCTAGGTTTTATAATTTTTCATAGTAAGGAAAAGAATGAAGTCAAGAGGATTGAGTGGATGATGGATAAATTAGAATACATTTACTAGGGTAGAATTGAGATTTAAGTAGATAAGGAGTAGGAAACATAGGATAAAATTATTAAAGAATCTGGAGAGAATATGCCTCTACATTCTCCAGAAGAAAGTGTTGCCTCGTGTTCCCCATTAGTCCCAAATGAAGTCTCCAAGGTTAAAGGAGAAATAGAAGAAGAAAGAAATGTTGATAAAATTTGACATTAATGAAGAATAGGTGGATCTACCTCTAGAGTCTCCTCTTAGGGAATGACCATCTAATGGTGAGCCCCAAGCTAGAATCAATCTAGACACTTAAACTCTATTAGATAATGAAGATGATGAACAAACCCTAGTTGCTCAAGTTTTTATATTAAATGATGAATTCATTAATAGGATTGAGTTTAAAGATGTATGGTTGAAAGTGAGAGGTACATAAGAGGGTCTTCTAGAGAATACAAACTTGAATGAAATTAACTTGAGTCATCACATTGTGGAAGAGGCAAGGAAAATTGTTGATCAAGGTGGAATGTTGTTAATCCCCAGATGGAATCTGGAGGATGTATTTTTAGTAGATCATATTAGACAAAAATAAGATCCACTTTTTATTTTTGGATTTGAAAAGGATGGTTGAATTACAGGATCATGATACCACCCAAATCTGAAGGCACTTGCATTATGGGTGAATCCTCCAAGTACTAGCAGGCCCTAGCTACTTGTGGGAGTAGAAGAAAAGGATGGAGAGGGAGAAGTTATCAAATCATAGAAGGATAATACTTCCTTGGATGTATCCACCCATACCTTGCATGCAACAATGTTATCTAGAGATCCTACTCAACTAAAAGAAAGGTAACCTAATACACTCTTGTGGGAGAGGGCTAAAATACATGTTGCATATACCAAAGTTCTATTTTTGAATGCACAATTGAGAAAGGTATTGGAAAAGTGAACTTGTACACCCCAGATGATCACAACATAATAGAGAGAGCCTTCCTCTCTACCTAAATAGGAAACCACTTTGAGGATGGAGTTGTAGAATGCACAACACCAAATAAAGGTTAAGGATGATGAATTTTAATAGACCAAATCAATAATGAAAGATAAAGTGGCTACAATGGTAGGAGGTACCTTGTCCCACCTATTAAAATTTATTCTTAATAAGTTACAAGATGTTTATAATTATTTTCTTACTATTTCCCAATTTGTTAATCATTGTGAGGGTTCTCTAAAAGGGCTTAAGGAGTTTAATGAAACTTGGAAGTTACTAGGAGAGGATATTCAGTAGCTAAAAATTGCAGTGAGATTTACACCAATTATACCTTGAAAAATAAAGAATTTATGTAAAACATATGATTTTCTTATGGCTGAGATTGAATACTTTGAGGGAAAGATTGGGACCATTAAGCAAAAGATAAAATTGTTTAAAGAATTGAAAAATTAGACAATCCCTACTTTTCCCAAGGAGAATTATTAGTTTAAGAGCTTTGATGAGTGGAATGTGGAGTATTTAGGTATAATTGATGTGGCAATTCAAAAGATTGGAAATGGTGATTATCTCATTGAGCATGTATATTATAGTGTCATTGACAAATTCATCTCCATAGATATGACATATTCAAAGTTTATCATGCATTCCAAAGTAATAGTTGTTGGATTACTAAGAGGGGGGTGAATCAGTAATTAGTGATTCTTTAAACCTTAAAAAATTTAACTCTAATTCAACTCGGTAAGATAAACTTCAGTAGTAACCGATAATAGTAGTAAATTAACTTTTTCAATCAGCAACTTTAAGTAATCATAAAATCGCTTGCACAATAAACATTCAACATATTTGACACCAGTATTGAACATGGAAACCCAATTATGGAAAAACTACTATGGGAATTGTCATCCACCAATCAAAATACTCTTCTAAAGTATGTTTGATTAAGAACCAATCTTGTTAAAGATTACAATGCACATTATTAAATGTGACCCTGTTAGGGGATTTGCCTCAGATCTGTTAGGATCTTCACCCTATTAGGAGTGGTCTGGTTAAAGGTATTTGAACACTCTTCTAGAATGTCACCTCTCTCAATGATTTACAATAAGACTGTTAAGTCCACTCGGTTAAGAGATTTTCTACTAAAAATGTTAATAAGAAACAATATAAAATTTGATCTGTAAATTTGCAACTACCTCTGCTTAGTCAAATCCCTTGTGCACTCTTTGTCTTCACTTTATTCCTTCTCTATTCATTGGCCTCCACACTTCATCAATATTTTTTTTAGACTTGGATTTCCACCTTTTTCTTCTTCACTCCATCACTTGGCAACACATCAACACTTCAACTAGCCAATTTGTTTTTCATTCAATTTCATCCTTTATATAGACTTTGTTTTTCCTCTTAATCTGATATATTAGGTTTTCCTCTATTTATTCTAAAGCAACAGATCATCCTCTTGAAATGATTCAATGAACTTGGCACTCGATAAAAGCTTGTTATCATCACTTCGGAACTTGAAATTTTCTTGGAACTTGTACCTTCACTTTTTTCCTCTTAAATCTTTAGCATAGATCATCACCTTGAGTTTTCCTAATCGTAGATCTTTTTAACTAACTCTTCTTCATCCTTAGAATCTTCCAGATCACTATATATCTTCATTAAATATCATTTTGATCCTTGTATTAAATTTATGTCCCATGCTTGGTGTCCTTCCTTTTCCTTCAACCAAAATTTGGTTTTCTTCGCTCAATAATTAACTCCTTGCACTTTCTTGGCTTCCTTTCTCTTTACCAAAAATTACTTTCCTTTTACAGAATGACTTCTTCCTGCTCGGTAATTATACTATTTTATTTTCCTTGTCAAATTTCTAACCTTGTTCACTTGTGCAATCTCCTTTACTAACTTGATATCATCAAATGTAAAGTAGAAAACAACTAGACCATTATTACCTTATCATTGTCTGATCTATATTAGATTCCCAATTAAGTTCTTCAACTTCACTAACTCCTTCATGACTTTTCACTTCCTCATTTTCCTCAACACACTCAACTTATATCATATTCCTAATGATATGGCAACTCAATATAAACCAGAAATCAATTGCTTAACATCAATGACAAAATAACAACTAATCAAATCCTTCTAAAATATTGTATACCTCTGATATCGGTCTTCATCATCATCACCATCAGTTGGGGTTAACATAGTTGATTTAAAATGTAGACAATCATCAAACTAGGTAGCTACCATCAAAGGTTTCAATTGGCCTATAGGTTTCATAGTGCACAATTGGTATCAAAAATTTTGCCAAGTGGAAGAGGAAGATCTAGAAAAGAAAGAGGACGAGTGACTTGGCAGTATCTTTAAAATAGTGGAGATTTTATTCCAGTTGATTCTTCTTACAAGTAGTCGTTACATACATTTTTCCATCTCAACATCTATTCCAACTTCTTCTTTTGTTCCAAGATTGATTACATGTACATGCAATTTTAGTTTTGCCTTGTGGAAAGTATGTGTCTTCTAGTTCGGATTACATGCAAGATTTTATTTTGATCATAGAGGAGGGAAATTTTCTTATTTTGGATTGAAAAGATTTCTTTTGTCATATTTATTTCTCATGAAATTGAATTTTGACAAGTGTCAACTACTTGAATCTTTTTCTGCTCCTTGATTCTATAAAGGGAATTCAGGGCTGAATGATAAAGGGTTCTAAACTTATGAACACTTGGGTGTGTATTTTGCATTGGGTGGGCTTATAATTAAATAGAGTACTATCAAATGGTTTGATAAAATTCATAGTTCAAATGGATTGTACTATTTATGTCAATTTCAATTAATGAAAATCTTGCCATGATTTGTATCTTGTTTTATTTTCTTTATATTGCATGATATGATCTCTCAAGGATGGATTAATATTGTCATTGTGGGTTTTGTAATACCCCAAAATTGGCATCTTGATATCCTAACCAATTTTATTGCATTTAGTCTCATTCTATCAATTTCTAAATCATCAAAGTCATATTGTACTAGGCAATTCTATCTTCTAATTGACTCTACTTGACTTAATGTCAAATGCAAAAAACCCTAAATCTTCATTAATCACATGCTACATTTAATTCCAAAATATCGACTATAATTGGCTAAATAAACCATATGATTGATTAATTTAATTACAAAGTCCTAGCACTTTAATTAAATTAAATTCACCCTCTTTAGCTAAATACACATGAAAAAGGAACTAAATAAATATTTGGTGTTAAATAAATATCCTCATTTCAATAATTGAATTTAATTATTCAAATAGTTGATAAATCCATTTATAAGGTCATATTTAATTTATTTAAATCAAATATTCTCTCCAAAATCCTCTCTTCAGTTCAGAAAAGGAAACATCAAGTTAACTGGAAATTCGAAAGTGCAACAAATTAGTTAACTCCTCCACATAGGCAAAAGGCAAACAGTTGACTGTCTCTTTGCAGGAAGCTTTCTATTATGAACTAAACTCTCCTTCAATCTCCACCGTTCATCTCGTTCAATCTCAACCGTCGATTGAACCTAGGATTCTATAAAAGAACTCTCATTTCTCATTCAAAGGATCCAATTTTTTGAGCAATGAAGTGTTGTCGCATTATCATCTCTACTGGTTTACATTCAAAGCTTTCATTCTTAGTTTAATAATCATTTCTAGATTAATATATCATGCTTAGATTAAATATGCACTTCATTTCTTAATCTAGTTTTCTTTTAGTATTCTTAGATTAAATACTCATATTCCATTTTCTAGATTAATCTTGCATATTCATGCTAGAATAACTACACTTTGCTTTCAGTTAAATCCTCTATTCTAGTGCTAGTCTATGGTTGTTGGACTCTCAATTCTGAGAGAAATCTTGAACCCTACCTAGATAGGAGGCAACAGGTCAAACATCCAGACAGGCAAGATGAATGATCTCATATTCATTCTTGTCTATAACTGATGAACAATGACTATGTTGAAGTGTAAGGCTAAATTAGAGGCCCATATTTAACTTATACAAGTTTGTCATAATTGTGTAATGCATTAATTTGGTTCTTTTCTAGGAAAATATTAAATTCAAATTGTGTATTACAACAATATAGAGAGGATGGTAGTGATTTCATAAGTATGAATTATGATTGGATACATGTTGGATGTTTTGCAATGCATTAACATCTAGAAAGATTTTCATAAGTATTACTATGTTCATCTATATGTGACTCGCTTGCCATGGAACCTAAGAACTGATCTTTTGGTCCAGATCTTCAAACACCAATTATCAAAAAATTATACTATATTTTTTTTGTATTTATAGTTAGGTATGTTCTGAATTTTCATACTCATATGTATGTAAAATATAAAGGTATTCTAAAGAATATCCAATTCTAAAGATGATAAATGTAAGAATTAGCTCATATTTTTTAGAAGTTTCTACTTATATCCAATGTTTTCTATCACTTGTTTAGACTCTTATTAATATTGCAGAGGGTTCATCAATCCATGTCTAGCAAAGCTCAAAGAGAGGGAGTAATTCCTTAAACCTTAAGGAATTCTCTAAGTTGTTGGTCATTTGCCTCAATTTTTTGTTGATAGAATTTGGCTCAGTCTTAGGTAAACTTGAAAGTACAAGTGGAGGAACCAATAGAGTCTTTGGTTGTGCTTCAAGAGAACATCCATGACATGTTATAACAACTTATTATAGGATATCTATTGGGATTAGGGTGTTAAAATTTGACAAGGGTAATTTGGTGCCACTTTTAAGTGGTATTAACTTATGGTTTTGTAAATACCCTTTGGTGGTTTCCTAAATTGTTTTCTCTATATATTGGTTTCTTTGGATGGAGCTTATATATATTTTTTTTTAGGTATTTTTATACCACCAATTTTAGTATTTTTGTTTTCTCATATGAAGGATCATTTTCCTAAACTATACCATAGCAATATTGTTGTTGATTAATACATTGTTTAAAGTTTGGTGGATTTGTTTTTTGTGAAAAGATTTTTCCATGATATATAATTGTGTTATGGTGAATAATTATATTTTTCTCTTTCTTTAAAATAATATTAAATGATTTTTTTGTTCATTTATTCTTTTATATGAGTGCGGGAATCATTTATATACATTAGCTTCCTTTTACTCTAAAGGCTTCCTGGTTGCACTTGGATCACTTTCTCATCATTGAGAAATGGTGGTCACTCATTTCTTTGGTTATTTATGGAATCAAATATGGAGTTACTAAATATTGTACCATTTCACTTGATTTACATGCTACAATACTTTGGCCACTCTTAACAAGTGGTGTGTACCTTGGTGAAAGTAAATATTTTTCTAAACTTGATCTCAAATAGTTATGCACAAGTACTCAAGACCCAATTCTAAAGGATGTGTAATGAACAAAAATAAGGTTCACTAGGATGTGCGGGAAAACTAGGAAACTTAGGCCTATATCACTACTTATATTAGAAGGAAGATGATCTACTAGGCTCAAGTGCTAGACAGATGCAATGATCCTTCTCTATGTGGAGACTATGACTATGTAATTGTATTTGAGAAATACAAGATCTAGGATGAAATAAGAAGAAAATGTTACTTTTTTTATGCATAGAGGGATAGAGAACTAATAGACCAATTTAGGGACTAGATCTGATAACCAGAGACTGTAACTGCCTTATAAACCAACTTTTAAGCCAAAGTTAGAGGACAAGGGTGGCTTGATTGCCTTTGTCTTGGACAAAGGCAAATATCTCACCTTAGTCTAGGTAATTTCTAATGAAATTAATTGTAGGCTATAGCTCTTCTCCATATCTATTTGTAGCTCTTGTTGCATGTTTTCCACTTGTTCCTACATAGAAAAAGAGAGAAAAGGTTGTGTAGAAAGGGATTTTCCTAAGTCAAACCCTGGTTTTGGAATCAAAAATGAAATTGAAATGAAATATGCTTGAAAGGATATCATCCTAATATATAGTAGAGGCTATATTTGACAAATAATGTTGTATACATTGATGATGTAATATTTTTTGAATGTGATCACAAATGTTGATGCAATAACATGACTCCTCAAAAACTTAAAAGGAAATCATAAAAGACATACTTGCATGAAGGTTGTTGAAGCTTTCCACAATGAAGAATATGGTGGGATGAAATGCCTTGAATGATTGAAAACTTTCTCTTGAATGCTTGATAGATTTCTTGTTTGTTGATTTCCTTTTTGCTTGTTTGAATGCTTTCTTACTTACCAAAATGAGGGAGGTAGCCTTGTTTATATACCTCTCCTAGATATTTTAGGGTTCAAAACTTGAAGGAGGCCAACATAGGCCTAAAATCCCCACTAAAACCAAATAATCGTTAATTGATTCAAAATTGGGCCAAACATTAGGAATGAGAGCGACCCAAGTCACCCTTGTCCTCCCCAGTCATCATTTTCTACCAAAGACAGACTGAAATTTAGACTAGATGTCCTATTGGGAGAGAGGATGTTTCTTTAGGGATGCAATTTATGATGCTATGATATTTTGATCTAATAGTAGATAAAGAAGAGGAGGAAAATGTAGCTTAAGGAATTTCATGTTAAATAAAGAAAACCTAAGTATTGGAGTAAGTTGATAATGAATATGTTCTCATAAATTGTATGTTGGTTTTTGTATGGATCATAGCATAGAGGTTTCATTAATATTTGTTGATCCTTAAAGTTATTTTTGGAGATGCAATCAAAATGTATCATTGTTCATGAATTCATGAGGGTTTAAGTTCATATCATAGAATTATTTTTATTTCCATTGTTGGCACAAGAATTTGTTAAACCTATTGTTGTACACTTTGAATGTATTGCATAAGCTTTTGCACATTGTTCACTTCTCATTCCTATGTGTGTGATTTCATAGTAGATAGTGCATAATAGTATATGTCCAACAATGTCATTAGTTGGAGACCTAGACATGTTAAGAAAAGAATATATCCTACAAAAATGTACAAAGTAATATTGTATGCATGCTAAATTTATAGATCAATAATATTCATGTGTAAATGCACATGGTTGTAAATGTACAAAAGATACAAGAGTGTGTAATCAAACCCCTCTTTTATTATTCTATTTATGGATGGAACGTTATGAACTAGTCGAGCTATGTAACCAATATCTCCCACAAGGATTACCAAAAGTGGCTACCAAACATAGTGTCACACAACAAAATTTGGTAGGTCAAAATAATCCCAAACATGTGTGGTGATATTTCTCTTCTAAGTAACCAAGATAGTCATCTTTGAAAAAAAATTACCCACATAAAACATGGACATCCAAATGGTTTATCATAATTAGAATATTCTTGAAATACATCATTTTTTTTATGGTAGCACGAAATGTGTGTAGAATCCTAGCCTTATGTTAGTAGGATTTGGAAAAGATATAGAGAATGTAGGACTCACTATGGTGTTAGATTATATATATATATATATATATATATATATATATATATATATATATATATATATATATATATATATATATATATATATATATATATATATATAGATAGATAGATGCACATGTAATATCAATATAAATATTTGTTAGCATCACGAGCATCTTGCTAACACCAAGGTGTCCATTCTTGATGTGGTGTGCCTCAAATATGAATCTTTCGAAAGGTGCATTGGTAGAATTGTAAATATTCCCAAGCTTGTAGAGAATCAATATGGGCAAGTATAACTCACCAACCTATTTACCTTTCATAAAAGTGTTAGAGTATTTTTGATCTACTAAGTAGCATCTCCAAGTTAGAGAAAATATGATCATCTAAGTCCAAAACCATAATGAATGTACAAAATGGAGATTAGCTAAGGAAATCTATTGTCATATTATTTTACCTTTCTTTTGTCTTATCCCAAAATGGAATTGTTGCAAATGCACCATCTATTTTATGTGGTATACATTCTCCAACTTAATTTTCATTTGCAAAAAGTGAAGTGGCTTATGATCTAAATGAGTAATAATATATTTTCCTAGAACGTACTGATATCAACTGGATGAGAACCCCACTGGGATGGATTACAAAGGATGGTCTCACATTGTCAGGTGGGACTAATGATGGCTCTCATCCATCTATCGTAGGCCGATGCAGAAGTGACTAGCCCCCTCTCTCGTCTTCTATACTACTTGAAAAGTTAAAAAATGGCATTTAATTATTCCTCATAGGTTAAGTAGTGTTGAATTATGTCACTAAAGGTATTTGAATAATATGTTATTGGGTGCCCATATTACCAATAATTACTGCACTAGGTGCATTTTAAGATGCATTAGTCTAAAACTTAGAGGAGTATGCAATGTTAAGTATTGCCACAATAGGTGTTATACAAAGTCTTTTTTTTATATGGACTCTAAGGAATTATTTTCATTAATTTTTTTATTAGATAAGTACAGGAGGGGTCTCAACCCATTACATGACCTCCAACAAGACAAATGGAATGAATCTCACAAGAAGTGGGAATGGAAAAGAAGAAGAGAGATCAATCTTATACAAAGATGGGAATCAATAGAAGACAAGGGTCCTAACCCTTAAAAATTAAATTACCTGTTGTAACACCCAAAAGAGTAAGGGGAGAAGGAGAAGGGTCTTTCATCATTCTACATACTACATTCCAATCAATGCTATCATTTGTGACCTCAATACAATAGGAGAGAAGAGGTGACCAACCCCCCCCCCCCCCCCCCCCACCCACTAGGGGATCAACAACTACCGAGGTAGAGGGGATATGACTAGATAAGAGATGGTCATAAACCATAGGAGGAAAAAGCTAGAAGGTGTTGGATTATGGAGAGGGGGGGTGAATGAGTAATCTTGATCTCAAAAACCTTAAAATATATTCTCTGATTAACTCGGTAACTACTTGGTAGAAACACAATTCTTTATTCACCGACAATAGTAAATAAACTATATCAATCAGTTAAACAATCTCACAAATCATTTACAATGTAACACAGATTTTAACGTGGAAGCCCAATTATGGGAAAAACCACTATGGGAATTGTCACCCACTAAGAAATATACTCTTATGAAGTACGCTCGGTTAAGAGCCAATCTTATTAAATATTACAATACACATTGTTAGGTGTGACCCAGTTAAGGGATTAACCTTAGATCTGTTAGGATCTTCACCCTGTTAGGAGTGGCCTTGTTAAGGGGCTTTAAAAACTCTTTTTGGAATGTCACCTTTCTCATGGATTTACAATAAGACTGTTAAGTCCACTCTGTTAAGAGATTTTGACTGTTACAAATGCTAATAAGAAACAGTAAAAAAAATGACATATAGATGTGCAACTATCTTTTCTCAATCATATCCTTGTGCTCTCATCAATCTTCACTTCAATTCTTCATCTTCCATTGGCATCAACACTTCATCAAATCATTTTTTTCCCGCTTGGAATCTCATTGTTCCTTCACCTCTGCAATAGTCGGTAACCCTTCAACTATTCATTTTGTCAGCCCATTGTCCATACAAGATCATCCTTTATATATAAATGTGTTTCCTCTTAATCTCCTCTATTTCATTTTCCTTTAATCAATATTGATCGTTTAATTCATTATTCATTGGATCTAGATCTTGGTAACATGTTTCCTTTTCACCTACGAACTTGAACTTTTCTTGAAACTTGTTCCACTTCTTTTTTCCTCTTAGATCTAGCCATAGATCTTCATCTTGAATTTTTATAACCGTAGATCTTTGTAACTAACTTTCCTCATCATCATTATCATCTAGCTCATCATATCTAATCATTAAATATCAATTTCATCCACATTTAATACACTTTTCTTTCTCGATGTTCTTCACTTAGAATTTTAGTTACATCACGTAGTGCCTAAACCTTTCCACTTTTTTGAGTGACCAACTTTTTCTTTTTACCTTACCGAGTGACTTTTCCATCTTGGTAGCCATAACAACTTATCTTACCGAGTTGTCAAAACTTCATCACCATACTTTACCAACTTGACATAATCATATGTCAGATAGAAAAAAATCATACTAACATAATCAAATCATTGTCTGATCTATATCATTTTCCCATTTAAGTTCTACAACTTCTTAACTTCTCATTTCCTCTTCTCCTTAACTCATTCATCTTATATAATTATTGAATGATATGGAAACATATTATAAATAAGAAATAAATTTCTTGACATCAATGACAAGGTTATAACTGATCTAATCTTTCTACTAACATCATGTATACCTATGATCTTGGTCGGTCTTCATCATCATCTCCATTAGATAATCAATGATCAACATTATTATCAGTTATGATAACAATCTCCCTCTTTGGCATTGATGGCAACACTAACTAATTCAGTGTTCAATTGATGATGGTACACTTCACTATCATTCATATTCTAAACTCCCTCTGAGTAATAACTTCTCTTTTCTAATCTTTCATCTGTAGTCTTTCTCTTTCTGATTTGTCTCCCTCTTACTGTATTCATCTCCCTGATATTCTTATTCCATACTAATATTCTCCCTCTTTGACATATATTGAATCACCTTCATTCTTCTAAATTAATCTATCGATATCTTAGTATTCTCCCTTTATCATCAGAATATTTATTTTGTAATCATCTCTCATCTCCTTCATCTTGCATCCTCAGTATTCTCTCTCTAGTTCTTCAGACTAAATTTACTTCACTATTCTCCCTCTTTGACAACAATTCTAAAGAAACATAAACATCTCAAATATATCTTAAGTATATAAATTTTTCATTATAGTCACAAAACTTTCTTCACATCTTTAGGCTTCATCTAAAGAGTGAATTATTACATTCAACTCACAAGATAGATATTCTATTGAGTCCTTGAATTGATGCAGCATGCATCTTTCCTTAATTTACATTGGATAGGGGAAGAGCCCCTAGCTTACTTCGGAGATACTCAAAATCATCTTTCGGTAATGGTTTTGTAAAGATATTAGTTATCTGCTCCTTATTATTCACATGCTTATCTTGTACTTGCTCTCTCAAGTAGTGATACTTAATAGATATATGTTTTGTCTTCGAATGCATCACTAGATTCTTTGATATATTAATAGCACTGGTATTATCACAATAGAGTATGATAGGATCAACAATCTCTTCATGCATACCTTCCAGTAATTGTTTGATCCATACAATATTAGAGCAATTCATAGTTGTTGCTACATACTCAGCTTTAGCACTGGATTGTGAAATACATCTTTGTTTTTTGCTTAACAATGTCACTAGTCTTTCTCCTAAAAAGAGAGCTCCACCACTAGTGCTTTTCCTGTCATCAATATTTCCTGCCCAATCAGCATCAATATAAACTTTAAGATCAAATTTTCCTTTCCTTGTGTATAATAGGTTGAAATCTTTAGTCACTTTCAAATATATGAATATCCTTTTAACTACAAACAAATGTGTCTCCTTGGGGTTTGTTGAAAACCTTGCAACAATTCCAACTGAATGTGCAATGTCAGGTCTACTGTGGACCACATAGTATAACTTACCAATCATGGATTAGTAAAGTAGTTCATTCACCTGCTTAGTATAATATTTTGACAATTTACAACCAGTAGCCATCGTTGTACCAACCAGTTTTGAATCTTCTATATTGAATGTTTTCAGGATCTCCTTAATATATTTAGATTGAGTGATGTAGATCTCATCTTTAACTTGTTGTATTTGAAGTCCAATGAAGAATTTGATCTCTCCTATCATAGACATCTCAAATTCATTTCTCATTTCCTCAGCAAAAGACTAAGACATTATCTCATTACCACCAAATATAATGTCATCAACAAATATCTCAGAAATCAAAATTTCATCATATTTATCACATTCCAAGCATAAATATTTGTTATCACTAGTCCTTTCAAATCCAATCTTAACTAAATAAGAGTGCAGTCTTTCATACCATGCTCAGGGAGTCTTCTTCAATCCATATAAAGCTTTATGCAATTTGAAGACCATGTTCTTATTGTCCTTGTCAACAAATCCATCGGGTTGTTCTATGTAGACTTCTTCTTCAAATATTCCATTCAGAAATGCAGATTTAACATCCATCTGATAAAATTTAGATCCTTTGCAAGCTGCATATGCAAGTAGTATATTTACTCCTTCTAATCTAGCGACAGGGTAAAAACTTTCGCCATAGTCAATTCCTTCTTGTGCATACCCTTTTTAGACTAGTCTAGCTTTATTCCTTATCACATCTTCTTTCTCATTGAGTTTATTTATGAAAATCCATTTAGTTCCTATCACATTCTTATCTTTAGGTCTTGGTACTAGTGACCATGTATTATTCTTTTCATTCTGATCTATCTCTTCATAGCATTCATCCAATCTTCATTTTCTAGTGTGGATTTTACAAGTCTATGCTTAAATTCAGGAATCAAACAAGTATTATCTCTTAACTTACTTCTTTTCAATAATCTTGCATTCTTGTCTCCAATAATTTTGCTCGATGAGTGATGTCTTCTCACATAGTTTTCTAATACAAGTTCGGTAGCTTGTTCTTCATTGTTCTCATCTCTCAGTGGAAGCTCATTTTGATCATCGATTCCTCCTAGTTATTGTTCAATTGTGTCAACTGAATTGTCATCTTGTACATAAACAAATCTATCATAATCCTCAGGTTCCTTTTTTCTATCCTCATCATTCTTTTCAACAAATTCGTCAGCTCTAACATTTGCACTTTCAACTATTTTGTTAGAATCCTTGATTAAATATTTATATGCCTTAATCTTTGAAGAATAACCAAGAAATATTCCTTCATAACCTTTAGAATCAAATTTTCCATTTCTAGAATCTTTCAATACATAACACCTACTTCCAAAGATTTTAAAATAACTTACATTCAGTGTTGTGCCAAACCATAATTCATAAGATGTATTATTTGTACTTTTCTTCAATTGTATTTGGTTAAGTGTGTAAACTATAGTGCATATAGCTTCTCTCCAAAAAATTTGTGCAATCTTCTTATCAATCAACAAAGTCCTAGCACAGTCAACAATAGATTTGTTTCTTCTCTCAGCTATCACATTTTTTTGTGGTGTCCTCGGTGCAGACACTTGTCTTTTAATTTTATTCTCATTACAGAAGATAAATTCACCTCCCATGTCAGATCTCAGACACTTCAACTATTTACCTGTTTCTTTTTCAACTCTAGCCTTATACCACTTAAACATTTGAAATGCATCAGATTTTTATTTTAGAAACATGACTGACATCATTCTTGAATAACCATCAACAAACAAAATAAAGTATTGATCTCCATAATAGCTTTGAACTTTCATAGGACCAAAAGGGTTAGTGTGAACCAATTCCAAAATACCATTAGTAGAATAAGACTTGCTTACAAAAATTGACCTGGTCATCTTACCAACTTGACATTCTTTACACATAGCTTTATCTGGTTTTCGTAATCTTGATAGACCTCTTACTCTATTCTTCTTACTCACTTTGATCATGTTATCAAAATTTACATGACACAGTCTCTTGTGTCATAACCATACATCTTCAGTTTTAGCAAATAAACAATTCTTTGCATCAGTATCAAGATAAAATAGATTACCTATTGATTGTCCTCCAGTTCCAATTAGATCTCCATCAACACCATAGATCATAACTTTTTTGTTCTGAAATTCCAGTTAGTGGCCAGTATTGTTCACTTGTGCTACACTCGATAGATTATAGTTCAGTCCTTTAACCCAATATGCATCATTACATTTCATTTTCTCATTCAGTACAATAGATTTCTTACCTTTCACAGGGCATGGAGCATCATTGCCAAATCTGAAAAATCCTCCATCATATTCTTCTAGATTTTCAAACTTGTCAATATCACCAGTCATGTGATGTGAACAACCACTATCAATAATCCAAGGGTCTGGTTTACTTACATGAGAAACAAGGGATTTTTCATCTTCAATCTTTTCTTCATTTGATTCTTCCTTCACTACAACAAAAATAACTTCATATTCTTTGTCGGTATCCTCATATTCATCATCAATTATTCCTTCCTTAGCTAGGTAGCAAGACTTCTTTCCTTTGTCCTTAAAATCTCTGAACTTTCGATATCGGTTGTCTCTTTTATCAATCTTCTCATTTATGTCATTGTCAAGACATATAAATGCAATATGTCCAATCTTATTACAACTGAAACATTTCAATGGTAACTTACCTTTGTACTTTCCTTTGCCTCTAGGTATTCGGTTAGCCAGCAGTGCTTCAAATTCTTCTTGCTCTTTCTCTTCAGTCAGAATGTTGTTATACTCATTTCCATGTGAACTACTGTGATTTTCTCCTTCTTTTCTGGATGTTCCAATGCTCATTGATGACTTGATGGTTGTCTCAATATTCGGTAGACTATTATCAAAGTTACTTAGATCAAATGCAGTCAACTTTCCAATTAGGGCTTCAAGAGTAATAGTAGTATTCGATATAGATCTCAATTCCTGAATTGTAGACACTCTAATATCATACTTAGAAGATAGAGTTCTCAAGATTTTACTTACTACTTCTTCATTAGTCAATGATCCTCCAGCACCTCTGATGGCACTTACAACTTCTTTGATTTTTCCACTGTATTGTGTGATGTTCTCATTATCTTTCATCCTCATTTCATCATATTTTCCTCTCAAGATGTCAACCTTAGCTTTTTGAACATGTAGATCTCCTCCATAGATAAGTGTAAGTCTGTCCACATCTCTTTTGAAGTAGTACAGTCTTTGATATCATTAAATTATGCATCAGATAGAGAAGAAGCAATCTCTATCATAACCGAGTTATGTTCCTTCTTTTCTTTCAAGTCATCAACTATCATGGGTTTGGTGGCCAGTGGAGTGTAGTCATTTTGCAACAAGTTCATGGCATGTTCTCTAATCCCAGATAGATATAACTTAATTTTTCTATGTCGTGTAGACAAACTTTCCTTGTTCAACTTAGGTACCTCTCTCCTATACATATTCGGATCTTTTACTCAAGTCTTTAAACTTATCTCTTCAGAGTACTTGGATCTAATACCAATTGTTGGATTACTAAGAGGGGGGGTGAATCAGTAATCCTGATCTCAAAAACCTTAAAATATATTCTTTGATTAACTCGGTAACTACTCAATAGAAACACAGTTCTTTATTTATCGACAACAATAAATAAACTATATCAATCAATTAAACAATCTCACAAATCATTCACAATGTGTAACACAAATTTTAACGTGGAAATCCAATTACAGGAAAAACCACTATGGGAATTTTCACCCGCTAAGAAATATAGTCTTCTAAAGTACACCAGGTTAAGAGCCAATCTTGTTAAAGATTACAATACACATTGTTAGGTGTGACCCGGTTAAGAGATTAACCTCAGATCTGTTAGGATCTTCACCTTGTTAGGAGTGGCCTTGTTAAGGGGCTTTAAACACTCTTTTTGGAATGTCACCTTTCTCAAGGATTTACAGTAAGATTGTTAAGTCCACTTTGTTAAGATATTTTGACTGTTACAAATGCTAGTAAGCAATAGTAATAAAAATGACTTGTAGATGTGCAACTATCTTTTCTTAATCAGATCCTTGTGTGCTCATCAATCTTCACTTCAATTCTTCATCTTCCACTGGCATCAACACTTCATCAAATCATTGTTTTCCTGCTTGGAATCTCACTATTCCTTCACCTCTACAATAGTTGATAACCCTTAAACTATTCAGTTTGTCAGCCCATTGTCCATACAAGATCATCCTTTATATAGAAAATTTTTTCCTCTTAATCTCCTCTATTTTGTTTTCCTTTAATCAATCTTGGCCGTTCAATTCATTATTCATTAGATCTGGATCTCAGTAACATGTTTCCTTTTCACCTAGGAACTTGAACTTTTCTTGAAACTTGTTCCACTTCTTTTTTCTTCTTAGATCTAGCCATAGATCTCTTCATCTTGAATTTTCATAACCGTAGATCTTTGTAACTAACTTTCCTCATCATCATTATCATCTAGCTCATCATAGCGAATCATTAAATATTGATTTCATTTAATAGATTTTCCTTGCTCAGTGTTCTTCACTTAGAATTTCAGTTACATTGCCCGGTGCCTAAACCTTTCCACTTTACCAAGTGACCAACTTTTTCTTTTTACCTTACCAAGTGACTTTTCCATCTCGGTAGCCATAACAACTTATCTTGTCAAGTTGTCAAAACTTCATCACCATAATTACCAACTTAACATAATCATATGTGAGGTAGAAAAAAATCATACTAACATAATCAAATCATTGTCTGATCTATATCAGTTGCCCATTTAATTTCTACAACTTCTTAACTTCTCATTTCCTCTTCTCCTTAACTCATTCATCTTATATCATTAATGAATGATATGGCAACATAATATAAATTAGAGATCAATTGCTTGACATCAATGACAAGATTATAACTGATCTAATCTTTCTACTAATATCATGTATACCTCTGATCTTGGTCAGTCTTCATCATTAGCTCCATCAGATAATCAATCATCAACATTATTATCAATTATGATAACACAAGGAACCACTTGAATTTGGCAAAGATGAACACAAAATAGGAGCCACTATAGGAACTCCTAAGCATGCCAAAATAGGAGTCACGTTAGGAACTTTCAAGCATGAAACAACAAAAGAAAGGTTCTTATCAAGATCATAGAAAGAGAAATCCTCAACTGAAGAAGGAACCAGTCAAGAGTGATCTTTCATTGCATTTTTTCACCAAATTGCAGTTCCTTTATGTAAGGTTTCACCCCTTAATCATGAAATTAAATAAATACTAAGTTTCACCTAAAGATGGAAATGAAATGAAATATCTTCAATATATAAAAATGTATATTACATCCCACATGTAAAAGTGTCCAGTCCAAAATATGAGTACATGAAATATGATTTAAAAAGCATGCAACTTAGATTCTCATTCCCATGTAGTGACCACCATACAACTTATGATATGCAAAAATAAGTAATAAAAATGTAATCTTGTACCTGTAAAGCACATCAATTATGTATCTAAATTTGTGTTAGGATGATTTGATTTAAGCATGGAAACATGAAACACATTGTGGATTCTCAAGAAAGAGTTAGTGGTAGAGAAAGTTTGTAAGAAGTCGGGCTAATCACTTCTAATACATCAAACAAACACATAAATCTAGGTGCTAGTTTAGATGATTTGTCAAATAATATTTAACTTTTATGAGCCTTGACCTTTAAAAATACTTTGTCCCCATATAGAATTCTTATCTACATAACTTTCATCTATTTATTGCTTCATTCAACCTCTCCATGAGAGGTCACATTTGATCAACTATTTCTCTAAGCATATCTGGACCAATTATAATATTGTTTTCCACCTTATCCCAGCCAATAAGTGTGCAACACTTTTTACCATAAAGAGCTTTGAATGGTGTTGTTGTGGTCCCACAACCATGCTCCCCTAATGGCCCTTATGGCCTGAGGGGGCCCCCTTCTGCTTTTTGCTTCTTGCCTTTTTGTCATCTTTAGGGTTTGTCCTTAGGTTTTTTCCTAGTTTTCGGCCTTTTCGGCCTTGTCGCCCTTTCGCACTTTCGGATGTTTGAAAGTGCAAAAGGCTCGGTGGAGCAAGGAGTGCATTTGAGCCTTTCAGCTACAGAACTTTTTCGGACCTTTCGGAGGTCCGCAACATCGAAAGTCCGACTATCGCGGGAGTCGGCCTTTCGGCCTTTCAGAGGTCTGCACCCCCAAAAGGCTGAAAGGCCAAATTCACAGGGTGCTTGCATCAGCAACCCCGCGTAGCCTATAAAAGGTGTGTGAGGGTTTTCGAACCCTCACTTTGCGCTCGCTCCTCTGCCTCCTGCCTACTTTTCACTACTTATCGCTTTTTCGTCGCTTGGATCTCCTCTCCTTGCTGGTCATCATCAAGTTCTTTGCCTCCTAGGTAGGTGGTCTTTTCTCCCCTCCTTTTGGTCATAGTTTTAGTGTCTTTTTGTTTTCATCCTTCTCGGTTCATCCTAGGTTTAGGGTTTTTCATCTTTCGGCCTTTTCGGCCTTGTCCTTAGGTCTAGGTTGCTTAGAGTCAGCCCTCCTTGGCCTTAGGGATTGTCAAGGTAGTCGCCTTGCATCCCTTGGTGGGTTTGTGGTCAAACTCACCATCGGACTCACTTTTCGAGTCCAACTGTAAACCCTAGTTTTAGACCTTCAGGGTCCAAAACTTTCACAGCAACTAGTGCATCAACAAATTTCCTAAGTGCTAGATCATTTTCGATGTTTTGGTGTTGTCGCACACTGAAGCACTTCACACCTCTGAAATTCTGAAATAAACCTTCTGCTCCGTGACTTTGGCACTTTCAGCCATTTTGGCCTTTTCGCATGCCTAAAAATGTTTGATTCCCCGAGTCTGAATGTTTCAAGACAGGAACCCCTCCTCGGCCTTTTCGGCCTTTTCGGATTTGTCGGCCTTTTCAACCTCTGGGGTTTTTGGACCCCCGATTTGCCAAAAGACTTTTGAACATGCAGATGCCTGTTTTGGCAGTCTCAACCTTTTCATCCTTTCAGATGTGCAACACCTCCGATGGTCCAAAAGGCCGAAATTTCTTTTCTAACCCATTCAAATTTGAAAATTAATAATATACTTTGTTTTTTGGGTCTTTTTCTCTTATCCTGATACTCATTCATGTCTTGTCCTCTCTGCAAATATGGTCGAGAAGGTACTAGCATCACCGGCAATGAAGTATCAGTTCAAGGGATACCATCCACCGTCCAAGGTGACTGATTTCCACACAGGGATAACCGATACAGATATCAGGAATGTCAGTTGGAATGAGTACCTTAATAAGTGTGCCCAGCTAGTGGGTCATTCAGAGGACTGCACTTCATTAGTCCACTGCTCCTTGGTGAATGTGATAGCGCACCCAGTTTCCATCCATTCGGAAGACCTGATCAACACACTAGCTAGTAACTACGTGCCAGACGAGCGCATGGTCAAGAATGGCCTCGGAGAAGTGGTCCTGGATCTGAGGCCTAATAATATTGAAGATGTTTTCCATCTACCCAAAGGGGTAGACAAGTTATTCAATTTCAATGTCAACAAGGGGATGGAGTTCTACAACAAAGATGTATAGAGGGCTCATAACATCATCAACAATGAATACCTAATGCAGTCATTGCCCAAGAATAGGTTGGATAGAATTGACATGAGGAGAGGCTACATGAAAGAGGATATACAATAAGCCATAACAATGATAAGAAAGGTATACAGCCTGCCTAAGTCCCATCAATTGGAACCTTGGATGATTTTCCTGATCCAAAAAATAAAAGAAAGGCAGGCAAGGTTTGATTGGGCAGCTATTCTAAGTGACCAGCTGGATGAACAACTGATTCAGGTGAAGACGGACCCCCACTTCTACATGACATCCTATGTCATGTACTTACTAGCCGCCAGGGCAGTATATCTGGGATTAACCAAAGTTGGAAACATTGGAGAACCAAACACGTGGCCATTCACTTTGTACCCTCAATTGGTAAGGAAAGATTTCTTTACATGCAATAGGTCAAAGTTCAGAATAGTCAACGATGCCTTTGTTTTTGTAATCATCTACTCCATTGAGGGTGACTATGCTAAAAGGTTATCAATAGAGGCAGCGGCTAAAGTGAAGGCCATTAGGGCATTTTATATTCAATTTCGAACATTCACATACATTCGGGTGGCAAGAAGCACTTTGGCACCCAAGAAGCTCCCAAGGTACCCTTTTGACAGGGTAGTTCTACTAGAGATAGCAAGGCAGCTGTCTGATGCCCATGAGCATATCAAGCATAAGAAGAAACATTGCTGGGACTTTCCTATTTTCGTCGGCCCCCACTATGTACCTGACATGAAATTATGCAAGTCATTGACCAGAGAATGGGATGAATTCCCATTGGCAACTTATAATATGGTGAGGCCGCAC
Source organism: Chamaecyparis obtusa (assembly GCA_027943335.1). Taxonomy (NCBI): domain Eukaryota; kingdom Viridiplantae; phylum Streptophyta; class Pinopsida; order Cupressales; family Cupressaceae; genus Chamaecyparis; species Chamaecyparis obtusa. The sequence continues at coordinate 522,795 of BSBK01002440.1, read as the reverse complement.
TTTGACCACATTGGTACCTATAGCCATATAATGGGAAGACACTATGTTCACGAGCTGCATATTGAAGACCATTGGGCCAACTGTGTAGATGATTATGAGGTGAGAGTCCGTGACTATTGCCGGATGAGTCTAGAGCTGGCACAGGGTGCACTGTTGTTAAGGATTCCGCAGAAGGCGGTAGATGTTGATTCAAATAAAGTTTTGGATTCTATATATAATACAGACAAGGTATTCACAAGGGCCATCTTGAATGTGGAAGTGGATCGAGATGAGAATGACAACATGGATTTCAGAGCCTGACATGTGATTAAACTAATGAAGTCTTGGGTCACTCGTCCATTTCCTATGCAACTGCTCCCCATGAAGCAACTCCCCGAGAAACCATCTCGAGAAAAGAAGAAGGGAGAAAAGATACTAAAACCACAGTTCAAAGAGGTTGCCCCTCTAAAGCCAGAAACTATGTATCGACATGAGCGTCCCACTGCATATGGTCTGGCCATGCACTCCAAGAAGGTGAAAACCAGGATGACCAGAAGTATTGCTCCACCAGAAGCACCTTCACCTAGCGACCATGATTCTTCAAGCTTGGAAAAGAAAACGAAATTCAAAATCATAGGACCCAAGCCATCTGGAGTAGTCAAGGGTCATGTGTATAAGAGGAAGAGAGGCTTGACGCCTACACAAATGGATACCCTGGTAGAGGATGATGAGGATCAAATGGATGAAGTTCCCCTTAGTAGGAGGACCCGGTCTGCGGGATTCTTAAAGAAAAGAAGGATAACAGATGATGATCCTAAGGATGCTGAAGGGGCTACACAGGTAGAGCCAATAAATTTGGATGCCCTCGGTGATGATGAATTCAACATCACAAATTTTGTGGGGTTGCATGGGTTCAAGGAGTCTAAGCAACAAGCCCCTATGCATTTCACTAGTCTTTTTGGCGGCGCGGGAGATGATATACAACAAGGACCTTAGGAACAAAATGATGTTGAGGTTACTGAGGACCAAGGAGAAGCTACAAGGCTGAAAAAGGACTCTTCTATTGGGGTCACTTTGAAAGAAGGAGAAAGTACATAGGTACCATTGGTTTCATCCATTCCACCTCCACCTCCACCTCGTCCTTCCACTCCTCCTACCGTTCCACTTCAAGAGCCTCCCACTACTCCGCTTTCCACTCCTGTACAAAGTACTCAGTTGCCTCAGCAACCTTCTTCAACTCAGGTTCCCCTGTCAACTCCGCCTCCACCAGCCCATTCAACCACTCCCCTTGTGTCTCCTATGCCTCCCCCACTTAATATTCCTCCCCAAGTTCATGTTGAGTCAATGCCCCAGAGCTCGCAGGAGCCAAACAAAGAAGCAGAGGTCATTGGTGGAGAGAAGATGGAAGAAATTCATATAGGATCTGAGGAGCCAGATGACAAGGGAGAGTCACAGGTAGAAGAGGAACCACCTACTAAAGAAGATAAGCCACAAACAGATATCGAAGAACAAATGGCTGATGAGAAGCAAACAGCTGAGGAGGAGGAACATGAACAGGACACTGGACATGAGCAGGAAGTGGGAGAAGAGGAAAAAGAAGAAACTCAGGAGGAAGTGAGGACAGAACACTTGGCAACCTCTTCTACATTGGCTGCTCCCTATGAGCCATTGAATGCATTCTCAAAACCCACATGGATTACCAAAGAAGTGCAGCCAAGGGTCAGAGTGTACACTAATGATGAGGTTGACATGACCACACTAGGGCATACTTTCCACCAAATGGCACCAGTTCCCCAAGCAAGGAGAATGTCTTATGTAACACAAGACCAAACGAGGAGGTGGAAAGCACAGGTGGATGTTCCTACAATGGATGTTAGTGTAAATGAGATCACTCCGGAGGATTATGTGTTGGAGGAAGTGGATTTGGGGGAACCAACTAGGGAATGTAGCAAAACCTTGGCTACTCTAGGTTTGAAGCATGCTCTGGGCTTCATGAATAAAGATGAAGAAAGGATAAGAGCTCTGGAAGAGAAAAATGAGGCTATGAAGAAATTCATTCTGAAGACATCAGGTCCAATTGACCCTAACAACCCCAAAGCCTCATTACAGGCAATTTTGGAGAAAAGGGGGGATGTAGATACAGATGTTCCACATTCTTTTGTGCAGGCTTGTGCCGAATGGAAGCTAGATTTTGAGCAGTTCGCTAGCTTATCTCTCAGGAAGATCTTAAGGCCCTTCCAGAACATTTTGGCAGGAATAACTTCTTTAGTGGAGATCATGAGTGAAGAAAATAGTGTAGAAGAGACCATCCTCAACTGGCAAAAAGTTTTGGATGAGTTAATAATGATAAGAAAGCAACGCTTCCAGGTTTTGATGAAAATCTATGAAGGGGAGGAATTGGATAGTTTTGAAGAATGGATCCAAGAGATAACTGTGGCGTTAGCCATATTCGAGAAGGTTCTCAAGAGACTAAACAAGAGGAGAGATAACAACACACTCTATGCAAAGGAGTTGCAGGGGTTCTTTGAGGGATTGGACTTGGATTTGTTTGATGAAGATGATGATAAAACCATGTATTCAGTAAATGACATCATCCATCAATACCTGGGCATATTCCGAGGGGTAAAGTCAAAAGAGGACCTCCAACAGATGTTCTACCAAAAGGAGGAAATCTAGAAAATGATATCTCAAGAAGAGGAGATAAAGGCTTTTGCTAAGGGGCTGATTGACTTCAGAGATAGGCAAAAAGAAATCCTCCAAGAGATTAAGATGTCGGACTTCAATGAGGTGCTAGAAATAGTGGATAGGTTCAAAAAGGCACACCCAAAAGTGTCTCCCAGCTAGATAGCTTCCAGTTAGAAATCTGCCAAATTTTGTGTACAGGAAATTCAGTTTTGACACTTGGTCAATTTTGTAATGCCTAGTTTTCAGCATTTCGGCCATAAGGAGTTTTTCGGCCACCTACAAGTCTGACAGGTCCGACAAGTCCGAAATAGTAGAAATGAAGGACTTAGCACTTAGTCGATTTTGGGTCATGAGTTTTTCGGACCAACTGTCGAGATTTGGGCATTTTTTGGCACGTCCAAAAGTAAACTCCAGTTATCTTAGAGATCACTTTCCAGTCATCTGGGCTTCCTTTTTGGGATCATTTGTGCATGATTTCGAGATCTCTTCCAGTTGGGTCCACGTGGAGAAGTCGGATTCAAAGATAAAGGCCAGAAACATGAAGATTATTCAGTGCATGCACAAGTTCCAGCTACATTTTTTGAGTTGTTTAATGCCTGATTTATTCAAATCTTTGTAATGCACGAGGTTTAATTCCATGCTAGGATAGTTTAGTTAAGCTTTAGAAGTAGTTTCTTTAATGCAAGCTTTAGTTTAGATTTACTTTCAAGTTTCAGTTGCAGCAAAACCCTAACAGCGAAAATAAGAGAAGAGCTCTATAAATTGTAATAAAATGATGTAATGAGGGTCGACTTGATGATTAATACAACAAATACAATTGGTGCTTCATTCATGGTGTGATTTATCTGCTATCTATGCGAAACTTGCGAAACTTGCGAATGTGTGATTTGCTCATTCTTTATTTCAAAGAGCCAATTGGTTGATTAATGATTTTAAGTCTACGATCTTTTAGTTTGGTCTTTACTGATATTATATTGTTGTGTTGTGACGAATCTATGAGAAGATCATTCTTTGGTGCTTGAAGATTAACTTGTCTCACGTGTGTGCACATCTAGAGTGGCTTCATGATCTGATGAGTTTTGACTTATCATACGTCTGCATTTATTTGATTCCGTTGATGATTGCATCCATTTAGCTAAAGATTGTGACATGATCTGATCTCTATTTTGTGGGTTTCTTCATCTTCTTGGTTATTTAATTCGCATGGTGGTGTGATGTTAGCATATGTCTGTTAGATTTCTTTCAGTATTTCCTTTCAAATCTCTTGTTACCCTGCATTTTCTAACCCTCTTTGCAAGTTGCTTTCAGTAGATCAATTAAATTAGCATTGCTTTCATCCTTAAATCTGAAAATCGTGGCAAAAAAAAAGAGATATCTTGGTTTTCTAAAGTTTGTTTTGCAGTTTCCCTTGAGAGAAGAACCAGAAAAGGCCTCCTTGTTAACAAATACACATTTTTCTTCCGTTGAGCTATCCAAGCGGTTGAGACCCAGCCAGAAGGAACCTTGAGATTGATTCCATCAATCTTCCAAGAGGGGAAGTTGTTCACGCAAATTCCTAGCCGTTGTCTTCGTGTAAAAATGACGCTCAACAGGTGTCATCCCTAAAGATGAATGGTAGGTGTTATGATATGCAAACTCCACCAATGGAAGACACTCCCCCCACTTATAGTGTAGATCCATATAACTCATCCTAAGGAGATCTTAAACTACCTAATTTATGCTTTTTGTCTATCCAGCCATTTGTGGGTTGTATGTTGAATTGAAATTCAATCTTGTCCCCAAATGTGCATTCAATATTGTCCAAGTCTAAAAATCATGTGAGTATCTCAATTTGATATGATCATCTTAGGTACTACATCCAAATGAAATATCTCTTAGAAAAATTTCTTAGCTAACCTTAAGACTCCCTAGGATAAAGTTTGCTACCTTGGTCAATGTATCTACAACTACCAAGATGAAATTATGTCTATCTTAGACATAGGAAACCATTGACTGAAATCCATACTAATCACTTTTCATCTATACTTAGGTATGTCATGTAGGTACAAAATCCCTACTAGATACATATGTCCAACCTTGACTCATTGGCATTTCAAGCATTAACCCACAAATTCAATCACATCCTTCTTGCGTCTTGGCCAAAAAAATAGATATCTTTGTTACTATCTTGGTTACTACAAGGTGCCTTGAATAAGGTGCATTTTGAGTCTCTTCCAATATCAACTTTCTCAAATCCCCTTAATCTAAAACATGCATTCTTCCTTGGTATATCAAAATTCCATTTTATTCAAACACATCCATCAAAACAACGATTTGAGGGGGTATGCTCTAAAGCTTACTTCACTCTAGAATATTGCTCGTCTCCTTATAGATTTTGAACCACTTGTCTCAAATTAGACATGGTAGTAGTCATGGTTGCTAGATGCCTTTGACAAAGAGCGTCAACTACTTTATTTTCTTTCCCCTTGTTAGTGTGAAACGGGTTCTTTAGCTATCTAGTTGTTTATTAGCTAGTTCTCCGCTTTAGCTATCTTCACACTTAGTTAAGTTTACTTAGAGACTTCTTCACTTTATCCCACATTGGTTTTGTTTTAAGTCTCTTGGGTGGTAAGTCCTTTGTATACTCACCCATTGCTATCTCATTCCATCCCATTCCATTGCATTTGATACAACTGCATTGTAAGTGTGTTTTGCAAGTTTTTCTCTTATATTCTCCTAATACTATTTTGCTTATTTAGCATTTGTAGTTCTCTCCTCGGGGCTAAATTTGTGTTGTTTTGATCTTTCATCATTTACATTCACAGTTTTATTTTTATTCGTTTGCACTATTTTTTTGGGTTATTCATATTTTTAGATTCTAACACCCCTTAATGTCTCAATCCCAAAATCATATTCAATAAGAAATTCTATCCACTCCTTTGACAAGCATTGAGATTGGGTTGAGTAATAATATACTTGAGTCCTAGGTGGTCTATCTTAAAATCCAAAACACTTACCTAAAAGATGATTTCTCCACAATTGAAAGTGCATGAACTATGGTTGCTAATTTAATAGTTCAGCTCACATTGCGTCAACTTCCTTTACTCATATGCCATCACTTGCCCATTCTACTTTAGCACTCCAACACCTATTGATGCATCCATTATCACTTCAAATTTCCCATTTTGATTAGGTATAGCAAAATTTGGAGTTTTAATAAGATTTTCCTTCAAATGTTGGAAAAATTTCTCACACTTATCAGTCCACTCAAATATTTTCCTGTTCTCTTGGACTGGAGTGATTGATGTTGCAATTCTATAAAACACTTCTAGAAACTTCTTGTTCTATCCTACAAGTTCCATAAAGCTTCAAGATTCAATCACATTCTACAATGTAGGCTACTCTATGATTGCCTTAATTTTATTTAGACCTACTGAAATCCATTCTACTAAAATGATATGGCCTAGAACATGCACATTTTCTTAATAAAAGGTGCACTTAGATAGCTTACTAAAGAGTTTATTCTCTCTCAATTTTTTTAATACTATCCTCAAGGGGTTATCATGCTCCCCCAAAATATTTTGAGTAAATCAAAATATCATCCTTAAATATCAAAACAAATTCATATAAACAATCTATCAATACATTGCAAGAAAGACAAGAATCCACCATCTTTTCTACCCAATTACTATATTGAACCATACATAAATTATCCATATGAGCTAGTGTAACTAGAAATTTAGAAACAATTATTGAATCTACAAAGCATTTAATTTCTTTGGTATCAATTCATATAGAGACAAATTATCTATAGATCTTACTAGTACAATGAATTGGTGCAACTTGAAATTCAACTTGTCGATCGTCTACAATTGCATGGATTTGATGTTAAGGTGTCCTTTGTTGATTCCCTTCCTTTTTCTCTATTTATGGCTAAGGGAAATTATTTGCATAATGGTCTCCACATACAAACCATTCATCATGTGGTGTTCTTAGTCCTTTAGGCCTATCCCTCATATTATATTTGTTGTAGTTGGCTCTTTTATTGCTTCTATTGTGATTCCCTTATGCCTTGTCTTGGAAATTGTTGCATCTCTGCATATTTTATATTTGAAGACTATTGTCTCCCTATTGGTTGTTGCCTTGAAATTTCTTGTCCCTAGTTTCTTGATTCTTATGTTGTGATAGTTAGCCATATTTTGAAGCTTCTACTACTATTTAATTTTTTTCTTCAGAACTTCATCTATAGTCAAAGGATTGTGGATGTCTACAACTGCTCCAATATATAGTCTTTGTCCCAAGATGAATTTTTGGATTTGGAATCATTCGCCTATCTAATATTGTGGTACATACTTAAGAAATATGGTGAACTTTTCCCAATACTGAGTCACCTCAAGTTACCTTGGGTCAGGTTCTATAATTATATCAATTTCTTATCAAAGAAGAGTTGAAGTAACCATCTCTTCTTAAAAACATGAAGAAAGAGTTAACAAGTGTTCTACCCTAACAAAAACTTCTCAACTTAATTGTTGTTCCACCAAGTATATGGTTTATCAATGAGTTGATACGTAGCCAACATAGCCTTAGCCTAATTGGATATATTTTAAAGCTTTAAGTATTTCTCCATCTCCAATGGTTTTTCCATCAAATTTGGGCAGTGCAATCCTCTTGAGGTCCTTACCCAAATTTCCTACAATTCTAACCCAATTATTTTCATTGTCTTGATTTTCTTCATTTTGTTTCTCGTTCCTTTGATTTTCATTCCTTTAATCTGTATTCCTTTGATTCCTCATTTTGGTTTTGCCCCGCTTCAATTCCCTCTAACCCCTTGCTCTAAGTTGTCCATTCCATTCGTTTGTTCAGTCATAAGGTTGAGGATTTGGTCCAACCCGTCATTTTTCTCATTGCTCAATCCATTGCGGTTATTATTTCTAGCGTCCACCATAATTGGTTAGGAAATGACTTACGTCAAAGTTTGCATCTCAATGTAGTAAACAAACTCTAGAGTTAAACCTAAAACTATGATACTACATGTAAGGTTTTCATCCCCTAACTATATAACGAAATTAAACAAATACTCAAATTTCACATAAATATGAAAATGAAATAAGTAATCTTCAATATATAAAAATGGCATATTATGTCTTGCATGTAAAATTGTCTAATTTGAAATATAAGTACTCGAAATATGATATACAAAGAGTACAACTTAGACTCTCATGGCCATGTATTCACCACCAAACAGATTATGTTGTACAAATACAAGTAATGATATGAGAAACATAAGCATTAAATTCGCTGACCACTACTAACCCAACAATCACCTGCAAATCCAAGAGATGATAACATGGTTCAAGTATTTTTACGCCCAATCATAAATTATACACCTCCCCGAAATGCTTCATACTCAAAGAATACTCGACCCTGCATGAGAAGCCTAGAAATGGAAGGCATGCTGGAATTTGGTGCACTTGATTATCTACATGTATTTCACCTATTAACATGATATGTCCTATCAGAATATGGCAAAGAAAATAATATAGTGATTTAAGCATTCATTGATTTTAATGAAACGCGTGACTTTTCCCAAAGCACTTTAAATGGTACATTGGTAATTAGGTCCTGAAAAGATCTATTCTCTGATCACCCATATTTAGCACTCGTCCTTGAAGGTATCCCCAAATCAAATAGAGAAGAAAACTATTTTTCTTAACAAGGGCATTTCAATTCATAACATGCATATTCCCAATAAAATAACTCTTTTTCATTTCATTTAAAATGATAAAAATCCAAATACTTGATGCACTCCAACTCATATTATGAATTCATGCACGATTTAATGTAAGCACATAATAATTTCAATACAAAAAATAATAACTATGTGATTCTTTTATGCATTTCAATCTTCTAAGATTTCATGTGGTATTCGACACAAATGCATATGCTATCTAAGTTTCATAATTTTCTAACTATTTTCATGATATTTTCGCAGCTCAGAGATATCTATCACATAAAAAATGATGAAAGTTTTTATCTCATGTCTGTGTGTATGGATATGGATATGTATATGTATATATTTAATAATACATAACATATAAAGATAATAAAGTTAATATAAAAAAGATATTATTTTATTTTTCCTAAGTCATATTTCTGAAATGAAATAAATCGTAAGTAAAATTGAACACATATAAGCTATTCACCTAAGCAATCATAACTATAATCATCATTTAAATCATAACACAAAATTTAACCTACATAAGACATGACATATTCATGATAACTCAAAATGCATAATATAACTGTTCAAAATGAATTATTGATGCAACTACATGAATCTATGTATAGAATTTCCATTATATCAACTAATTTCGGGCAACTAGATCATTTCTACCTCAAGTGTGTTCTTGCCTTCAACTTGTTCCTACAAAATTTTGTGTCAATAAGTTAGTCCATAAAAACCATAATCATAATCAAAAGTACTTGCATCATAATAATTCATTATCATTTAAATCACAATATCATGCATTATAGAAATAACATCTAATCATCTTCCATGCAAACACATTTATCCATAAATCAAACAATCATAAGATAATTGACCAATAGTCTCATCCAATTTATTGCATTATTAATACAAGCAACAACAGAAGGGGAGCCCCTCACAATCCAATGGTTGCGTCCAAGGCCTATCTCCCACCATCATAACCACATTCCCATGGAGGGGTTTCGAGGTGTCAATGTCAACCAACATGCGAGCAAAGTTATAATGACCAATATGAGAAGTGGAATCATCAATTTTCAAATAATTCCCAGCTCAATTCTAGATGGGCTCATAGCAAGATTTCAAAAAATTGGAGGGAGAGAGAGAGAGAGAGAGAGAGAGCATCCACTTCTGTAGTGGTGCATGGATTCAAGGACAAAAGGGTGTCAACTGGAACAAGGGACGCACAAGCCTTAGTGAGTCAAGTAGGAGTAGCCATATTGTTTACATGAATGTATAATTTTGATAGTGTTGTATTTGATCTTTGTTACATGAATGTTACTTTGTTGCATATAAACTAATTTAGAAGACAAGTAATGTGTGAAAGTCCAAAATAAACCTGTAAAAGAAAATTTTGTGAAAGTTTTGTAATTAGGTGATGTCCAAATTTGGTTGATCCCATGTCACCCTGGCTTTCTCTAAGTCTATATTGATGCTTACAAAACCAATGATGTAGACCAAATACTCAATTGCACGACACAAGAAAAATACACTTTCCCATGTCACCCTAGCTTTCTCTAAGTCTATATTGACGCTTACACAACCAATGATGTAGACCAAATACTCAATTGCATGACACAAGAAAAATACACTTTTGAAGTTATCTTGCTACTTGTGTTAGCACAAATTATGGAGCACATATGAGACATTTTCCGCATGTTCTCCCATTTCATTGAAGATAAGCCTATCATACAAGTAACAATGATGGATATGTTGAAGAGCCACAAGATGTCATTCATTAAGAACATAAATTTATTAGCAATATTCATCAATTTGAAAGGAACAATCATGCATTTATACAATATTTCCCTTATTTTGAATGATTTCTTCCAAATATCTTTAAGATTGATTGGTATTTGATGATAGACCAATTTAAAGTCAACCTTGGTAATCTACTTCAAATTATGGAGGTGGTAATATTGGTGATAGACACAATACGTAGTGTTTAATATGATCTCATTGAGTGCAATAGTCAATGCAAAGGTGTGAGATGCCATCTTTGTTCCAAGAACTATTAGATGCCTTATGAATAGCTGTTAAGTCTAACATTTCCCTAATCAATCCATTCTTTAATTTGGCACCAAACTTCATCATCATCCCAAATAGTTATACTATATAGAGGACCACTTGGAAGAGAGTGTTTAGGAACTAGTCAACTTTGTATTGAACCATAGTATGTAGCAACAATTTCTCATATGGCTAGGAGTTGGGTGTAGCATTGCCCTAATCAATCCATTCTTTAATTTGGCACCAAACTTCTCATCATCCCAACTAGTTATACTATATAGAGGACCACTTAGAAGAGAGGGTTTAGGAACCAATCAACTTCGTATTGAACCATAGTATGTAACAACAATTTTTCATTATTTAAAGATATCTCCATACTATTACAATAACTTATGATGTAATTTCTGCTCAAAATTTTTGAAACCTCGTGCACTATCAATGCATCATTCTTTCTTGTGCAAATGCCTCCAAGTGGATCTTGAGAAGAGCAAACTTCAATATGTGTCAAATGATCTTTCAAAATTAGTTGTAGATATCAAGGCTTCCTTGGGCTTCAATCATGATTGGAAGGTTGATATAATAGTTGCCAATGTGCAATATCCATTGCTCTAGTTAGTTTAGTAAACACCATCTCTATCATACACATATGGTCCTCCAATTAGAATGTCATTGAATTCCAATGTCAATGTCAATGTCATAGAATTCCAATGTCAAAACATCACAAATGACTATGTCTTGCACATGCTTAAGTAAATAATTCAAAGGATATTGTATTTTAACTATCAAGAGGAGTATGGCCTCAAATGTTTTTTTTTTTTGTGGAGAGACTCTTAGGCTCTTGACTACATCCTACAAAATGATGCTCTATGTTATAACCTATGAAGTAGATGATTTGAGTTTGCATTTGACTTGTAGGCAATTCCTTCATATGATGGGGTTTCAAAAGTTTGTTTAGTTTTACCTAGCAAGTACAAGGAACAAAAATGTAAACTAATCAAAGCCCCAAAACCCGATCATATGAAGGAATTGCCCCTTTCAAATGCAAATTCAAATCACCCACTTCATGGTGATCTTCATATTTGTGTTGTACTTCTTTGTATTTTGTACGAGGCATGAGGAAAAAAATATAACAAAATGATACGATTATAAGAACTAGTTCCAAGAATTTACAAGGGGTTGAACACCATTGATTTTCTTGATTCATACCATATCATCACTTTCCTCTATTTGATGGTGTAACTATTTTGAACTATTGGCTTTAGATCAACACAATAATTTACTTCCTATCTCTAGGTAAAGCTTCCCAATATCTTTGAGATACCACTCTCAAACTAACATGTCCTTTCATAATTGCATGTGAAATCCTTGGAGTTGACCACGAAGGTGTATAGTAAGGTTCTACTTTGAAACATTGAATTAACAAATATAGCAAAACGATACGATTATAAGAACTAGTTCCAAGAATTTACAAGGGACTGAACACCATTGATTCCTTGATTCATACCATATCATCGCTTTCCTCTATTTGATGGTGTAACTATTTTGAACTGTTGGCTTTAGATCAACACAATAATTTACTTCCTATCTCTAGGCAAAGCTTCCCAATATCTTGGGATACCACTCTCAAACTAACACGTCCTTTCATAGTTGCATATGAAATCCTTGGAGTTGCGCACGAAGGTGTATAGTAAGGTTCTACTTTGAAACATTGAATTAACTTATTATTAATTGGTTTCAATCCTTGGGCAATTAATACATATTAATGTATAATGTAGCAAAATACAAATTTATGGCAAGGTTTAGATCACCTAAAGAAACATGCATCGCTTATGATTTTCCAAATTTAGACAAAAGTTGAGGGTTCTATAAGAAAGTTTTAAGGCATGCTTCAACAAAGTGCTAAAGACCATTTTTTTCCCACTCAACCAAGTCCATACACACAATTCTATATTCTTGAATCATGTTCATGTTAACAAAGGATATGATTGAGAGATTACACAATAACAAGGAATTGAAATATAGTACGATTCTAAGTAGAAACTTTTACAAAGTCACCCATGAGGAAGCTCCAGCACTAAAGAGTCCCAAAAAGGAGGTAAAACAATGTGTATCCCTCAAGCTCCCTCATGGTGTTGGATGATAATCTTTAGTTGGCGAAATGTCTAAGGACAAAATAATGAGGATGCACATAGAAGAGGTTCTTAAAATCTATTAAATCTCTTTTTATAGCAATGAAAACCTTTCCTTTCATTTCCTTTTTTCATCCCAAAACAATGTTTGAAGAGGAGATAGGAGAAATTCCTTAAAAGCCATACAATAACTACAACTGAATTGTGAACATGTTTTCTTACTATGGAAAGCATCTCTAACCAGAGCAATAAACCAGAGGTTTTAAAAGGGCCCTAAAACCTTGTGCATCAAAAAAGGCAGCAACACAAAATAAGGAACCACAAAGAAACTAGCCTTGAGACAAAAAGGGTCCAGCAAACCAAACAGCAAAACTACAAGAGAGCCAACACAAATGGCATAACAAATAGACAACCAATACAAAGAAGGAGGTGTGAAACCAAACCCCTCCAAAGAGCTTTGAAGCAAAGTCTGACCCAATTGGATCATCTTATAATTCACAGATGAGAAACATTTATAATTCACCAATCTAAGACAGATGAGAAACATTTGGTTTACTTTTATCTTTAAAGGGGGATCACCTCAAGTACCCAACAGAATCCACAACTAGTAGGTCCAAATCCTTGTAAAAGTTTAAAATGAAAACAAGAACAAAAGGGTTTGCTTGTTCATAAGGGAAGAACCCTTAGTTTTCCCTGTGAGGCTTGCAGCTGTAAAGTACAAATCATTTCCTTTAAAACTAGCCTCCAAGTTCCTATGATCTAAATAAAGAAAGATCATTTTGGATTAAACATGCAACTTGTCCTTGATATCTTTACACGAATGGTTAAGTGCACAACTCTATGGCAATGAAAGCAAAACATTGAAGACGTCTCGTAATAGATTTTTTTCTCCCAAACACCCAACAGAGAATGTAACATGATAGTTTAGTAACAGCTTATTGGTATCAAACAAACACGAAATCTGTTAAAAAACAAGCGTTTCATGGCTTCCAAGACCAGTAGCTGAGTAAGAATCCAAAGCATTAGCAAATGCCTCTATGGTCTCTTCATCCCAATATTCCAAAAGGAATCCTAGAAGCCTCACCCAAAAAGAGACCCAGTTAGATTTTTCCTTGGGAGCATCACCCAAATGGTGAGCATGTTGAATTCCCCTTCTTAGGACTTTTAATAACATGGAATGTGTTATAGAAGTGAAGAATTGCAATCATTTGAATGGTCACTAGTGCATTTTTGGAATCAAATATTATTTGTGCAATTGAGATTTAGCTAATTTGTGAAAGCTAACCTAAAGTTCTTGAAAATAAAAGATCATTCCAAACAGTTTGCTAAACAGATAAACTAAATAATGAGTTATAAAAGAACAACTGTTAGATATTTAATTTGATTCCATCTGAGACAGCATACCAGTTTTCATGGAGGAAAGAACTCCACATAAAATCAAAATCTTTGCACTCCAAACATCTCAAACAAGAATAGTTTGAATGTGGTAGCATTGTTTCTTTAAAGTTTGAAATAGCTTGCCAAGCGTAGTACCTTAATTATAAAAAAGTGAATGCTCATATTTTAATTCAACACATCCAAGACATTGTACCAGTTAATGCCAACTACGAAATAACTCTACATAAAATCAAAATCTTTGTGCTACAAACATCTCGTATCAGATTCATCTGAAGTTATCCATGAACTATCATACCAGTACGACTGTTTTGATCTGCAATCCAAAAATGCATAATTTTTCTTCATCCTACCAAAGTGACCGACCTGGTTTTATTTTGTTGACTTGTTGCCTTACCATGTATCAAATCCCTGCACATGCAATGTCCAATGTAACATCAAGCAGTAGTCACATACCCATTGTCGCTGCATCCCTCCGTTATGATTTCAATAAGATCACACAAACAAACAATTGTTGTATAAATACATTAAAACAGACATCCTGAGATTATCAAAACATTTAACATTACAAATAATTGTGACTTGGTTTCTTTAGTCATTTACAATTAAGCATGCCATGGGCACTGTTGAACCTGTCACCCTCAAAACTTTTGCAAGGAAGGCAGAACAAATCAAAAAATAATATTGTACTCGACTCTAGCTGATACAGAATCCAGAAAAATATAAATATCACAATTAAGATTGGTTAACATACAACACTCACATTCATAGACTCTATGTATGAGGCAATGAATTCCTCCTGTATATATTATGCACTGTTTTTACTGTTACCTTTTTACCTCTGTAGATAGTCTTAGATTTTAGCTAATGCTAATATTTTCTAGCTATACACAAGCCCATCTATCAACATGTTGGATCAAATGTTGGTAATTGCTATCAAACCATAAACTTTAAAAGTATTCCTAGAACCCATAAAACTTAAAGATATTAGCCTTGACTTAAGGAATTCTGGTTCTTGACAATGCCACACTGATTCCATCCACCGCACCCAAGAAAGATGATTTGCAATACAATGCAAAAAGTTGCCTTATGCATTGATATTAAATGTCAAACTGCTGTAATCTTCAAACATCCCAACTTTTCCATGTGGTACACAAACCCTGACATTTCTCAAAAATAATTACCAAGGGATATCCACATAATCTGTCTCCTTTCACGTTCATTATAATCTATTTGGCTGAGAGTGTAATCCTTCTGTCTCCTTTCATGTTTATTGTATTCTATTTGGTTTTGCATTATAACAAAAAAGAGCAAACTGTGTTGGCATTATTTCTTCAAAATTTGATACAACTTGCTGAACACAACCTAAATAACGAGTGATACAAAACAGCAACAACTCATTTAAGCCATGTAGGAAAGAATTTTACATAAATCAAAATCTTTAACTCCAAACACCTCAAACCAGAATTTTCTAAATGGTTATGAAATAAATACCCTTCAACATCACACTGATATGCCAGCAGACATTGTCCATCCAGTGCCTCCAAATTCCTGTTACAGTTCATCATTTCACATGGCTGACTTCAAACAAGCTCAAAAGAATCGGTTCTAGCCAAGTTTCTTGAACTTGTTCAAATCCAGCCTTGAGACCACCCAGTTAATCTATTTAAGCAGTTGGCAAACTTGGAAGTGACAGCTTTAGGCGATGCAATATGCAGAAGATAATATGCATACTTTGAAGGCTACAATCACACAGCTCAAATCATGCTTAAATGGTTGGAGCATTAATGAACGCGTCCTTTTGCCTAGAGCATGTGCGCTGTTCTTTCCATGAACCTCTAGTGTAATTGGCATAAGTTGTACCCGTGTAGACCCTTTTCAGTCCACTAATAAATATATAAGCAAACACAAAAATTCCACCACTCAATATGCAGCAACTTCTTACAATTGATATGTCTGAATATCAAGACCTACCTAAAACTAGCAAATTCTAGACATTTTTACTTTTTAGGCATAGCAAGAAATTAAAATGTCAACTTAAGACGCATATGAAGTGTACTTTTTTTAAAAAGTCAACATCACATGCTAATACACATGCACAATGCTTAAAGTCAGTCAAGATTCCCTCACACATCAAATTTTAGTGTAGTAAAAATTCATAACTGTGACTGCATTATTTGGCTATGAATAACCGTGGATTTTGATCAGATGAACAAATTTCACAGTATCAAATTTTGTTCTGCACACCACTAACACAGTTTAGAAGTAAAGTGGGCTCTTGTCCTATCAATGCACCAGGTTCATAACCTGACACTTCACAGGTACAACCCAAAATCCTACCCCCTAAATTTGAGCATAAAGAGAAAGGTAACACAAGAATCTAATATCAACATTGTTATCAATAAACTTTTGCATTACAAGAATGAGAAAGGGTTAGCAAGTATATCATCAAAGTCTCTACCTTCCAGAACAAAATCTCCATTCATAAAACTGGCAAGTATACAAAATGGTTTATCCGGTCATTTAGTGAGCCCCTCCTTTGACTCTATCCCTTCATAAATCAAAGTAATGGATTCTTCATGCAGCTCCATTTGAGCCAACAGGCCTTACAGCTTTCTTAAAAATATGCACAAAGGAAGGTGCTTCACTGAAAGAATCACAACAAAATCATGGAAAGGAAGTATTGATTGACATTTTAACATCAAAATTGCCTTGGAAGAAGCTCCTTAGGCACTATTATACAAGAAAATTTACCAGAAAGATTTCATCTTCCTTGGCTTCTTATCAAGGAATAGGCAGTCCATTTTTAGGGAGGTGGTCCATTCTTTGGGTATCTTCGAGGAGAAGGTGGAATACGAGGTGCACCCCGTGACATGTCTGTAGATTTAATTCTTTTGTTGGGTTGAACCGGCAGCGACCTGTGGAAATGGAAATTCAGTTAACCTAAGGCTAGAAACAAAAATTCTATTCAGGCAAAACAATTACAGATTTCCATTATTATGCTAAATGATTTTCTAGCAAATATACAGTAGTAGTTTGACCGCCACAAAACCAAATGGAATGTTCATGTAGTAACAATCAAATACCAATTCTGAATAGGCTATCTGTTTCTGGTATTTTAGTAGAAGAGAAATGCTCTGGTACAGTTCTGAAACTAGACACTGTTTCCAAATGGGATACAATTTCAGTAGCACTTCCAAAAAGTTGTACCTAGGGTTCAAAACTTAAACCCATATAGGAAAGCAGCTCACCATAAATTTCAGGGCACCAATTCATCTGACATGCTGTATTGCTAGAGAAAATCATATTATAAATATAATAATATTACCTATAATATGCAGAGGGCATATTATAAGTTCTCTCCTTGGAGAAAATATGCGAGCCAAAAAATTTAGCACAATTACAAAACTTATCATCCAAGAAGCAAATATTTCATAAGGTTACATCTAAATAGAAAGAGTTTTTCACCTAGGAGAGTTTAAGCGCTTTTGTGTAGATTGGGAAAATGCAGATTTAAAATTACGAAGAGCCTCCTCTGTAGCCTGCAATTTAATTGATATTAGATTGAAACAACTGATTTCATATAATATGAACCTTTGGCAGACTAAATAAATAAGAAACAGACAGCTTCTCATAAAATGCATGATAAAATAATTTCAAGCACAAGCAGGTGATGGGCACAAGCGTTATGATATTGTAACAAAAACCCACGCTATAAATAGTTATACAAGAAACCTCTGAATGTACCCAAGCAGAATAAATTCCAAGAGAACAGAATTGACAATAGAAACTGATCTAAATTACCTTCAAACCCATCAAAAGTGACAAGAAAAATACCTGCAACTTAGCCACCTCCCAAGTTGGACCACTACCTTTCCCTAGGATCTGTCCACCCACTTCAACCTAGCACAATAATTAATGGAATAGTTAAATTAAATTGTCTTAAAGCATAAAGGTATTAAATTATCTATGTCTTTATGCACAAAGGTATTAGAATATGAACTCCAATCACATTGCTATATTAGTTTTATCATCTTCATACACAGCAAAACTATTCCATATTACAAGTTTTTAAATCAAAATATTATTAGCTGAATCTAATTAATAAAAGAGCAGAATTTGGCAATAAACAAAAGAAATAAAGTTTTGCAGTCACTAAAGACATACTTGTGCGCATGACTCCCTCCTGTTCGAAATCAAAGCTGTCGTATCTTTAAAAGTAAGGGTAAGACCTTCCATAGTGCACTACACACATGAAAATATGTGATCACTAGAAATTCAAAGAAGACAGATTATAATAACAGAAATGCGAAATAACATTGTAAAATAAATTTCAAAAGAGGATTTCAAAAGAGGAGGAAGCAAAAAGACTGAAAAATAAAAAAGAACAGTAACTGAATGAGAATGTTTACCATTTCTTTAAGGGTGTCTATAGCATTATATGATTTTTTCAAGTCTTCGGTACCTCGCTGATCCCCACATTTTGACTGCCCCGATGTACTTGCAACAGCAACATCATCTTCTTTGGGCATACCAACAAACCCTATAGAACTGCAAGATTCTCTTAAACCCTCATCCTCACCCCATTGGTGAAAGCCAGAATCTGCCTGCCCACGTCCAAGTCCAGTTCCAACCACTACAGGTTGTGTCATATATTGATCTAAACAATGAAATGAAATTTTATCAGTGAATCCCATACTGCATCAAAAAAAACTTGGAAGCACCAAGAGAAAATGAATAAGCAATTTACTATAGGAATAAAGAGGAATTAAAATCACCATTTATTCTATAAAGGAAAGAAAAAAATGTCATAATTGCCAGAGGGCATGCATGACTTGGATGATACTTGGGAGTTGGTTTTAAATTAGTGTTCCACGGAGTTTCCTGATGTGGGGACAGGCAGGGGTAGTGGGGAAGCAGCAGGGGAGTGATGCAAATACATATAGTACTTATAAAATTAGTCATAGAGAGTTGAGCAAACGATCTAATGGCAGCTTCAGCAATCTTCAATATGGAGAAAGATGGAAGATCTGGAAAAAAATTATCCCTAGGAAAATTGATAAAAGAAGAAGTTATGAATAGGAAAGAAGAATTAAATTTAGGGATATCTCTATTCTAGTTGGAAATCTCCTCTTCACATATTACAAATGCTTCTAGTTCCAGATATTACAAGCCTATTCATGCAAGCCCTTGCATGTAGATTTACACGAAAAATGGCTAAGGATTGAGGAATCAAGAAATGGATGGCATCGGAATGGAGGAGTTGACAATATTAGAGATTAGGTCTTCTATCTAAAGGGTTTTCCAAAGTAAGCTTCCAAAACATAGAAGATAGGGTTGGTAGATTAACCAAAGGATCTAATGGCAGCTTCAGCAATTTTCAATATGGAGAAAGACAGAAGATTTGGAAAAACACTAATTAGATATATGCCTTGAAAAATTTGTCCAGGGTTGAGGGATACCCTAGCATAACTTTTGGAGTTTCCTATGCAAAACATCTCGGAGATGTCTCCTTTCAAAGGGAAACATCATGGTGGTGGAAAGATAGGAGAGGGGCATTCCCTTAGAGTTTCCCCATCTCAGGGGATTCCTGTTTTGGAAACATGCCCTTTTTCTAAGGGGACATGTCCCAATGGTACTAGGATCTTGATATTATTGGAATGACAAATCCAAGACCCAATATTCTTCAAACTATCCTTGTTTGCCATTTTTAAGCATATATATTGAGGACAAAGTGCATCAAAGAATTACGGGGCAAATTAGTTCATTCGTTCTGGAAGGAAGGTGTTAACTCGGGCGGCGGAGAAATCAATCCCATTCCAATGCATGAAAGGAGGGTTTAAGTTCCTTTATCCATCTGATTACTGTGAAAAAAAATAAGATGAAACAAAACCCAATATAGAGAGGTAGGGCATCCCATAGCCACCAGGTTCGTTCTAGGCGGTTCTAGGCTGGGCGAACTGAGGCCCTACTGTGAATAGGAACTGAGGTTTCGAAACTGGACCAAGATTTGATCCTTATCCCATCAGATTGAGACTCCCAACAGCTAGGGCAGACCATACCAGGGGTTTCAGAGTCAACTATTAAATGGAGAAGCTCAAAATAGCCATGTATCACCTAGGTATAACAACCAGAATGAGCATGATGAATATCCCCAGATAAACATTTCTAAAATGAGGAACATTTCAGATATTGTATCTACAACATTAATGCTTACAAAGACGACTTGGTTATAATGGGAGTAATAGCTCTGAATTCAAACTCAATTCCCACAGACTCTATATAGCAACTGCCCAATGTCTTCTACCGAGACCAATACATATATTTATAATAGATTACTCCACAGAGTTATACAGTTGGCTAAAAAGTTGTCACATATCTCTATTCAACTCAACACATGTTCCATGTCAATAGATGAGTGTCTCATCCTCCGCATTATTCAACACAGCCAGTGGTAATCATCCATTCCTCAACAGCCAGTCTCTACCTTGGCATTATGTGCCTTGATGAACATCCCTGATCCCCTTGGTACTTTGATTTGGTGCTTATGTCTTCATCCTCCTCGTAAAATCCTTTAATCGCAACCACTTCCTGCTAATGACTATCCTCTCCATACTTATAAGGCAAAGAATGTGTGGTAGCTCCAACATCTTCTCCAATACTAGTATGCTTGCTTGTTTTATACAAGTCTCATGGTTCAAGTACCTCAAGAAACTTGGCAGGCAAAGCAACCACCACCAGTGCATCCCTTTATGTTTAGAGCCTTTAGACCTCTTGATTTCCACACTGATGGCTTCTATGCTAGATGTATTGTTGTGGCAGTTCCTTCCTGTTCCCAAACGGTGGACCTTTCAATGTCATTTCTTGCAAGCCCTGCTCGATAATTTGCACTGGTGAGCAACATTTCCTCATTATATCAACTCTAGTTGTGCCAAGAACACTATTAGTTCTTATTTTTGTGGCATCTTTGCAATCTTTTCAGTTTGCACAGCTAGTGCATGATGTTCTAGTACATTGCACTCAGTTTATGTTGTAGTGCTGAGCAGCATGGCAAGACTGGACAGGCGCATGTAGGTTGTCTATACTTCTATAGATATCTTAAATAAAGCCATCTAAATAGCAAAGAGATATTAGTCTCAGGCTACTCTATTTATTAACAGCTATTTTATTTTATTTATTACATACATACATGGAAACATATTTTTTGGTTTAAGAATTATTTTATTTTGTATAGTGTTTATTTTAATGTCTTTGTATTTAAAGATAAATGTCAGCTCTAAATAGTTTTTCTTTCACAGTTACAACATCAGATGCTTCTGCCCACTGCTGCAACTGTAAGTAACACCTCCCAGCATAATTATATGCCACTTCCGAAAATTCCAAATATTGTTTATGTTCATCGTCTACCTAGTAATCGGACTCATCTATCTTGACAACCCACTATTTGACCACTTTCATAGGAAGCAGGGGTGCAAAGAACATGTTTTGAATCACAGTTCAGCATTGTTCCTCCAGAGCCAACCAAGCAAGTACTTGCTTTGCCAAAAGGATTGGTATTTTGGCAATAATAAATGTCTGTCCAATCTATGGGAAATCACATACTTGATTAATAAAATAAACCATGGCAAGACTGAAGAGGGGTCAGATTCAGTGTACACTGCTTAAGCATTATGTTTCCAGTACATTGCACTCGGCTTATTTTATTGTATCTGCATTGTTTACTTTATTTTGGGGTCTTTACATTTTAAAAGTAAATATTGGCTCTAAATGGTTTTTTTTTCTTTTTCTTTTAGTCATGACATCAGATGCTTCTCCCCCTGCTGCCACTGTAAGTTGCACCTCTCAGCATAATTATGTTGCCTCCAATATTGTCAATGTTCATCATCTACCTACTAAGTGATTGGTTCGCTGCTCAGAGACTCCAGGTCTGGTCCAGTTTGAACCCAGTTCGGGGTCCGGGTAGGGTCCACAGTGGGTCCCAACAGGGTTCCACCCACAGACTATGGGTCTGGCTTGGACAGACCTGAGTGAACCCGGAAAGATTTTTGTTCCAAAGGTCATGCTGAGGTTCATGATACATTGTTGAAGGCTCAATCTAAATACAAAGAGCCCATGATACCCTCCACATTTTCTCCAATTTGCAACAAGTTCAGCTCTACTTGGAAAAACAATAGCAATGATTTTTCTTTGACAAATATCACAAGCTCAAACCTATTTGGTAAAAACCTTACATATTTTTGGTACAGCATGGAGAAAATGCTTTAAAATTGTATCTTCTTTCTCAGCTTGGTATACAAAGTTGTTTTTGCACATCAACTTCAGCTGTATATGCCACTACATATTGAAGAAGAAATTGTCAAATAGAATTCCACATTTCAATCTAATTTGTACCATTGTGTTCTTGATACCCATACCAACATATTAAGGTAAACTCCACCAAGTTGTTCACAAAGGCTCATTGGCAATTGCCAAATCAAACCAAGTGGATGTCCCAATCAGGATTTATGCAACATTTTCTATCAACATCTATTGGGTCCTAATAGATCATGAAAGTTAATTATATTCAGCTATCTAAGCTCCTCTCACTTCACTAATTCAATTGATAAATATGCAACTATAAGGGTATCATGAGCTCTTTGTATTTGTATTTGTGCTTAATTGCTGCTGCAAGCTGCAAATATATATATATATATATATATTGACAAACTTAAAATGAACACAATCCCCAGCTAAATTTTAACTGAACCCACAAACCAAATCATCGAACCCAAGCCCAAACCAGTAACTTAGTCTACCTGGTGCTTGGACTCATCTATTTTGACTGCCGGTTCTTTGTCCACTTTGGTAGGAAGGAGGGGTGCAAAGGACAGATTTTAAATCACTGTACACCATTGTTCCTCCAGAGCCAACCAAGCAAGTCCTTGATTTGACAAAAGGGTGGGTATTTTGGCCATAATAAACACCCAAGCATCATATGGAAATTCACGTACTTGTTGATAGATACAACTTTTTGCGCACTCGCCAAAGGTGGGGAGGAGAATAAAATTTAACCACATCAGGTGGATGAAGAGTGAGTGACAACAAATCCTCAACCAACAACAGGATCCTTGAGATTTGTCCACTTGCTGCCCCTTTGCCATATGATAATGCTATTTTAGAAATCTAATAAGCCAAAAGGCAATATTTACACATTAACCAAAATAAAGACATTGCAAATGCTTTAACGTATAGTTGGCAAAGCAATTGTGTTCAAAAAAAATTATGGACCAATTTGTTCCAGCAACATCAAATCTTGAAACAGGTTCACTACCATAGCAAGTGCCAACCTAAATCCTTTGCTTGGTGCCACCATACATTTATACTTCAGCTCATCATGTAGGAGCATTTTTTGTCACATTATTAAATATTACTACTTGGAAACAATCATAAACCATGCTTAATGGTCAACAGAAAAGTAATCAAGTATGATTAATCAAACCTTGCCTATCAACAAGCAAGCCTATGCCTATTTGTAAGCTTTCACTAGTTGTACATATATTCTTCTCAGTAAACTCAATAGAGGGTGACATAAAACCCTTATGATAAAACTGAGGCTGCAAGTACTCCCAAAACAATGACCACAACAAAATTTGACAAACAAAACAGAAAACTGCAATTGTAAGTGAAAAAAGCAAAAATGAAGTTAAGTAGGAATTTTCCTCAAGCTCCACCTATAAACCTCTAAGAAAAAAAATGAGCCTTTGAAATCAAAAGCAAAAACCAAACAAGAAAAGTTATATCAATAAAAATATTAATAAAGTCACTAATGGTAGAGTATGGTTCTATCAAGATAAATGAATCGCAGAAAAACAATATGTTAAAAAGAAAGAGCCGCAGAATAAAAATGTGCATGTCTTGTCATAAATCATACAAAGAACTTTCATTTTTAAGAAGAAAAACTAAAGTATTATGGTTTTTCCTTGTACTCTTGTCCTCTGGCTAGTTAGTTGTTAGTCAAGCAATGTCTCAAACAATAGAATTCTAAGGTTGCTTCCAGTCTGTAAGAGAATTCACCATATTTGTAAAGTTGATTCAAATCTATGTCAAAAGCTTCACCACACAAATATTGACAAGAAAGAAAGAACAGAACAACTTGCTGCAAAGACATTGATCAAACCAGATAAATACTACCAAATCACTTTGTGAAGGGGCTTTAAGCACCATTACCAGGAATACTGGCCACCAAACAATTATATATATAACTAAATTTAAATTTAAGTCTATGTAGCCAAGTTGAGAGCTTTAAGTACCCCCCTGCACAATAAAATATGAAAGCAGACCCATGATCAAAATATAGATTGCTTCTCTAGACAAGAATACTATTTTAATCCTTTATTATCTACCAAATCTAAAATGAGATAATGTGGCTATTCCTTTTCCTTGGGAAAGCTTCCACTCTATGTGAAAACTGAAACATGATCAAGATAAAGATTGCTTCTGAGATGACAATACTATTTTAAATTTTAACAAATATAAGGTATAGAATTTTAGCCAAATCAATGGAGGCATACAACATGACAATTGTGACAAATCCTTGTTTATTTACCAAATCTAAAATGAAATAATATGGCTATTCCTTATTATTGGGAAAGGTTGCACTCGATGGGAAAACTGACAGTTGATAAGGATATAGATTACTTCTGTAGATAACAGTACAATTTTAATTTTTAACAAATATAAGGCTAAGTTGCTGAATCGTGGGACTTTTCCGGGCGATTCTAGGTACGAAACGTACTGTAATCGGATTCTGAAAAGAATCTCCTGTGGGTTCACATCTGGGATTGTGTTTTTAAATGCCAAAATGTTTAGTGATTCTAGTTCGATCCTTTAGATATTTTTAAGACCTAGACTACTGATTAGCGAACTCTGAACTTATCTATCATGAGATTCTGGCTTGATCTTTTTGATACAGAAACCTGAATTTAAATTATAATGATATGTTTCAAAATTTGAAATTTGTAATGGTTTTGTTTAACATATGATTTGGTATTATGACATTTTAAACTTAATTCTATTTTTTAGCTGCACACACACACACAATACACATACATACACACACAGACACAGACATGTCTATATATATATACACACACACACACACACACACATACGAAAAACATACCCAACCCCCCAAAAACATTTCTGTCATACCGGCATTTCATACCCACGTACCCATAACTTTTCCCATTCCCGATTCAGCAACTTAGATATAAGGTATATCAAATTAGCAAAATCATAAGAGACGTTCACCTTGACAATTCTGACAGCTCCTTACTTGATTACCAAATCTAAAATGAAATAATGTGACTATCCCTTATTCTTCAGAAGCTTGGACTGAGTTTACAAGAAGCATTCAGCACATGCTATGAATATTGTAAATATATAGAGAAAAATTTGCAACAAAGTTCCAGAATTTCCAAACTACATTGGCCTGCATCTTTAAATGCTCGGTTTGTGCTTCCTTCTTCAGATGCTATGAAACTTTGGTACTTACTTGCCATATATCGAAGAGCCTCTTCAGATGCTCGGTGTTGTGCTTCCTTCTTTGTTCTACCTATACCTGCTCCTACTTTTTCTCCACTAAACAAGACCTGAATTCAATAAGAGTTGTAGTAACAAAAATAAATAATGTCAGCACAAATTTAATCAATTTGCAGTATTGAAAACATATTATCTTTATGATAACTTAATCTAACTTCCATGGGTATATAATTAGAATCAATTCATTTATTATGCACTATTTTCCTTCTATGAAAGTCAGCAATCTAGCAAACTAACCTCAACAGTAAATTGGAGCTCCATTGTCTTATCCAAAAGTGAATTAAATTCCACCTGAGAAACAGATAAATCAGCAATCTAGCAGCTGACAAGATACAAAGACTATCATGATATAAAGCAACTGAGAGTGGCAAAACCTAGCTGAATACCTTTGTTCCACATTTCATTGCAATTTCTTGTAAAACTCCCACAGCATTCGAAGCATTGAGTATGTTACCTCCTCCTGGATTGCAATTAGTTGGCACTTTGTTCATGGAAGATTCTTCATCTTCTGATTAACTCAATCAAAATAAAATCTTTAGTTTGAAAAATCCACCAGTGTTTTCATATACAAGTTAAAACTAGAATTTGCATTATAATAGACTATACATATACTTAATTCAAGATTGTCAAATCTCATTGTGAAAATAATGGATAGATTTTGCAACACTCGCAATTCCACTCAATTTTTGCTTCACATTTCTTCTCACATATTCTACTTCTGACACCTAGTTTTATGTCAAGCTTGGCACTGATTGATTTTGCTTGAAAGGTGGAAGGGACATGTAGCTTTTTAAGGTCACTGCCACGTGAAACACCAATTTGGGGTGTGAGACCCCTTTGGAGGAGCCCACAAGGGGAAATTTCATTTATCTATTGTGCACCAGGTTGTACAACCTTAACCCAATCCAGACTCAAACCAGAGATCTCTGCTATGGAGTGAGTGCACATTCCTGCACTGCTTGATCAACTTAAATACTTTTCTTCTTAAGAGCAGTTATGTTATCAAGATCTCAATAATCTTAATTTAAAGGTTGAGCAATGTTATTAGAGGATGTTAAGGATAAGTAAATTAGGCACATGCTTCACATCCAATATACATGCATGGACACTACAGGAGTAAAATGATAAATGTAAAGAATTAAGTTACTAAATAAAGGCAATCAAAATGGTAGTTATTAGAAGAATAATTTTTCTACATTTGGGCAGTATTAAATCTTTCCTAACAAATAAATACCTGAATGGGAAAATGAATCTGGAATCATATGATTATTTTTTACTCTGTCATCTCCAAAAAATCCCTGCAGGAAAGCAAATTTTAATAAGCAAGTCCCTTACAAACAAATTCACTTTCAGATAAATTACAAATACATATTAGTCAATACATGAATGCAACTAA
Organism: Chamaecyparis obtusa; assembly: GCA_027943335.1. NCBI lineage: Eukaryota > Viridiplantae > Streptophyta > Pinopsida > Cupressales > Cupressaceae > Chamaecyparis > Chamaecyparis obtusa. The sequence continues at coordinate 495,881 of BSBK01002440.1, read as the reverse complement.
CAATTAAAATGCCCACCTCTTCGGGAAGTCGCCTTTTAGGCTCACCTAGACACCTGTCAATTGCAGGAGAATTCTCCACACCATGATTAAAAGAAGGCTGTTGAATTTGTTTTTCTAAAGAAAGAGAATCAGACTGAACAATTAGTCCTTGAGTTGGCCTTGTAAGTTGCCTGGGACTCATCTCTTCTTCTGCTCCAAGCCATCCACCAGGCACTTGATTTGGAGGTACTGAAATTTGCAACGGTCTAACAGATAGAGGAGGATCAACTGAATTATGTTTCCCAGTATCTTGGCCATGTTGCAGTATCAAAAGTCGCCTTCTTGTATCTGGATCCAGTTCTGATTCTGGGACTTCACCTTCTTCTCTAATTGGGGAACCTTGAATATTAGATTCTATGCTATTAAGGGTTTGAGGTACAAATGGTTTAACTGCTGGAATCCCATGGGAATATTCTTGAAAATGTTCAATTGGGGGATCTGTACGAGATGAACGTAGAGGAATAATAGACGGAGGTGCAATAGCAGGTTGTGTTTGATCGGGGAGGTGAGCCATCATTTTAAAACCTTGATGGTCTGCCCCATTAGATGTAACCTCTGGTTGCAAAGGAGAATTAGATTCCTGGAAATACAATAGCAATAGTCAATGTAGTATAAGTCTTTCCATTCTTGCTGTGATTTAACAGAGAATATCACAAGATTATACAATAGCAATAACTTATCAGGTATCTCTGACAGTCACAACATAGGGTTTAGAGAATTAGCTTAGAAAATTCATTTTAAATATAAGCACAATATATTACTTCAGTTCTACTTAACTTTGTTACATATTGACTATCAAACGAGAAAACAGGCATGTGAGGCATGAATGGATTGGTTACTACACAAAATATTACGTAAGGTTTTTATAAAACTATTATCACAAATGTAAACCACAATGCAAGTAATTATTGAGTGCCTGCTTTTCACACTCAGAAATATTAATTTAACAGACAAAAAAGATGTCATTAAAATACAGAGTAAAATGTACAAGAAAACTGTTAAAGTCAAGGGTACAGAAATATACTTGTGGATTAAGTCTCCTTTCCACCTCAGAATCAGCCATGCCCTCCGGCAATGGTAGATCCCTATTCAAATTTGGATCATCCTGATGCATATCACCACAATATCTTATTTGATGTTTAAAAGTGGTTATACCAAAACAATATTCTCAAATAACTTGTAATTCAGTAAAAGTTAAGCCAGGTTATAAGGTTATTTTACATCTGACATCAAATAATTGCTGACATCAGGTGCAGCAGGAAGACTCTTTGTATCAGCTTCATAAAAAACTTCATTAATTTTTTGCAAAAGGCCATCATCGAAGTCCCTGCCATAAATGAGATTTAAGGTAAATTATATCAAGTAATTACTCACAAAACATATGTACAAACAATTAATTGTTCAGAAACATTATAATGCAAGCAACAAGTCCGTGCAACTCACTTGAAAAACCCACCACGTACATTACAAGCAACATTTCTTGCAACACACAATACTGGTACAGCTGAAGTAGCCTGCAAAGACAGGAAGATAAATTAATAAAATTATTGAAAATTGTGTTCAAATATGTGTATGTGTGTGCCATGGTTTTCTCTCAACAAACATCTTACCAGATCGACAACTTTCTTTCCATTTCCCCCAAACTTTTATGAGCTAGATATATCGTTCAGTGGTCTTCTGACAATGAGCTTTGGCTCATCTCAGAAATAAAGATTTTAGTATAATTATGAACCTCTTCATATTCATTCCAAGACTTATTCTAAAAACCTTTCAGGGGCCAAATATTAAGATTTGGTCTTTAGTTTTTAATTGCACTTTGAACCCCTTAGATTGGCATTGAATTCTTATTCAAAGTAAAAACTTAGCAAGCTAATTGACCATATTGATTGTTTTAAATAAAAATGCAGTACTGTTCAGGTCTTCTTCTATGCAGTACAAAACTGTTTCTTAATTCTAAAGGTATTTCTCCTTTCAGTACAGAGCTATTTCATAGATATCTTTCTTTGGATCTTCCTCTCTGCAAATCAAAGCATGTGTGTTTAACACATTCCACATTCTATGATATATTTTAGCAACTGAAATGCTAAATTCCAGCAAAGAAATAAATCCTCTCATAAACTCCTAATGTTCTGTATTACCTTTTCAATAAATCAATGCTTCATTTACTTGCCTATATCATTCATGAATTATGAACTTAAAAGTATAACATTCCTTCATCCAATGGAGAAAAGTGGCTGAGATTTTTCTTTTGAAATTTTAATTTAGTTTATTTTCATCCAATATACCACCTCAGGTCAGCAAAGATTGAAAAACAACATGCTAAAGCTACAAATTGCAACATGGATAATCATTAAAATAATTTGCTTCATTATTTAAAATACTACTGACAAAAAATTTGAACATGCAGTATCCAATATGATCCAAATATATTTGTGTGTTTGTCTCCAAGCTACTTGCTTGATGATCACAACCACAACAACAAAAGAATCATCAATTATCCCCTTTACAACGTCACCCTTCAATGTCAATAAAAAACAGTTAGTGACCGTTCTCCTTCTTGAAGACCAACAGAATTATCATAGCTTGACCAAATAAAATTATCTGAAATCTAAATGTCAATTATTGTAGAGACTGAAATCATCTCCCCTTGCTCTATCTGCCGACCCTATAAATGCATGGGAAAATAAAGTATTTTTTGTGCGAAGAAACATGTTTGTGAGATAAAGAAATATTATACTATGACAAAATCCAAATAACAACTAAGCCACCTTCTTTTTTCTTCTTTACTTCAATGGATACTTAAGATAGACAAAAAATCCAGAAACATCTTTTATTACATAACAGTTGTTGAACACCTTTAGATGCTGGCCCCCGAGTGGGGGTGAATCAGCATGCACAAAAACTTAACTGTTCTTATCTTTAATCTAACTAACCATCAGTAAAAAAATATTGCAATGATAATACATACAAGAACACCAAATTTTACATAGAAGCCCAATGTGGGGAAAACCACAGTGAGAATCTTACTCACAATATGAATAACAGCATTAAAATAATTGTTTTAGGCACACTGTCAGGGAAGCGCACTACTCCCTACAAGGAACTTGCAAGCTAAGGCGCACTGCCTTAGGGCAAGATACAGATCTGCACAACCTGCCAAAAGAACAAACAATCTTCCAGCATGCACAGGGAAAAGATGAAATGAAAAGATATAGGATCTCTTGATCAAACACTGCAACAACTCTATCAAACTCGCACTTTTTTCACCTCTAGTCTCTCACTTTCGCATTACACTGACTTCACACTCAATCCCAAATCAATCCACACACATCCATTCTGATCCACACTCATGTTCATCATCAACTCTCTCTCTCTCTCTCTCTCTATATATATATATATGTATATATATATATATATCAATTTGATCAATCAAAATTACAACTAGGTTAGCCAAGGTAGGGAAAGCATTATTTACACGAAGTTGGCCACCTTGAGCATTCAAACTAATGCGGTCCACCCCACGAGATAAGGGGACCCAAATACATCATAACATGCCTTAAATAAATATTTCATACAAGTGCAAGCATCACAACCACCATTAAGATTGGACCCAAATGAAACATGTAGAAAAACATTAAAGCACATAAACAAGTCAGCCCAAAAACACTCTCCGATGCACATGACACCATGCAAGGCACAACACGCCACAACAAGACCTCTTTCAATCTTTTAACTCTTCCTCCAAAGCATATCCGAACCAATAAGTTATAAATCAGTTCATCAAAATTGGCTGAGTTGGCCAAAAACCAACACAAACAACAATATCGCACTCAGAACAACATATCCTCACTAGCAAAGAAAACAAACATAAGATATATGAACTAGAACACTACACAGACGTTAGAAACATGTCCACCAAACCGCACAATTTGAAATGCTAACGTAGAGCATTCTCCGAACTTGTCCTAACTATTCCCGACAGCCAACCTTATCGTCAACAAACAACACACAACTTCTGCTTCTGAACTCTTGTGGACCAGAAAATATGTTAGTGCAACATTTACAGACCATGCATTACAGCACCAAAACCGCAAGCAAGCCATCAAAATCTTATGCAGAAAGATGAAAAGCATTCTTCCATAAGGACATCAAATACTCTTTCCTACATATTCTAGCTTCCCGTACTCCTATCTTCTAGATACATCACATACTAACTTCTTATCACCATAAAATATCATGTGAGCACTTCAAATACTATTTCATACATATTAGACTTCAAATACTCTTTCCTGCATATCAAACTTCAAATACTCTTTCCTGCATATCAACTATCAGACATTCTTTCCTACATATCTGAAAACACAACTTTTCTACTCTGCATCAAGTACAACTCTCATACCTCTTTGCATCAGGTTGACATCAATGCAAACAGCACATTGACATCAATGACAACACTGAACACATAATGTTAACAATCTCCCCCTTTGTCATTGATGGCAACACCAACAATCATACTCCTCTCCATCAAGTTGACATCAATGCAGACAGCATGTTGACATCAATGACAACACTAAACAAATAATGCTCACAAGAGCTACTTATTTTATTTTGAAGCTATTTTGTTTACTACATATAGGTATGAAGTTATGAACCAATAAATCTGAACTTCATTTAAGCGTTATTTTTATATTGTATTGTTTACTTATTTTTATTGAAGAGATATTTAACTTATTTCAATTTTCACTTGAAGAGCTGTTTTATTTTATTTTATGAATATAAAATTTTAATATCTATTAAAACTATTACACTATCACCAATCCCACGATGGGAGCAGCCCGGGTTCACCCAAGGTCCCACCAAGTGTGATGTCCCCTTCCTAGTTTGTCCTCCAATTCGCCCTAAAAATCACAATGGCAACAATTAGGGTTAGGATTACCTCCTACAAAGTAAAATATCTCCTCAAATAGTGCAATCATGGATTTGAAACCTGCAATCATAACATAAGAAACATGTACACATGTATAATATATATAACCATTATTACATTTAGTCCATAACACATGAGATTCATAGAATATCTATAGCATAATTGCAATCACCTTAGAGAAGAAGCACGATAGGTCAGCCTAAAGCCATCCCACACTAAGCCCAAGAGCGGAACATTGGCCCTCTTGGTCCTAGTGCCGAGCAACATGGACATTCACTTGGGGTCCCTACCTAGTGGGGTGCTTGTATTTGATTTCCATATCCATGCTTCATCACCTAAGATTTGGTAGCAATCATTATAGAGTTGGAGAGAAGGTTGTAATGGAGGATCCTTGATTGTCCTATCTAAGCCCAAGAATGGAACTTTGGCCCAATTGGCCCCAGTGGCAGGCAACATGGACATCACGCAAAGTCCCTACTAAATGGCAATCCTCATGATTCCTCTTTCCCTTGCACCTCATTCTATCTATAATGATGTAAGTTTACAAACAAATTATTGATCATTGGAGTTAGTCAAGCCACATTATATACTTAGGTTACAAGCATTCAAGGCAAACAGCAGAGCAAGACTTGTGGCATGGGTCTTCATATATTGCACACAAGTTTCTACAACTATAGGCACAAATTTCTATGTGCAATCTTCAATGCAAAAGCCACTTGGCATGGGCTCACATTTGAATGTGTAAAAGGGCCAAAGCATAAGGCACACCACAGAGCAAATGTATGCATTCAAGGTGCTTCCGCAAGGAATAAAGTTTTAAAGCTTTTGAAATATTTTAATAAATAAGGTTTAAAACCCCACACAAGTGATTGTGTGGCCTCTAAAGCCATGCAAGGCCTGTAAGGGTACTGCATACCCTGCAAGTACTCCCAAGAGTGTCGGCACCGAGGTCTGCACAAAGCACAAGTACCCTCAGTACCTCAAAAATGCTTTTTGATTTTTATTATTGTTTTGCTTTTAAAAAACTTTTACAATGAAAGCTTTTAAAATATAAACACTGCTTTATATTTATTTTTAAAATAATTTTTTCCTTAAGCAGGAAAAAATAATTTATTTTTGAAAAAATCAAATTCATACCATATTGTGTAGACGGGCCATATAGGGTCCACCTACTAAAAAAAATTGCTTCGGATTTGACTTGCTTCGAAATTGACAAATTGACAGTCAATTTTAGTATTTTTGGGCATTTTGGATGCATTGGCATTGTCCGTTTGACCTAAAAATGTTTCGAGAGATGCACAATCCTTCAAGCTCTTCTTCGAACCTTCAACAAAAAACACATCCAATGTCCAATTTGGATGAAACAAAGGGCAATTTTGTCTTTCTCAATTGCTCTACACTCAATAGTGAGCTCAGATTTCCTCCAAGAAGCTCCCAATACCTACACTGATAAGCAAGAAATAGGAACCCCTAGAAGCTATAATTCCTTCAAGCATTTCAGATTCTCAAAGCCATCATCAAATGCAAGAGAAATCATAATATGCTTTAAAGAATGAAACGATTCTAGATTCTCAATAAATCGGCTAACCAACAACTCACAACTAGCTCTAATACCATGTTAGATTTAGTTGTGACGCCACCCAAGATCAATGTAACTAAAGGAAAGCAAGAAAAGAATCAACAACTAAACAAAACTTAGCACTGAACTCGCACTCGTGAATAGATGAGATAGTGAACTTAGCATAGGGAGAGGTGAGGTGTTTATATAGCAAAATAGAGGCAAGTAAATTCAAGAGAAATAATAACTCCCACCAGACCAAAATAGTAGGGAGTTTTACCTACTTAGTAAATGCCAAATACATAGTTATGCCAACTCAGGTAAAGACGAGAAAATTGTCATGGGAGGTGGCCAATAAGTCCAAAAGAGGGTGAGACATTCAACTACACAAAGGTGGGTGTGAACTGCAGTTGTAATTGTAGGATTATGCCATGTGTCCACCTCCTAACCATTCTAATATAACCTAAGCAAGTTTAATATATGTGTAGGAAAATAAAGTTACAATGAATTGAGGTTACAAATTTAAAGTTATCTAAGGGTTGCTGATAATTCATTCCCACCTTTGTTGATATTGTTATCATGCTGCGAGATTTGCTTTCTCAGACATCGATTGGCAAAGTGATCTCATCTTGCAAAAAGCTTCATTAAAGCAATATTGTCTTTTATTGGTAGGGAGTGCCCCTTTTGCCACTCTATCATTGTTAATATCAGTCACAATCCTTGATTTTCATTTGTATGGATCAACCTGTTTCTGCAGTATCATTTTTTCACTCCACCGTTCTTTCAATTTGTCTACCAAGAATTTATGTATTGTTGCAAACTCCAAAATCAAATCATTGGCATTGGCTTCACGAGCATACTTACTTGTTTATTTCTAAAAGAAATAAATCTTATGCTGTTAAGCATCTACCATTGTTCAGACTGAATTGACTTCCCAAGCACACTGCCATTTCTCAGCTCTTTTACAGAGGTTCACTGAGCCTTTTTTGAACCACATTATTTTCAGTCTAGCCCAAGCGTGAAGATGGCTTTGGACCTTGAGGAGTCCAGTGATATCCATCTGAGCATGCAGTCTTCACTTAACTTGTCCAAAATATTAATCTTTTGAACACATAATATTAATTGTATAAGTGAATGTATTATGTTCAACAAATTTATGTATTAAACATCTTAAGCATATTAGTCAGATTTCAAATACTAACTATAAGAGGTCATGACATTAAACATTTACTTGATACAGATATTGCATTAGATCATTGTACGAATCATTTTGAAATATCAAAGAAGACATTCAGGAGTTACTGTCTGGTTGAAAACTCATTTTTAAAAGGTCTTCAATAAAATACAATGACTACCCAAAAGGAGGATATCAGTCTCATTTATTCAATCATACTAACATACAAAACAAATCAAAACAACAATATTTGATATCATGCTTCGAAAGGAAGAAATACTCTTACCTCTGCCTGCGGAGCATAGTATGGTGCAAAAGCTGGAACAACATGAACCCGAGGTTGATCTTTGTCCTCCCAAACCTTCAGTCGGTCATCAATTACCATAGCCATCTTAGGATGGCAGATACCGTCATGAAAGACATTAATCAAGGACTTTCTTAACCCTATTTCATAAGAACAAGAGGGGAGCCATATATAAATGACAACCACAAGACAATATTTAAAACTGCAACACTAAAAAAGAGGCAATAAATTTAATATAAATCCATAAAATCTACTGTTGATTCCAAATTTTGACATTAAGTATGAATACCAAACTGCCAAACTCTTACCCATAAACATTACAAAGGCTTACAAATAAATTTAAAATTATATCTGATACAAGACTTTTATACCTGGCTTCACACAAAGTACACGATCAAGAAGCTCTGCGTGATTGATTAAGCGTGCCTCGCCATCAAGGAGCCTCCACATCTCTAATGCATAATCCCTTTCTGACATTGTGCAAATATAAACTTCAAAGCGTTTGCGTCCTTTGAAAGTCAAATAGGTCCTAAGTTCATCCCACGCTGGCCGTAACCTAACAAGAACACTAGTATCTCGAACCTGAAAATGAGAAAAAGGTCATTATCAATCACCTAAAAAAATGTCCGACCTCATGGAACCATAGTTTTCACACCAATTGATGCAGAGACAGAAAAATGATGGTATACTAAGTAATCAAGTAGAGCAACCAATCATAGTTATGTTTAAGTGGAAAACGGCTATTTAACATTTATTTAAAGCAAGATGTGATAAATACAGGTAGTTATACTGTTACAAATCAAATAATTAAACAAAACTAGTTGTATTAATGGGCAAAGCAACCCCAGAACTCAAGGCAAGAGAAATTAGAACAACAAATTTCAGACGTCTTATTTCACCACCCAGCAAAGTGCATACCAAATGGTTATCACAAAGAAAGATGTGCCGAACATTGTTTACAGAGTTTTAATTTAAGAATAGGCAACTCTTTACTCACAGTCAGATATTATTACAAGTAGATACTCACAAAAAAGGGAAATCAAAAGATACTTTGGTATAAAGTTTAAGCATAACACCAGCATTAAAATCACTTGATAACCTATTTAATAATGCCAAAAGATCGATCAAAATACTTACATTAGGATTAATTCGTGTCAAGATCATATTTTTATCCTGCAATCTAATAAGGGGTCGAACAATAGGATGACCTTTGTCCGATTGTGGTGGTACCACCTCAGCTTCAGCTTTGACCAGCTTCCCATTATCAAAAACTTGATCAGTATCAGCATATTGTTTCAAAATCACCTTATCTTCCTGGTATCGCTTTAACTCGCTCATCATTCCATAGGCTCGCTGAGGATCCATCTCAACTGCAATCTTGCGCTGGAGAGCATCAATGCGGTCCTCAAAAGATCGCAATGTATTTGCCACTATAAGTGTTTCATCCAAATCAAAAACAATTGCCAAGCACCTTAGGTTTAGCATCCCAAGACACGAATTGAACATTGCTGAGGGCACATGATATCCCCAAAAACAAGGCAACTGATCACGCCTAGTTTTTGACAGCATGGCCACTAAATGCAGCTCCCTTCCTCCGATTGGTACAATAGCAGTCTGCAGATTGACATCAAACATTCAACACGGGAAAGGAAACAAATAACCATCAAGCTCATGTAGACAGTAGTTCAACTATTTCTAGGTATTTATGACATTGAATGCAAATTTGTAGTCAAATGAGAACTGAATTAGAAGAATGCCACTAAGACGTATAAATAAAAAATGACATCCTGCAATAAGAATAAATCTAGAATTTTGCCAATATTCTAGCATTAAGGAATGTTTTGCATTTCACAGCCTCCAGACATGGCATTGCATTAAGAACACCAGCACTCAATATGCATAATCCTATTCATTTTAAAACTCGCAATGCCTGCTGCATATTTTTTTGAAGGTCAGCTCAATATTATTACAAGGCACTCCGTATGCATCACAAAACTTGCAATGTCAGATCAATATATTTACAAAGAAAAAGAAGAAGGTGCTGTTCAATGTATCTTTTTCCACGAATTTGTTTTCAAATTTATTCTTGTTGTAATTACCAGCATTTGACTTCTGGTATTTAGAAAACGAACATGCCAAAGATACCAGTCAAGAAAGGCTTTCGTGATCAAAGTGTAAAATACTAGCAAGCCAAGAAATTCAAATTTCAATCACAATTTGCTACTGCCTGGTTTGCATTGTTTAAAATGCCAAACTAAATAAATAAGCAGCATGATATTCTAAGAAAAATTAACTTATTATGCTCATCCATAATCTGTATAGAGGCAAGAGATTGTTTATTGTCATTTGTATTAATAAAAATGACAAGTTCGAGATGTAATGTGTGTGAAGAGTACCTTTGCTTCTCTCAAGCATGTGGCGTGAAGTTGTTTTAGAGGTGACTGGTCAAATTGAAGCTGCGGTTCCTTTACTTCTATTTTGATAAAAACCCCACAAGCTGTAATGGTGTGAAGTACAGCTAAAGGAGTACATCTCTCGCTTCCAGGTGAAAGATGAGATATCCTAATCGCCTCCTTCACTGAATCCATCAAATTCAAATCCTCATACTGAGGCCAAACGTTAACTTCTCCCAAACAGGTATCTCCATGGTAAAGGATGGAGTTAAATGACTCAATTGCCATTTTAAGTTTTAACAGAAGCCCAAAGCTGCCCAACTATCTCTCTAAGTTCACAGATCCGGAAAGAAGGAAATTGAATGTCCTCTAACCGATGTGGTGCACAAAACCAACAAGTACAATGTTAGTTCTATGCCTTTGCCAGTCCAGTCAAACATTATGTTCTTGACTTTCACATTAGAGCAGGCACCCAAACTTGTACATAGCATCTCCAAATGTGGTTAGCATAGCACAAAACCTTGAAAATAAGTACACCTTATAATTGTCCCTCCAAATCAAGCCTCCCAGCATCACACCTGATCAGTACAAATATCAGTGACTTATTGTTTAAAGTGACAATACTTTGCGTGGCAGAAATCTCCACCTTGCCCTAGAGGTAATGGGTAAAATTATTTGACCTATTTATTCTTCTAGGCTATATGACCCAAATGTTGCCTCTTCAAGGAACAGGTTGGTTTTTGCATTGGTCAAATAGTACACTTCCCTGATACGGAACTAACCAGAATATGGTCTACTTGAACAGACCTAAATTTCTGATAAAAGTGAGCCAACTTGTGCAGGGGATCACTTAGGTTTAAGAAAACCCTTCTTGACTTTTAATGTAGAATGCTGAAGTTCTTTTAATTGACACCCGCTTACTCCTGACACCCAATTCGCCCTCTGCTTTTAATGCTGTTCACTTCCACTTAACAGAACCATATAATGTTTTACAACCCCGGTTAACCCTAAGTTGAAGGTTTGCAGCGAATATGTTTCAGTAAATGGAGACTCGACCTCTTGCAGCCAAATACGAGGCAACCCCTATGGCCAAAGAAGACTTTGAAAAGAAATATAACAAGCCCCCCTGTGTCAAAATATCATTATGAAGTTCATTGTTTCAGCAAAATTATCTCTGGGGTGTTGTTCCTCCAATGCGCCCTAAAAACATTCAAGGGTTTGTAAGGCCACATCTAGGGTTTCCCCTCCCCCCGACATTAGGAACCCTCTAACTCCAGATCAGCCCGTGGAAACGAGTTTTTGAAAATGCAACCAAATTATTTTGAAGAGGAATTGTGAAGTGGGGGACAGGGGATTCGCGATGCAGGCAATCCTTTTTCCTGGAGAAATGATATATTTCTCTATCTCTTCTTCATCTGCTTATATAGAAATGCATTTTTCGTTCTGACTCCCTCACAATAAACAAATTGGGTATCCACCAGACCGAAAGTTTATCTCTCCGAAACTTAAATGCCTTTACCAATTTTGAAAACCCTCGCCAAAAAACCCTCAAGTTATGTATGGCCTCCTGTCATGATAAATATATTGCCGTCTATTGTCGTGAATCTAGTGCCGAGGTCATCTAATGACTCGTGCTGGCTTCTAATTGTTGGCGTCAAGTGACGCCGCCGTGAATTTGTTGTGACGGCTCGCAGTCCCACGTTGATGAACAATTTAACGGTCTAGATCTTTAGGATATATTTTTCCCATTTTTTATAGAGTATATATTTGAGTTTTTTATTTAATTTTTTTAATATCTTTTTTATTATTTTATAGATAATTACAGGTTTCAGTTTTCTTGATCAAGATTTACAACAAAATAACTAACAGTGAAAGGACAATAATACTCTTACTTTGCGGATACCATTAAAACTTATTCATTTAATGATACTAGTCTGTGATTGTTTTCAATAATTATTTTCTATTATTTCAAGGACAACCATAATCATCACAAAATTGCAGGTTTCTAGAATAATTGACATTGAAAGGAACTTGAAAATTGCTCACAATGATACTCTTACTCCCAGGGCGTGGTTTATTAAAAATTCTAAGACGTAGTTTATTAAAAATTCTATCATTCATTCATTTCATCAAGAATTATATTAAGTCTAGCTCACCATCTGTTTTAGAAGGGAACAAACTATCTTAAATATTATTAATGTTAAAATTAGAATTAGTTAGAAATTATGTTTATTATTTTATGGATAAACTTAATAACTGACATTGAAAGGAACTTGAAAACTGTTGACAATGATACTCTTACTCCCAGGACATAGGTCATTAAAAATTCAATCATTCATTCATTTCGTCAAGAATTATATTAAGTCTAGCTCACCATCTGTTTTAGAAAAATATGGGTTTCTTGATTAATATTCACAATAGAATAATCAACATTGAAATGAACTTGAAAACTGATGACAATGATACTCTTATTCCGAGGACAACTCATTCATTCATTCATCGAGAATTGCATTAAGTCTAGCTAGTGGTTTCTTAATCAAGATTCACACAAAATAACTAACATCGAAAAGAACTCGAAAATTGTTGACAATGATAAAATTACTCACAACGATACTCTTACTCCGAGGACGTCATTAAAACTCATTTACTCAATGATACTCTTAGTTCAAGAACATGCTCTTAATCCAAGGATGTCATTAAAACTCATTCATTCATTCATTCGAGAATTATATTAAGTTTAGCATGGAATTTGTGTTGAAGAAATTTGAAAATTGCTAACAATGATACTCTTACTAAGAAGACATTATTAAAACGCATTCATTCATTAAGAATTATATTAAGACTACCTCTCAATTTGTTTTAAAAGAATACAAACAATCTTAAATATTGCTTTTCATTTAATTATAATTAAATAAAAAACAAATTTAATAATATTATATTATTTAAAAAATCATTTAATACAAAGTAATTTAAATCTATCATTTAAAATTATTTATTCAATTTCATTTTAGGAATTTTAGTTTGAATATCCATAATGAAATTCTAGTGCTTTCATCTGTTGAACTTAACCTCTTTAAAAATAAATATGAAAATAAATTACAAGTTTCTATCTAATTAAGTTCAATAGATGAAAGCACTAGAATTAAAGAGGTTAACATCTTTCATTTTAAATATTTTTTTTGTTCTTGTATAGATAATTATAGGAACTTGAAAATTGCTCACAGTGATACTCTTACTCCCAGGATGTAGGTCATTAAAAATTCAATCATTCATTCATTTCATCAATAATTATATTAAGTCTAGCTCACCATTGTTCTAGAAGGGAACAAACCATCTTAAATATTATTAATCTTAAAATTATAATTAGTTGAAAATTATGTTTATTATTTCATGGATAAACTTAATCATCCCAAAACTACGGGTTTCTTGATCAATATTCACAACAGAATAATCAACATTGAAAGGAACAAACATAATCATCACAAAATTGCAAGTTTCTAGAATAACTGACATTGAAAGGAACTTGAAAATTGTTGACAATGGTACTCTTACTTCCAGGATGTAGGTCATTAAAAATTCGATCATTCATTCATTTCATCAAGAATTATATTAAGTCTAGCTCACCATATGTTTTAGAAGGGAACAAACCATCTTAAATATTATTAATCTTAAAATTATAATTAGTTGGAAATTATGTTTATTATTTCATGGATAAACTTAATCATCCCAAAACTATGGGTTTCTTGATCAATATTCACAACAGAATAACTCATTCATCAATAATTGTATTAAGTCTTTTAGTGTTTTCTTAATCAAGATTCACAACAAAATAACTAGCATTGAAAAGAACTTCAAAATTGTTGGCAATGATATTTGAAATTGTTCACAATGATACTCTTACTCTCAGGACGTCATTAAAACTTATTTACTCAATGATACTCTTAGTTCGAGAACATGCTCTTAATCCAAGGATGTCATTAAAACTCATTCATTTATTCATCAAGAATTATATTAAGTCTGGCATGGGATTTGTGTTGGAAGAAACTTGAAAATTGCTAACAATGATACTCTTACTCCCAAGACATCATTAAAACTCATTCATTCATTAAGAATTATATTAAGACTACCCCTCAATTTATTTTAATATAATACAAACAATCTTAAATATTGCTTGTCATTTAATTATAATTAAATAAAAATTATTTTTAATTATTATTATATTATTTATAAAATTATTTAATATAAAGTAATTTAAATCTATCATTTAGAATTATTTATTCAATATCATTTTGAGAATTTGAGTTTGAATATTCATAATGAAATTCTAGTGCTTTCATCTATTCAACTTAACCTCTTTAATAATAAATATAATATGAAAATATATATTTTATAACATATTTTATTTTTAAATTTTATTTTACTGTATAATATATAAATGACATGATATTTAAAAATTGGTCTAATAAAATGCTCAAATAAAAAAGGGATAGAGGGTAATGATGGGTGGAACGTATGTGTGGAAGAGAAGAAATGACACTCTGGATGGGTGTGTGATGATCCCTAATTAAAATGGGATAAAGCTTCAAAGAAGTAATAATTTAAAATGTAGGTGAAAAGGCTTAATATACATATACGATTATTTTTTTGCTATTTTTTGTTAAAATATTTATTAAATATACATTTTGAAGAAATCAACATAGCAATATAGTTTTATAATAGTTATAATCATTTATTAATAATAATTATATTTATATTAGATATAGTTAAACATTATTAATAATTATAGTTATATTATAGTTATATGTAATATTTCATGATATAAAACATTTAATTATTATCAAGTAAAATTATCATTAATATTATAATTATCTATATAATATTAATAAATAAATATTATTGTATCGTATTATTTTATTAATTAAGTAACTATTATAATTATAACAAGTGTCATGTAGTGGCTAGTATTTACCTTTAGTTTTGTAATTAATTTTAATTTATATTTAAAATAAAATAAAAATATAGGTTATAAAAAAGTTGTTGTGTAGATAAATAAGTTTTATTTTCTTTAAAATTATGGTGTACAATATTAAGATTTTATAATAGTTATATTTATATAATAATAATATTAATAAAGATAATATTATATATTAAATAATCTGTAATAGCATTACAGAGTGTCATTTAGTTTTTCAATTTTTATTATGTTTCTAATTTTAACAATTTAAATCTTACCTTAAATTAATTAAATATATCGTAAATAAATTTAATTTAATTTTATTTGTATATTTTTTTAAAATCATATTTTTTTATCATGATTTCATTTCTATAGTCATAATTGTAAAAACTAAAAATATAATATAGAATAATTTTTTTAATAATTTTATAATCTCACTTATTACAATAGTACTTGCTTAGCCTATCTAATAATTTATTAAAAAAATAAATACTATTATATATGATGCAATTTAAAATATACATTATAAATATATTTACCATTTATATATTATAAAAGTATATAACATACTTTTTAATTTATATAAATTTTATATTTTATATAAATTAAAAATATATATTAGTAATAATCATATTATAAATATATTTCATTACTAAGAATTATAAATAATTCTAATATTTATTAAGTATATTTATATTATAGTTATATATAATCTATCATGATATTTGTTGTTTTTCATTAGTTAAATTTTAGTAACAAATTTCAATTTAGTACAGTTATATGTAAAATGATAAAATCTCTTATATTTAGAAATAATAATTATCCAAACTTCAATTTAAACATTTTTATCTAGTTAAATATACTCTTTTTAATCACATTAACATTTTTAGTGGATATGGGCATGCTAAACTTTTAATATCTTAACCTATTTTATTTATTTAAGATTTTTGTAATCAAATAGTTTTATAATAGTGCATCTCGAATTCATTTACACAATAATTTATAGAATTTTTCAATATTTTCACAAATTTCATTTATTTGTATTTTTGTAAAAATAAATTTATTATATTGGTGTAATTTAATTTTGTTGATTTATATGATAATCCACTTATGATATTGGTATTAAAACTCCATAGTTGAAGTATTATATCTATCAACTACAAATTAAACAAGTGCCATGTAGTGGCTAGTACTTGCCTAATTTAGTAATTAATTATAATTCTAATAAGAAATATAATTTTGATTTTAATTTTAATAAAATTACTATATCTTATTAATATAATTATATTTAATATATAATTATAATAAGAAATTTGAGATTGGGCAAAAGGCAGGAGCAGCGGCGGAACCCTCTGTTAAAACACACCAGTCAAGTGTCGAGTAAGACTGCAAAAATATCGATGTAAAACTGGAAAATGGCATGCGAAAAACAAAAGATAGCAAAGAAGCGAAGCAAACATAATTTCAAAGCAGTTAAATCATTAGGAAGCACGGATCTAGGTTTTTAGTCAAAGAAGGAGGCAGTAACATATATCAGTGAAACTAGTTTCTCCGAGTATTACCACAACTACTGGTTATATGGGCATAATGCCGCCAAAAGACTGCGAACACTCATCCCAATTATGATCATTTGAAATCATTCATAGCAGAACAAAAGAGAAAAAGTCTGATAACAGATAAGCAATCCAATGATGCACTGATTAATGAAAAAATTTACCGAGCAACGAAGCTTCTTGTGGAAACTAGGGCTTCCACAGTAAGCGAACTAAAGGCATGTAATAACATCTAGTTGCCTAAAATATTTACAGTCAATAACCTGGATGGGCAAATCAGTAGGTTTGCTAAAATGAAGTACGTTATACAAAAATCAAGCTTTCCTAGGTTTGAGCGGTCCCAAAAATGCAGATTCGAATCAGCCAAATGCTCCAATGACCCCCATTCTGCCTTGGGAAGAGGTGGATTTTTGGCATCCCAAGAGGATCCCAGGAAAGCTAGGGCAAAAGAATATGATTGGCAAGATGTAAAAAGGTGCAAGAAAGCAAGATCACAAAAAGTGGAAAGAATTGAGATTCCTCTAAGGAATTCGTTTGATCTACTTTGGGAAAAAGAGAATGCCCTAAATAAAAGCCATTATTCCCCCCCCCCCCACCATAGACGCCTTGGGGCTTTGGGAAGGGAGGGAAATCTCAGGGACAATAGAGCAACCACCAATGGTGCGGATAAAAACCACATTCCCCCTTCCTTCTCCAAAACCATTAACAACAATGAAGGGACGGCTAGGGCTGGAGTGAATTTTGGGCAATCTAGCTTGAAGTCTCCCTCTCTCAGTGGCAAGTATTACTCACCTCCCCACCAACGGGAGAATGGTAAGTTTTTAAAGTTTGTTCCAAATCTCAGTTCTTTTAAGGATAATACTCTGCAGGTGAAGGTATCTTCCCCTATTTACACTCCGCCTCACAGAAGGAATAATAATCTTAAGCATATGCACAATAAAACTGTTAATATTTCTAATAATGTTTCTAACAAAATAGCCTTAGAGGGTAGTCCTATAGCAAAATTGCAAAAATACTATGAGTATGCAGGTATAATTGTTAGATGGATAGGAGTTGGGGCGAGCAATTCGGAGATCATAGAAGCACTGATCAGACTGCTGCCCAGAGAGGTAAGTATCTCGATCCTTGTTGATTCCTTCTTTCTGATAGACTACAAAAATCTAGTTACTAAGAAGAAAATAATGGAGAACTTTGATTTGAAATTTAGACATGAAACATTTTATGTTACCAGTTGGAGACCCCTATTCAATCCTCTCTATCTTGAGGATTTTGAGGTAGAAAAAGCAATTGTACTCAAGAATTTACCAATTGAACTCTCCAATATTGAAACAATGAGGAGTATAGGCAATAATTTAGGCAAATTTATTAGAACAAGTGAGGATACACCTAACACAAAAGAGAAAACAATCATTGTCAAAATGAGCATTCATAAATGTTTTATCCCCCATATGTATCTTAATTTTAATTCCAACTCCATCATCATTAATCCTATCATTAATGAAAATTTCCTGGCAACAAAGTATAAATATACAGATGTTAATCCGAAACCTAGAAAGATAACTAATCTGTTAGACAAAAGATAGGATGTAAGCATTAATTTTCTATCAGATAGAGGGGGATTCTCTTTTCCTGATCTAGAGGATCACAACGCAAAAATTGTAACCCCCCTACCTTCTTTTGTTCCCCCTTGCAAGCCAGCAAAGGTAAATCTCATTACTAACAATCAAGGAAAGAATGCAGAGACATCTTCTCCTAGGATTATGGAAAGTGCCTACCCACATAACACTCCAATTGTAAACATCAATGAAAATCTTTCGATATCAGAGCAGTTAGGAAATATTTCATTAACCGAGAAAGAGAAAATCACATCAGCAGCAACAGAGTTTGCACAACCCCTTAAACCCACAGAACAGTCTGATTGTATGGATCATTCAGCTAAGGACTCTCTGTGTACCAAAGATGACTTGGTTAATTCTCAAACTAATACCTTGCCTAAGAGCTCAACACAAGTGTCATCTCCTGAGGATGAAAAATGCTCCAAAGAAGTTAAAATAATAACAGATTACATAGGTGAGACATGTACAAATGAACTTTTAGACCTCTTTATAAGTGAAATATGCGACGAAGAAGAGCTAAAATATCAAAAAGAGGTCTTGATTCGAGAGATTCTGTCCCTCAGAAACTCTAGAGAAGATAATGAGGACACATTAGAGATCCAACAAGTAGTAATGGAGCCTCATAAGACAGTCCCTCCTGACAATCTAGAGGAAATGATGGAATCTTGTGGACATGAATCCTTAGAGGTGGATGAAGATATCATTGAATTAGAAAAGGAGGTTGGGGATGAAGCTATAGCAAACTTTCATGCCTCACCCATACCTTTTAGAGATAATGCAGATGTCACCACAGACAATATTGAAGGATTCTTTGGTATCACTAATGATGATAGAAAACTTGGATTAGCTACTAATGTGGTTGGCTTAACTTCCCCCAAAATTGACAAGGTCAAGAAGAAAAGAGGGAGGAAATTAGTCTTAGAGCTCAGGAACATAGCAAGAAATGCAGAAAATCAAATGAAAATCTCTGTCATTCTGAACAGCGGGAAGGGGAAGAGCCTTCCCAAAGAGCAATGAGAGTAACTACCTGGAATGTTAGGGGCTTAAACGCCCCTAACAAAAAAAGATTAATAAAAAGATATCTAAAAAACTTTGATTCTAAAATGATAATCCTACAAGAAACCAAGTTAAGTAATGATGAGAGTAAGAAATTAAGTAAAAAGCTCGGCTTGTGGAAATCTGAATTTATACCAGCAATAGGTGCATCAGGAGGTCTAGCTACCTTGTGGGATCCCAGGAAAACTTCTTCCTCAGTCATGTCTAGCAACAACAACTAGATGGTTATGAGGGTATGTAGTCTCAAATCAAACTTAAGATTCATCTTGATCAATATCTACGATCCTAT
The DNA here is from genome assembly GCA_027943335.1 of Chamaecyparis obtusa. Taxonomy (NCBI): domain Eukaryota; kingdom Viridiplantae; phylum Streptophyta; class Pinopsida; order Cupressales; family Cupressaceae; genus Chamaecyparis; species Chamaecyparis obtusa. The sequence continues at coordinate 476,018 of BSBK01002440.1, read as the reverse complement.
ACAAAACATAGAAAAAAGAAGGGTTTGGCAGGAAGTCCAAACTATCCTTCAAATAAACAAAGGTGAGACAGTCATATTAGGTGGAGATTTTAACGCTATTCTAAACAGCAATGAAAAATTTGGTGGATCAAAATACATCTCTCAAGCACAAAAGGAATTTACCCAATGGGTCTCGGATAATAAGTTAATTAACATTGAGACTGTCAATGGTTCTTTCACGTGGAATAATAGGAGGTCAGGCTTCAGCCATATAGCAGAAAAACTAGATAGATTTCTAGTTTTAGGAGAATCGAATAATTTTAATCAACTTTTATCAGCAGAGATTCTCCCAGATGCGGGATCGGATCACTTCCCAATCAGATTAACAATTACTGAAGATTGTAAGCCTAGTAGAAATCCATTTAAATTTGAATTTATGTGGTTCCAGGAATCGGAACTCATTAATCTTTTAGAGCAATGGTGGCAACAAACAATAGTGGAAGGATCCAAAATGTATATTTTAGTTACCAAACTCAAAATCATCAAAAATAAAGTCTTGGAATGGAACAAGAACAAATTCAATGATATTTTTGAAGAAAAACTCCAAATCGAACAAGATATAGAGAATCTAAACAATTCAGTAATAACCCATGGTATGGATGAAGTGTGCTACTTTAAAGAAAAGGAACTCATGACTAAATACAATGCTATTTTACTTAAAGAAGAAATATACTGGAAACAAAAATCCAGGGAGACCTGGTTAAAAGAAGGGGACAATAATACTAAATTTTTTCATAAATCAACCAACATTAGAAGAAATATTAATAGGATAGCTAAGATTAAGGATGAAAGGGGTCAACTATCGGAAGACCCCAAAGTCATTGCAGACCGTATTACTAATTATTATAACTCTCTCCTTAATAACTTGGAAGCAATTAATCTTCAAGACCAATATGAAATGCTTAAGGCTATACCTAAATTAATTTCAGATGATGATAATATCATGATGAATAGTAAATTTTCTTTAGAAGAAGTCAAGACTGCCTTATTTCAAATGCAACCTGATAAAGCCCCAGGACCAGATGGCTTTCAGGCTGGCTTTTTCCAGAAGTGTTGGCACTTTATGGGAATGGACATTTGGCAAGCTGTGGAAGCTACCAGGAACTCCGGTGCTATCCTTTCAGAAATTAACAACACCTTCTTCTCTCTTATACCCAAAAAGAACAATTGTACTGACCCAGTGGACTTTTGTCCTATTTCTCTTTGTAACACTATTTATAAGATATTATCAAAATGTATGGTGAATAGACTTAAAACCCTACTCCCAATCTTAATCTCTGAGGAACAAACAGGGTTTGTAGCCAAAAGATCAATCTTAGACGACATTATCATCGCTCAAGAACTTGTTCACACTGCGCAAGTGACCAAGGAACCGAGTATGTTTATCAAAATAGATATACAAAAAGCTTATGACAAGGTGGACTGGAGATTCTTGTGTAAATGCTTGGAAGCCTTCAATTTCTCCAAGCAATGGATCAACCTCATATTTATATGTATATCTACCCCCAAGATCTCTATCCTCGTTAACAGTACCCCAAAAGGCTTTTTTGGGATATCCCGAGGCATCAGACAAGGTGACCCTCTATCGCCTTTCCTTTATGTTATCATGGCAGAAGCCCTAGGTAGAACCATCACCAAAAAATAGTTAGAAGGTAAGATTACAGGCTTGAAAGCAGCAGATAATCTACGTTTCGTTACTCACCAACAATTTGTAGACGATACTATCCTACCAGGATCAGCCAACTGTAAAGAGGCCAAGGCCTACAAAGATATCCTTAACTCATACATGAAGGCCTTGGGCCAATAAGTCAATCCTCTAAAGTCATAAATCTTCTTTTTAAACACCACTCTTGAGCTAGAAAAGAAAATCTATGATACCCTTGGTTATCAACGGGGTACTTTTCCATGTAAATATCTTGGTATAGACCTGGATAAAGGACAACACTCCTCCAAACTTTGGCAACAAGTTTTGGCTAAGGTCCAAGAGAAGAAATGCTCTTGGAAAGGTAAGTGGCTTACTAAACCAGGTAGAACTATCATGATTAAATCAATCTTATCGGCTATTCCCACTTATCATATGTCTATCCTACCCCTCCCATCTAACATCAAACAGGATCTAGATAAGGTAATGCGAGATTTTTATTGGCAAGGCACATCGGAAGATAAGAAATTGGCCCTAATCAAATGGGATAACTTATGTAAACCTATCTCTATGGGGGGCTTGGGGTTTAAGAACCTAATGTGGCAAAATCGAGCCCTTGGTGCAAAACTTGTTTGGAAACTTGTTAAGGAACCCAATTCTAAGTGGGCTTTAATTTTACTCCACAAGTACATTCCGGGGGCGGATCCAATCAATATTTTTAGAGCAAATTCTCATGTCAAGGGTTCGTGAATTTGGAACTTTATTAAGGAATCTATTGGCATCATCAGTAATCATCTCACGTGGGATGTTGGTCTTGGGAATCATGCGTTATTTTGGGAAGACTCCTGGGCAAGATTCCCTACGCTAAACAAAGAGGGTTTTTCCCTGAACTTCATTGAAACCTGCAAAGCCACCGTGGGTACATACCTTAAAGATTATATTAATCATAACAATGATTGTTGTGCAGATTTGACTTCTAGAGGATTACCTTCTAATCAAGAAAGCCAAAAACTACTTAGTATTTTGAAAGATAGAAATATCTCTATTAAAAATAGGCCTGACTCGCTTCTATGGGCTGGCTCTAATAATGGGGAATACACAATTAAAGATGGCTATAAAACCATAATTCAAGAAGAGAAAATGGATAAGTTAGACATTCCCCTTAATTTGTGTTGGAACAAAGCCTGTCTACCCAAGGCGGGTATGTTTCTATGGGCCGCTCTGCAGGATAGAATCTTAACTTCTGATAGGATTCATAAGGTAGGCTTTGAGGGCCCATCTAGGTGCCCTTTATGTGAAAGTCAGGAAGAGGATGTGAATCATCTGCTACTAAACTGTACCTTTACTCGGAATTGTTGGAATTGGTTACATCAGTCCCTAGATTGGAAGTTAGCTCTCCCTTCTGATTTGCTAAGCCTCCTTAAAGCTTGGCCAGCCCTATATAAAGACAACCTTTATAAGGATATTTGGACTATATCCCCTTCTATCTTAGTTTGGGAAGTTTGGAAGGAATGCAATCGTAGGATTTTTACTGATCAGAAATTAGACTGGAAAAACATCATCAACAAAATTGAAGCCTCTATCACAGAAAAAATCAATAGCAAACTTCGTGACAACATGTGCTATGAAGATTCATTTAAATCCTGGGACAATAAGATTAGACTTAAATGGCCCTCTTTATGCATACCGAAACTATATGGTAGAGGAGGTGCAAGAACAAGAGTAGATAGATCTAACTGATCCTGGGTTCCCCCCGAGGAAGGTTGGGTGAAACTAAATTTTGATGGTGCTTCCAGGGGTAACCTTGGAGTGGCGGGCATAGGTGGTATCATCAGAAATTGGAAGGGAGAAGTAATCTCGAAATACGCACACCCCATCAAGCCTACTACAAATAACATGGCAGAATGCCTTGCAGCACTAGAAGGGCTTAAAATCTGTAAAAACCTCAACTTTTCAAAGCTTGTTATTGAAGGAGACTCTCAAATCATCGTTAACACTATTCGTACTAAAAAGACCCCCAACTGGATTCTTAATGCTAGGATAGAGGAAATTAATCTTATCCTAGAGTCCTTCCCTGAGGTCTTGGTCAAGCACACTTATCGGGAGGGTAATGTTGAGGCAGATTCATTAGCAAATTTAGGTGCCAATGGTGAACATATTATGAAATAATTATTCATCAGTTGTGATCTTGGCAATTCTCCCTCTTTGATATTTTCTTCTAGCAGGTGATTTTCTTTTTGGTATTTGCTAGATGGTTCTCCGACTTTCCTTCCCCTTCCACGAGCTTTGTAAGTGCTACTCCTTCTCCCTTCCTCTCCTGTGAATGCCTTTATTCTTCCATGGAGTCTAAATTGAAGACGTTTAGCATTGGCAGTTTCAGAGCATTGGCTTTTAGGGGCCTTGTTACTCCGGAGAGATGGAATCAAATCCTGCTTCCTCTCCCTAATTTGGTCAGGAGGGCCTTGGAGAAAGCACTAGGTGAGAATGTTTTCGACAATGACTTCACATTTAGGACCAATGGTGATATCATAAGATTGTTTATTGCAATATCTTATTTGGCTGGCAAAGAGAAGGAAGATATTATTCAGGCAGTGAAATTAATCATTGATAAGCACTTTCTAGTCAGTCTGGGTAATATGGTATTCTCCATTGATAGCTTGTTGACCACTCCTTTTCTGGAGATTACAATGAGAACTGCCATCCTGAACCTTGCCAGTATTCCTTCTAACTAGAGAATTCCCATGATTGTCTTTAAGAACGAAGAGATTTTTGATGCTCAGTGGCCAAGCATGGAAAGGAATCTGGACTTCCTCTATAAAGAAATTCTTCAAATTAAGCATGAATCAAGGGAGATTTTGGACTATTGGAGGACTGAGGGCTTTGTCATCCCCTCCTCCTTGATTGACTGAGAACCTTCAAATCTTCATATCATAGCTCTAGCTGTGAAGAGATGTACCCACCACTCTAGGAACTCAGAAGTATCTGTAGGAAACATAATAGTGATGAGACAAGTAAATCATACTTTGCTCTACTCTGTAGTGGATAAAATGAAGGACTAGAGACTCGAAACTAAGCTTGTTGTTACCTAACTATGTACATAACTGATACTTCATAATGTAAATATATGGTGATCTATATACAAGATAGTCAATAATTTGTATCTAGATTATAGATGAAGTTTTCTCAGTTCTGTACATAGGAAGGTAAGTAGATATTTAGTAGGCATCCTAACAACTAGGCTTTGTTTTGGTCCCACTCTATCAGATAGCTTCTCTCTCTGGGAGAACTATGTAAAGGACCTCTATAATTAATCTATACTTTCTCTTATCCTGTTTAGTGTCCTTATGGAACATGAGTTGGTATCAGTGTATAATGGTTTTCACTACTTTTATTTATGATTTTGCCTGGAAAATGAATCCTTTGCCCAACAAGCTTTTTATAACACTTTGACTCAGGCCGTAGACAGTTGGTAAGTAAATATAGAGCTACAAACCTTACTCCTCTATATTTCTTCCAGGGTGGTCAATCTCTAGTTGGGCCTTAAAGGTTCAGTCAATTAGCATTTTCGGATTCTATTCTAATCAAGCATTTTCAGACACTATTCTAAACAAGTATTTAAGGACATTATGTAGCTTTCCGGCTCAGAGCATAATAGGTCACAGGTTATCCAACTTATGTAATGAAGCTCTTGTCATGTCCTTACTTCTTACAATATACAAGGCTCCTTCACTTCATCTATTTTTTGAGCAACTCTGTGATCAGAAGGTAAATAAATGTTGTTTTCAGACTCAAAAGAATGATTAATGAACAATGTATATTCCCTTTTTCGATCCCATATAAAGACTAATAGGTATAAAATGCATTAATAATGGTGTTTGATCCTTTCATATATGTATCTATATATGTATAAAATTTATATATATAGATACATATATATTTTTTCTTGAGTTCATGCCTTATATTTTATTGATATGTATATCTGAGTCTTCTTGGGTTTTCTCTTTCCCTCTTAGGCATATATATATATATATATATATATATATATATATATATATATATATATATATATATATATATATATATATATATATATATATATATATATATATATATATATATATATATATATATATATATATATATATATATATATATATATTGTTGGCATTAAGCAGAATTGCCACTAGTGACAACACTTATTTGCATTCTGAGTGAAAATCGAGCAGAACAGTGAAAACCGAGCAGAACAGTGCAAACTGAGCAGAACAGTGCAAACCGAGCAGAACAGTGCAAACCGAGCAGAACAGTGCAAATAGAGCAGAACAGTGCAAACTGAGCAGGACAGTGCAAACCGAGCAAGACAGTCCAAACTGAGCAAGACAGTGCAAACCGAACAAGATAGTGCAAACCGAGCAGGACAGTGTAAACCGAGTAACATTATGTCTACCGAGTCACCAGTATTTACCGAGTTCAAAACCTACCGAGTGGTTAGTATGAACCGTGCCTCCACTTCTACCGAATGCATGACAATGCTAAGTAATGCAGTGGACGCTGAGTATCAGAAAGTCACCAAGTTAGTTTGTAGGAACCGTGTAACCATACTTGGGCCGACTTAGTGGCACTTATGTTTATTTGTCAAGCCAACTTTGTAATTGTAATTAATTGTTTAGACTTGTATATAAACAATGTTGTAAAAATGTCAAGATGTAATAATATGAGTATGAATGTGAAAAAGAAAGAAAGGTAGAGATAAGCGAATTACAAAGGGCTACAACAGTACAGGGAACAGCAAAGACAAATTCATCACAGAAGGTGATCAGTACATCAGCGAATCTCAATCAGCAATCCAGTTGCAAAGCAAGAGATCTACTGTTTCATCCTAACAGGTGAATCAGTACTAAAATCCTTTAACCAAGTAGACTTGACAGTCTTTTGTAAAATCTCTTTACCGAGTGCATACTTCATTGTATGTTTGTAAATCCTTTAACAGGGTGGATTTAGCAATCCTTATTGCTCCTAGCAGGGCAGATCATCAGAAGTGATCAAATTGTAAGCCTTAACCGGCCAACTTTATTCTGCAGTACTAAAGCTTTGTGGGTTTCATCCCCACCCTAGTTTTACTTTCTTTTTGGAAGGTTTCTGGGTAACCAAATCTATGTGTCATTATTGTGAATGCTTTTAAGTTTCATGCTTTCTATATGCATAAGGAAAAAGTGAACTATATGTTAATACATTTGTAATTGTAAAAAAAATTGAAGTTACTGATTCACCCCTCCCCTCTCAGTAACTCGGTTAATTCCTGAATATTTCCAACAATTGGTATCAGAGCAGAGTTGGTTCTCAAGATAAAGCTTAACTAGCTTGAGCAAAGATCCAGGACAATGGAGGTATTCAAACTGAACAAGGTGATTGAAAATGAAAAGCTAGATCTGGAAATGGCCATAGCTAAACTTAAAGAAGCAAAAGAACATCTTTCCCAATCCCTAAGAAGAAGGAAGGAACTTGCAAATCAGATGAATGATCAGAATTACATTGAAGAAAAGATTGAAGATCTTTTTCCCTCAAATAGCTCAGATGAAGCAAACAATGTTGTCAAAGAACTCCTAGAAAAGAATGGGTCTCTGCAGGAAGAAGTGAGAAAATTAAAAAGAGAACAAGAGCTACACTCAACAAGATTTTGTGAGATCTTAGAACAAAGAAACAAGTTGAAAGATGAATTAGATGGAAGGAACAATGAAGTCCAAAATAAAACCCTTCAGCTAGAAAACCTAATTGATCATATCTCCCATACAAATGAGGAAATTATGAATCTAAGATCAGAAATAGAAAGTACAAGAGAAGAACTAAGATCTGAAAAGGAAATCAATCTAAGATTGGTGGATGACCTAAACGCCGAAAAACAAATCAATGAAGGAATGCTGAAAAGCCAAGAAGACTTGAATCAGCTGTATGAGCGAAATCTTCATAGGCAGAAAGGAAAAGTAGGACTTGGATACAAAGGAGAAGGTGAATCTTCTAAGCAAGGTACTCAAAGAAATCAGAAACCTACTTGTAATCATTATGGTAAAATAGGACATACTTCAAATAAATGTTGGAGCAATAAAAAGGCAGAATTCAATGAAAAATGCTACAACTGCAATCAACATGGTCACAAAGCAAATGAATGTAGGGAAAAACCAAGATTCAGAGGTAATTGTCTCAAATGCAACAAACAAGGTCACAAAGCATCTGAGTGCAGATCCAAAACATTCAATCCAGCAGAACAAATTATGAAAGCAATGTTTGGATGGGACTACAACACCTGGTGTAGATGTCATTACTGTGGAGAATATGGACACATTGGCATGAACTGCATAAAACATCATCTAAGGAAAAGAGATACTACCGTAAGATGCTTCAAATGCACTAAACTCGGTCACATAGCCAGAAACTGCATGAATGCTAGTGAAGTTGAAGATGGAAAGAAGAATGAAGCAACTAAAGTCAGGAAACAGGTGAGACAAAAGTGGATTCCTAAATCTACCGAGCAAACCAATCCAAGTAATGGAATGGGTGGCTCTACCGACTCAAACTAAAATTCCAAGAAAGCATTGGAACTGTATTCTCATAGACAAACTTCAAGCAATTCCAGAATCGAATTAAAAGAAAGATCTAAATCAGCATACAAGATGCAGTAAGATCACAAGAAGGTTGGTACCAGTCTTTACCGAGCGAGGTCGGAGCAATATGAATTCTCGAGTTCACCGAGTTGCGAAGTCCTTACCGAGCAATTAATTCTTAGTGGGTGACAGTCTGTCGAAATTCATACCCTAATTTGTACTAAGCATTAATGACAGAGTTGTAAACAAAAAGCAAGAAATCGAACTCATTCCTCACCGCGAACTTTAGCACTTTGAGAGCAGAAAATTTCAAGAGCAATCCAGTGATTCAAATACTTTTTGCGAAAAGAATTTTCTGTGAGCTACCATGGCATCATCCAGCACTTCAGTGAAGAAAGGATCTGAAATGTTAGTGCAAGGGGAATGGAGAGCACCAGATTTCAAGATCGTACCTGCAATTGCAGCAGCCCTAGACCCGAACGGAGCTCAATCTCAGATTCCTCCTAAGGTACTACTTATTAACGATATTCACAATCATTTCAACTATGCAATTCATGAAATGGGAAACCTAGAGCTAGATATTGTGCATGAAGAACTGTGTGTGGATGGTATTCTAAAACCTAAGCACAAACATCTGGAAGATAAGGGATTAGTTCACATTGCACATTTACCTCAAAACTTTCAGGAGAAATGGGTTAGATACATTCTCAGCCGTATACATGATGGAAAGATTTGGCTCGAGCAACCCATAGAGATCACCAAGAAAATGATTCATCAAATCACCGGTCTTCCCATGTTGAACAAAGCAAAAACTACCAAAACCCTAGGTCGGTCGGAACTAGAGAAGAAAACCCTAGCTAAGTGGGACGGTAGAGGCATGAAAGTTAGCAGCATTACCGATGCTGAACTGAAGTTTGGTACACACATAATTGCCCATAAAATATACAGTTCAAGTTGACAGAATAGTGTCTCCTGTGAAGCTATTGACCTAGCATACAAAGTGGTCAAGAATAACTTATCATTTGACCTTGTAGATTTATTGTTAAAATAATTTAACAAGAACATGGAAAGCATTCAAACTTCCAAAAACAATCCATGTAAGTTTGGATCCCTACTGATCTGTTTATTCTTCTATGTTCAAAAATTCTTCCCTTCCAAAGGAAAAGTTGTATGGAGAAAAGATGTGCCAGTCCTTTATGAGATAAATGAATACATCTCAGAAATGGGTGAAATTTTTGAAAGCATCATGGATAGTTATTTTGAGTCTTTCAAAGAGAAAATGATTGACAGATTCCAGATTCCACAGAAGTTGGTGGAAGATTACAAGGATGACATTTGTTTCATGGTAGACTATGACAATGTATATATTCAAGTAGCTAAACCGAGGATTGCATATGTAAAACCTCTTCCTTATGAGGTAAATATTGATGAAACCAAGAATATCATTGAAGCCCTTCTTAATCAGCCTATTAATCCCAAAGCTCCATATTTTGGAACATATGATGAAGCAAAGGTGAGAATTGAATTAAGCATAAAGCTTCCACAAGCGGTAAACAAAGGAAAGAAGAGGATAGCCAAAATGCAAATGCTAACCGAGGACAAAGGAGAAAATGATGAAGAAGAAGAGAAAAAGGATGAGAAAACAGAGGAACCAGAACCTGCAAAGAAGAAAGGAAAGGTATTCATCACTAAGGCACCTAAGCCTCCCACTGCTATATTTACTAGGAGAAGTGCAAGAGGTAAGGCAGACAAGGCAGACAAAGATATAGTATTCAAAAGGCCTCCTCTAAACTTTCAAGAGAGGATCAAACTTTTTAGAGACGGATCAAGATCTGGAGTAAGTAACATAAAATCTTTTAAATATGAAACTAGATCAGAAATAGAACAGAAGGAAATAGAAGATGCTGTTATTGAAAAGATGGGACAGTGGAAATACTCTCCTGATGAATTAGCCCCATAGGTTCCAGCAGTCTTATTAGATCCAATAAAAATGAGATGGAGCAATGCAAAGCAAACTGTAATAGACATATTTGATCAAACCCTGAGACAGTTAATGCCAAGCTTGAAAAATGATGAAATAAAGAAGGCATTAAAGGAAAATGAAAGTAAGATGACACTAAAGTTCAATACTTGTTTGATTCTGATCAAAAATATTGAATCGGTTGTGAAGGCTGCAAATGCCACATGGAAGAACATATACCATCTTCACCAACCGAGTATTGAAATAGTAATAATAAAAGATATTGAAGATGACAGTGATGAACAAGAAGAAGCCACTGAGGTAGATGATACTATGAGGATAGCAGCAGAAGTCATTGCATCACTTCCTACCTCTCCAGTAAAAGTTTCTACATCTAGCCCGGAGACACCTTCAAGCATGGTTGTGACAACTTCAACTTTTGTCCAATCACCTATAGCAACAACAGAAGCAACCACCATTTCTTCTACCGAGTTGCAGTCTCCCACTTCATCAAGTTTTCCAGCAGTAAGTATTCCAGTTTTTGATTCTACAAGTGTAAATATTTTAAGCTCTCCAGTAGACAGTGTGCCAGTCTCTATAGCCAATCCTACTATGTCTATTGTCACTACTACTAAGGCATTAAGTACAGATAAGCCTAAGGCTCAACCGAGTATAAAATTTTTGGGTAAGAATATAGTAGAGGATATAGACCTAGATGAAGAAATAGAGATTCCAACATTAGATTTTGCAAATCTATCAGCGGACCAAATGCAAAATATAGGTGAAATCCTCCAAAGGAAAGAAAAGCAAAAGAAGCTTAAAGAAGAGAGAGACAAGGAATATCAAATCATTAAGGATGCTAAAGACATTTTGTCTGATGCATTAGGTATTAAAGTAGACTCCTCTCAACATGTTTTGCTACAATTAGCAGAAGCAGTAAATAAATACAATGAGGATTCATCTGGGACATAAAAGTTAGTTGAAAGAGCCGAGAAGAGATTCAACAATAAAGTGCTTGAGCAAATTGCTCAGCACATAGCTATTAATCAAGTGGAATTGTCTTCAGATTTGTCAAACATTGAATCTACCTATTCGAATGTCACCTCTCTTTTGGCCAGACTGTGCAATATTGCCGAGTTCACAAAGGATGTCAAGGATAAAATGAATAAAATGGATGAGGATATGAAGATTAGCATACAGAAGCTGCAACTTGAACCAAGTTCAAGCTCTGCTCATCACATGAAAATCTCATACCTATCAAATATGCAGTCAGATCTACTGAAAGAAGACACAAGGATCCGGTCCACACTGCTAGACATCCAGAACATGATCCTTCCCATCATGAATACAATGTATAAGCACATTGAACATTCCAAAACATTGATTCATGACAATCAGTTCTCTATAGCAGATCACATGATTGAACTCTCTGCAGAAGTCCAAATTGCAATCCAAACATGCAAGATTCTGCAAGAAAATTGGGACAGAACCCTGGCACTAATAATGAAGGTACATTCTAATTTTCTATCAAATTTTGGATTCTCTCTGTAAATCACTTGTATATACACCTTTGGCATTATCGTCAAAAAGGGGGAGATATGTATAGAAGAAAAAGTTAGCACATTGAAAGGGGGAGATAATGTATTAAGCCCTATGACAGACAAATTTTGAAAAAAAAAAATTAAAAATCTCAGCATGATTCATGTATATAAGTTTTGGGCAATAAGTGTTTTTGTCACTAATGCCAAAGGGGGAGATTGTTGGCATTAAGCAGAATTGCCACTAGTGACAACACTTATTTGCATTCTGAGTGAAAATCGAGCAGAACAGTGAAAACTGAGTAGAACAGTGCAAACCGAGTAGAATAGTGCAAACCGAGCAGAACAGTGCAAACCGAGCAGAACAGTGCAAACCGAGCAGGACAGTGCAAACTAAGCAAGACAGTGCAAACCGAACAAGATAGTGCAAACCGAGCAGGACAGTGTAAACCGAGTAACATTATGTCTACCGAGTCACCAGTATTTACCGAGTTCAAAACCTACCGAGTGGTTAGTATGAACCGTGCCTCGACTTCTACCGAATGCATGACGATGCCGAGTAATGCAGTGGACGCCGAGTATCAGAAAGTCACCGAGTTAGTTTGCAGGAACCGTGTAACCATACTTGGGCCGACTTAGTGGCACTTATGTTTATTTGTCAAGCCGACTTTGTAATTGTAATTAATTGTTTACACTTGTATATAAACAATGTTGTAAAAATGTCAAGATGTAATAATATGAGTATGAATGTGAAAAAGAAAGAAAGGCAGAGATAAGCGAATTACAAAGGGCTACAGCAGTACAGTGAACAACAAAGACAAATTCATCACAGAAGGTGATCAGTACATCAGCGAATCTCAATCAGCAATCCAGTTGCAAAGCAAGAGATCTACTGTTTCATCCTAACAGGTGAATCAGTACTAAAATCCTTTAACCAGGTAGACTTGACAGTCTTTTGTAAAATCTCTTTACCGAGTGCATACTTCATTGTATGTTTGTAAATCCTTTAACAGGGTGGATTTAGCAATCCTTATTGCTCCTAGCAGGGCAGATCATCAGAAGTGATCAAATTGTAAGCCTTAATCGGCCAACTTTATTCTACAGTACTAAAGCTTTGTGGGTTTCATCCCCACCCTAGTTTTACTTTCTTTTTGGAAGGTTTCTGGGTAACCAAATCTATGTGTCATTATTGTGAATGCTTTTAAGTTTCATGCTTTCTATATGCATAAGAAAAAAGTGAACTATATATTAATACATCTGTAATTGTAAGAAAATTTGAAGTTACTGATTCACCCCTCCCCTCTCAGTAACTCGGTTAATTCCTGAATATTTCCAACATATATATATATATATATATATATATATATATATATATATATATATATATATATATATATATATATATATATATGATTTCAGATGTATTTATGATTTTAGACATGTACATATATTCACAAATTATGGATGACTAGGTAATTAATTTTATTTTCCTTGAAAGCTAGGTTGGTATCCAAATCTAATATGGAGATTAGAACAGAGGCAGGTTAATACTTAAAATGCAAAATGCATAAGTTACTAACATTGACAGGTTATTGAATCTTAATAAGAATGAATAACCAATACATAACGATTAGAGTCAACTCGAAGAGGTAATTACTCCTTATCCTTTTATTAAATTTTCTTATTAATATTCATCAGCGCTATGAATTTAGATTTAAAAAATGTGTTTTTTGATATTAGCTGATCCCTGGATATGGAGGTTTGTTTGTCTGGTTTTTAGGCAAGATTAACCAAGCAAGGTTCAAGTCCTAATCACGAAAAAGCAGGAAGATCAGAGATTTTGTCTTAATAGCATGACTGGCTTAATCATTGTTTAATAATCAATGTATAACCTTTAGATATTGATTTTTTTTTAAAATCATATCTCAAGGAAACTCGGGACATGGGTATGCCCAAGAAGGAATGTACAAATCTCGATAAGTATCGAGCTGTGGGTATGCCTACAGAAACTATGTATTTAACAAATTTCATCTTTGTACGAGTCATGGGTATGCCCATGTTATTTTTGTATATGGACAAGACCTTTGGTCCCGGGCAAGGCTGGAGGTTTTCTCAACCCCACTCTTTCCTACCAGCGCCTGCAGCGAGCGGGGTCACACTATAAAACAATTATTTATATTAATAAAAAAACTCTTTAGGGCTTCGGCCTTTTATCGATAAAAAATAAAAAATAAATTTTTTTTTTGAGATTTAAATATAACTAGAATAAAATTTTAATCTCTAGTTTTAATAAATTTTCCTTATAAGAAGTTATATCTAATTATTGTAATAAAAAAAAATCAATATCACACATTTGTTTACCTAAATATTTATTAATGCATAATTTACATATAATAAATTTTACAATATTTAAAAATATATAAATGAGAATAAATATATATTATATTATATCATATATTTATAAATTTTTTATTTACATTAGAAAAAGTGAGTTATATACTAAAATAAACTCATGTAATATAATTTAAAAATTTAATATACAATTAATATAAAAAAGAAAAAGATTAGTGAAAGATAGAAACAAAAATTGTTTTCAAGCCGAAAACTATGCAATATGGAAAGAGCAATGCATTTTCATTATATTAAATATAAAGTGTACAATAAATAACAAATGTGGTAAATTTTAATTGGTTCACTCCTGTAATAAGACTTCAAATGATTTAGCCAATCAAATTAGCAGTAAATAATTTTTAGCTATTATAAACTTAAAAATATTGCATTTTCATTATAATAAATTTAAAGTGTACGATAAAGGTATGGTTTTAATCACTGGTTAAGGGAAGGAATTCAAAAATGTTGCAATAGTACTTGCTTAGCCTGCCGACAAGTACTAATAATACTCCCAACATTTAGGCAACAAATCTTGTGGTTCTCTAGATTGGCTAGAGTATCTTCCAATTTCAATTTATCTTGATAGAAAAGGATAGGATATGAAGTTTTTTTTTTTTATTAATATATTTTTTAATTAAAAATTATGTTATTTGAATTTATTCTAGTTTATACTATTAATTTTTACAATATATTATAATTTAAATAAAAACTTATGATATTATAATATATATTTATTTTAATTCATATTTTTAAAGTTTTTGAATTTTTATTTTTATTATATATTAATTATACATTAACAACTATTTATGTAAAATAATTATGTGATTTTATTTGCTTATAATTTTAATTTTTTCTTTAGAAAATATTAATATTTAAATTAAACTATATTAAATTAATATTTAATATTATTATAATAATTTTATTTTTAAAAACTTATTAAATTTAGTGCAAAATATCGATTTATTTAAATTTATTTATTTATAATAGTTTTAATAAAAATTCTTCATTGTTATAATTATAATTATAATTATATTTTATTTTATAATAAGTAAACTAAAATGACAAGTAAAATTAGTCATAATAATTAAATATAATTTCTTCTTATAATAGTTCAATTTCAAAATGAAAATTGTTCATTATTATAATTATAATTATATAAATTTATATTAACTAGAATGATGTTTAATAAAATATAATAAATTTATTAAAATTCTAATTATATTTCAAAATATAATTACAATTGATTAGGCAAGTACTAGCCACTAAGTGGCACTTGTTTTATGAATGAATCCAATGCATTGGTTATTAGAAGATACATACTTCAAAGCTTTTTTTAGCTCTTAGGAACCTTTCCTCCATTTTTATAAAAAAAAAAAGAAAAAAAGAGCCTTTCCTCCATTAAACAAGGAAACAGGGCCCAAATAAAAGAGGGATAGAAAAAATAATAGTAATACTATAAAACTGGTCTAATAAGGGGCTCAAATAAAAGAGGGATAGAGAGTAATGATAGGCGGAATATTGATGTGTGGGAGGGAGAAGAAAGGATAGTTTTGATGGGTGTGTAATGAATAAATAAAGTTTAGATGAAGTAAAAATTTGAAATGTAGGTGACTGGGCTTGTGTTTTTTGGGCATTTTGATTAGTTTTTAAGTGGGATAGTTGTATCTTTGGAGATTAAATAGTAATGTTATTTTTTATGAATAAATCTAATAAGTTGGTTGGTTATTACAAGTTAAGTATTTCAAAGTTCTTTTTATAGCTCTTAGTAGCCTTTCTTAGATTATTTTATCAAATAAACAAGAAAATAATCTAATAAAAAAATTATCAAAAATATATAATATTGATATCTTAATTTAAATATAATTAATGATATTTATTTAAATAGAAATGACATAAAAGATATAATTTAAATGTTTAATCATCCAATAGGATGTACAAATGTGCAAAATTAACCTAAATACAATAGGTGATTGTCTACGAACTAATATATTCTAAAATTAAGCATAAATGTATGGAAAGTAAATAAGAAATTAAATGTACTTAGCTTGTTTGGTAAAGAATATATGACATTGGTGAAGATTTTGAATATAAAAATTCTAGGTCCCAAGAAATATGGTCTCTTTACCAATAAAGTGTCTCAAATTTTGTGTTGAATGTATACTCTATCTAAGATCAAGTTCATGGATCGAGGTCAAGTCTATAGTTATAAATTCATCCTTTGTGTCTATTTATGATGGTGCATGATGTATATTTTTACTTCATTGCTCACATAATTGGTCTTTGTATACTATGTTATTCCTTGTATTTGATGATTGGGGATATTCTAAGAATACCTTGGAAGGGTTATCATCATGTCATCAGGAGAAATATTCTTGTAGGTCAACACCCAAATATGTGTTTTACAGATAAGATATAGTAGGCAACAATCCTAAAATAACATATATAGATTTGTTACTCTTTCTAGTGTACCAAATCCAAATGTTTTTTTATTGATCGCTCCTTTAATGATCTATGATAAATGATGATTTGTTGATTCTAGATTATGTGAAATGAATGCAGGTCTCAATAATAACATGCATTGATTATATAAAAAAATGTATCAAAAATATGTGGTTTTATGAGACTACATATAATGGAGGAAATGAAATTGTAGAAAGACTTTAGAAATTGTGAAACAAATATATTTGTGAGGTGTTTGAAAACTTTCAGCAACAGTTAATGAAAAGATTTTATTTTTTCTCTCTATTTTTGTGACCACTAGCAACCATTCAACTTTTAATCAAGTGCAAGGAAAAGAAACTCGTTAGTTTTTTTTAAAAACCAATTATGCCACCTGTTGAGCCAAAAGGAAGGTACAGAAAAAGAAATCCTAATCAAAAAAAATTTTGTAAAGGCAATGACCACCATGGAAGCCCAAATATAGAATTTGAATAGGCACAACATCTAAATTTCTTCTCTACAACTTTTTGCCTGCAAAAATTCAAATTCTTGGACTATACATGGTAGCTAACAATGGAGGCGACCCTAGCCCTCCACCTAGAGACCCTCCTTTGAAGAAATTTTCATTCTTGTGGGGGGATTTTCTACAAAATCTCCTACTGTCAAACTTTTGGGGGACATTCTACAAAAAATCCTTGCACTCTAAATGGGATCCATATGGATTCTTCGAATGCTAGTAATAAAGACATTGGTAGTGGAATGGACAAAGGTGAAACTCCAAAAACCAATTGGAAAGTTGCATTGGTAAATGTGACCCAAGGACAAGTTGGTCATAACTTTATCCTAGAGTGCATTCAAATAGAAGAAGGGACAAAGATTCAGCTTCCAAACTTTGTGATGGACTAAATAGTTTTATTAATGAACAACATGTTGGTGGGGAAATTTGTATCCTTTAGGCCAACAATTGACATGGTTAGAAGATGGGTGACAACTCGTTAGAGCTTGAAAGAAAACGTAACATTAAGTGTTATGTTGGGTGTTGTCTTTTTGTTCAAATTTATAGCTGAAGAGGACCTAATTAAGGTTCTAGCAAGGTCATGGGCATCTAGAAAACATTACTTATCACTATGAATATGGAAGCTAGGTTTTGACCATGATGTTAATCTCAAAAAGATGACTCATTTTTGGGCTAGGATGCCAGGACTCCCATTAGAGATTTGGGATGAACAAATATTTTGATAGAATGGTAGCACATTTTGACACTATTTAGCTATGGATTACATGACCAAGGTGAATCCCAAGTCAAAATTCACTTGATTATGTGTTAATGTTGATGTCAATAAAACTCTTCCTAATTTTATTGCTTTACAATCGAAACTAAGAAAGTGTACTCAAGCTTTGGTTTATGAGAATACCACGATTTATTGCCAAAGATGCTCCAAACTGACGCATGTTATATATGAGTGTAGAGCCCCTTAGTAAAGGAGATAAAGATGGTGGCTAAATTCTCCTCCACCCCTCTAATTGAGGAAAATAAAAAAGATGAAGAGAAGCCTATGAGGATTGATCAAAGAACTATCTATTCATAGACAAGATTGTGAAATCAATGGAAACTCTAGACAAATGTATATCCTCTGTTGTGGAGAAAAATCCTATACAAAATGTTCTAAGGATTCTAGAAGGTGAGGTATAGCCCCCTAGAGATAATACCCTTTTGGAGGATGGGGAAATTTTCTCTACTCCAACTGCTAACAAAACTGGAGGGGAGATCCCAAAGGTTCCTGAGAATGGTTGTGTTCTAGAAAGGATTGAACCCTCAACTTTGAAGCAAGAGACCACTGAGTCTAAGAAGCATTACCTCTCCTTGAGTGAAACCACTAGAAATCCATTACACATAGATGAGGCAGAATGGGCAACTTACAAAATGAAAACCAGAGCTAAGAAAGTAGATATGGACTCAAAAAATAAGGCTATTCATCCTTCAACAAAGGCTCTCAAGACATAATAAGTAGCAAGGGAAATTATTAATAGACGGTAGAGGATGGTAGAGAACCCTTGACGTAAATACCTAATATACAAATGAAATTTATATTATGGAACTTGAGGGGGTTGGACAATACTTAGAAGTAATATGAACTGATAAATAGTATATTTTGGGAATAAAAGTGGAGATTCTTTTATTACAAGAAGTAAAAATGACTATATACACCTTTATTAGTATTGCAAACAAAATATGGTCGATCTCTTTATTTTTCATAAGTGATGCCAATAGAGTCTTAGAGGGAGTGGTCATCACGTGGGACCCTAATAAACTCAAAAAGGATATTCACTCATTTTATCCCAATTACCTAGCTATTACTTTCACCTTAGCTAACTACTCGAGGCATATATTAAATGTTTATGCTCCTAATACCCACTCTAGGCGCAAGGAGGTTTGGGAGGAGATCTCCACTTTTTTTCTTGATGATTTGGAATCCCTATGGATGGTGGCTACAAATTTTAATCCACCCTTGTTCCTGTTGATTCAATTTCCTGCCATGCCCAAAATCTGAAGAAAATTGCCTTAGTTTTGCAAAATCCTTTGAAAATGTTTGAGTATGAAGGAATTAGGTCTCCATTGTTCCTAGGGTTTCAAAAAATATTTCTTTAGTCTACAAGCCCTATGTTTTTATTTTCCTTTGTTACTTTTTCATTCACTTAAGTTCTCCTTTCTGCACGTGCATTAAGTCATCAGCAAGCCCAGTTCAATATTTCCTAAGATCCTAGATCCCCAACATATTTTCCTAAGTCTCAGTGTGCATTTATCTGTTGTTCATTGCCATAACCTTTCTTGATCACCTCATCGATGATCGGTGGTCTTCATTTTAGGTTCACATGATGTCTATTCATTCATCACCATATGTGTCACCGATATGCATTAGGCATTGTCAATCAATATAAGGTTCACTGGTATTTCTATCGGGTGAAAAATGGCTTCGACCAAGACAAATTTTGAGCATTCTGATCCCAGACCGGTCATCAAGATATCTCTTGCCGATGATTCTATCATAAGAAACAAGCAGATCGGTAAGAAACAGTTTGGTTCATCCCGATTGTCAATGAGGTTATCGATGGGGCTTATGATGATGTTTCATCATGGCTAGTGGGACCAATGTCAGAGCTCAAAAGAAGATTAAGGGGTGGCCAAATTAGATTTAATCATGTGGTAGGCATGATGCCTTGAACAAAAAATGCTCGATGGTTAGTGTTCAAGGAATCATGACAACCATCTGATAAAAGTTTTTATAAAGGATGGGCCCAGTTGCTAGGTAGATGCAATGTGCTTATTTCTTATTGGTCAGTTTTCTCTATGTGAAACGATGAGATGGAAAACAATAAAGGTTTAAAAGGTTGATCTTTTGGCTCCATTTTTGTGAACCCTCCAATCTCCCAGGAAGGCTTTGCATCGATAGATATGTTTTAAACTTTGGCATTACCTATTATGTTTTGAAAATTTGAAATTATGAGGTTTTCAGCAGTAAATGAAGTTGGTGAGCTAGAATAAAATCCAATTCAGTTTGGAATCATAAAGGACAAAGTTTCAGACTTGAAAAGGTTGAAGCAGGTGGAAATTTATTAACCATGCAGATTGTGTTTTTTTCTTTTGTCTAATCTGATCTAATAGAGTATAAAGGAATAACTACAGTGAAGGACTTGTTAATAAATATAGAGTGATCAATCTACTAGTGATGATCTTGTTAGCCACAAAAGATAAATTTTAAGAGATACTTGTTTGGGTGAAGGTCATGTCCATGTTGTGGAGAAATGGATGAAACAATCATGCCATTTATTATGCAGCCGAAAGCAAAAGAGGGTAAAAATGATAAATTTCCTGATTTTGTGGCGTGTCTCTTATGTAGTCATTGCATATTATTGATGGTTGTTGAGGTAGCTATTATGTTTCCCTAATTTTCCCTAAATTACCCTATCTTGTAGCAATCCTTGTTCATATAAAAGGATTCCCAAGGTCATTTCGAAAGGTCTTTTTTATGGAGAAGTGTTCTTCTTTTGTTGAAAATACCGGCTAGAAACCTAAGTACAGTCTTGTTTTGAGATTTTGTGGTTGTTGTATGAGGATACCATGTTCCTTTTGAATGTATTGAAGCTTGGCATATTATTGAAGGTGTGATTTTAAGCCCTCATTTTGGTATTGGATTTTCTTTATGAGTTTCTTTAAATTCCTTGTGAACTGGATTTGTAAGGCACTTCTTGTTCATTAGTCTGTAAGGAAGATTGTGAAATACTTACAGGCTACTTTCAAGGAAAGTGTAAGTCCCAGGGATTATTTCAGAGGGTTTGGAAGGATTCATGAATTTGATGACCAAGTACTGATTTGTTGAAGGTTCTATGTAAGGCATAGGTTACTCTTGGTTTTAGATTTCCTTTCAATGATATGTTATAGTGGATGTATGTTCATCTAGACTCTATGCCCTTGGATAATAGCACTGGTCAAAGATAGAAAACCTTTTAAAATCAAATCAAATCTTTACTTTATATTTTTTATATGGAAAATGATCAAATATGTGTTTTAAGACACTTATCCACTGCATAGTTTGTTGAAGTTTGATAAACCAATAAGGTGCACCCACCTGAGTTTGTGGAGCTCAAAGTCGAAGGAGGATTCCCATCCTCAACAATGTTGTTCTTTTCCTAGTAGATCTAGAATTGGGTATAAAGAATCAAAGGCATCAATTGCCATATAGTGATCTATAAGAAAAAGTGACAACAATTCCCTTCAGAAAAAATGGGATGGACAACAAATTACTCTAATAGCATGTCAGATCTGGTCAACTTTATTAGTAGGAGACAAATTTTTGACATTAAAATAATTGGACAACCATTCACTTGGCTAAATAATAAGAAAGAGAATAACTTAATTTAGGTTGAGTGGTATAGATTCTTTGTCTCTACCAGATTGGTCATTTGTTGTAATGTCACTCTTAAAGCTCTCCTATGAACAATTTCAAATCAAAATTTGATACTTCTACATTGGATTGACAAGCATACATCTTCCTTTCAACTATGAAATTATATTGGTGTCTCATCTTGACTTAAAAGAGTGTGTTCAAAATTGGTGGAACATTCCTATGCATGGATGGGAAATGTATCATGGGTCACAAAATTTGGATTTAATCAAGAAATAAGTGAAGGTTTGGTTGGAATAGATCTACTTTTGGGGACATCTTCAGTCAAAAGAATGAAATTAGATCTAAGCTTGAAGCAATGTATGATTAAATAGTTAAGGGGGATTATTCACAAACATCACACTACAAAGAAGAAAACTTGAGAAGAAAATGGAAAGAGAATATAGGAAGGGAAGAGATTTATTGGAAGCAAAGATCTTGAGTAAATTGGCTAAAAGGAGACATGAACTCAATTTTTTTCTACAAATCAACTAGTAGACATGGGAAAAGGAATATTATTTGTATTTAGAGAAATGAGTTGAACGAAGAAATTGCTAAGGAATCTCAATTAGTAGAAATGGATATGGATTATATAAAAAATGCTTATAGTGATAATGGTGGAAGTAGACATCATGCACTTGAGGAATAGCTTCTACATTGTCTCCCACAAGCTCTTAATTCTACTAATAATGATAATATTCTAGCTCTAATAACTGAAGAGGAACTATTGATTGTTGTTTTCTCCATGGGTTCTTATAAAGTATCAGGCCTAGATAGTTTCCCACCTACTTTTTTTCTGGGAGTTATGGGACATTATTGGATACGATGTTACTATGGAAACTAAAGATTTTTTCTAGAGCTAGTAAGATATTAAAGAAGATAAATAATACTTTCATTTCCTAAATACCTAAAATAAAAAAGCCTAAGAACTTTTGACCTATGATACTATGCAACATTATTTATAAGATTTTCTCTATAGTTTTAGTGAATAGGATCAAACCCATCATGGATGGTTTAATCAATTGTAACCAAAGAGGATTTGTTTTTTTATTTTTTTTTGGGGGGGGGCGGGCAGAATTCTTGATGTTATGGTTTTTACTTGTCAAATTATCCACTATGTGGATAGATGTTGCATGTCAAGAATAGTCCTCAAATTTTATACTTCTAAAGCCTATGATAGGGTTAGATGGGAGTTCATGTTGAAATTTTTGGTGAAGCTAGGGTTTTAGGAAAGATTGATCAACTTGATAAGAGAATGTGTTGGAATGGTTAGATTCTTAGACATGGACAATAGGGTTCCTAGGGGATTCTTTGAAGCTAATAAGGGCATCAGATAAAGAGACCCACTATCCCCATATATATTTATCATACTTGTGGAAGCCTTAGGCATAAACTTCTTGAATCTAGTCAAAAAGGGAATAATCCAAGGGGTTAAGGCTACCTCCACTATTCTCTCTTTTTTTCTATATTAATTTATCAATGACATCATCCTCTTTGGAAAGGATTTGGTTGCTAAGGAAAGAGAATGAAGGACCTTTCTAACTAATTATGCAAATGCTTCAAGCCAAAACATCAACTATGAGAAAAGTAGTCTATTTTTTTCAACACTAAAGAAGACTTGCACAAAAAAATTAAATATATTTTGGGTTGTCAAAGTGTTACTCTACCTACTACATACCTTGTTCTTCCTCTTATTGTCAAAGATGTGAACCCAACCTTTTGGAACACAAGTTTGGAAATAATGTAGAAGAATCTAATAGTATGGAAAGGTAAATTTCTCAATAGTGTGGGGAAACTACATCTTCTTAAAACTTCTCTTAAAGGTATTCCTATGTGTTTCCTCTCTTCATTCAAGATTACCAATAATATGATGGATAAGATTGAAAGAATACAAAGGAATTTTCTTTGGACAGGTTTGGAGGAAAAGAAGAGATTGACCCTTATTAATTGGGATAGTGTTTGTAAACCAAAGTGTCAAGGAGGACTAGGAATTAGGAAACTAACCAGTCTTAACAAAGCCCTTATAACTAAAATGGGGTGAACACTTGCACTTAACAATTCTTACCGGCTCAATTTTATGAGTGATAAATATCTTAACATGAAAACATCTAGAAAAATATCTTGAATCCGAGTTATCCCAGTGGTTCCAAGATATGGAATAACACTCTAAAGTGAAGAAACTTCATGCAATTCGGTCTAAAATGGAAAGTTGGAAATGGGAGGCTAATCAAATTTTGGGATGATGTTTGGGTTGTTGATAATCCTCTGAATATAAATTAGTATTTTAGAAATATTATGAATATTACTAAAGGTTTTTTGGGTGCACGGGTTGTTGACTATATATGCATGTTGATGATATAAAAAGACCTAACTCAATGTTGTCAAAACCAACCTAACTTGGTATGGAGGACTACTAAATTCCAAGGGATGATAAGAAAGGTCATAATTCCCTTATTCCTTAGAGAGGACAAGTTTATCTGTAAAAAAAGATCCCAGTGGTGAGGAATCTGTTAAGTCAGCTTACAATCTCTTGATGAAGGATGGTAACTATTTAGGTGGAAAATGGTGTTAATGAATTCAGTATTGTAAACTATGTGATATGTTTTCATTAATTAACAATTTCCACACTAACATTAGAAATACAAGAGAAAGATGGACTTCCAAGCGTAACTCTTAATATAACCTAAGTTAGATTAGCAAAAACCCAAGAAAATGAGGGGATGATAATCCTAAACCCAAATTATACTAAGGAAGTACACAAGAAAGTCCTCTTTCATGCAATGTAAGATTTGATTAAGGTTATATAAATGCACTTGTAAAATTGAACTAATTGATTTAGAAAGATAAGAAATAGAGATCTAGGTGCTAAATGTAAACAATTAGTCCAATAAAGATGTGAACACATATCTAAGCTAAGATATGAAATAGATAATGAGGTACTCACCTTGAAGTATGAAGATTAATGTTCTTTTATTCTCTAAAAATTGTTGTTCTGGACCTATAGCTAAATTTTTGACTGTGCATATGCGATCACGGCTAAAAACCTAAAAAATGTTGAAAATCTCAAGGTGTCGGGAATAGGTCAACCATTTTACCGTGTTATGAAATAGGTCGACCAAGTCATCATGTTCCCGAAGCACTTTATTGAAGTTGACCCATATTTTTCTGGTAGATCTATGTTTGTAACTTCTAGTACTATACTTGAAATTTTGAGATCCTACTCTTGCACACAAAAAACTAGGTTTTGGGTTTGGGTGGATAAGGGGTTGCCTTGGTCAAGCCCTAGATTGAGAAATCAACATTTAATTGAAATGTAAATGTATAAATGAAACAAGACAAATGTAAACATTCACCTTGCTTGAAGAAACCCTTGTCAATAAGGATTTTGTTGTATTTGTATGTTGATCTTGAACTTGTAATGTAGGAAATCTCAACAAATGCTATGGATCTACCAAAATCACTTCATGGATCCATGTATGTAAGTGTGCATCAAATGAAGAAGATGATGAATTCCTTAATGTAGATCTCGTCCTTTGATGGCCAACAATATGATAGATCTTGAAGAGGAAAGATGCCCACAAAGGATCCTTGAATCTTTTGAAGACTTGAATGCTTGAATGCTTGAACACTTTAACATGATATTTCTATCATAAATTGTCCTTTTTGTCAAAATGAGGTGCTTCCTTTTATACTAGTTTTCGGGCGGGAAAACAACAAGCCAACAGGGTCACCAAATTTTGCAAATTGAATCTCTGAGACAACATCAAGCTCAAGGAACACAACCCCCAAGGAATAGGTTGACCTAGTTGACCTATTCCCAGAGTGGCCCACAAAGAGCCAACTCTGAGGTCTCAGAAACTGCACAGATGAAAGTAGGAAAAATAGGGTGGAACGGGAGAAAAAGGGAACTAAGCCCGAATCCATCCATGGTCCAAAAAGTTGATAGAGGAAGGGAGCTAAAAGGTCTTAAATGAGGAGTGTATCCATTTTAAGATGGTACATTTAGCCCCCACTTTAGCAGGAGTATGAGTTACATCAAACTCATGGTAAAGTAGATTGAGAAGTAACAATTGATCTTATCATAGCTAAGGAGAAAAATAAATCATCAAGCCTCCAAAATACTTGAGTCTTCATCACATCCAAAGCCAAAAAAATAAGAGAGATCTCACTAATAAGAAAGTGTAGCCAAGTTTCCCAATAAGGTTTGTGTTCCTTATTGTGAAGTACACAAAACAAAAGAACAAAGAAAAAGGGGGTGCAACAAAAAATGGCATTGAATGGTCTAGAAAGTATGTGTGGCATTCTATTCAACCCATCAAAGATGAATTGAATGGTCTACCAAGTGTGTGTGGAATTATAGTCAACTCATCAAAGGATTCAACTTCAAGGGAAATCCATGTCCCAAAAAGAAGAATCAAAAGATGATCCATGCATAAGGATGTGTGTGTCCTTAAGGGATTAAAATATGATTAGGCTTCCAAGACTATCAATAGTCCCAAGAAGGATAAAAAACAAGGATCAGGCCTCCTGGAGTGTCAGTAATCCAAAGAGAGATCCAAAACAGAAAAGAGCCCCCATGAACTGTCAATAATTAAATAAAGGAGACAAAACTACTAATGTGCATGTGTGCAAAAAGTTGGCTGAGTGTATGCCCCCACATTAAAGAGATTGAAAATGCCTCAATAGGAGAAATAGCTTTAATGGAAGCATACATGCATCCACAAATAACTTTTCCACTGTGAAATGCCCCCAGGAGATAATATTCCAACGGAAATGAACACATAACAAAAGAGAGAACATGAAGGGATCCACTAACTTTGGGGTCAGTATGATCATATGATAATATGTAATATTATATCAAATATGAAATGCCATCATTCCCCAAAGGAAGTAGAACTACAACACAATGGAGGAAAAACATGTAAGATATATGAAGAAGAGTCTTTTTGGGCTAGCAACACAGAGACCAAAAAGAATCGGTGCTAGTATGTCGCCAGCATCTAAGTAGACTACACAAGGGAACATTTACAAACAATAACACATATACAACACATGTAATAATAAAATAGAAGGAGTGAGATACAAATAGAAGAACCACACAACATGTTCGAATAGTTTATCATCTTGCACCAACGGAGCAGTCAAGAATCATCTAAAGCAATCTAGACAAAACATATAACAAAAAGCACAACCCATGGGAAACACAATGTGAACACATGAAGACTACCATGCTAGAGAATTCCACATCAAGTGTGTCACATGACCCCCCCATCTTAGTCTGAAATGTTAGGGAAGGGTGAGAAAGTCACAAGAGGAACAACATCCAACACAGTAGGAACCACCACCAAATTCAAGCAAGGACTCTAGTGGGATTCATTGTGCTCTTCACTAGGAGTGATTGTAAGCTGTGTAGAAAGCATGTTAGGTAAATCATAATCCATATCAATATTCTCATATTCATCATCACTAACATGTGCATTAGAATCATCATCAAGAGTATCTTCCATATCAAGATTAATAGAATCTAAAATACAAATAGAATATGTTAGAAAGTAAAGTCCACCAAGATAACTGAGAGGGGGGTTGAATCAGTTATTTGAATAAAAAATTTTTTATTAACTTTATTAGATTTGAAACATGTGATTAACATAAATATCAACCATAAAAAGATAACCATACACAATGACACTAGATTTGTTAACTAGGGAACCTCTTGATCATAGAGTAAACCTTGGTGGGGATGGTACCCACAAAAGATGTACTAATATGAAAATTCCTTGTGAGAGGATGGACCCTGTTAGGAGTCTATGGAATACATTCAATATATATTAGTCCCTGTTAGGAGACTTTGAATCCCTTTGAGGATATTCCAACTTTGTTAGGAGTTGCAGAAGATAAAAGGATCCACTGTCCAAACAACTTCAAGGGAAAGATCACCGAACACACTATCCAACTAATCTATGTATTATCTAAACAAAATAATACCAAACATAACTAATCTCAGAGACTTTTATTCTCTTCTATGACCGTGCCTATGTCACACCAAATTCTTTCCAGATCTCAACACCATATCTGCACACTTTGCATTACTTAACAATCCCTTAGATCGCTTACATTATTTCGCACTTCACAACTTGTTTTTTCACACCCTGAATCTATAATCATGGAAAACAAAACTTACTTTATATTGTGATTAATATTTCATAATTGAGTCAACCAATTAGGCTTTACCAATTACAAAATATAGAACACTACACGTTATATAATATTTCCATAATTACATAAAACTGTCAGCTCAAAAACTTAATAAATCTTCACACGTGCAACCTCTAACTATATTGACTTATATAGGTTGCATTCACAATGTCTTCAACCTATGTATAACTCCACTTGTCCAGATTCTATTCTTGTTAGGAGATATAATCCGATTATCACAAACCACTTCTCAGGAACTCTATCAAAATATAGTTTCCACTAAATCCCTTATAAATGATGAAAATACTTAAATTTGTGTATGTACTCTTAACCATGTTATTAGGACACTATAAGAAACATGTCCTTAGCTCTGCATAACCTCATTTGTAATTCTCTATGTGCACTAATTCAAACTCTGTCTGCTACTTTGCTAATCTTCAGTATAAATAGTATGTTGAGATAAATGACAAACACAATCATGGATGCAACATGTGAATACTCCAGTAATGCTAAAATACTCCCACATATGACATATTCAACATTCATGATAATAATCTCCCCCTTTGGCATTGATGGATACATAGATGAAAAACATCCAAGTTCCATGAATACCAAAATGTAACTTTGTTGCTCTTGTCTTGACTTTTCAAATCCTCTTCATCAATCATAGGAAATATTTTTCATGTATTCTTCTCCCCCATTGACATCAATGAAAAATGCATCATTATGTTAGAACAATCTTACTACTCAAAAGTTTTAACCAGCTCAAGTGTCCAAGGACACTATTTGAAAATACCCTTTACCAAGAGTCCTTCATGACTCAACTCAAAACACAGATACTCCCCCATAGAGGAAGCATCAACAACAGTCCAGAAAAATAGTGCTTTGTACCACTAGATTGATGCAAGTTTTTGCATCATTACTCAAAATTAGGCTAGGGCATAACCCCAAGCATACCTCTCAAATAATTGAATGTATCCTTAGGTAAAGTCTTTGTAAAGATATCTGCTATCTGCTCCTTTGTGCTAATATACTCAAGTCTGACTTCCTCTTTGCAACTTTCTCTCTTACAAAATGATACTTTATCTCTATGTATTTTGTTTTTGAATATAACACAAGATCCTTAGACATACTTATTGTACTCGTGTTATCACAATGTATGATAACAGGTTTATTAAACTCAATTCCAATATCCTTCAACATTTTTTTCATCCATATTATCTTATTAAAATTATTTTTTGTTGCTACATATTCTACTTCTATTGTACTATGTGAGATACAATTTTGTTTCTTGCTTAGCCAAGAAACCAATCTTCCTCCAAGAAAAAATGCTCCATGACTTGTACTCTTTTTATCATCCACACTACCTCCCCAATCTGCATCTATATATTCACATAGGGTAAAGTCATTCGATTTGTCATACCACAACTCAAAATTAGTTGTACCTTTCAAATATCTAAATATCCTCTTTACTGCTACATAATGTGATTCCTTTGGATTAGCTTGAAATCTCGTAACAATTCCAACTGCATTAGCTATATCTGGTCTCGTGTGAGTTAGATATTGCAAACCTCTAATCATAGATTTGTACTTCCTTTGTTTAACTGTAGGAGTCTCATCTTTGCTAGATAACTTATGACCATTTACCATAGGTGTACCAATAGGCTTACAATTTTTCAAATCAAATCTCTGCAATAAGTCTTTCAGATACTTAGTTTGAGATAATAAAACACCATCACTATTCTGCACAATCTGCAAACCTAAGAAAAATTTCATTTCTCCAATCATGCTCATCTCAAATTCCTTCTTCATTTCATCAACAAATTTATCACTTGCCTCATCTTCTCCTCCAAATATTATATCATCCACAAAAATAACAACAATTAATAGACCATTCTCTATTTCTTTTAGATATAAGTTACTATTTGCAATACATTTAGTAAATCCCAGTTTTGCCAAATATTTATCCAACCTTGCATACCAGGTTCTAGGTGCTTGTTTTAGTCCATATAGTGCTTTGTTCAACTTGAAAACCATATCTCCTTCTTGGGTCAAAGGAAAACCATCTCAATGTAGACTTCTTCTTCTAATTCACCATTCAAAAATATTGACTTCACGTCCATCTGATACACTTTGAATTTCTTATAAGCTGCATAGGCCAAAAAATCCTTACTGCTTCAATTCTTGAAATGGGTGCAAATATTTCTTCATAATCTATACCTTCTTGTTGTGAGTATCCTTTACATACCAGTCTTACTTTGTTTCTTATAACTTCATCTTGTTCATTCATCTTGTTTCTAAAAACCCATTTAGTTCTAATAACATTTTTGTCCTTAGGCCTGAGAACCAATTCCGAAGTGTTATTCTTCTCAATATGATCCAATTCTTCCTTCATTTCTTGAATCCAATGATCATATTTACAAGCTTCATTAGTGTCCTTAGGTTCAATCTGAGAAATCAAACATAATTCTTCATGTACCTTATTTCTTGTCATAACTCCTTTGTCTTTGCTCCCAATAATCTGATCAGCAAGATGATTCCTTATCAAGTTCTTATTAGGTGTTACTATTTCAATTCTTGCTTCAATTATAGGTTCAAATCTTGGTTCTTCTCTTTGTTCCTCATCATGAATCTCATTCTGCAAATCATTGTTAGTTTCATAAAATAACTCAATATTTTCTTGATTAGTTTTAGGATAGGCTTCTTCATCTGAATCATAATCAAGTACTATTTCCTAAATTCTAAACTTTTCATCCACTTTAACATTTGCGCTCTCAACAATAATCTTAGTTCTCTTATTAAAACATCTATAAGCTTTTATTTTCAATGAATAACCAAGGAACATACCTTCACCACTTCTCGGATCAAACTTACCAATGTCATCATCTCTCTTAATGTAGCACTACTTCCAAAGATTCTGAAGTATTTTAATGATGGTGCATGTCCAAACCGTAATTCATAAGGAGTCTTATCTGTGTCTTCTCTGATCTGCACTCTATTTATTGTATATACTATTGTGTTTACTGCTTCTATCCAAAATATCTTTTCCACATCATTCCCAAAAAACATATCTCTTGCTGCCTTAGTTACCGATCCGTTTCTTCTTTCAGCAATACCATTTTGCTCAGGTGTTTTAGGGGCTGAAAGTTGTCTCTTAATGCCATTCATTTCAAAAATAGTATTAAATTTATTTGCAGTAAATTCTCTATCTCTATCAGATCTTAAATATTTAATCTTCATTCCCAATTCATTCTCAACTCTATCCTTAAGCAATCTAAAATTTTTAAATGCTTCTGACTTTTCTTTAAGAAAAACTACCCACATCATCCTAGTAAAGTCATCAACAAGAATCATAAAATGCCTTTCACCATAGAATCCTCTTGTTCTTGTAGGACCACTCAGATCTGTATGAACAATTTCCAATTTTGTTGCTATGGTGAACTTCTTGCTGGGAAAAGAACTTCTTTTCTATTTTTCCATAACACATTCCTTGCACACCATGTTAGTAGGTTTCATAATTTTAGGCAAATCTCTTACTACAAATGTAGTGCTTGCTTTCACAATGTTACCAAAGTTTATGTGACAAAATCTTTTGTGTCATAACCAACTGTCATCAATTTTAGAAATCAAACATGTCATCTCAGTAGGATTCAACTGAAATACATTACTTTTGGTTTTTTCTCATGTTCCAATCATCTTACCATTCTTATCCTTGATCATACAAGTCTTTTCAGTAAACCAAACCTGATATCCCTTATCAACTAACTATCCAACACTTAAAAGATTATTTTTTAATCCATCCACAAAGTAAACATCATCAGTGTTAGTATTTCCATCAAGAGTAATAGATCCTATTCCTTTTATGCGACAAGGCACATTGTTCCCAACTCTAACAATTCCTCCGTCATAGTTGTTAAAATTGATAAAATTATTCATATCACCAGTCATATGATGTGAATAATCACTATCTATGATCCAATTAGTTTTCTTTTCAACTTGTGACACCAAAGCTTTTTCTTCTTTGACTTTTATTTAAGAATTTTCTTCTTTTATTACAACAAATCCTATATCATCACTTTCATTATCACTCTCACTTAATAATTTCTCAATGTTGGCTTCAAATTCTTCATCATTAACATAATAACATTCTTTAGGTCTTCTAGGCTTAAAGTTCTTATATTTCTTCACTCTTTTAGGACATTTAGAAGCAAAATGACCATATTCTTGACAAGTCCAACATTTAAAGATTTTATTACCTTCCGGTTCTCTTTTCATAAGCAAGGCAATTCCTTCTTCAATCTTTCTATCTTGATCATATTTAGATCTGTTGTTGCTGGCATAATCTCCACTAACATTGGCACTCCTTGACAAATTAGGGCAAACACTAAGTGCACTGAAGGCAGTCTCAATCCTGGGCAAATCTCTAGATTGTTTCAAACTTATCTTTGCTGCTTCCAATCTTCCAAGAAGAGTCTCTCTAGTAAAATTTTTATTACAAGGTATGACTTGTTCAATCATCTATGATGTCTGCTTAAATGCTAGAGTTAGGGTTTTCAAGATCTTCCATATGATTTCATCTTCATCCTTATTTCCTTCACAAGCTTTGATACCTGCAACAATCTCTGATATTCTGCCAATATAACTTCTAACAGATTCATCTTCCATCATTTTAGCTTCTTGAAATAAGCATATCCAATTTTGTAATATGATTCTCTTAGCATGTTTATCACCTTCAAAAGTAGATTCCAAAACTAACCAAATTTCATGAGATGTCTTTAAAGATTTTACCTAGCTATATTCATTCTCAGGAAGAGCTGAAAAAAGTGCTTCTCTAGAAAGTATGTTAGACATGAATAGATCTCATTATTTTTCAGTGCAATCCTCAATCTTTTCTTCTTCAATGATAGTTTTCTCATTCTTTGTGATCAGCCAATATCCTGCCACTAAACATAGCAGATGTGTCTTCATCTTCTCTTTCTAGCTGTCATAGTTAACTCCATCAAACTTAGGACTTTCTTTTCTAAAATAACTCACCATGGATCTCCTTAAGTTGTTAAGCTTTTCCTTCAAGGACCTGAGGCTCTGATACCAATTGTTAGAAAGTAAAGTCCACCAAGATAACTGAGAGGGGGGTGTGGGGGGGATGTGGGGGGGGGGGTGAATCAGTTATCTAAATAAAACAAATTTTATTAACTTTATTAGATCTGAAACATGTGATTAACATAAACAACAACCATAAAAAGATAACCATACACAATGACACCATATTTGTTAACTAGGGAACCTCTTGATCAGAGAGTAAACCCCGGTGGGGATGGTACCCACAAAAGATGTACTAATATGAAAATTCTTTCTGAGAGGATGGATCATGTTAGGAGTCTATGAAATACATTCAGTACATATCAGTCTCTATTAGGAGACTTTGAATCCTTGTGAGGAGATTCTAACCCTGTTAGGAGTTGCAGAAGACAAAAGGACTCACTGTCCAAACAACTTCAAGGGAAAGATCACCGAACACAATGTCCAACTCATCTTTATATTATCCAAATAGAATAATACCAAACATAACTAATCTCAAAAAAATTTCTTCTCTCCTCTAATCATGCCTATGTTGTACCAAATGCTTTCCATATCTAAACACTTCACATTACTTTACAATCCCTTAGATCGCTTACTCACATTTATTTACACTTCACAACTTATTTTTTCACACCCTCACTCTATAATTAAGGAAAACAATCCTTCGTTTATACTATGCTCAATATTTCATAATTGAGTCGGCCAATTAGGCTTTACCAATTACAAAATATAGAACATTACATGTTACATAATATTTCCATAATTACACAAAATTATCGGCTCACAAACTTAATAAATCTTCACACGTGCAACCTCTAACTATGTTGACTTTTTTGGATCACCTTCATAATGTCTTCAACCTCTATATAACTCCACTTGTCCAGATTCTATCCCTGTTAAGAGATATAATCTGATTATCACAAACCACTTCTCAGGAACTCTATCAGAATATAGTTTCCACTAAATCCCTTATAACTGATGCAAATACTCAAATTAATGTATGTGATCTTAACCATATTATCAAGACACTATAAGAAACATGTCCTCATCTCCACATAACCTCATCTACAATTCTCTATGTGTGCTAATTCAAACTCTGTCTGCTACTATGCTAATCTTCAGTATAAATAGTATGTTGACATCAATGACAAACACAGTCATGAATGCAACATATGAGTGCTCTAGTAATGCTAGAATACTCCTCCATAGGATATATTCAGCATTCATGCTAATAGAATCATCATGTTTATCCTTTTTCATATTGTTATTTTGATTAACTTCATTTAAAAGCTCAAGCATGGGTTGATCAAATGAAGGAAAAGGTTGAGAGGAAGATGCAATGTGAGAAGAAAGGGCATGAGCCTTAGCCTTATCTTGACAATTTTTGTGACGCTGACGAGCATGTTGGTTACGAATGGTTTTATGAGATAAACTTGAAGGATTATGTTCCACAATCATAGGTTATGGGGAGGGGATGTCTATGGATTGAGGAATAACAGGTGGAGAAATATGTGGGATAGGTAAGACAACTACAGAAGTAGCATCCTTAGGAAGGCTAAGATCAAGAATCTTTTCTACCTTCTAATGTTGATGGGATCGAAAGAGATGATCAGGATGGTTAGGCAATTTTTGAAGGAGAGATGGCCAAAATAAATATATCTAAGCACAATCTTGAGGACACAAAGGTTTATACAGAGAATGATTAATGGTGATAATTTCTCCTTTGTTGGAAAACTTTATGCACTTATGAATACGAGAGGCTATAGCTTGCATGGAGGAAAGCCATAGAATGCCAAGCTTAACCTAAAATTGGTCTAAAGTAGGAATGACAACAAAGGTATTATAAACAACCTTACCAACAATAGTCATAGGAAGATTAATAGAACCTTGAGGGCAATAAATAAAACCATTACAAGTTTGAATCCAAACACTAGATGTATCATAGGTATCCTTATGCAATCCTTTACTAAAATAACATTTACAACAGAAGAGGGCTCAATCAAAATACCACGAGAAGGGATATGGGCAACCGTAGCAGTAATGTAAAGAGGACCATTACATGCTTTGAACATATGAGAGTCATCAAAGGTGATACAAGATGATGATTTAGGAAAAGGTCGAGGTTGAGTCTCAACATGATTAACGACATGATTAGCTTCTTCTACCTTATCATTATAACTTATGTTGGTAACCAAAGAAGAAGGTTGACTAATGACATTTGTTGAATGTGAAGGCAAAGGGTTGGTGTAAATTTTCAAATTATGGTTAGGAGATGCTATGGACTTATTCATACAATTAACCTTAGAATCAATAGATATAAAATTAGAATCAATAAGGTCTTGAATAGCATTCTTCAGATCATAACACCTTTTAGTATCATGACCAGGTTGATGATGGTATTGACAAAAAACATTTTGATCAAATGACTTAGGCATTGGTTTACTAGTGTCAATAGGATGGATAGGAGGAAGTTTAAGAATGTTAACATTAATTAACTTTGTCATCACTATAGAAAAAGGTTCAGATAAAGCAATATACTTACAATTAGGATGATACACAAAGGAAAAATTAGTTGTACCTTTGGATGTAGCAGCCACTTGATCATCAATTGTGTTTGTTGACTTGTGTAGCTTTATGTAGTTGTTAGGCTTAGATAACTCATTTTAATTAATGGTGACATCACTCTTATCCATAGTAAAAAGAGCCATTGGAGTAGAGCTCTCAAGTTGGCTCACTTGTAATTGATAGTGGTGAAGCACTGTGTAAAGATGTGAAAAGGAAGTACACTCAGTAAGGAGAATATTATCTCTAATTTCCTTTTGCAAATTAGAAATAAAAATACATTGAATATCATGATCAGACACATGATAATAAATTTGAGCATACAAATGTTTAAATCTACCAATAAATTCACTAACTTTTTCTTTAACATTTTTCTTACAATGCATTAAATCAGTCAAAGAAATTTGAGGACCAATATTATTTGAAATTTTTGAATGAAGGCATTAGCAATCATTTGAAAGGAATTAATAGAGTAAGGAGGTAAAGAGAAATACCATTGCAAAGCTTTATCCCTAAAATTATGTGTGAACAACTTATCCACGAGCCTAAAGTCATGAGAAAAATCATTGCATATAGTTTGGAAAGTCCTAACATGAATCACGGGATCACCCTTACCATTATAAGTCTCAAGACAAGGTATCTCCATATGTTTTAGGATAAAAACATGAAGGATATCTAAGGAAAGGGGATTGATAATATCACATATAGGGATGTTGTACTTGGATTGAATGAATTGAGCTACTTGTTGTTGTAAAGCAGTGGCAATTTGAACTAAGCTACTAATGGTAGGATTAGAAGACCCAATAGTAGGTGTAAACATATTGGATGTACTAGGAAAGTTGTAGGAAGCCAAAGGAAAATGAAAGGATGTTGGTGGAGGATTAGAAGGAACGGGAAGAGGATTGGAATATGTGAAAGGGACAACATTGTATGAGGGTAATGAAGAATGTATGGAGGTAGGAGGAACACTCAAAGGAAGTGAAGGATTGGAAAGACCAACACTTAAAGGAGTGGAAACTTGTGTAGAAGTTGTCATGAGAGGTGGCGCATAAATAGGAATACTAGGAATGGTAGTAGAAATTAGGATAGAAGGTTCAACAGTTATGGAAGGAGAAGTGTATCCTAACTCTTGAGAACATTCCGTCAAAGACTTAACATGAGTATTAATAAGGTGTGAGATACCACACAAAATGGATATGTTATTGTCATCATGAGTAATAAGCTTCTTAATAGCCTCAATAGCGACAACACTATTAGGATTCAGGTTCTCTTGCACAAGCCAATTTTCCAATTTATCAAACTCATGAGAGAGCTTATCAACATGGGAAGGAGGAATTCGTAAGGCTTCATCTTCATCATGGGAGGAATGAGAAGAATTATGCTCCATTATGGGATTGAGATCTTGAGGGAAAATATTATTATCATTATGGGTCCTCAGAAGGAAAGAGGAATAATGGTCAAAAGAGCCCATGAGTCTATGGCTACTCCTAACGAGAATGCCAGAGGTTGGAAAACTTAGTGTAATAAAGCTAATAAAAGAGGAGATAAAAAAAGGAAACTCTAATGAGGTCTAACACAATTATCAATGTAATAAAGAGAAT
Source organism: Chamaecyparis obtusa (assembly GCA_027943335.1). Classification (NCBI taxonomy): domain Eukaryota; kingdom Viridiplantae; phylum Streptophyta; class Pinopsida; order Cupressales; family Cupressaceae; genus Chamaecyparis; species Chamaecyparis obtusa. The sequence continues at coordinate 439,030 of BSBK01002440.1, read as the reverse complement.
AAAAAGAGAGATCTAACCACACAAGTATAGCTAAATCTAACTCCAAAATCAATAAGGAAAAGGGGGAATACATCAAGTTCACCAAAATAAGGTAAACAACCAATGAAAAAAAGGGAGATCAAGGGATCTAAATCCAAAATAAAAAAGTGGAGATGCGTCAGGTTCACCAAAATGTTTAGGTGGAAAATGGTGTCAATGAATTTAGTAGTGTAAACTATGTGATATGTGTTCATTAATTAACCATTTCCATACTAACATTAGAAATACAAGAGAAAGAGGGGCTTCAAGGTGTAACTCTAAATATAACCTAAGTTAGATTAGCAAAAACCCAAGAAAATGAGGGGATGCTAATGTTAACCCCAAATTATACTAAGGAAGTGGACAAGAAAGTCCTCTTTCAGACAATGTAACATTTGATTAATGTTGTATAAATGTACTTTTAGAATTTAACTAATTGATTTAGCAAGATAAGCAATAGAGATCTAGGTGCTAAATGTAAACAATCAGTCCAATCAAGATGTGAAAACAGATCTAAGATAAGATATGAAATAGATAATGAGGTACTCACCTTAAATTATGAAGAGGAATATGCTTTTTTGCTCTAAAAATTGTTGTTCTAGACCTGTAGCTAAATTTTTGACTGTGGATTTGCGCTCATGGCTAAAAACCCAAAAAATGTTGAAATTCTCAGGTTGTTGAGAATAGGTCAACCAAGTCACTATGTTCCCAAATCACTTTACTAAAGTCAACCCTTATTTTTTTGGTAGATATCTATCAGTAACTTCCAGATATGTTTTTTCAATTTTGAGATCCTGCTCCTGCACACAAAAAACTAGGTTTTGGGTTGGGGTGGGTACAAGCTTGCCTTGGTCAAGCCCTAGATTGAGGAAGGAACCTTGAATTGAAATATAAATGTGTAAATGAAACAAGAAAAATGTAAATATTCACCTTGCTTGAAGAAACCCTTGTAAATAAGGATTTTGTTGTGTTTGTATGTTGATCTTGAACTTGTAATGTAGGAAATATCCATAAATACTATGGATCTACCAAAATCACTTCATGAAGCCATGGATGTAAGTGTGCATCAAATGATGAAGATGATGAATGCCTCAATGTAGATCTCCTCCTTTGATGGCCAACAATATGCTAGATCTTGAAGAGGAAAGATGCCCACAAAGGATCCTTAAATCTTTTGAAGACTTGAATGCTTGAACGCTTGATCTTAAGATTATTATCATAAATTGTCCTCCTTATTTATTTTTCTTTTTTTTTTTTCCAAATGAGGTGCATATGCTTCCTTTTTGTACTATTTTTTGGGCAGGAAAACAAAGCAAGCCAATGAGGTCACCAAATTTTACAAATTGAATCCCCAAGATAATACCAGGCTCGAGGCTCACAACCCCAGGGGAATAGGTCAACCTGATCAACCTATTGGGGGAATAGGTCAACATGGTTGACCTATTCCTAGAGTGGCCCATAGAGAGCCAACTCTGAGGTCTCATAAACTACATAGATGAAAGAGGGAAAAATAGGGATGAGCAGGAGAATAGGGGAATTGAGCATGAATCCATCGATGGTCCAAAAAGTTGATAAATGATGGGAGCTAAAAGGTCTTGAATGAGGAGTGTGTCCATTTTAAGATGGTACAATAACTCATTAGGATGTTGGGAAAAACTATGGAATCCTCATTTAATTCCTAAAATCAACTTCATTTGGTGGACAATTATGCACAATAGAACCCCAACTCAAGGAAACCTAATTAAAAGGGGATTTCAATTACCAAATAGAGATCTCCACTATAAGCATGATGAAGAGTCCATTCCTCACATTCTACTTCATTTTTAGTTTTCTCGGGAGTTAAGGTGAAGGGTGATGACAAAAATTGAAATATCATGGTTTAGCAATAGTAACATCCAACATTATGTCTTGGAATGGAGAGGACCTACTTGTAACCCCCTAGTTAGACAACTCTAGAAGTAGATACCCCCTCACCTATGATGGAGCTTTTGGAAAGAAGGAAACAATAGAATTTTTAGTGATGCTAAAAATATGGTGGAGGAAGTCTTCAAAATTCTCTATGAAATGCTAAGTGAGAATATGTTGGTAATTATCTAGAAATGCCTAGTGTACCCCCTAACTTCCTTTGATGACAAAATGGAAAAAAAATGGGACTTACCAAATGCCTATGTAAAGTTTGATAGCTCCAAAAGACTGGAAAGGAAAAAACACCAAGTGGAAACCTCCTAACCTTGGTTGGTGTAAGATCAACTTTGATGGAGCTACTAGAAGAGAAAAGTAGTAGCTGGTGGAGTCATCAGATCATCCATTTGGGAATTGATTGATACATTTACTAGTAACCTGAATGGTCTCACCAATAACCAAGTTGAGGGATTGGCACTATTTTTGGGAATTAAGTTTTCCATGTCTATTGATATTGAGGCTCTAGATATAGAAGGGGATTTAAAGTTCATAATTAAAGCTGCTAAAGTCCTAATTAAAACCAACTAGTGCAAAGATGGAATTATCAGGGATACAAGAAAAAAAAAATTGGGCCTAAATTTATTTGTTATTAGTCATTCTTATAGGGAAGGGAATAAGGTTGAAAATGCTATGATAGCAATAGGGTTAGACTTGGAAGGGATCATATGTTAGAAAAACCTAGACTACATCCCCCCTCATGTCAAAATTGTCCAAACTAGAGTGAGTAATCCAAGATCTAGTGGATATGAGGTTTATAAATTTAAGGTAGGGGACCTTATTTTTCATGGCAATGTTTTTTGGACAGGGGAAGGTCAAACTTCATTTTGATTAGTAGAGGCAAGAATTATTTTTAGAAAATAGAAATTTTAATCAAGTGACAGGGAAAAAGGAGGGAGATAGGTGTTGTACTTACATGGTTGGGTCCCTAAGTGGTAAGCTAAGGTGGCACAATGAGAATGGTTGGTTCCATGTGATCACCTCATAGTACACACTAATGATGATATGACACCATTTTAGTGTGAACATGAAAAACATATCTAAGTTATTTTAATTGGGGAAAGTTAGTGAAGAATTTGGAAATATGGACCTTATTCATTACTTCTAAAGGAAAGGGTAATATGCATAAGTGAATGTTCATGAGTCAAACAAGGAGAAATAAAGATAGAGGTGAAATGTAGACTAATAAGTGTAACCCTTTCATCTACCTGTTTAGGGTGCTTTTCATTTTATTTTCTAATTGTGGTAATTCAAAGATATTTGTGAGCCAAATTGCTATTGTTACTAAGTGTGATTGAATGGGTGGGGAAAAAATTAGAATTGATCCTAGTAAGCATGATGAATTTAAAAATGATGCCACAATGTGGCAGATCTTCTATGAAGGAGGGGTTTCTCAGTTTATTGAAATTATCAATGGCTATGATGAGGGTTTGTCCATCCAGTTTGCTACTTCTAGTTGGGTGGAAAAAATGATTATTGTAGGAGGAACATCATTTGAAGTGAATGAGGAAGTGATTGGAAAAGTGATGGGACTCCCAACTATGGGCAGGAAGTGGAAGAAAATAAGGTATATTTTTTATGACGACAATCTAAATAAATTCTTTAGAGAAAAAGAAATCTTAGTGAATCTACTAGAGGCTATGAAATAGAGTAACTTCTAAAACCTTAGAACTAGGCATGCCTTTTGATCATGAAATACTTCACCCTAGAGGGTAGGTTTAGGATGTACTTATTTTATCACATGTTTTTGCTAAACCATTTTCACAATCATAGTCTTATCTCTTTCATATTTTTTCTTCTAAATTCCTTGGAGAGTTATGTGAAGAAGGTGGTGGAAAATGCCAAGAATCAAGGAAAAAAATCCATCCCTCTCCATCAAGGTCTGGTTTTTTTTGTCTTTATCACTTCCACCTTTCTCTTTGCCCACCTAAACAAATAATAGTTTATGAATCACCTAATTCAAATACCCTCCCTTTTGTCAGCATCATCAACACCCCTAGTCCTAGCAAGAAAAAATGTATTAGGTATATAGGGATCAAAATTGTGTCCCATCATGGAGCTCCTAAAACCCCCACTCCCATTATTACTAAGAATAAGTCAGGAGGTCACAAACAAAATGTCTCGACTCCTAGCAAGAAAAAATGGAAAAATTTGGCCCATTATATAGAAAAATATAAATTCACCATCCAAGAAATTGTCTCTAAGGAGGAGGAGGAGGCTAGAGAAGAAACAAGTAAGAATGAGAACAACCTTAGGAGGTCTAATAGATTGGATACTTTGTTTGCTGGGAAAGGGAAAATGAAAAAAGTGGTTGACTCTAATACTATGGATGAGGGGGATAGGGGAAGTGAGGAGAATGGGGAATAAAGAAAGAGTGAAGAAGAGGAAAAGGATGGAGATAAGGATGAGGATAGGGAAATTTCTAACACTACAAATAGCTCTAATCATGTTTTTGAAAGTATTAAAACTAGACCTATTGACCTCACTAACAACATGATACTTGAAGAAGAAGAAGAAGAATAAGAAAGAGAACCAGGGATCACATGGACCTTTAAAACCATCTAGAAATGGATCAGTTCTAAATGCAACACTACAATGGATGATCTTGAACAAATTAAATCTAAGTTGATGAACATGAAAGGAGAATTGAGAGTGTTTCTAGGTTCATATTGAGATTCATGCATGTCTAGATCCCCTTTTATCTGCCTCCTACCAAAAAAGAGTTTGGGCGTGGATAAAAGTGATGAAGTTAACTGTAATGAATTGTTCAAGTTCCTTACTAAAGATTAGTCAAATCTCCTAAATTAGGCTAGTTACGGATTTAAGGAAGCTTGCTAGGGATGAAGTCCCTTCTATTTTTTGTGTTTTTTTCTAATTAAGGCATGGTTGACCTTGTTTAAAGACTCTTACTATAGTTGTTGTTTATGATTTTGATGATTTAAGTAGCTTAGATATTGTTAATGTTGTTGATAGACCTAAGTGGAATTTTCATAAGACTTTAATTAGGTTAGATGGATCATTGGAAATGAGTTCCAAAGGTACTAATTTCTTTTTTATGATGCTACTATTCGTTAATTTTTTATGTTTTTGATATTCATAGTTAGTTGTCAATGTGTTGCTTCTATCATGCTTACTTTACACCCTCTAAGCTATTGTGTAAAGGGACAACACCCTGGTTCTAGTTCTTTTAATATAAAAAACATTTAAATTTGAGCAAGCATTAATATTATAGATTATACAAAAAGTTAGAAAAAAAAGGGAAAATAACAACAATAAAGGGGAGTTGTGAGAATAAAAAAAAAAACTCCTAATCAATATAGGTTGGAGAGGGATTTTGTGGGGAGGCAATGGAAAGAGCATACCACTGTGTGTGTGAAAATTGTACCTGATCTGTAGACACAACACTCAGTAAAACATTAGAGGTTAGTGATAATCAAAATCATGCAAAATTGAAAGCTATCTAACCAAGCGATTTACTGCCTTCTAGTAGGTGCGAGATTAATGTTCTCAGATTATTATCGAGATCAGTGACCTAGACGACACCTAAATGAAGGATTTGAATGCAAAAGATGGATATGGAATAAATGCAATTAAGCTATTTTTTGGATTTTTCTATGCAATAATAATTGTAAAAACTGATATGAAATCTATGCTAAATGAAATTGATATGCTATGAATGCTATTGAAAATTGATATGCTATGAATCTAACAATGATATGTAATATGAATGCAAAAATAAGATTGATCTCACAAATATGTCGATTCGCAAGAGCTTTGATTCTTCAATTCCAATTCTCCAGCGTGATTGTGCAAAATATGAGATGATTTGTGAAGAGCTAAAGCCTTAATTTATAGAAATCCAGGGCTTTGGAGGTGCATGAATAAAAGCCATAAATCACTCAAATAACTCAACTTGATTTTTGAGTTATCTGATCATAAAAGATAGTTAATTCTCAAAATCATGCAAAAACATGCAAAAATAGCTTTTTAACTCAAATTAGAGTTTAGATCAGCTTTTTGAACTCCAAAAGGATGTTGAGTTCCAAAAAGTCAATAACTTGCATTGATTTTCTGATTTGGAGTTTAACTGTTTCTTTTGAATATGCATAATAATTAAGAATTAAATAAATAAATAAAGTGATTTATCCTCAACTCAACTGATTTTTGAAAATAAATAATTAATTTATGGGTTAATTAACTATTTTACCAAACTTTTATTAAAAATTATATTATTAAATAATGACAACATGCTTTAATTAATTAAATAAGAATTTAATCAATTAAAGATAAGAATTTTGATTTATTGTCAAAATTAAATAATACAATTAATAATAGATAGAATTAAATTTAATTACATAATTAAGTGGCAAATATTAAATCTAATTAATTAAATATGAAAATATTCAATTAATCAAATTTTAGGATAAATGTGATTTATTGCCAAATAATTATAAAATTAAAGATAATTAAGATAATTAGGAATATTACTAGGAATATTCCCTGATGCAAAATTTAAGATAATCAATTATGATTCGATGATGTTTAGATGTGCCTTAGATTAGGACTTTGATGTCAATTTCGTTCGAATTGAAGATGTAGGAGATTAATGAACTTATAGCCCATTTTTGGGGTATTACAACCACTAGATAAAATAATAAAGAGATAGGCCTGCACAAAAGGTTATGGGAAAGCATAACATGGGTTGAGAGGTATATTTGTAGCTGATATTGAAGAAAAGGAGAGGATAAAAGGGGAAGAGTTTCATAGTAGAACATGTTTCATGGAAGAGAGGCCAATAATAGGCTAATGGTTTGATTATTTATTTTTGAAAATTTAATGAGCATGTATTTTGATCTTTTTAATTGCAATATAAGAAGTAGTTGAATGCTCATAGTTTATGCCAAGTTTTGTGTTTGAAGTTTGAAGGTAGGAGTTGTTTCATCCTACATAAAATGGTATTAGAGCTAGTAGTCATGAGTGTGGATACATCATCAAATGTGAGGCAATCTACACTAGAACTTGAGGGTAAAGATTGGACTTGTACATAAGAAGAGAATATAGCATGAGGCAACTTATGTTAGGACTTGCGAGTGGGAAGAAAGTGAAGTAGTTAGATTCTGAGAGGATCTCAAGAGATGGGGGTAGGTGTGGAGGAGTCCTACAATGGTGAGAGATAGAAAGAATCAATTATATTAATGGAGAAAAGAAAGAAGAAGTGAGGATGTGTGATTGGTTGGGTTTTGACAATAATTATGTTGGAAAGGGGAAAATAAAGATATGGATGATTGTGTTTGAGAGGAAAGTGAAAAAATTGAGGCAAGAGGCACGAGATACATTGGAGGAGATAAAGTGAGAGACAAGAAAGGGAAAATTTGTAGCATTAGATAAATATCCTTTGGAGGGCATCGAAGAAACATATGAACATAAGGTTGATTAGAGTACAAAGTGATGCATAAAGGTCAAATTTTTGATGAGGAACCCGATGAAAAGAAAGAATTTCTTGAGGAAGAGATTGAGAGGATTCAAAAATTATTTAGTGTAGTGGTGAAGAAAGTTGTAGTAGCGGTAACTAAAGGGTTGAATGAAGAAGAAGATATAATAAAGAAATTTATAGTTGCAATGACAAGTGATGAAGAAGATGTTGCACCAATGGAAGAGGATGTTGCAATAGCTAATGATGTAATTGATTTTTCTAATTTTTTTAATAAGAGATAAAAAGGGATGAGTTTGTGCAAGTAGATACAACATATGAGCATGTAGAAGTAAGAGAAATAGTGAAAGTATATATTGTAGATTGGTGTCAGAAGGTTTCTTGGTTGCATGTGGAAGCACAGGAGGATGCTATAGGAAATTTTTTGTGGAGGTGGTCAGGTTGTGATGAGATCCCACAAAGGAGAGGAGAGGAGAGTGATTTTTAAAAAGGAGGATAGTATATTGTGGATGTGATTTGACAAGGGTGAAGAAGAGAATGATGTACACTTTGTGGAAGAGGATGACAAATATCCTAGCTAAGTGCTAGAAGAGGCAGAGGAAGAAGCCATCTCTATATACATCAACAATGGAGTTCTTTGCATGTTTCCAATAACCTAAAAGAGTAGTCCAACTACTCCACTCCATTTTGTGAGTTCTACTGACAAGTTTTTTCCTACCTGACTTGTTCGGTACAAGAGCACTCGGGTAGAATGGTGATCATCACCAACTAAAAAAATACTCTTAGTTCTTTTTTTCTTTTATTTTAATTTTGGCTTTTGAATCTCTCTTTTAGTCTATGTAGAGTTTTTTTTGTCTCCACAATTCAACCAAGATGATGATGGAATAAGATATAAAGAAATTGAGTGCCAAACATTGAAGCATACAAATGACAATTTGATAAAATAGTTTATGCATTGTCTACCTCAACAAACTTTACAAGTGGTTAGTTAGTCTTCCCAAAATTATAAATACAACCTATAGATGTAAAATTAGACTTCACAACCTTGGAAGCAAGCCATGATTTGTGGAAGAATTGGTGCAAGCTATGACACCCATAAAATCATTATTTAGACATCTAGGGATGCATATATGCAAAATGTGGAAGCATGGACTTGGCATATATTGATTATAAAAAAATGTCTCAAATAAAATGTGGTCTTATGAGACTACATTTATTGGAAGAAATGAAATTTTTAGAAAGGATTTAGAAACTATGAAATAAATACAGTTGCTCGGTGTGTGAAAACTTTCAGTTGCAATTAAAGAAATTCTCTCTCTCTCTCTCTCTCTCTCTCTCTCTCTCTCTCTCTCTCTCTCTCTCTCTCTCTCTCTCTCTCTCTCTCTCTCTCTCTCTCTCTCTCTCTCTCTCTCTCTGTTTTCAAAACCACTAATAACCATTCAACTTCCAATCAAGTACAAGACAAAGAAGCTCTTAAATTTTATTTTTTTAAATGATTTAGTCACCCATTGAGTCAAAAGGAAGGTACATAATGATATATTTGAATCAAAAGATATTTGGAAAGGAAACAACTACTATGGAAACCCAAACACAAAATTTGAATAGTTGCATCATTTAAATTTGAGCAAGCATTGATATTATAGATTATATAAAATTTAGAAAATAAGGGAAAGAACAATGATAAGGGGGAGTATTTTTAAGAACAATTAAAAGCTCACATCAACATAGGTTGGGAAGAGTGGGGAGGCAATAGAAAAAGCATGCCATTGTATAAAAGATGAAAGAGATAGGCTTACAAAGAAGGCTAGGGGACAACATAGTATGGGTTGAGAGGAAGGATTTTTAGCTTATATTGAAGAAAATGAGAGGGTAAAAAGGGAAGAGCTACATAGTAGAATATTTTGCATGGAAGAGAGGCTAATGATAGGTCAATTATTATCTAATTTGTGTTTACAAATTTAATGAGTATTTAATTTGATTTTTGTTGCAATCTAAGAAGTACTTGAATGCATATAGTCTATAACAAGTTTTGTGATTGAAGTTTTAATTTTGAAAGAAGGAATTATTTTTTCCTCCATCACATTATGAAATATGCAACTTAAATTGACTTTATCCTGTGTCAAATTACGAAAAACCTATTCCTCATAAAAGAAATAAGCTTCTCATGATTTATTAAGAAGTTGAGAGAGAAATAGTAGATGAGTAGTAAAGATAAGGGAGAATATAAAAAAATTGGTGGATGACGAGACCCATCAACTTCAATTATAACAAATAATGATGAATACTAGAACTATAATCGATATTGAGGATTTCTAAACAATTGGCATATCAAAACTCTATAGTTCAAAGAAATATCATTTCCATTTTACTTCCTAAGTTGCATAAATAGTAAGCGTAGTTAGACAAGACCTGCATGCATGCCCAATACCATAGAATTCACATAATTTTCATTATACAATTTAGATACTTCATGCAAAATAAATTAGCAAGTGTATATCTAACATGTTCCCCTCACAAATCCCATATGTCAACACTCTTTTATGCATTAGAGATATATGAGTCAATTTAATGGAATTGAAGTAGATTCTTTAGAATACATTGAAGAAGAAGAAGCTAGTCAACTTATAAGATATGAGGAAAAAAAGGGTTTCACAACTTGAAAAGGTAATCTGATATACTAAAATAGAAGTAATGAAAAAGACAAGAACTAAATAAACATGAGATACTAGTTATTTTAACAATCTCAACAAATGAATCAAATACAAAACATATATATTTTGGAATGGTATTTCATTTTTAATCATATAAAATATGATCGCCCACGCAAGAAAAATATGCATAGGAAGGACTGCAAATGACATACAAACCAACTATTCTTCAAAGACCCTAGCAACCTATCAAGGTTAGACCTAGGTCCATTGGATGCATTCTTTCTAGCCCTCTTGTATTGTACATCACAATAAAAAATTATGTTATTGTTACAAACCCTTTGAAACACAAAATAAACCTCCTTAATCTTAAATCAAGATAGACACCACATTTACACAAGAATCTCTCACGTATTCATTGAGCAAGGCTGCCCTCTATACCTCTTATGAACTCTCACAACTATTTGATTCAAAATTACTCAAATGAAAAATTATTAACATGTACAAGATACGTTTGAGAGGTCCTTTTCAACATTCAAACTACTTACATATAACCCCAAATTGATTCTACTTGAACAAACACACTTTATGTCATTTTATAAATTATTTCATAGAGTCTAGAGACATGATTGGTGAAGAATAACACATTCAAATAAAGGAATTAGGAGCTTTACTTTGGATGTTTTGTATATCATCTCATTACAAGCCTTATCACCAATTATTATGAGTTTCCAATGGTTATAAGGAGAGATATTAATTTTTTACATCCACTGGAAACCCTAGTTTCTGAACAAGATTGTTAGGAAGATTGACTCATTAGACCAATAAAAAAATATTTTATTTAGGAATGGTAAAAAAAAATAATATCTGCAATAAAATTATCTTTCCATCTATATAAGTTTCAAACATGTACTAATCTGTAAAAGGCCATACCAATTGAAATTCAAACTATTACACATAGGAAAATACAAGAAAAACATGCAAAAATGAAGTTTTCTTCTCATTCCCTTCTTTACCAACCTTAATTTTCGTGTATACATTCCTTTTAAATATAATTTACATCCTCCACAACTACCCAAATACCCTCCAATGACTTAGTTTACAAAGATGACAACATTTGACAATATTTTTTGCATCTTGACAACATTTTTGCAAATTTTAAACAACTTTGAGAACTAATCATATAAACATGAAAAAATGTTCTTTCATGACCCCAAATGATCTCAAATGATCTTATTTTCTCAAAAAAAATAAAAAAATAAAAAATCAACATGACACCAAATACCTCTAAGGATGCCCCTGCATCATACTCCCTAGAAGGAAAGAAAGAACTTAGGTTCCACCTAAGAGGAGATCAATTACTATCCTCCCATGTATGATGATGGATTGAGTTTGGAATATCCTTTAGGTTTTCTCTTTTACCTTCCTTCCTTGTATGGTTTTGGCATTTACTTGACCAACTATTGTGTGTGTAGGTGAGCTAAGCTCTTCATCTTTTCCAATGATATTTTCATTCCTTTGCCTTCTTGAAGTTCATTGTCTTGTTTTCTTCATATATGATTGTCTTCATTTTTAAATTTATTGTATTCGTTTCTTTATTTTTCATCCTCTTGTGGTTCTTGAATTCCTTGATTCTCAATATGTTGTACTTCCACTCTTTTACTTTTACCTTCTCCTTCACAAGGTAATACATGTGATATCATATAATACTTTAGACACTTGCTTGTTGTTATAGGTGTAGACACCTAAAAATCCTTTAGAAAATAAAAGTATATTTATTTTCTGAAAACCCCTAATGACATCATCATTTGTTAATTAATTAATATATTTTTATGTCATTAAATCCCTTTATTTTAGTTAAGCATCTTTAATTAAAGAATCTTTCTCCAAAGCATCTAAATCAAATTTAAATGGTTTTCCTCTCTTTATTGAGTCAATATTCAATAAATGATGTCACAAATCCCTAAATAAATTTTATATTTATTTAAAGCCTCAAAAGCCTAGAATCTTCTAAACTTTCCTAAACCCTTCTAATCTTCCCTAAACCTATTTAGGAGAAGTTACCTAGTTTTCTTAAGCTAATCCAAGTCTCTTTGAATTTTGGTCAAACCCTTCCCCAAATGAGCCTCACACACTCATTTCAATCTCTTACACACTCTTTAAGGCTTCTTACAGCCTCATAAAGAGACCCATGTCTCTTCTTCCACACATGTTCCCCTTCCACACTTCCCTAGTGTTTCTCACACATGTGTGAGCAATGCTTAACCCAAGCTAAACCTTACCATACCCCTAACTCTACCCCTAACCTTACCTCAAACCTTACCTCAAACCTTGACTCATCCTCCTAACCCAAGCCCTTCCCAAATCCTATAAATACCCTCACTTCCTAAGAGAAAAACACCAATTCAACTTTCATTTCATAGTAATGTTATAATGCTAGTTTAAACCTAGATCTTAAGCTTTTAGCATATAAGTTTTAGATTTCATCATTTTCAAGCTTTCTTAACACACATCATAGATTAGCAATAATGGATTAACTTAGTTTCTTTCATTGTTTAGCATATCATCATTATCATCTTTCATTTGGTCTAAAATCTACCTTAGATTACTCATTTATAGCTTAATCTTCATTTTACCATCATTTGAATCCTTGAGGCCTTAGGGGCAAATCAGGTGTTCTATACATGTTTTGTGCCATTTATGGGGTTTTCATGGATATCAATCCTTCCTAGAATGCATTAGGAACAAGCTCTAAGTGCTTAGAGAGCACACCCACATACTCATAATTAGATCAAATCAAAGAGTGCTTGGGTGCACTTGTTTAGGCTCAATCTAAGGTGGCTTAGCTTAGATGTTCTTGTTTTGAATTGATATAATGCTAGATTAAAACCTAACGTTTGCTTGTTTCAGCCTTTCAAAACAAATACAGATGGCCTAGTCTATAATAGGCTACATATCAAACTTTATACTCAATTGATAAGGTCTTATAACTTCATGACAAACTTGAATTGAAATAAGTATTTCTTTATTAAAATTAATTTTATTTTATCTTGCCTTCATACTCAATAGCTCCAGTTGCTTGCATGATTAACTCCTTTGGGTATTATAGGACAACTTTCACTCTCAAAGGTCCATAAAATAGATTGTGTTGACTACTTTTGATTTCAAATCCATATGGATTACACATGTACATACCATAACTTTGTTTCATTTCTTTTGTAAGACCTACAATCACTTCATTTCTATAGCCACACTATGTTGCATGGAATAGCAGGAGTATCTAATTTATAAGCATTATCCTCAATTATAAATTAGATCTTGTACTTACTGTATAAGACCTTGTATCTTTGATTGAGATGGTACATACCAGCTGATCACTTTCATCCATCCTCTCCATGCCATGAGTTTGAGTTATCTTGTTCCTGCTTTCATTTATTTGTTTTTCCCCATTTTGAAAAACTTTATTGGAATGTACATTCTCAACCTCTTCAAGTGAGAATCCCTAGGTTTTATTTTATCTTTCCTTATTTATCATCATAGCATTACCTACACACAAATACTCACACAAATTTTTAGTTTTAAAAATATTAGATATGTTTGTTATAGTAGATGCTTCTAGTATCCTTCCCTTCAACATATCTTGAATCTCCTATGGAAAATTATAATTCCTTGTTGTTGTCATAATTTTAATAGGTCTATTCATCACTTCAAAATTTGTCTCTTCTTCTTCCAATGTCTTTAGAAACTCTTTTCCACTCATTGACATCACACTTGATCCCACCTTTTGGTCTTTATATTCCTCCTTCAAGGGTGTTAAGGTATAATATGTTCCATCTTTCTCTAGCAATAATATTTTTCCTACCTTTGTGCATATATTATATTTCCATGGTCTACCTAGTAGCATATGGCACACGTAAAACCTTGTACATATATCTCCCTATTTGTAACTCTACCCAACATTTTTCATTGACTAGTTCTTGTTGCTCCTTATTAAGCCATGATACTTATAAGGTTTAGGATAAATTATATTTCCATGGTCTACCAAGTAGAATATGGCACACACAAAACCTTGTACATATATCTCCCTATTTGTAACTATACCCAACATTTTCGGTTGACTAGTTCTTGTTGCCCCTTATTCAACCATAATACTTATAAGGTTTAGGATAAGGCAATATTTTCAATTTTCAACTTCAATTTCTTTACCATCTCAACAATAATCAAATTATTAGTACTTTTTAAATCTATAACTTGACAAAAATTACCTTTTCACTTGCAAAAAATCCAAAATAGTGACTCTTTCTGATGATATTAAGGAAACTGAGATGTGGGGGGGGGGGGGGGGTGATGAGTCGGCGTTCTAAAATTTTTAACTGTATTAAACTGATTACTCAACCATAAACTAAACTCAATTAAAATTAAACAACATAAACATAAAGCAAACATCCAAAGCATTATAACACCATAATTTTTTGCGTGGAAACCTAGTTAGTGGAAAAACCATGACGGGGTTGGCACCCACAAATAATTACTCAATAGAAGTAATAACCTGGTTAAAGGTTTGAGTATAATAAGGGGAATGCACATGCATTCAGGCTCACTACCTAGAGCTTGCAACTCAATTACAGAAGAGGGCTACAACCCTTAGGAAATCTCACTGCTTTACAAAATGTATTAGAAAATAACCCAAAATGGTGAACTAGAAGATAACATCACGTATACCAATATAATTCTATGCAAGTACAATACAAAATCTCTACTCAACTATCAATCGAACCACTAATTATCAATTCTTCACACATACAACATATATCTATATCATATCTAACCATCACAATTACAAATCATCACAAAAAATTGATCTAATATATCCATTTACAAAATTAATATCTTCACTGGTTGGCCTTAAGAACATAAAGTGTACTATGTGAAATGTTGGCCAGATCCTCCATCGAAATATTATGAAAACCTTGATCAATGGCATATATATCATCTACCATGTCAGATCCATCAAATTACACTCATAAAATGATCAATTAATCGATCTAATAGGATCGCTTAATGATCCACTAAAATATAGTGTTGCTCTTCACTGACAATCATAAAACCATCATATAGAGCACCATAACTTGATCATCTAAGATCATCAACAATTATAAACCTAGAATAAGAAATAATATACCTCCATGAATCTCCCTCTAGAATCACATTTCAAAACTCAAAGGTGACTATCCATACCAATCCATATACTGAGCTCTGTACATTATCTTTGTACTACCATACTTAGCCAGATTTACCTCTAGTCCTTTGGTAACACAAAATTATGAAAAGTGACCATCTGAATCATGTATGCTTTCCATCAATGACAACATACAATCCATTGAGAGTAGTGTCTCTTTCCAACAATCTCCCCCTTTGGCATTGATGGCAACACTTAGTGAAAAATGACTAAGTGCCCAAGAAATGTCAAACTACAACTATTCTCCCCAAAACCAAAAAATTATGCTCCCCTTGTCCTGAAAATCTCCTCTTCCACTCATTTTAACTCCTTATCTCTCCCCCTTTGATATCAATGGAAAACATTTGGGATCACCACAAAATTTGTCTACCAAAATCCTATAAATCTCTGCTTATATAAGTATTTAATAATATACTTACAAAATTTTGAAAACATATGAGAAACTATTTCTCAGAGCACAAAAATTTGTATCCCAACTTTTCTTTATGCTCTCCAAGATCTCAATCTACCCACAAATAGCATATGCAATTTTTTTGCACCTATAAGATCTGATGCATCAGGAGAAGTGTAGGCTACCTATACTTCTTTCAAACCATTAAGTAGGATGTCAAGTTTTGGAGTAATATAATTTATTGCCTCACCAATCCTACCTTGCACCCTTTCCTTCTCAGGAACAAGTGTTCCGATCTTATCTTTTAGTGATGTTACTTGAGCTACATGAATTAAAGATAAATTCTTTAAAGAATCATATGATTTTGATAACTAAGGTAACTTCTCCTCACTCTCATTTATTAACTTGTCTATATCTGCAACACATTTGAGATATTCAATGCATGATCTATAAATCTCATCTCCTTCAATCAGAGCATCCTTCAACCTTTGTATAAAAAATCCCAAGGATATATTTTTATTAGCAATCATATAATTCATCTTCTTATATATTCTCTCATCAAATTCACTTTTCATTTTTATCAAGCCTGACTTCTCTAATGACTCAAAGTGAGAATTCGCCACATTCAAAATACCTTCAAGCTAACTTGATTGAGAATCATTCTGATTTGGAGTATAGGTCAACATGATCTTTTGACACAAGAGAGACATGGAGAGAGGGGCCAAAGGCACAACCTAACCAGATCCACCTTGCAAAGATCACATGTAGAAGCAAAAAACACACAAGTGAGAGAGAATGCAGATCGACTTCTTATATTCATTCAAATTGATTCATACATGTCGGGATGTAAGGCCTTCTTGATTTAGGCTAGATATTACAATTCAAGTATAGAAGTCCTCCAACATGCGAGGATCTGAAACAATCTTCAATCTTCTAACTCCTATCTTCTATAAAAAAATTACTCCCTAAACTACAACCAAAGATTACAATATCTACAAGAGGCTACCAAACAAGTCGGCCTTCAGATCCACCATCAATAGAAGAAATGACTAGATTTAGGTCCACACACTTCCCAATGATAGATACCAGCATTAAATCCATGACTAGATCATTAATTGCACAAGTCAGCCTCAATAGGAAACTAAAACAAACAACTCAATAAGCAAGGATAATCGAGCACCAAACAAGCATCACCGAGTGCCAAGGAATTAATCGATTGCTAGAGAGATAACTGACCAACACTGGTTAACAAAGGAAACCGAGCAACTATCGAGCAAACTCGGTCAGAGTAGGAACCAAGCAACATAGGAAAACACAAACATGTTTTTGGTGACACAGGATTTCCAAGGACCTGAGATGCTCCTGCATCAGACACCTGGGGTTATTTGAAATGATTCTTCAAATCATGAAGTAGGTACAACTTGAGATGAATCCAACTCAGATTGTGAAATCCATGAATTGTCTTCAATTGGTCTATTCTTCTACTTTATCGAATATTCCATATAGTATTTTCCTCTTGTACTTCTGCCAACTCTTTGTTCCAAAAT
Organism: Chamaecyparis obtusa; assembly: GCA_027943335.1. Taxonomy (NCBI): domain Eukaryota; kingdom Viridiplantae; phylum Streptophyta; class Pinopsida; order Cupressales; family Cupressaceae; genus Chamaecyparis; species Chamaecyparis obtusa. Next base: position 421,797 of record BSBK01002440.1, on the reverse strand, counting down.
CTACTCAAATTCTTCAATCTATTTCTTAGGATAATCATTCGGTACTGTCATTTCTTCATCCAACTCATGGTACTCATACAAATCAGCAATGTTGAATATAGGTGATATATCCATGTCATCAGGTAACTCAATCTCATAAGCATTTCCACTGTCAAATTTTCTCAAAATCTTGCAAGGACCAAACTTCTTCATTTTCAGCTTCCCATATTTTCCAACAGGAAATCTGCCTTTCTTCAAATGAACCATTACTTCATTACTGACTGCAAAAATCTTATGTCTTCTAGATCTATTAGCTCTGTCTTTGTATTTCTAATTACTCTTCTCCAACTTCTATTTCACATCTTCATGCAATGTCTTCATGTACTTAGCAAACTTTACTCCTTCAGCACTTCTCTTTCCTTCATCAACAATATCCCTCAAATCTGATATACCTCTCAGTTGTATGCCATTTACAATCTCAAAAGGTGTTTTTCTAGTACTCCTATTCACTTAATTATTATATGCAAACTCTACTTGTGCCAACACAGAATCCCAATTACTCAGTGTGTCTCCCACTAAACATCTCAAAAGATTACCCAATCTTCTATTCACAACTTTTGTCTATCCATCGGTCTATGGGTGAAATGTAGAACTATATTTCAACTTAGTGCCAAACTTTCTCCAAAGGGTCTTCCAAAAGTATCCAACAAACTTACTGTCTAAGTCGGAGATGATGCTCCTTGATAATCCATGTAATCTGACAATTTCCTTATAGAAAAGATCTACTATATGTACTGCATCTGATGTCTTTCTACAGGGTATAAAATGTGCCATTTTAAAAAATCCATCCACAACAAAAAATATAGAATCATTACCTCTTACTGTCTTCAGTAAGCCAAGAACAAAATCTATACTGATATCAATCCAAGGTTTCTTAGGAACAAAAATCAGTGTATACAATCTAGTATTTTGACTTACTCCTTTTGCAACTTGACAAATTCCACAACTTCTCACAAATTTCTGAACATCCTTATACAACTATGGCCAAAAGTATTTCTCCTTAAGAAAATTCAATGTCTTGTCAACACCAAAGTATCCAGCCAAACCACTACTATGTTTCTCCTTTATCAAATTAGTTCTCATTGATTCTCTCAGTATACACAACTGAATACCTTTAAACAACATACCTCCTTGACTGAAATATTCTTCCCATTTAGTACTTGGTTGATCTTGAATAGGTGCTCTACACTTTCTCCACGGCTCAGAAAAATTAGGATCAAATTCATATGAATATCTCATGTCATCAAATCCAAGAACTTCAATTTTCATCTCGGTCATCAAAGATCTTCTTCTATTCAATGCATCAACAACTCAGTTAATGAATCAACTCTTATGTTTTATCACTTTGAATGTATAAATCTACAAATATTCAACCCATTTCATGTCTCTGATTAAACTTATTCTGACTACCCAAATACTATAAAGCTTTATGATCGGTATACAACACAAATTAACTTGGTATCAAATAATGTCTCCATTTCTTCAGGGCTTGAACAATAGCATAGAATTCTTGTTCATACACAAAATATTTCCTTTTTGCATCATTCAAATTTTCACTAAAGAAAGCAATAGGTTTACCTTCTTGACTCAACACAGCTCCTATTGCACTACTGCTTGCATCACATCCTACTTGAAATACCTTATTAAAATTAGGCAATGCTAACATAGTAAATTCAACAAACTTCTGCTTCAGAGTCTCAAAACTTTTATCAGCTCCATGTGTCCACTTGAATTATCTTTTATCTCCTCTCATAGTCTCAGTCATAGCATTACAAATTGAACTGAAATTCCTAATGAACTTTCTGTAAAAAACTTGCCAAACCATGAAATGTTCTTACCTCACTAGCATTCTCAGGTGTAGGCCAATTCAAAATAGATTCAAACTTTTCAGGATCCATCTTCAAACCATCAGTTGAAATCACAAATTCCAAATACACAATCTCCTCTTTCATGAAAGAACACTTTTTTAGATTTATCGACAACTTTTCTTCTTTCAACCTCTGCAATACTTGTTTAACATGCAAAAAATGTTCTTCTCTGGTCTTACTGAATATCAAAATATCATCTAGGTATACAATCACAAATTTACCTAATAATTTCTTCAAAACTTCATTCATCAATCGCATAAAAGTACTCGGTGCATTAGTTAAACCAAAAGGAATAACCAACCACTCATACAAACCTTCTTTTGTCTTAAAAGCAATCTTCCACTCATCACCTTCTCTGATTCTGATATGATGATACCCACTTTTCAAATTAATTTTGGTAAAATACTTTTCTCTAGTCAATCTGTCCATTATATCATCCATTCTAAGTATAAGAAACCTATATTTCACTATTATCTTGTTGATTGCTCTGGAATCAGTACACATTCACCATTCTCCATTGTTCTTAGGTGCCAATACAATAGGTACTACACAAGGACTCAAAATTTCTTAGATCATACCTTTCTGCAATAATTCTTGAATCTGTCAGTTCAATTCCTGATTCTCGGTAGGTGTCAACCGATGTGGTGCCTTATTTGGTAAACTAGCTCCAGGGATTAGATCCATGCAATGATCAATGCTTCTCTTCGGTGGCAAACCATCAGGTACATTATAAAAAATGATTGCACTGTACTTGGTGAGTAACTTATCAATCTCTTCAGGGATGCTATCCTCTATTTTCTTACTCAGTTTGTTAGGAATCACAACAAAACATACATCATTATTCTTCAAATCCTTAACAAAATTTCTTCCTTCCATCAAGAAAACTTTCATAGATGTACAAACATTACTAACAGGTTCTTCAATCAAAGGTAACAAGATTTGTCTTCTCCCATAAGCCCAAATAGTATATTTATGCAATCTCCCATCATATATAGCATGTCTATCATATTGCCAAGGTCTACCCAACAAAATATGACAACAATCCATATGCATGATATCACATAACACCTTATCATAGCACTTTCCAATTTTCAAATTCACATAACATTGTTCACTTACCAAGAGTGTATGCTCATCTTTGATGCATGAAATTTGATAGGGCTTCAAGTGTTCCAACCTTTTCAATTGCAACTTTATAACCATTTTCTCAGATGCCAAGTTCTATGAGCTTCCACTATCAATGATTACCTTCCATACTTCATTAGAAACTCTACATCTAGTCTTGAACAAACTTTTCCTTACCAGATCTTACTTATTACTTTCACTCCAAAGTGCTCCTTACCATCAAATTTTTTTCCTTCTCAGGTTCATTCAGTGACTCTTCTTGCACCAAAGCATTTCTACTACTACTGAACTTCTTACTTGCATGTGTACACTCAAATGATCTATGTCCTTCTTCTCCACAATTGTAACAAGTTCCTCAGAAACCACCTCTATTATAACCACCTCAATAGTTATTGCCTCTTCCTCTAGATGAAATTTCACCTTTCCACTCAGTCTTGCCTTTATCTAGATTTTTCTTTTATGGTTCAGATCTACTATTTTCACCATAAGATCTACCTCTTCCTCTAGGGAATCTACCACCTCTACCTCTTTGTCTTTTCTTATGTCTTTTGTTCAATTTCTCCTTGGCTTTCAATGCAAATTGATAAGCTTCTTTAATGTTCTCCAATTTAACCAAACTGATTTCTTCTTGGATGGAAACTCTCAATCCATTTAGGTACCTAGTGTATGCACCCTAAAATGGTCACCTAGACTTTGGGTCCCCATTCAACAATTTATCAAATCCCTGAATCAATATTTTCAAAAATCAATATTTTTCAATTATATCAATTTCCTTGATCAAATCCTAATTTATCATTTATTCAATTATTTTCTATGGGCTAACCATTTTATCCTAAAGTCTTTATTTATTTAAAAGGAATTCCCTCCCCTTTTATTAAATAAAAAGCTCCCACCTTTCCTCTTATCCTAAGTTGCACAAATAAAGCATTATTCTTATTTTATAAAAAGGAGAAAAGGCCTTTTTGTCTCATATGGACACAAAAGTCAACTCTTATTTTCTCATTGGAGGATATTTGTGCACATGGATTTCTCCTCTTTCAAGCCCCACCCTTGATTAAATATTTTGCCTCTTAATCTCCATGGTCCATTCCTTCTCATTTCCTATAAAAGGAGAGCTCTCTTCTCATTCTAAATCCCAACTTTGAATACTAATCTTATGCTGTAGGATTTCTTGGAGACTTTGGAGCTTTTAGAGATCTTCATACATTTAGCTTTCATTTCTTGCATTCTTAGCTTAAGCTTCCATGGCATCTAGCTTAGTTTCCTTTATTCTCTAGATTAGCTCACATAGATTAATTAGCAAAGATTTGTAATACTTGTATCTTTCATTTCCATAGCTTAGCTTGCATCTTCATTCTTAGTGTAGTTGCATTGCATTCTCATCTTGATCCTTGAGGATATTGGCATTCTTTCCCTTGTCTCTTTGAATCTCCCATTGTGTGGTTTACTAGCAAGGTTTCATGCTTCAATAGCTCTAGCTGAGAGCACCATCAACATCCTTGTGACTCCGTACCTAGGGAGCTCTAGGTCACTTTCTCAAGGTTTCCCATTCATGGATTCCCTTGGAAGTAATGACTTAGAGAAGTGCACTATTTAGTGTGTACACCTAGCAATTCTTTCCACATCATCTTCATCATGTCCATATCTTATATCTAATCTATAGAATTCCTTAGTATACTCTTTTACCGAGCTATCTTTCTGCCTCAAAATTTGCATTTGCCTAACTAGGTTAATCTAATAATCACAAGATAAAAACTTTCCTTTCAGCTTATTCACCATCTTATTCCATACCTTAATTTTGTCTTTTCCTTTCCTCTTTTTGTCCAACTGCAAATGTTCCCACCACAAGGATGCATGACTTTTCAACTTGGTGCTTGCAAATTTCACCTTCTTTTCCTTAGGGACATTTTCATACTCAAAGAAATTTTCCATCTCGGTGATCCAATTCACCAATTCATCTAAATCCAATTTTTCACTATACTCAGGAGGATTGAAGTGTGGTGTAGACTTCAGATTTTTCAAAGCCTTCAACAATATTTCCTCACCTTGATCCATCACTGGTGTAGGTTCTACATCACCTTGTTCTTCCTCAATTTCATCATCACTAACATCTTCAAGATGTCTTCCTCTTCGTTGGGTTGTCTCAACAGCTTCTAATCTAGCAACAAGTTGTCTCAACATGTTTGCCAATCTTAGATCTGCATCTCACCTCCCACGAACCATCTTGAAACCCTTTGTAATTACATGCTAGATCACAATCTTCTACCCCAACACAAATCAATTAGGGTTTGACCAGAAGGAACCCTCAAACCTAGATTTAAAAACCTAGATCCAGATCTCACCTAAGCTCTAATACCACCTGACGTAAGAGAGACATGGAGAAAGGGGCCAAAGGCACACCCTAACCAGATCCACCTTGCAGAGATCACACACAAAAGCAACAAACACACAGGTGAGAGAGAGAATGTAGATCAACTTCTTATATTCATTCAAATTGAATCATACATGTCAGGCTATAAGGCCTTCCCAGTTTAGGTCAAATATTATAATTCAAGTACAAAAGTCCTCCAACACGCGAGGATATGAAACAATCTTCAATCTTCTAACTCCCATCTTCTATCAAAAACTTACTCCCTAAAATACAACCAAAGATTATAATATATACAAGAGGCTACCAAACAAGTCAGCCTTTAGATCCACCATCAATGAAAGGAACAACCAGATCTAGGTCCACACGCTTCCCAATGATAGATACCAACATTAAATTTGTGACCATCATTATGTTAGAAAGTAAAGTCCACCAAGATAACTGAGAGGGGGGGGTGAATCAGTTATTAGATAAATACAAATTTTATCACCTTTAATAGATTTTAACCATGTAAGTAATGTGATTAACAACCATAGAAAGATATACATACACAACAACACAATAACACAAGATATGTTGACTAGGGAACCTCTTGATCAAAGAGTAAACCCCAGTGGGAATGATGCCCACAAAAGATGCACTAATATGAAAGTTCCTTGTGAGAGGATGGAACTTGTTAGGAGTCTTATGAAATACATTCAGTACATATCAGTCCTTGTTAGGAGACTTTGAATTCCTACTAAAAGATTCTAACCCTGTTAGGAGTTATGGAAGACAGAAGGACCCAATGTCCAAATAGCTTCAAGGGCAAGATCACTGAACACACTGTCCAACTAATCTCTATATTACTCAACATAATAATACCAAAAGCTTAATGATCTCAACAACTTATCACTTCTCATTTGATTGTGTCAAACCACACCAATTGCTTCATTAGATCTCAATACCAGATCTCTATACTTCGCATATCCTCTTACAACAAGTATTGCACAATTCCACAATTTACTTTCACAATCCTACACAACCTTAAATTACAATAAGGAAAAAATTCCTTCCTGTATACCACACTCAAATAATTACAAATGAGTCAGCATACAAATTATAAAATAAAATCTTCCACACGTTACACAATTACATAAAATTGTTAGCTTCCAATTAAGATAATTCTTTACTTGTGCAACCTTTGACCTTGCTATCACATCCACATCACAGTCATCATGTCTTCATCATTTGTACAACTTCACATGCTTAGATTCTATCCTGATTAGGAGATATCATTCGATTTCCATAAATCGCTACTCAAGAACACTACTTGAATACCGCTTCCACTAAATTACACATAACTGTCATGAATAAATGAATTTTTGTATGCGCTCTTAACCACAATCTTATAAAAATCATCGATTAAGTCCTCAACTCCGCATAGCTTGATCTTCAATATACCACGTGCGCTAATACAAACACCATCTGCTTCTTTGCTAATCTTCAGTAGATCACTGTGTTGACATCAATGATAATCACAATCATGAATGCAACAACAACTGCTACAGAATGGCTGTGAATACTCCCCCATAGGATATATTCAACATTCATTCCTAACAATCTCCCCCATTGGCATTGATGGCAACATAGATGAAAAAACATCCAAGTTCCATGAATACCAACACTGCAACACTCTGCTTTGAAATGATTTTCAAGTCCTCTTCATCAATCAAATCTTGCTTCATTTTCCTGCTCATGCTCAATTCTTTTAGTTTTCCATTTTATATTGCTTGTATCCTCCTCCCTCAGATTCTCTTCAAAAAGATGGTTTTTCATGTATCCTTCTCCCCCATTGACATCAATGACAAATGCTTCATCACTATGTCAACATACACTTTTCAAAAAATACATTCACTAGAGTCCTCATGACTCAGCTCAAAAACACATACTCCCCCATAGAAGAAGTACCAACATCTAGTCCAAAAGAAAGATAAGGCTCATATACCACTGGACTGATGCAACAATCTGCATCACTTCTCAAAAGTAGGCCAGGACATAACCCCAAGCATACCTCTCAGATACTCAAATGTATCCTTAGGCAAAGGCTTTGTAAATATATCTGCAATCTGCTCTTTTGTACTTATGTACTCAAGTCTGACTTCTTTCTCTGCAAATTTCTCTCTCACTACATGATAATTTTTTTCTATATGCTTTGTCTTAGAATGTAGTACATGATTCTTAGATATACTAACTGTACTAGTGTTATCACAGTGTATAACAATAGGCCCATCAAATTTTATTCCAATATCCTTCAACATTGTTTCATCCAAATTATCTGATTACAATTGTTTGCTGCTGCTACATACTCTACTTTTGCTGTGATCTATGAAATACAATTTTGCTTCTTTCTTAGCCAAGAAACCAATCTTCCTCCAAGGAAAAATTCTCCACCACTTGTACTCTTTTTGTCATCAACACTACCTCCCCAATCTGCATATGTATATGCATATAGGGTAAATTCATCAGATTTTTCATACCACAATCCATATTCAATTGTGCCTCTTAAGTACCTCAGTATCCTTTTTACTGCTGCATAATGTGATTCTCTGGGATCAGCTTGAAATCTTGCAACAATTCCAACTGTATGTGATATGTCTGGTCTTGTATGAGTTAAATATTGTAATCCTCTAATCATAGATATGTACTTCTTTTGTTCAACTGTAGGAGTCTCAATTGTGCTAGATAACTTGTGTCTAGTTACCATAGGTGTTCCAACTGGCTTACAATTCTCTATTCCAAATCTCTTCAATAAGTCATTCACGTACTTTGTTTGACATAAGAAGACACCATCACTATTTTTTGTTATCTACAATCCTAAAAAATATTTCATCTTACCAATCATACTCATTTCAAATTCAATCTTCATTTCATCTGCAAATTTATCACTAGCTTCATCTTCTCCTCTAAAGATAATATCATCAACAAAAATAACTACAATCGACAAACCATTTTCAATTTATTTTGTATACAATTTGTTGTCTATTGTGCCTTTAGTAAATCCTAATTTTATCAAATAATTATCCAGTCTTGCATACCAAGTTCTAGGTGCTTGTTTAAGTCCATATAAAGCTTTCTTCAGTTTACATACCATGTCTCCTTCATGAGTTAAGGGAAAACATTCAGGCTGCTCAATGTAAACTTCTTCTTCTAACTCTCCATTCAGAAATGCTAACTTCACATCCATATGATACACTTTAAATTTCTTATAAGCTGCATAAGCCAAAAACATTCTTATTGCTTCAATTCTTGCTACAGGTGCAAAAGTTTCTTCATAGTCAATTCCTTCTTACTGTGAGTATCCTTTACATACCAATCTTTCTTTATTCCTTACAACTTCTCCTTGTTCATTCATCTTGTTCCTGAATACCCATTTAGTTCCTATAACATTCTTATCTTTAGGTCTAGGGACCAATTCCCAAGTCTTGTTCTTTTCAATTTGATCTAGTTCTTCCTTCATAGCTTTAATCCAATGTTCATCTTCACAGGATTCACTAATAGATTTAGGTTCAATTTGAGAAATTAAACACAATTGTTCTTGTACCTTATTTCATGTCAAAACTCCTCTATCTATGCTTCCAATAATCTACTCAACATGATGATTTCTTGATAAATTCCTGTTAGGTGTCACCATCTCAGTTCTTGCTTCAGTTGTAGGTTCTTCTATGATTTCCTCAATGTAGCTTTCATTCTACAAATCACTGTCAGTTTCATAGAATAATTCAACATTCTCTGGATTATTTCTAGGATGAGTTCCTTCATTTGATTCATAATCAAGCATTCTTTCTTGAATTTTGAACTTTTCATCAACTTTAACATTTGCGCTCTCAACAATAGTTTTGGTTCTTTTATTGAAACATCTATAAGCTTTTATCTTCAATGAATAACCAAGAAATATACCTTCATCACTTCTAGGATCAAACTTTCCAATGTCATCATTTCTCTTAATATAACATTTACTTCCAAAAATTCTGAAATACTTAACTGATGGTGCATGTCCAAACCATAGTTCATAAGGTGTCTTATCTGTGTCTGCTCTAATCTGTACTCTGTTCATTGTATATATTGCTATGTTCACTACTTCTCTCTAGAATATCTTCACCAAATCATTTTCAAATAGCATGGCTCTTGCTACTTCAGTTATAGACCTATTTCTTCTTTCTACAATACCATTTTGTTCAGGTGTTCTAGGGGCTAAAAACTGTCTCTTAATACCATTAACTTCACAAAAAGTGTTAAATTATTTTGAAGTAAATTCTCCACCTCTATCTAATCTCAAACATTTAATCTTCATTCCAAATTCATTCTCAACTTTGTTCTTAATTACTCTAAACTTATCAAATGTTTCAAACTTTTCTTTAAGAAATGCAATCCACATCATTCTTGTAAAGTCATCAACAAGAATCATAAAATACCTTTCTCCATAGAATCCTCTAGTCCTTGTGGGACCGCTCAAATCTGTATGAACAATTTCCAACTTCTCTGCTATAGTAAACTTATTGCTGGGAAATGAGCTTCTCTTCTACTTAGCCATCACACATTCCTTGCAAATTATGTTAGTAGGTTTCATAATTTTAGGCAAATCTCTTACTGCAAGTGTAGTACTCACTTTCACAATATTATCAAAGTTTATATGAAAAAATCTTGTATGCCATAACCAACTGTCATCAATCTTAGTAATCAAGCATGTCATCTTAGTAGGATTCAACTAAAATACATTACCTCTGATTCTTGATCCATTACCAATCAAATTACCATCCTTGTCTTTGATTACACAAGTTTTCTTAGTAAACCAAACTTGATATCCCTTATCAACTAGCTGTCCAACACTCAAAAGATTATGTTTCAATCCATCCACAAAGTAAACATCATTAGTGTTAGTCTTTCCATCAAGAGTAATAGATCTTATACCTTTTATCAAACAAGGTGCATTGTTTCCAACTCTAACAATTCCTCCATCATAATTGTTAAACTTTATGAATTTATTCATGTCTCCAGTCATATGACATGAACAATCACTATCTATAATCCAATCAAATTTATTTTCTACTTGAGAAACTAAAGCTTTTTCTTCCTTCACTTCTGTTTCAGGATTTTCTTCTTTTATTGCTACAAATCCTATATCATCATTCTCATTATCACTTTCACTTAGAGATTTCTCCATACTAGCTTCAAAGTCTTCATCATTAGCATAATAACATTCTTTAGATCTTGTAGGTTTAAAGTTCTTTCTATACTTCTTTACTCTCTTAGGACATTTAGATGCAAAATGACCATATTCTTGACAAGTCCAACATTTAAAATTTTTCTTACCGTTTGGTTCTCTTTTCACAAGCAAGGCAATTCCTTCTTCAATCTTCCTATCTTCTTCATTCCTAGATCTGCTGCTACTAGCATAGTCTTCGCTTACACTAATGCTTCTTGATAAAGTAGGATGAATACTAAGTGCGCTGAATGTTGTCTCCATTCTAGGTAGATCTCCTAATTGTCTCAAGTTCATCTCTGCTGCTTCTAATCTTCCAAGAAGAGTTTCTCTGGTGAAATTCTCAATACAAGGTATAACTTGCTCAATCATCTACATTGTTTGCTTAAATGCATGAGTCAATGTCCTCAGAATTTTCCATATCACTTCATTCTCTGTCTTGATTCCTTCACAGGATTTTATTCCTACAACAATTTCTGACATTTTACCAATATAGATTCTAATAGATTCATCTTCCATCATTCTTATATATTCAAATGCACATATCCAATTATGTAATCTGACTTTCTTTTCATGTTCATCACCTTCAAAAGTAGATTGTAAAGCTAACCAAATTTCATAAGATGTTTTTAGATATTTTACTTGACTGTACTCATTTTCCAGAAGGGTTGACAAGAGCGATTCTTTGGCAAGTATGTTACACATGAATAGATCTCTCTCCTCATTAGGACATTCTTCAATTTTGTCTTCATCAATGATAGTCTTCTTGTTCTTTGTGATTAACCAATATCCTGGTCCTAAATAAAGTAAATGTGTCTTCATCTTTTCTTTCTAGCTATCAAAATTCACTCCATCAAACTTAGGGCTTTCTTTCCTAAAATGAATTTCAATGGATCTCCTCAAGTTGTTACAATTTTCCTTCAAGGACCTACCGCTTTGATACCAATTGTTAGAAAGTAAATTCTACCAAGATGACTGAGGGGGGGGGGGGGGGGGGTGAATCAATTATAAAATAAATACAACTTTTATCACCTTTAATAGATTTTAACCATGTAAGTAATGTGATTAACAACCATAGAAAGATATACATACACAACAACACAATAACACAAGATATGTTGACTAGGGAACCTCTTGATCAAAGAGTAAACCCCAGTGGGAATGATGCCCACAAAAAGATGTACTGATATGAAAGTTCCTTGTGAGAGGATGGACTCTATTAGGATTCTTATGGAATACATTCAGTACATATCAGTCCCTATTAGGAGACTTTGAATCCCTGCTAAAAGATTCTAACCCTGTTAAGAGTTATGGAAGATAGAAGGACCCACTGTGCAAACAACTTCAAGGGAAAGATCACTGAACACACTATCCAACTGATCTCTATATTACTCAATAGAATAATACCAAAATATTACTAATCTCAAAAAATTATCACTTCTCCTCTGATTGTGCCAAACCACACCAATTGCTTCATCAGATCTCAATCCCAGATCTCTATACTTTGCATATCCTCTTACAACAAGTATTGCACAATTCTTCAATTTACTTTCACAATCTTACACAACCTTACATTACAATAAGGAAAAAATTCCTTCCTATATACCACACTCAAATAATTATAAATGAGTCAGCATACAAATTACAAAATAAAATCTTCCACACGTTACACAATTACATAAAATTGTCGGCTTCCAATTAAGATAATTCTTTACTCATGCAACCTCTGACCTTGCTATCATGTTCACATCACAATCATCATGTCTTCATCATTTGTACAACTTTGCATGCTCACATTCTATCCCGATTAGGAGATATCATCCGATTTCCACAAACCGCTACTCAGGAACATTGCATGAATACTGCTTCCACTGAATTACACATAACTATCATGAATAAATAAATTTCCATAGGTGCTCTTAACCATGATCTTATAAAACATCATAGATTAAGTCCTCCACTCTACATAGCTTGATCTTCAATATCCCATGTGCGCTAATACAAACATTGTCCACTTCTTTGCTAATCTTCAGTAGATCACTATGTTGACATTAATGACAATCATAGTCATGAATGCAACAACAAATGCTATAGAATGGCTATGAATACTCCCCCATAGGATATATTCAACATTCATTCCTAACACATTAATTACACAAGTCAGCCTCAATAGGAAACTAAAAAAAACAACTCAGTAAGCAAGGATAACCGAGTGCCAGAAAAGCATCACTGAGTGCTAGGGAATTAACCGAGCACTATAGAGATAACTGACCAACCCTGGTTAACAAAGGAAACTGAGCAACTACTGAGCCAACTCGGTCAAAGTAGGAACCGAGAAACACAAAAAAACACAAACATGTTTTTGGTGACACATGATTTCCAAGGACTCGATATGCTCCTCCATCATCTTTCCCAACACATCATATGTTTGAGATATCAATTCATTATCCTTCATGTGTGTTCTCAAATTTTGTTCCATTTCTTTAGCCTGAGTTACTAAAGAAAGTCCCATAAAATGCACTAGACTCAAAGTATCCAGCTGAATTGGACCTTGAATGATTTCCATATCATGTATATTTTTATTATCTTCATTTAGAAATTCATTTACTCCCTTCACATTTTCTCTTGCCTCCAAGTTTAGTTCAACTTTTACAACATGAACTTTCTCTTCTTCCTTATTAGAGTGATCTATACTTGTATCCTTTTCTTCTCCAACTTATTCACTATTTTGATCATAAAAAATTATCTTTTATTTCTCAGTAATCACATTCTTAGTCTGCACATCATCAATATTTTCAATTTTAATGTTCTCATTATCATCTTTCTTCTCCTCATCATCAGTTGTATAGTCATTACCAGATAAAGTCATGGGAATGCCAGGAATGTCAACTTCATTCTTTGCATCTTCTCCTCAAACTCATAAATAGAATAGTATGCTCGATATGAATACATCAGGGGTATGATCAATGTATTGAAATTTTTCTAATTGTTCACTATCATAAACAGTGGCGTCATCATGCATTTCCTTGTCAACATCTTTCACAAATTCAACTATATTTTTCATTAATACTTTTATAAGTACCTTTTTAGTATCTGCCATCACTTCATCTGTTAGACCTATCATGAGTTTATTCAACCTTGTCTTACTTCTAAAATCATTCTTTGACAACTCAAGTAATCTATTACTCTCATCCTTAGTTTTGGAGCTCTAAATTTTGGGCAAAATTTGGAGTCCTATATAGTGATAAAACCCTAAAAAATGGCCTCTTAAACTCCATGAAAAATAATTAATGATGGAGTACATGAAATAGGATGAAAAAAAAATATTAATTTTCAATTAAAAAGTTGAGAGATTAAGGAAGGAAGCTCTGTGACAGGAACAATCAAAATTTTGTGATCAAAGCCTTTAGAAAATATTGGAATTTCGACCTGCTGCAAATATGACGCCGACAAAGGATGAAGATGGTCAAATTTTAAAAATCTAAAAAAGACCCAGTTCAGAAAATCAAATTTCCTATCTCTTACATTTTTTTTTAGCTTTCCACAAGGTGTTTTGGTTTTTCAACCAGACCCAAATCCGAAAGTTAGGTAGTTATTTTCTAGTTAGTTTATTATTTTTTCAAAATGATTTGTAATAAGGGTTGTGTCTTTTCACCCTAAAGAGGTGTGAAATGCACTCAAACACACATATATACATAATTTAAAATGTAAAGAGAGAAGACAATACAAGATATATTTTCATAGAATAGAATTTCATAAACAACTGCAACTATGAACTCTTATGTACCAGTTTTTCAACATCAATAAAGATAAGTGCTCTTCTTTTTATTTGTGGTTATAAGTTATGTATTTTCAATTAGTCTTTTAGATATTCTATTAAATAGAGTGTTTCACTGTGTTTAATTCCTTGGGTATCATAATTCAAAATTAATATATACAACTCGAATATCAACTGTATGGTCTGTGAACCTACCATTGTTCTTATCATTCTCTTAATTTAAGTTAAACTCGATAGGATTAGTTGTGTAAATTGATTTGAATTGTGAATCAAGTGGAAGCCTCTGAAATGATGGTCTTGTCTTATTAAAGCAAGTTTTTAAAACCATCTCTGATCATACATAGGATTGAATTTTTTTTGACTCTATAACCCAAGTATTTAGAAGGCACTGATCTAATCATTATTTAGAAATTGTCATTTGGTTCATACTTTGTAGTTTATAGATCATTAAATCATTATTTCAAAAGAATTACTTTTAATTCTTTAGTATAATCCATTTAGTCAAGTATTATAGAATAGAGATTTTCAAGAGATTAGTTTCTTTCCTCAAAGGATCATTCACCACCTTTGGAGGAACTTTGTTTGTTTATGTATGCAGTTGTGAGACATAGAAAATTAAATAGTTCAAAGTGAAATTAGGCCTACCAGCCTTGGCTTGATTAAACCAAAATTACAGAGGTATTAATTTGTACCTGTTAGTTGGCCAAATCCAAACCATCATTTTTGGGCACCAACAAATTGGTGACTCTATTGGGGAGAATTGCTCACAATATATATTGTGAAGTTACCTAAAATTTTAGATTTCACAGATCAGAATTAGAAAGTAGTTATATTAGTTTGTTTGGAAGCACACTCTACTAGAAGAAAGAACCTAGAAGCAAGACATTCCTCAAATGAGGTGGTGACTCTATTCAATAAAGCATTTCAATCAGTGACTCTACTGAGGAAGAAGACCGAGAAGGAGATAAAAAAGTTTCCTCTTTGAAAGAGGTGGCGACTCTATTGTCAAGAACCTAATGCATAAAGAAACAAGTTACTACCAATTCAAATATTTAGAATGTACCAGAATAAACAACCATTTCAGAGAAAACCATTTATTCCAGATGGTATCAGGCCATTGGATCTTAGGGGATTCCATTGTATTCCTTTTAAGTTGCTCCCTAAGTTTTCGCAGCTTGTACCAAAGTTCCATGGAGAATGGGATGAATCAGCAGTTGAACATTTGGATACATTTTATGCATTTATAGAGAACTATGAGATTTGTGCAGAAGATCAGGTAATGGAACTATTTGTCAGGACATTAGAAGATAATGCAAGAGAGAAATATGAATCATTACCCACTCAGTCCATTTCATCATGGAGGCAATTTGAGCAGTGGTTTCTTGATATGTTTCATTATACCAATGATGAAGAAGATAACATGTATTATGATCATAATGAAGATCAGAATTGCACTATGGAAACAAAATATTACATGTCTCCCTTAGATGCATTTTTCAATATAGAAAGACAAAAGGGTGAGTTTGCAACCCATTTGTTCATAAGAATGATGAGTTTCTATTTGGAGATACCATCAGATATCGCACCTTCAAGAAGGGAATTTTGAAGAAAACTTGATGATTTAAGAGTCTCTTTAGATGACCCTAATTTGAAGCTTCTTTTTCAGAAAGTAAAAGAATATAATGAAGGAAAAGGAAAACATATAAAGGTGGAACAAAAATCTGATAATGTTTTTGAAGAGGAATCTAACCATGATGAGAATTGCATGAAATATGAAAGTGAAGAAGAAAACAATGTGTGCTATGAGTGGGAAGAAAATCAAAGTTGCAATATGGATTTAGAGCCTGGTTCAGATTTTTCTTTCAAAAGATATGAAGAAGGTGATAATTTTAACCAAGGCTACCTACCTCTAAGAATCAAGCATTTACTTTGTGGCACATTCATCAAAGAAGAAAATATGAAATATAGTGAACTAGTAATTGATTTATATGTAGCTGAATCTTTTGGCAATGGGGTACATAAAGTAGATGCAGACAATAAATACAATGAGGAAGAATCCTTTCTCAGTGCAAAACAAATTTTAGATTTGTTAGATAAGGAATATCAAAGGCATGTACACAAAAATGACTCAAATTTTTTTCCAATTCACAAGGATAAAAAATTTGATGAAACACCAGAAGATAAACCTGATGAGAGAGACACCTATCTTGTTGATGAAGTATATGATTCTAAAAAGGATGAATTTAGTAGAGAGGAAGAAGAAGAAGATGTGTCTAAATTCTCTATGTTCTTGAATCCATTGTTTGAAGAGGAAGAAGATGAATATATGTCTAATTTCTCTATGTTCTTAATCCATTATTTGAAGAGAATCTTCTATGCAATCAAATCCATCAACATCATGATGAAGATAACAGGCCTAATGATAGTATTGGGGATGATGAAACTCAAAATATGTGTGGAGAAGTGTATTCAAGAGGTGAGACATCTTTTAGTTCATCCTATAAATAGAAGTTGTATCAAACATGTGAAGATAAGATGGTATTAGCCAGGCATAATGAGGAGAATGTGTTATGGAATAGTGCTAAAAGTTTTCCAAATATCCTATCTAATCAGATTCTTGATAAAAGTATAGTAATGTCTCCTAAATATGAGTTATCTTCAAAACCATTTTATGATGAGAAACAACATATGGAGTATAAAGACAAAGAAAATTACGAGCAAGAAGTTGTCCAAGTAAAGAAATGTCATTTTGATATAACTAGTCTAATGCTTAGAGATCCTCCATTCAACAAAAATCATGATGCACTTAATGATTCCTCAAAGATGAAACAAAGGTAAAATACCAAGGACCACATTGATGAAACAATGAGAATTGTCCATAAGGAAGATGCACCCAATGCAGCAAGGAGGGAGTTGTTACATGATCAAAATCAAGTGTTTGATAGGGGAAAACGTTGATTCTATGTTTTGGTGGCCCGGGGCCACCAAAGGAGATTTGATTTGATTTGATTATAAAAATATGCAGTAACTCTATAGCCTAATGGACTTCATACTTTGTCTACTTCTATGAGAGATAACTGGATTCTCATTATGCTCACATGGAGCATACGTCCCCAGAAAGAGCTTGTTGGAGCTCTAAATTTTGGGCAAAATTTGGAGTCCTATATAGTGATAAAACCTTGAAAAATAGCCTCTTAAACTCCATGAAAAATGCTTAATGATAGAGTACATGAAATAGGATGAAAAAATTATATTAATTTTCAATTAAAAAGTTGAGAGATTAAGGAAGGAAGCTCTGTGACAGGAACAATCAAAATTATTTGATCAAAGCCTTCAGAAAATGCTATAATTTCGACCTACTGCAAAGATGATGCCAATAGAGGATGAATATGGTCGAATTTTAAAAATTTAAAAAAGACCCAGTTTGGGAAATAAAATTTTCTATCTACAATAAAAATCTTAGCTTTCCACAAGGTGTTTTGGTTTTTCAACCAGACCCAAATCCGAAAGTTAGGTAGTTATTTTCTAGTTAGTTTATTATTTTTTCAAAATGATTTGTAATAAGGGTTGTGTATTTTCACCCTAAAGAGGTGTGAAAGCCACTCACACACACACACTCTCTCTCTCTCTCTCTCTCTATATATATATATATATATACATAATGTAAAATGTAAAGAGAGAAGACAATACAAGATATATTTTCATAGAATATAATTTCATAAACAACTGCAACTATGAACTCTTATGTACTAGTTTTTCAACATCAATAAAGATAAGTGCTCTTCTTTTTATTTGTGGCTATAAGTTATATGTTTTCAATTAGTCTTTCAGATATTCTATTAAATAGAGTGTTTCATTGTGTTGAATTCCCTGAGTATCATAATTCAAAATTAATATATACAACTCGAATATCAATTGTATGGTCTATGAACCTACCATTGTTCTTATCGGTCTCTTAATTTGAGTTAAACTTGATAGGATTAGTTGTGTAAATTGATTTGAATTGTGAATCAAGCAGAAGCCTCTGAGATGATGGTCTTGTCTTATTAAAGCAAGTTTTTAAAACCGTCTCTGATCGTACGTAGGATTGAAATTTTTTTGACTCTATAGCCCAAGTATTTAGAAGGCATTGATCTAATCATTATTTATAAATTGTCATTTGGTTGATACTTTGTAGTTTATAGATCATTAAATCATTATTTCAAAAGCATTACTTTTAATTCTTTAGTATAATCCATTTAGTCAAGTATTATGGAATAGAGATTTTTAGGAGATTAGTTTCTTTCCTCAAAGGATCATTCACCACCTTTGGAGGAACTTTGTTTGTTTATGTATGAACTTTGTTTGTTTAAATAGTTCAAAGTGAAATTAGGCCTACCAACCTTGGCTTGATTAAGCCAAAATTGCAAAGGTATCAATTTGTACCTATTAGTTGGCAAAATCCAAACCATCATTTTTAGGCACCATGATGCAGGAGCCTCCTGGGTGTAAGAGCAATCTTGCATCACCCAAAAATATTTTTATTTTTGTATTCAATAAGGGCTATCTTGTGCGAAGCTGCTATTTATGGAAACTTTCTATTTTTAGTAAGTTGGTCATCCGATCTCGGAATGTTCTAATTTCTTCCCTGGAGGTTCATTTTGGTCATATCAGCCTACCAGTAAAGTTTCATTGATAGATCAAGTCTAGCTTTGTAGATATTGAAGATTTTTAGTATTGGCAACAGGGTACAAAAACTTTGAACTCAGTTTTGAAGGCTTTAGAGACCCTGGATGAGGTCATAAATTTGGGTGACAGGCACTTGTGCAAGTCAAGCCTGTAGAGTGCTTCATGGCCTTTCTAGAATGGGGTTATAATAGTTAATCAGGTCAGCTGGCGATGACTTATGGTCTTCGAAAGTTGGGTCACCTGAAATGGAGGAAAATGATTTTTCTTCAAAAATTTTGTTTGGGTTTCTAAAGTTATTTTGAGCCGACTTTGATGTAATAAATTGTAAAATAAAATAATTCTAAGTTTGGTCGGCTTTGTTGGCTAAAAATTCTAGAACCTTCCCAGGCGGTGGAAAATTGCCTATATAGGAAGGCTGTAGTGTTGTCTTAGGTAGTTCGGGATAGTTCTGGGTAGTAGATCTGGGTATTGATTTGAGGCTTTGTCCTACAAAATATTGTAAGGGAATTCCCATGTGGCTTTGCATATTGTAATTCTGAAAGTTTGTAATTCCACATTTGTGGAGATAATAAGAAGCCAATTTTCTATTCTTGCATATTGTTGTTATTTCTCTATTTCTGTTATGTGTTTGTGGTATTAAGGGGAGCACCCTTCATCACACCAACACTTAGAAATCATTGGAAATAGTTTTACCAAAGCTCTTTCTCTCATCCTTTTATCCTCTACTTATGTTGTGAGCCTTCTTGCCTCTAGAATGTCATCTAATTCATCAAGTATCTCTCCTTTAATCTCCAGTAATGATCTATTGTATTTGTTCAAATATTCTATAAAAAAATCTTCAAGTACTCTCTTTTCTTTATCATCATATCTATTGTAGTATCTTTTTAATTGAACTAAAATATCGAACATAGTTACTTTCTTAATGACTTCATTTGCAGTGAAATGTGGCTTAGCAATATCAATTTTTGGCTTCTTTCTTGTAGGTTCTCCTTTTGACGTCTTTCCACTAACTACCCTAGTTGCCTTAGCTCCTTCTACTCTCAATTTAATGACTTCATCAATTAAATTTGTACCTTCATCCTTGTCATCTTTCTTTTCTCCTTTGTACACTCTTTTGGTCTTAGATTTTACTCGCTTGCTTATAGATTTATATTTTTCCTTCGGTTTGACTGATTTAGGTTGAGTTTCCTTTAGTGTAGGTGTACTTGGAGTATTAGACTTCTTTTCAATAATAGGCTTATTTTCTATAGGAGTGATTGAAGTTTTAACTGAACTCCTTATTTGTCTGCCTCTAGATGATGAAACAATAGATATGTAAGCAAGAGGTGCATCATCATCTACATTAATTGGATTCTTTGTTTTTATCTTCTTTCTCTCTTCCTCTTCAAACTTACTTCTAGCTTCTACCATATTTTATTTTATAAATCCCATTCTTTCAGCCATTAACTCAACTTCCTTTATAACTTTTCTTTCTCTTGCAGGTATGTTAACCTCCAAATGGACTTTCAGACTCTTCTCCTTGTAGGTATCAAACCTTTCCTCTTTATGATCAATAGGTTTATCAGGAAAATATTTTGCATAGGTCTGAAGTATAACTAGATCATCTTCATATCCCATGGGCATAAGCCATGATGTCTCTAGTTCCACTACTTCCATAAGGAAGTCATCAATTTCCACCATGAAACAAATAGAGTCTTCATATTTCTCCATGATTTCTCTTGGAATTCTAGATCTCTTTTGCATTTCCTCTTGAAAGGCTTTGAAGTATCTCCATACTATGCTTCTTCTAGAATTTATCTCTAGCATATGGTAGTAATTCTTCATCTGAATGGCCACCGGTACATCCTTTTTCCATGTTATGTTTCTAAATCCAAGAAAGTAACTAATAAAATAGAAGAAAATGTATAAAACTAATGAGCCATACTTAAAGATCTACTTCTTATCCTTCTTAATCTTGTCCAAGTTCTTTAAGAGTTTCACTTTTAGAGTCTCACAAATATCATACTTTGTATTCTCCTTGACCATCCTATATGCAATGTGAAGGATGGTACTGGAGATAGAGTTTTCCCTACTAGAATGGAATACTTTGTATCCCATAACTGATGTGAACCTAGCATCAAGTTGCTTGATATTATTCATAGGCATTGCACCTTTATCCCACTTTTATTCAATCAATTGAATGAGTAAATCCTTCTTGATAGATTTTAGGGTTGGAACCTCACCAAATGCATTAAAACCTATAACTACTTCTAGGACCTATTTAGTGATGTTCTATGGTTTATCCAACCATGTGAAAAATCATGCATATTGCTCAACACATATCTGATCCACTCTGGTTCATAAAAAATGTGAAAATTCATTACCTGTGATGTCTTCATGGTTTCTAAAACTTTATATTCATCCTTTAGTTGACCATCCACACACAATGTCTTATACATCTCATAGATAGATCTTTACCTATTTCATCAAAATTATAATGGATGTAGGCCCTAATATCTTTGACATGTAACACACCATACAATACTTGTGAAAATGCACCTTCAAGGTTATCTTCCATAGATTTATAGGGATGTTTCTTAAATGTAAGTCTAGGTCTATCCTCAACATTCACAATCAATGGTTCATCCATGATTCAAAAGATGAAATAGGGAGTCATGTAATGAAAATACCTTTTTATGCTGTAAACAAGGGTTTGTAATTAGATCTTTGAAAATGCCTTCAATTGTTGTTCAACCACTTCAAAACACTCTGCAAGCTCTTTCTACAAATAGAAAGGTGAATAATGAAGTATCAAAATGTCTTTTTAAACTTTCACATGACAAAAAGTAATCACAATTAATGTGTCGAACCCTAGCATCAAAATTGTTAACTTTCAAATCCATCGACGATCCTCAAATCATGTTCATATTCCTTTGGAGACGATTCTATTTTTTTCTGCACTAATTTCTACATCTGACTACATCAATTGCATTCAAATCAGGGGTCAATAAAAGATTTTTCATGAAAACTCCCCCTTAGGTCATTGACCTAATTTAGTTTCCACATGGTTTTGCCACACCAAGGGTAGATGTGGATCCTCCATTATCTTCTAAATTTCTTTTAGGTACCCATGTCTCTCTCATATGCTTCCTAACTTTTTCAACATTAATATTTTTGTCTTTATCATTGTTTTGCACATTATTCCTTTCAACTGAACCTCTCATATTCACATTAGCATTGTTGAATCTACAATACTTAGAAATATGACCTGGATTATTGCATTTGAAACATGTCACATTAGAATTACCATACATTAAGTTGAATTGGTTTTTCCTCAAGTTTCTTTGCTTCACCATATGTCCAAAGTTGTTGTATTTGAAACATGTTATTTTCCCTTTGTTCATAGAATTGTTCACTACAACTCTGCATTCACTAGATTTGTGTCCATAGTTGTTGCATTTGAAACATTGACCTGAGAATGATGTAGTATTTTATTTATTCCTACACCGATTTTCCCTATGACCCAATGCATTTCATGAAAATAATATCCTATTGAAGTTTTATGCATTAGGTTTCCTCATAGATGTTCTCTTAGGTCTCATTCTGATTTTTTTTTATGAAGATTTGCTTTGACCAGATCTAGAGATTTCACCCTTTTCAAAGCCAAGTCATTGCTCATCTTGTTTTGGTCTTTGACTCTCAATTTGTGCATCAAGCTTCACTGAGATAGCTTTTAATTTTTATTTGAAGCATTAGTAGTAGCAAGCTCACTTCCAAGAACCTCATTAACCCTTTCAAGTTCTTTCTCATTATGTCTGGGTTGATTGAGATAAAGGTACAATTGTCCAATCTCACAATTTAGTTTATGACACTCCTCAGACTTGTCCTCCAGATATTTCTCAAGACTTTCTTCATTCTTTTTACTTGCTTCAATCTCCTTAGTCATCTTCATAACCATGGACTTCATCTCATGCTTCAAATTATCTTTGTCTTTTGTAAGATACTCACATTCATATGATTTTTCTTTCACTTGAGGCTTGTGAATCATTAGTGCTTCCTTTTTTCTTTAAATTCTCAACAAGATCTTTCCTCTTGTCCCTAGGTTTATTCAATTGTTCCTTTAAATTCTCAATTAAGTTTTCAACATCCTCGACTCTCCTTTACAATTCCAAGTTATGAGCATTTGACCTATCAAGATTTTCAAGCACAACCAATAGATGCCTTTGAATACTGTAAGATACTACTGAATCACCCATCATGACCTTCCTCAAGATGTTAGACTTCCTCTAACATACAAACTTTTGATACCAGTTGTTGATATTAAGGAACATTGAGAGGGGGGGGGGGGGGTTGAATCAGTGTTTTAAACTTTTTAACTGTATCAAACTCCCATAAACCAAATGAAATTGAAAGTAAAATAATAGAAACATAAATCAAACACCCAAAACATTATAACAACATCCTTTTTTGTGTGGAAACCCTGTTAGGGGAAAAACCATAATGGGGATGACACCCACAAATAATTACTCCACAAAAGTAATAACCCAATTAAAGGTTTGAGTATAATAAGGGGAATGCACATGCATTTAGGCTCATTTCCTAGAGTTCACCACTCAATTAAAAAAGATGGATAAAGCCCTTAGGAATGCTCATTACTTTACAAAATGTATTGGACTATAATACAAAATAAAGAACTAGAAGATACCATCACATATGGAAATACAATTGTATGCAAGTACAGTACAAAATCTCTAGTCAACTATCAGTCAAACCACTGATTATAAATTCCTCACACATAAAACATATATCCATATCATATATAACCATAACAATTATAAATCATCACAAAAACTTGATCTAATATATCAATCTACAAAAATAATATCTTCACTAGTCAGCCTCAAGAACATAAAGTGTACTGTGTGAAGTGTCAGCTAGATCCTCCATCAAAATATTATGCTAACCTCAATAAATTCCATAGATATCATCTACCATCCTAACTCCATCAAATAAAACTCATAAAATAATTAATTAATTGATCCAATAGGATCATTTAGTGATTTACTAAAATATATTATTGCTCTTCACTGACAATCAGGAAACTGCTACACAACGCACCATAACTCAATCATATGAGATCACCAATAGTTGTGAACCTGGAATAAGGTAGATTATACCTTCATTAATCTCCCTCTATAACTGAATCTCCTCAAAGGTACCTATCCATACCGATCCATCTACCGAGCTTTGTACAATATCTTTGTACTACCATACTTAGCTAGATTTACCTCCAACCCTTCAATAACACAAAATTTTGAAAAGTGACCATTTGAATCATGTATGGTTGCCATCAATGAAAACATACAATCCATAAAGATAATTTTCTCTTTCCAATACTTTCTTCATTGAAATTTTGATCAATGTCCTTCTCATTAGTAAGGACTCTCCTACTTTGAGTGAAAAGTTGACACTTTCAACATCTTCACCTTGATAAAATTTATTCCTTCTCTCGCTCCTAAAAGAAGTGGTATAATATTCTTTAGGGAAATCCCAATCTTGATGGTGTGAAAACTTATTAGACTTATAACACTTCCATGTGAAGCCACTAGATCATCCTCTTTGGTTTCCAAATCTGCCCCTAAAATTTAGCCTTCTTCCACCAAAATATCCTCTTGAATTTTGTGCTTGTTCTTGATTCACCTTGATCTCTTTATGAATATCCTTTATCAACATCTAAACCTCTTCCTCTAAAATTACTTCTTCTACCTCTACTTTTCTTTTCCTATCTTCTTTACAACTTTTCTTTAGCCTTTATGGCTAGTTGATATCATTCTTCAAGAGTCCCCTTTTTGGATTTTTAAAATATACTTCAAAATGGGCATATGTTTCTTTGGAACAAAACCCTCAAATCTTGATTGCTACACCAGATTAAGCCTTATGCATGTGAACAAAAAAACATGTATTTTGCACTTAAATATTGGAATGATAAAAAAAGTATAAACATAGTTTAAAATACCCATTTGGGCCTTCTACAATATATATCAAAATGGGATAGGGTTTTTTTGTACATAATGGGTCAAAATGGACTTTTACAAAGCTGGAAACCCTAATTAGATCACAAACCTACATGTAAAGAAAATGCCATAACTTTTAATCTACTAATGAAATTGAATGAAACCAATTTTTTTTGAAACTAGATTCGCTCCTTGTTCATATAAAATAATATTCAAGGAGTCATAAGTCCATACTAATCCTTACAACATGCTTTAATAGGGTAGTTACATGAGAAATATGGAAATTGATTTCACTAAAATGATCATAACTTGCACAATATGAAATAAAATTTTATGAAACAAAAACCAAAATGTAGAAGACTAAAAAAAAAATCCATATGATATTCTTTAGGATGATTATTATTTCCTTACATTCTATACCAAAAAACAAAAGATGACTGTTACAGTCACAAAGATGCAAAAATAGGTACAATCATGTTTTCCATTACAATTTCTTATAAAAAAATTCACAAAAACTAACCATCACCATCTAATGTCGACCATGCAATGATTTATAAACCTTCCACTACCTCCCTAACTGCTATAACTACCCTTATACCCTTCATGACTGGTAGACTCCCACCTATTACAACTTTGCAAATTTTGCTTTGACAACATTTTTTGTCAATATGACAATTTTGATAGTTTTTTGCAATATTTGAAATATGACCACAAAAATTGATGTATGACCCTAACATATGCCAAAATGGAAAATATGACTCCAATTACACAATTTCTACTTATTTTGGACATTTTCAAGATTTGACCATGTTTGACCTTATCAGGACCTCATAGGTCACTATGAACTTCATGGCTTTAATAACCTTACAAAATGATTTGAATGAATTCCAAATGGTCCTTAGGACCTTACATAACATTAAAAACAAAAAAAATGCCAAATTATTTATGGGACATCCCAATGAGTAGGTGCTCCTGCACCATACAACCCCCTGAAAAGAATTCCAAGTTCCTTGGAAATGGGGTTGCCTTAGATCTTCTTGCTTCACATCACCTCTTAGGTCCTCAAATGATTCTTCACTTGGTTGTCCCTTCCATTCAATCAAGTATTGTAAGAATGCATATTTTCTTGATCACCACCACTAGACTTCATCTTTACTCTTAAGAAATTAAGAATGCATATGAACCTATTAATAAATTTTTGCTGCTTTTTTCAACCCGATTTCCTTATCGCATGTACTGAAATAAACATGAAAAAATCATTGACAAAAATCAATTGATTATTATCAAAATTATGCATAAAAATTATGTTATCCTTATAAATTCCTCTTGGTAACTCCTACCACTTATCATCAATCTCATCATACATCTAATCACTCTCTGTTATTTGTTCATCAACAACATGGATGTCATTAACTACCTCAACACTATCACCCTTCATACATATCTCTTCCTCTAGCATCATCACCTCAACTTGCTCAACTCAACCCTTACTTTTCCATTCTTCCTCAAGGGCTACATATGCTGCCCATAAATCATATTCCTTCTTATTGACTAGTTCAAATATATCCTCTTCTTTGTCCTCCTTTTTTTGTTCTTCACTCTTCTCCATCAGGGTTCCTTGTGTCTTCATATCGTATTCAACTTATTTCACTTGTATCCTCCTTTTAATTAGCCTTTGAATAGGACATACTATCTTCTTCTTAAGTGTCAAGTGCTAATTTTTTTGTATTCTTGTTTCTAATTATCCCATCTCTTTCTTCATTTGTTCCAACTCTTTCCTTAAGTCTCTAACCTCTTTTTGCCTCATTTCTTCCTCTTTCCTCTTCCTCTCTTCTTCTTTCCTCTTCCTATTTTCTTGTTTCTTCTTCCATGAAGCCTCACCTCATAAATAATCCCTCAAAAGGTACATTCCCTCAATCAAGTCTCTATCACTTTGCATCATTTTCTTCTTGCCTCACCTAGGTGCCTCCTCTTTTCTCTCCCTAGTCTCTTGGAAACCAAGCTATCCTCTCAACCTAGAGCAACACACACACACACACACACACACACACACACACACTTAATCACCACTACAAAATTTCTTCTCCTAGATTATTATAGCTCTAATACCATTGTAATGTGGATGCTTGAGTTCATGACTCAACAACTTGGAAACATTTCAATGCCATTTAGGCATATTTCACAACAATGGGCTCAATGAACCAATCAAACTCCTCAATATCTCAAAGTGAATAATATTTCTCATAGGGTTTTATTCAAAATACCCTATCATAATGGAACTCTAAAATTGCATGCTCTTCCATCATGAATACTCCTTGTCTCATAGGCTTCAAATAGAAAATAAGAGTTTTATTATTCACAAGACTCAATGGTGTAGGAGCACCAATGCCAAGCACAAGGGCCTGAAGGAACACTAGGGTCACTAAATAGATCCTAAGGGGAATGAAGATAACCATGACCATGTTGGGTCATTTGGCATTTTAATAAGACCACAATGGCCATTTTATTATGTTTTGAATATGTTTTTATCATCTTTGTAATGAGATCAAACATTGTAAGCCATGATGGCATTTTGGGGCTAGGAGTTCACCTTGGGGTCATTTGATAATCCTAATGTTGATGAAGTTTTTTAATGACCTATAAGTTCCATACATGTTGTAAGTTGGCCATTAGATCCATTTTGAAGTTGTCAAATGCACTAGAAGTGCTAAATTATGTACTTTGCCTAAATTGGCAAAATATGGCCTAAAAGGATCATATGAGGTTTAGTGAGGGTTTTAGAGTCTTAGGAATTAGGATATGATCCTAAAGGGACTTTTCAAGTTAAATATGTATGAAAAAAGATCAATATATGTCGAGTTGACAACTTTTTTGTCAACTTGACAACAATATACTAAGTATAACAGTCATATAACTGACTGACTGCCAGTTGGAAGGAATTTGTAAGTAGTTAGCCGACCTTGGGAATGGTTTATGTGATAGGTGTGCATGATTTTTAGTGAGTAGAGGAGTGTAGGGAGTTTTATGGGGTTTTTTTTAGAAGGAAATCATTGTAATGAAGTTTCAAAGCAATAAAATTTAATTCTCTGCAAACTACCTGTTCATTTTCGTAAGGGAAAAGTCATCTTCTCGTGTTGTTAGAATTATAATTCCAATGCAATAATGATTTGGAAATGGATTGAATGGTATTGGTTTAGTTTATTGATAATTTCCATGCACTATTGAATTTTTTGTTAAGTTTTTGAAGTAAGGGAAGTCAAGTTTGTATTGATTGTTCCAAGAAGTTTTGTGTGTGTAATCAATAATTATTTTGAAGACTCCATGATGGCCTAGGATCTCCCACTTTCTATGGTGATTGTGTCTTGTGGGAGAGACCTAATTCATGTATAATATGTGTCCATAAGTGTTTGTCTATAGGTATGGATAGGGGATTGAAGAGAGGATCAAACATTGTTGAAAATGTTGATTGAAGGGTGCAAGGTGGTTGGACCAGTCAAGGTCTGAGGGTTCCACCCAAAGGAGGGCCACTTTTTACTGTATATAATGTCATGATATAACCATTATATGGTTTTAGATCCACTGGAAGGGTCTAGAAGTAATTGGAGAGTTCACTTTGGCAAAGCCCTAGGCTTGTGCACCTAGGAAGGAGGGTTTGTTGGTTGGGTGATTGAAACAAGGTGGCACCTCTTGAAATGATGAAAATCCATTGATTTGGATGATTTTACAACTTTTTTGAAGGTTGGGAGGTTTGGGGATAAGTGATGATAGTACTTACTTTGTAATAGGAGGGCTAATGAGGGTTAGTTACAAGGTGGCAGGGTACTAGTTTGGGCATATGGTCCAAAGGAGTAGTATGTGATTTTAGGATATGTTGAAGAGATGTGAAAAGATTATTTGAATATACTCTTATTTTTTTGTTTTTTTGGGAATGATTAGAGTTATCCTTGAAAAACTAGTCTAGCAGGGCTAGTTTGGTGTTGTGATAACACTATGGAAGTCCCTCTAGAATCTACTAATTGCAAGTCCACCTAAGGCCTCTGCAGCACTCAATCTATCTTTAGATGCATCCTAGAAAAATCAAATAAATCATGTGTACACCCATGGTGGCACTCAAAACATCTGGATTCATCAATTTTTATATGCTTCCCAAAATTAAGCCTATTGGCTACTAGCCTTGACAGTGACAAAAATGATCACAACTTCTTATAATCAGACCAAACCCACAATATAAATCATGTTTTAGATACAATTTTGGTATTTTTAAAACATAATTAAAAATGGGAATATATTGCTTTGGAACAAAACCCTCAAATGTTGTCTGCTACACTAGATTAGGCCTCATGCATGTGAATAGCAAAGTGTGTATTTTGAGCATAGCTTTAAATATAAGAATAAAATAAAACTATAAATAAAGGTTCAAATGCCCATTTTGGCCTTATACAACATATATCAAAATGGGATAGGGTTGTTTTGTATGAAATGAGTAAAAAATGGACTTTTAAAGATTTGGAAACCCTAATTAGATCACAAACTTGCATGTAAAGAAAATGTCATAAATTTTAATATACTTGATGAAATTGAATGAAACCAACTTTTTTTGAAGGTAGATTCATTCCTTGTTCATCTAAAATTAGTTTCAAGAAGTCATAAGTTCATACTAAGCTGTACAAAATGCCGCAACAGGGCAGTTATAGGAGGAATATGGATATTGCTTTCACTAAATTGATCATAACTTCCACAATATGAAATGAAATTTTATGAAAAAAAATACAGAAGAATGAAAACCCGAATAATTTAAGATTATTTTAGGCCATTATTATTTTTGTGCAATATATACCAAGCAACAAAAGATGACTGTTACAGTCACAGAGATGCAAAAATGAGTACAGTCATGTTTTCCATTACAATTTCTTATCAAAACCTCAAAAAAAAATGACCATCACCATCTAATGTCAACCATACAATAATTTATAAACCTTCCACTACATCCCTAACTTCTACAACTACCCTTCAACCCTTCATGACCGATAGACCACTACCTATTACAACTTTGCAAATTTTGCTTTGACAACTTTTTTTGTCAATATGACAATTTTGATAGTTTTTTGCAATATTTGAAATATGACCACAAAAATTGATGTATGACCTTAATATATGCCAAAATGGACAATATGAGTCCAATTGCACAATTTCTACTTAATTTAGACATTGTTTTAATCTTTGACCATGTTTGACCTTATCAGGACCTCATAGGTCACTATGAACTTAATGGCTTTAATAGCTTTACAAAATGATTTGAATGGATTCCAAATGGTCCTTAGGACCTTACATAACATAAAAAAACAAAACACATACTACATTATTTATGATACATCCCAATGAATAGGTGCTCCTACACTACCTTCATCACCAACTAATCATCTAAACATGCAAAAATGGTCTTTTATGACTCCAAATGGTCTCAAATGACCTTATTTGCTCAAAACAAAAAAAACAACTAAAAAATAAATCTAACATCAAATGCCTCTAAGGATTCCCCTTCATCAGAAAGATAATCAAAGAAAATGATAAAGATCAATTAATAAGAGCTTAAAATAAATACTCGAACATTAGGGTGGAAGAAAGGATAAATGATGTTATTTATGTGTCCAAGTAAATATTTTCAAACTCCATATTATTAGGGTTTTGTTTACTAGTATCATGTAGTGCCTCTCCCATTTTATTTTTTAACAACATCATGGTGTATGTTGTTTCAACATTTTGTGTGTTATTATTTCTGTGCAGTTGGATGAGATCTCTTGTGATGCCTTGTTTGGCTCTAGATGTTTTCTTGTTTCTATATGTGATTGGTTGATCTCACCTTATGCCTGGATGGATATATGCTTGTATTTTGTGATCATTTTGGACCCTTGATAGGTTATTACCTTTGGGGTGACTTTATTTTTGTCGTTGCATTGACAAGTTGTTAGGCCCTTATGCTTGGTTGTGAGAACAATTGTGTTGTGGTTTGTTGCATACTTGATTCAGGGTTCTAGACCTTCTAAGGTTATGATGGTATCTGTTTATGATTTATGAGACATATAAAATTATATGGATTACGATGTTATTTTATGGTTTCACTGATGTATGTGTGAATGGTTACCAGATTATGATTTTTTATCATGTTTAGATGTTATCTAGAGTGGAGATAAATATATATGTTATCATGATGTTATCTAAAATTTTTAGTGATATTATGCTTTATCATGTTTATGGATATGCATTTAGAGTTTTCACTATTATTTATTCATATTTTCATAACATAATTATTTAAATATTTTAATGTAAATGAAATGCTTATTTATGATGTACATTGAAGATTAAATATGGAATGACCAGTGTCGTGACATTCTAATACATATGAATGATCATGTCACTAGAGTGTCACTATTCCATTAGGCATACTTTGATTATATGTGGGTGTGCATGTGTGTGTGCGCGCACACACATTCTCATTAGTTGTGTGCTAATTTTTGCAAGTACTAGACATAATTCTACCTAAGCTATAGGTTTGTGTCTTTATCCCCGATGGTGGTTACAGGAGATAGTCACATTGGCCATTTTGCATATTGAGGCAATATCATTCCTAGATGGAAAGGTGTATATGATTTTCATTATTACCTTACAGTTTTTGTGTAAGCAAGAGCCTAGACTTCATTGCATATTGTTTAAACCAGTAATTATCTATTCATTTTAGGCGTTCAGTAGCAGTCTCTATTTTATTATATTTTAATATATGCCGATTGATATTATTTAATGTTGATTATTTATATTAATGACAATTGTGCCTTGGGCGTAGTCCATTTATTGAAATTTAAATAACTTGTCCCCTCGCCTTTTTGGGAGTATTGATTTTTATCTTGTCATTTTGGGTTTTGAATAGTTTATGAGGTAGGTCCTCTTATTTTTCATCCAATTCTTTGTTGTATCAGTTATTTATTGTTTACAATCATTTAGTGAGATATTTATGTTTTCCTTAGATTTTATATTATATTTGATGCTTGATTATGTTTGCATGAGTTTGTAATTTTGAAAGTGAATATTTATCATCATTAGGTTGTCGATTTTGTCTCACAAAGTCATAATTGAAATTTTATAGCATTTTTGGGCTAGTGGACCCTAAGAACCAAAGGGTTTTAATTTCATTTTGATATTCTAAGTTTCATTTTTGGGTGTTTTTATGTGCTCCTCATTTTGCATGATCTCTCATTTGGGATTGCCATCATATTGGCATTTTGTGTAAATTTTCCTTTGATGTATCCCATGATTATAGTTGGAATATGTGATCAAGATAGATAGAGAACATTCCAGTTACTTAATACCATGATCCAAACCTTGGGTTTTAGATTGGCTTTCTAGTGAGTGCGCCTAGCCAGTTATAGCTTGAGATGGTTGTCCTTTATGGTTATTTTTCCTTTTTGTGATTTTTGATTGAGTGCAAACTATGAGGAACACCTCAGATCATCTAGGTATATGTGCTCTTGGAAAAGAAGAAAATATAGCGTACTTGTTCTCTATTGTATTACCATTATTTATTATCTTGTGTTTGTGGCCATTGCTTCTACATTGTTTATTGGTCCTCTTTTGATGAGTTAAAACCACACCCCTAGCATGGTTGAGTTATGCCGGTGATGGGAGATACATGAAGCATTCTCTTGATTTGAGACTAATCAAGTTCACTTTACTTCAACTTCTCATGTTTTATGGCTTTGAGCCACTTTTCATTGCTTTATGCTTCTCTTGCACACCTTGCCTTCATGGGAATGTTTCCTCATATTTCATAGGATGATTGATAGATTCTATTGGAATTTGTGCTCTTGGAAAAGTGGTAAATTAAGAAAACTTGATATGTTCTCTTGTGTGAGTGCTTACTCAGTTTATGGCTTGAGTGTTTTGGGAGTTAAGTTATCCTCCTATTATTTATTTAACTTCTTTTTGGTACTTTTATCATCTACATCCATGTTGTAGACCAAGTAGATGGTATGTATATTATTCTTGTCCTTGGTGTAGACCAAGTAGATAGTTCTTGTATCCATTTCCTTGGTGAAGAATAAGTAAACAAGTTAGTGTTTGTCATGTCCTTGGTGCAGACCAAGTGGAAAAGCTATCATTTATCATGGCCTTGGTGTAGACCAATCAGACGTGGAAAAGCTATCATTTATCATGGCCTTGGTGTAGACCAATCAGACGAAGTATTTATTCATGCCCTTGGTGTAGACCAAGTGGACAAGCTTATTTTTATTTTTCCCCTCTGTGTGATGTTGAGCTATAGGACTAGGTGTGTGGAGTAGTTATGGGGAGTATCTCTTTATGTGGATCCCAACCTGTAAGTGGCAGGTACATGACATGTCAAGGAGTTCTTAAAAAGTGATAACATAATAAAATTAATCAAGTATAAACACCGTTGAATAGGTTGAATAACTGTGAGAGGGTGATTTAGTTATTCAAAAATACTTTCTTAAACTTTTACAAATTTGGTAAATACTTAAAGTAATAAAAAACTTATAATATATATAAATATGAAAGCACAAAAACCATCAACACAATGAACACTAGAATTTACGTGGAAACCTGAGATGGGAAAAACCACAAAGAAGCTAATTCTTATGAAATGAACACCAATTAAGGCAATTTTTACAAGGAATAAATGTTGGTTGACTCACTACCAATAGGGATAACTGCCTATAAATAATAAAGGATAACTATTGATACTAATAGGCTCATTGCTAGTACAAACAGGCTCAATGCCAAAATATAAGAAATAAAAGTAGAATCCACCACTGAAGTCACTATCATTGATACTTTGTACTACATAAATGATATAACAATCTACTACTGATTGTATCAACTCACATATACATCAACACATAGATCTTCCCTTGTCAGATTTGCATTCACTTCGCATATTACTCGCATACAAGCACACATGAAAAAACAAACTCAATTCTCTTTGATACCATCTCATGCCAACAAAAAGGTTAGCCGAAACCAATCTGAAATAGGTCACCCTAAATCATTCTCATGGTAGTATGGAATGAAACATGGACCAACTTTCTCAATAAAACATGCCTAACACATATCAATATGCTACACTATCTCTAAGATCTTCAGTAACAACATATAGGATTTATAAATTATAATTGAAATGTATCAACCAAAGCACAACGAACACATCCAAGATAGGACTGAAGAAAAAAAAATGCTTCACAATATGTTTCACACTAAATAGAACCAACACCGATGCAAATAAGAGTAAATATTTAAAGCACATAATCTGGTGCCCACTTTTACCGATACACCAAAATAACCAAAACACATCGAAACCTCTTCTATGCATCATATATGTTGACATCAATGACAAAAAAAATACTAACATAAACTTCACATTCTAACAAACACTAATCAATATTAATTGGAAATCATTGAATCCCCAAATGTCAAAGATTGACCTGTGCATGAAGTAGATGGTACTTGTGGAAACCATTGAATCCTCATATCTCATAAATTGACTTGTGTGTGAGTTAGATGGTGAGTGCTATAAATGTGTCACACTTCTGTGAATCATTACATCCAAGAACACTCAACATTGAGGTCTTGAATAGCGATTCACAACTCTCTATTCGTGGAGTGCAGGGATTGTTTATGAGGCCCTCAGATTGACCGAGTTAAACCCATGCAAGTACACCAAGAAATGAGAGATTCAAGGATGAGAAGCAAGAGTGCTAATCTCGATTGATCTTCAAGTTATTGCATGTAGATGAAGCTAATCTAGATGATTGCAATGCAAGAAATAAACTACTCTACTGAAATGCAAGTTTTACTCTCCTTTGCTAATTAATCTATGTGAAGTTTTAAGCAAAAAAAATGAAGGAAACTAATCTAAGATGCTATGAATGTTAATCTATATGTAACTATGGAAGCTAAATGCTATGTGATCTCCAAAGCTCCAAAGTCTCTTAGAAAACCTGCAGCATAACAATAGCGTGAAAATTCTAGATGCGAAATGAGAAGGAGAGGGCTCCTTATATAAGAAAATGTGGAAGAGAATGCATCTCCAAGAGCAATGTGGGATAAATCGAAAAAGAGGAAACAAAGCTCATTTTTTAGAAAGTGTGGAGAGAAAAGGAATTTTCTTTATTTTTAATTATTTGTTTCCCTTTTTCATCACAAAAGAGTTTTAAGAGGATTATTTATTTATTTATTTAAAAGAATGATTCTCTTTTAATTAAATAAGATGCCATTATATATTTAAAAGGGAGATATTATTTAAACAAGATAAAATCATTTAATTAAAAGGGATTTTAATTAAATGAAATTATTTTATTTAAAAGATATTTCTTTCAATTAAATAAGGCTATTTTATTTATTTAAGAGAGAATATTTCTTTTAATTAAATAAAATTATTGATGAAATGATCAAACCTTAGGAAAAATTGAAATGATTGAATTATTTAGGATTGATCAAAGAAATTGATTTGAATTTTGCAAAGTACTGATTCAGGAAATTTGATAATTTAATAAATGGGGCCCAAAGTCTAGGCGACCATTTTAGGGTGCATACATTTGCCCCTCTTTGACTAATGTGAGGTCGATTTGGGATCACATGCAGTCAAAGAATGGAATTGAAGTGTGAGATAGATTTGGGATCAAAAGACAACCTAGATGTGTGTTCGACGGATGGGAACACATCAAGATAAAGATAAGTTGATTGAAAAAGACAAAGCCAACACCCCTGTAAATAGGTAATTGTCAAGTCTCAAGCAAGGCTTGATTGATAGGTTTGATAAAGCTGAATCAAGGATTGAAGTTTGATAGGTACTGCCCCCTCGTGATTGAAATCAAAATGAGATGGAGGAGAAACAATGAATTGATAATTTGATCAAATTGAACTAAAGATAAGGTTCTTGATGTAAGATGAAAGATATAAGGATCACATAACCAAGGTAGATCATCAAGAAAGATTATGCCCCAAGGTTGAATTAGAAGAAAATAAGTGGGGTGAAAGTGAATGGAGGACATAAGTTTGGAAGAAATGAAAAGAAATGGAGAGAAGAAAGAGAATTTACCTCAAGAACGAGCATGTCCCAAAATCAATCAACTGTTTAAGATAGGAAATTTTGATTGAGATCATGAAAGAAGATAAAGAAATGAAGATCAAAACGTGATCACAGTTGATTAAAAGTCCACAAGAAAGATGAAGGAAAACCCTCTCAAACTCATAATGTAGCCTAAAAATGCAAATTAATCATGAAGTCTAACAATGCAAGCTACATGAAAATGCAAAGGTGTACTTGCAATAGGGCAACTGTAACATAGGATTTTATGTTCATCATTCATTAGAGAATGTAAAGAATTTATTTTCATCATTGGGCCATTATTAACAGACATCGGAAAATCATACAATCAGCACTAATCACAAACACAACTATGAAGATATGAATATGATTTATATTGGTTTGGAATGTGGAAAGATTCTAACATGAGCATCAAAGACAGAAGGGTCAAGATGACTGCAATGTTAGCTTACCCAATTTAATGTAGCAAAACCACTCTCTCATCGAGGCATAGATGCCAGGATGACCATAAGAATGGTTGTGCGAAAATAATCAAGGATGATGCCTCAAATCTCTGAAGTGTGTCTAGGGAATAACAAGAGACACTCAAGAGCTTCGAGAGCACACCCACAAGTAGAAAGCAACAAAAACATGCCCCATGCCCCAAGTCCTCTAGCTATGCATCATGGAGAGACTTATTAGATAAGGGCACTCAACAAAAATCAATAACAGTCAGCACACAAAGAAAGATCATGACATAGCTCAAGCATTAAGTGTTGCATTTAAAAATTTAAGTGTGTGCACTGAGACTAAGTTCCGAGGATAAAGGTCGAATGCTTGCAAGTAGGTAAAATCACTTGACAAAACTAGATGAGACCAAACCGATAAGTGTTGAAAAACACTCAATGTCAGGGGTTGTATTGAAAAACACAGTTGGGGTGGTGTTGAAAAACACCGTTCACGAGGTGTCCTAAAGACTGACCCATCCAAGAGACCAAAGCTAATCATAGTTATGCCCCCTAGACAAAGACAAAGACCAATTCCAAACCAAGGCAACAAGGACAAGGCATGATGGAGAAAGGTTAAGTGTCTAGGATGCATGCTATGAAAAAGGGGTGCAAAAGGCCTCAAGTAGCGCCCATTTTCAAGTTTTCACCACTTGGATTTTATTTCAATTTTTTTAGGACTTTTTATATATACATTTTTTTTTTGTATTTTTGCTACCAAGGCGCCTGTTTCTAGGTTTTCACCAAGGCACTTTTTCTTTTTTTTTTTTGAATTTTTGAATTTTTTGATTTTTTTGGTGAGACATCAAAGCACCTATTGCTAGGTTTTCACTAGGATGCTCTTTTTTCAAGACATTTTCTAATTTTTAGAATTTTTTCAGCATCATATATGAATTTTTTTTTTGGTATTTTTTTAGGATTAATAAATATGTACAAAGGATGCCCCCAAACAGAATGGGCATCATGAATAAAACTTCTTCAGGTGCAAGACATTGATAGGATTAGGGAGCTGCTCTCCCTCTTCATCAGATAATAAGTAAGTACCTATCCCAAAAGCCATTGTGATAATGTAGGGTCCAAGCCAATTAGGTTCGAATTTCCCCTTTTGTTCTCTATGCTGTTGGTTCTTAGGATTTTCTCATAGGACAAGATCTCCCACTTGAAATGCTCTAGGGTGAACCTTTTTGTTGAAGGCTTTGGACATCTGCTTTTGATAGAACCTCATATGATCAAATGATGGTTTACAATTCTCATCTAGAAGTTCTAATTCTTGCAGTCTCATGGCGTGGTAGTCTTCATCTGTAACTAGACCTTTGAGAGAGACTCTCAGTGAAGTAATCTCAACCTCTAAAGGTAACACTGCTTCAGCACCATAAGTAAGGGCAAAAGGAGTAGCCCCTGTTGGAGTATGAATACTTGTTCTATAAGCCCATAAGGCTGGATTTATCTGTAGATGCCAATCTCTACCATTCTTATGAACTGTTCGATGGAGAATTTTGAGAATGGTTTTATTTGAAGCCTCTTCTTATCCATTTCCTTGCGGGAAGTAAATGGAGGACCAATGTTGTTTTATCTTGAATTTCTGGCAGAGTTGTGTAAGGTCCTTATTTTTAAACTGACCTCCATTATCAGTGATTATCTCTAAAGGCACTCCATATCGAAAAATGATATGGTTCAAAATGAATAGGGAAATTGTCTTGCCTGAAGCAACAGAAAGTGGAACAACTTCTACCCATTTGGTAAAGTAGTCAGTAGCAGTGATGATAAATTTATGTCCACCTGATGAGTTGGGATGAATTTTCCCAACAAGATCAAAGGCCCAACGCTGAAACGGCCAATGAGATATGGAAGGAATGAGCTCCCTGCATGGAGCATGTATCAGGTGACCATGTTTTTGACATTTTTCGCATGATTTCACAAAAGCTACTGCATCCATCTGCATGGTAGGCCAATAGTACCCCACCCTAAGCAACCTTCGAGCCATGGAAAGACCATTAGAATGTCCCCCACAGATGCCCTCATGAATATCAACTAGTGCTTGATTGGATTCCTCCTTTTCTAAGAACCTAAGAAGTGTCCCATATAAACCCCTCCTATACAAATCGCCAGAGATGAGGGAATGGTGAGAGGCATTTCAAGTAAGGTTTCTTCATTCAGAGCGGTTGAAGGTTTCAGGGATGATGACATCATGTAGGTATGAGTAAATGGCACTATAGCGGGATGATTCATGACCGACAAGGGTATAGATAACATGGCTTTCTTGAGAGTCATAAATGGGATAGTGTAGCTCTTCCACCTGGAATTCAAATCTAGACTCATGCTGCTCTAATTGAAGGAGTGAAGCAAGTGTAGCCATAGCGTCAATTACTTTGTTTTCTGCTTTGGGGACTTGCTGAAATGTGATGAATGTGAAATACCATCTTAATGAATCAACCATTTTCTTATAAGCGACCAATTTTTCATCTTTGGTTTGGTATTGTTCATTAACTTGGTTGACTATCAATTGTGAATCCCCATAGATGTGCAATTCTGTGATATTCCATTCAATAGCCATCTTGAGTCCATTTGTCAAGGCTTCATATTCAACAATGTTATTTGTACATGGGAACAAAAGTTTGTAGGACTTAGGAATTGTGTACCCATGGGGAGAAACAAACAACACTCCAGCTCCTGAACCATTCTGCATAAAAGAGCCATCAAAGAACATCTTCCATGTTCTCTCAATCATGTACATTAGGTGCTCATCTGGAAATTCAACTTGAATAGGCATGCTATCTTGAATTGGGAAATTAGCCAATTGATTTGCAATGGCTTGGCCTTTTATAGCTTTGCACTCAACATATTCTATGTCAAATTCTAAAAGAACCATCATCCATTTAGCAAGTCTACTTGTGAGGGCAACCTTACCGAGGAAATACTTGAGAGGATCAATTTTTGCTATGAGGTGTATTGTATGTGCAAGCATGTAATATCACAACTTTTGGGAAGCAAACACCACAACAAGGCAAGATTTCTCAATACTAGTGTAATTGACCTCATATGCAACAAGAGTATGACTGATGTAATATATAGCTCTTTCTTTCCCAGTGTAATCAAGTTGAGCTAATAATGCCCCCAAGGAAGATTTAGTTGCTGAAACATATAGTATGAGAGGCTTTCCTAGGATAGGAGGCATCAAAATTTGAGGATTTGCCAAGTATTCCTTAATCTGATCTATGCTCCTTTGACAATCTTCATTCCACACACATTTGACTCCCTTATGCAAGTTCTTATTGAAGGGTTGAGCTCTATCTACCAATTGTGAAATGAACCTTCTTATAGATTGAAGACATCCTTGAAGACTCCTCATTTGGCTAATGTTTTTGGGAGGTGGCATATCCAAGATTGCTTGAACCTTTTTTGGGTCCACTTCTATTCCTTTAGTTGAAATGAAAAATCCTAGAAGCTTTCCAGAGGTGACTCCAAATGCACACTTTTTTGGATTTAATCTTAACTGAAATTACTCCATATGATCTAGAATGACTTCTAAATCATCCAAGTGTGTCTCTTTTCTTTGACTTAGCCATGGTGTCATCCACATAATCTTCCATATTATTATGCATCATGTCATGGAAGATTGTTGTCATAGCTCTTTGATATGTAGCTCCTGCATTTTTCAATCCAAAAGGCATGACATTCCAATAATAGGTACCCCATGCACAAGTGAATGCAATCTTTTCCTGGTCCTCAGGAACGATCTTAATCTAATTATACTTAGAGAAACCATCCATCAAGGAATAGATCTCATACCCCGCAGTCATGTCCACTATCATGTCTATGTTAGGGAGTGGAAAATCATCCTTTGGGCATGCTCTATTGATGTCTCTGAAATTTGTGTAGATTCGAATGGTCTTATCATGTTTTGAAACTAGTACAATATTGGATATCCATTCTGCATAGTCAATAGCCCTTATAAATCCTGCACTAAGGAGTTTTTCTAGTTTTGCTTTGACTAAAAGAGCAATGTGAGGATGCATTTTCCTCAATTTTTGTTTAACTAGTTTAACACTTGGAGCTATGGACAAATGATGCATAATTAGATTAGTGTCCAACCCTGGCATGTCTAAATAAGTCCAAGCAAAGTTGACTTTCTTTTTTTGTAGGAACTCAGTGTAGGCTTCTTTCTCTTGAGATGATAAGGATTGAGCCAAATGTACAATTTGTGGAGCCTCTTCTGTACTCAAATTAACTGACTATGTAGGCTCAACAAGCACTGACGATCTGTCCTAAAAATAGCTAGGTAGATGATCAAGTACCTCATCTGTAGGTGCCTCTGAGAGGTTTTCACCTTTGGATATGTCGTTTGTTTTTACTTTTTTTGGTTCTGACACCGCCACAAAGTGGTTTTCACCATCAAAACTCCTATTCTTTTTATTTTATTTTCTCTTTATTTTTTTACTGAGGTACTTGATGTCTGGTTCAGTCATGCTGGTAGTTGGTTCACTGGTGGAAGAGACTACAGGTTCAATGGAATTTAGGTAACATGTTATCTCATAGTCATTCTGGAAAGTTAAGAGCTCGGGCTCTTGATATCATTTGGACCAATCAATGAGATGAGGATTAGCAAGGGGTAAGTCAATGATGGGTTCAATGTTGTGGATGTGAATGGTATCATCTCTGGTGATCAGAGAGTTAGAGTCTGTCAAGTATTCTTCTAAGTTACCCAAATCAGGAAGTCAATAATGGGTTCAATGTTGTGGATGTGGATGGTATCATCTCTGGTGATCGTAGAGTTAGAGTCTGTCAAGTATTCTTCTAAGTTACCCAAATCAGGATTCAGCCTAACAAGCAAAGAATCATCCACTAATGCAACACGCGGGTTCTAATCCTCTAGCCCTACACATGACTCATCAACTAACTCAGGTTGAGAACTATAGGAATGGATGACATCAAAACCCATGTCAATTATGGAACAATTAGAGAGAGAGTCCCACTCATACTCATGTGAGTCTATTTCTGAATCCCGGCTGGGATGTTTACACCAAAAAGGCTTGGGATTCCTTGATGTAGAAGCTTCGATGTCATGAACGGTAACACCTTCTCTTGGGTCAATGTCTAATCCATCTTGTTCTATGCTTGCAACTGTTGCATGAGTGGTTGGATTATTTGAATTTCCCCAAAGGAGACTAGTAGAAGGAATCCAATTGTCACACATGTCTTGCTGATTTGTCAAATTTGATATGTACTGTGATTCATCTTCACTATCTAACTCATCAAGGATAGGAATAGTATTCTTTTTAGGATTCTCAAATCCTAGGCCAACCATCTTCTTAGACCTACATCCAAAAAGAGCATGATCAAGGGGTTCAACTTTAGCATCTAGCCTATGACTAAGAGGGCCATGTCCTAGATAGCCCATATTTTTGACAAAAGTATATCCTCTTCCATAGGTCTTAGGAGAGGGAGAAAAGTTCTCATTGTGCATATACTTCTCTTTGTAGATCCAATCTTTAACAGCTACTTCTTCTTTCTCATTCAGGATAGGCACTGAAGACTCGACAAATGTGTCAAACAAAGTCATGGCTGAAGAAGAAGGTCTCATCTCTTGAGAAGGCTTACCATAAGACCTAGGGGAAATGTGCATCTTTGCAAAGGAGTCAATTTGATATCCCCCCATTACCAAGGTCTATTGATTTGAACTTATCTTTGCACTGTGCTAGAGTCAAATTGAAATCCTCTGCTTCTCTATTTAGGGGAACATGAGTCCCTGCTGAAATGGAGTTGACAGATAAGGTGCTATCCCTAGGTATACAAACTTCTACTCCATTGTAGGGGAACTTAGCACACTAGTGGTAGGTGGATGACACTGCTTGCATCTCATGGATCCATGGCCTACCAAGCAAGATATTGTATGCCAGAGGACCAACATCAACAATTTGGAACAAAATGTCTTTCTCAATGGGGCCAATCCTAATAGGAAGAACAACCAACCCCTTGGAACTCCTTTCTGCCTCATTATAGGATTTTATAGTGATCTTCTTTCTAGTATCGATCACTTCCTCAGAATAGCCCAAAGTTTTTAATAGACTCAAAGAATAGATATTGAGCCCAACACCCCCATCTATCAACACACACTTGACATGGGTTTTATGGATCATGACTTCGATGTGAAGGGAAAGATTATGCGGGTGGTTCAAGGCTTTATCATCATCTTCTAAAAATGTAAGGTAGTGTGGGCTAGCAATATGATTGACCATGCCTTGGAATTGGTCGACATCTAAATTGTTGGGAACATTGGCTGTACGCAAAGCATCCTCAAGGACTTGTTTGTGTCTTGGGGACAACTCTAAAAGCTCCAAGATTGAAATCTGAGTTGGTGTTCTTTGTAACTGATCAACAAGGTTATAATTTAGCTTGGGGTTGATAGCTAGTTTTATGGTGGTATTCTTGGATACCACTGGCTTTGGTTTATTGGGCTGACCTGAACTGGGCCCCCTAATGACAATAGGGCCTTGAATCCTTGTGACAGCATTAAGAGCCTGGGATGACATCCTAGAGTGAGGACCCCTCAGCACCACAACAGGTTCTTCATCAAAGATAGGGGGAGAGTTCACATAGGAGTCATAACCATAGGGATCCTTGTTCCTCGTCATGTTGACACTTTCCTCCACAACCTCAAGCATGTTGAAAACATTTTCTATAGCTATGTAGGTGTAGTTGATCATAGCCTTTCCATCCTTATGTTTAGAGGTTTCCCCATTCTTGTATTTGGGCAAGGGCTCTTTGAAAGCCTTGTGATTAGCATTGGTGTTTAGACCATCCACCTTAAGCTTTCCATTTTCAATGAGATCTTGGATAATGTGCTTGAGTTTCCAACAATTCTCAATGGTATGCCCAATGCCATTATGAAACTTGCAGAAAGCCTTCTCATCCCACCAATGTGGCTTAATGTCAGGGATGTAGTGTTTTGTGGGATCTTGTGGATGCACAAGATTATTGGCAATGAGTGTTTTGAAAACATCCTCATATGAGTCACCAAGCTTTGAAAATTGTCACCTCTCTTTCTTAGGCTTCTCTTGGTACTTTGGCTTGCTCTCTTATTGAGGAGGTACATTGAGCTTCATAGCTTGAACTGCACTAGACAAGTGAAGGACACCCTGATCCTTAGGTTGGGGAGAGTCTACAACTCCATCATTGACCACTTGTTTGTTTTTGTTCCAATGTGCATTCTTCCCTTTATCCTTGTTGGAATTATTATTATTTTGACCATTGTTGTTATTGTTTCCATGTTTGGTCAAAATTCCTTGCTCTTTTAAGACATCCTCAATTTAACACGTGGTTTCAACCATGTTATCGAAGGAATTGAAGATCATCTTTCAAACCTCATACCGCATTTCAGGCACCAAGTTATTGACAAGGATGTCAATTTTCTCATCTTCATGAATGGTCCTAAGATAACGAGAGCACTGTTGCCTCCACCTTTGTAAGAATGAGACAAAGGATTCCCCTTGGTTTTGCTTTAGGTTACATAGGTCCCACATAGTGACATATCTTGAAAGATTGTACATGAAGTGTTGAACAAATCTATGAACAAGCTCTTTGAAAGTCTTGATGGGGGGAGTTATGTTGGTAAACCATTCCATTGCTTGCCCCTTAAGACTCCTTGGGAATAACCTCATCAGATAGGAATCATCTTGGTGAAACTCAAAGCTCATAGTATAAAATTGGTGCACATGATCATGGGGATCGCCACTACCATCATATTTGTCATACTGAGGGAGTTCAACCCTTTTGGGAAAATCCTTCATGCTCACACTCTTGTCGAAAGGATTAGGACAAATCAAGTCAAGAGAAAATTAACTCTTAGGTGCCAAAAGTTTCTCCATCATTTTCTTCATTTGTCTGATTTCTTTCTCTTGTGATGGAATTTGTTTCTTAATTTTGTTATCCACATCAAAATTATAAGGGACTCTTGCACCCTTGTTGATTAGAATTTCGAGGAACTTATCTTTGTTCTGTTCCAAGTACTTCTCCACATACTATTGAAAGAGAGGCTCTTGTTGCATTCTCATGAAGTCTTGAGAATTAAGATCAAAGTTTGAGCTACTATCTCCATATTGGGAACTATGATGAGCACGCTACGAAGGCTGCCTCGAGTACTTAGGAGATGTTTGTCTCCTATAATGAGCATGTTGTGAGGTCCTTCTTCCTCTAGGACTAGGAGATCTAGAAGGGG
Source organism: Chamaecyparis obtusa (assembly GCA_027943335.1). Classification (NCBI taxonomy): domain Eukaryota; kingdom Viridiplantae; phylum Streptophyta; class Pinopsida; order Cupressales; family Cupressaceae; genus Chamaecyparis; species Chamaecyparis obtusa. The sequence continues at coordinate 376,903 of BSBK01002440.1, read as the reverse complement.
TTCTTGAACGCCTTCTACTGCATGGTTTTCTAGAAGGAGTGGAGGAAGGAGAGTTGTTTCCACTATTGGCACCCCTATTGTTGAATTGGGTATTAAGTTATTGGGCTAAAAGCCTATCTTGCTCTTCTTGAGAGGCTTTCCTTTCCAATTCTAACAAAGCTTGTCTCTCTACCTCAAGTTGTCTAAACTCTTCTTACTTCGCAGCTTGCTCATCTAGAAAGGCTTTCTTCTCGCGCTCAATCCTTTTAAGCCTTTCACTTGTATACCTTGAGGTTGTTTGAAGTGGAGAGTTTGGTCTTGAATGTTTGTACAAATCATTGGTATACGTTGCATTGACATGAGCATCACTAGGTTCATTGTCTTGGTCTTCATGTTGTGACCATTGTTCTGGGTGAGCTCATCTCTCATGCCTTTCGGCTCTTTGATGTGCATCTAGGTACCTAGTGTCGATGGGGGGTGAACTAGGTTGTGCATCATGAGAGGAATTACCAAACAGAATGTTGTCTTTATGTCTTTCATAAATATCATCAAGGGTTTGATCCATAGCTTCCCTCTCCCACCGAGTCATGGTATAACTCATATCCATACCTGAATGAGAAGATGCTAAGGGGGTCCTCAACTCAGTAGACTTTCTCCTAGGTGATTGGTCAAATATAGGTTCCTTTCCCTTATGCTTTTGATGAGTTTGGACTAGAGGTAATTGGTTGAAGACAACTTGAGGTCGCTTCCCTTGACTCACTTGATACCTTGTCGTAATCGACATGAAAGGAAAAGAACTCGGTGATAAGATGACCCTAAGATACGTTGGTATCAAACTAAGATAGTAAAAGTGTTCAATTGTCCAAAAGAGAGATGGTGAGATAGTAAATTGTAAAAGGTGTCAATCAACACTGCCACAGAGGTACCCAATCAATGGATAAGTATCCTAGCACATATGGATCAAGAGGATGATTTTAACCAAGTTATATCTGATTAAAATTGATTTTGGGTGGAAGTGAATTGGACAAGAGACTACTAAGACTCTCCAAGTATGTTATCAAAGAATCTAAAGGTGTATTTACTCAACAAGGACAATTCCTGACTTACCGATTTCAAGCAAGGTTACTTGTAAAATCAAAGGTCACTAATTCAAGAGGTCAAAAACACAATAATCTCAAGTGAAAATAGGCTTCCAACAGTAGGGTGAGTGGCTTGATCTGATCTGAATCAACTAAGGAGGGCTAAAAATGACACTAAGTAGCTTTGGATTGTGGACAATAGTGAGACAACAAGAAGGTTCTGTGCGATAGTTTCCAGCAAGCAGTGCGATAGAATCTGGTAGAATGATATTTTGCACAAAGCAGTTCGATGGAATCTAGGCAGGTAGTGTGACAAAGTATATAACTGGCAGATGATAAATTACTAGAGATGATGTATCACATGACAAAATTCAGACCAGTGTGTGATGGGACTTCATTATCATACGATTCTTAGGACAACGAGTGTATAAAACTCAGAATCTCAGTCTTTTGTTCATTTTAAAAGTTTTAACTAAGCATATCAATAGATTTCCAATATTTATCAAGCACATAGAACAACAACCATGGATTTTTAGCAAGCAAACATCTTCAAACAATGAGCAAGGGACAAAGCAACCTTGCTCATGAACATGAATATTGACTTAGTATGTTATTCCTTAAAGATACTACTTGTGTATATTCTCCAAAATGTTTTTCCAATCACACACAGTCCTAAAAAGAAAAATTTGGCTGCATTATGGTTTTTAATAATGGCTTGACTTTGCAACTTTTACAATTTCAAGAAGGTGAACTCCAATTCAGGTGCACTGGGGTTTTGACACATTCTGAGAAATTAATCAATCAGAGATGCTGAGGAGATTTGACAGCCCATCAATAAACTGTACCCGTGGAGATTTCTTCCACAAGGACATTTGTATAGCGGTTGTCACTACCATGACAAAAGTGGCTATTACTGCTTGAGGTTCCGTCAACATGCTTTACCCAATAAAGGGAATGTCCACTATGGTTAGCCCTCTCTAAAAGGTGACTCACAACAAGGATCACATGGGGACTTGGTTTAGATCCAAGGGTCTGAGTTTCTGGTACTACCCAAAAAGGGAGTAGAGCATAATGCTCTATCCTTTCCTCTTCACCCAAACATAGAAGACAGATTCATTCTGACACGCTAAGACTAAAACTATCTTGCCAAGATTCGTAATGTCAATAATTCATGATCTATCAACCTCTCCAGAGAGAGAATGCATCAATCGAAAAATCAAAGACTACAAATCTAGTTGAACGCAAAGATAATTCTAGTAACCTCCCTACCTACAAGGGTTCTCTCATTGAGAAAAGTTTCGCTGGAAACCCACTCTCTCAAGAACCACGAATAGTGTGAATAGGGCCTACTTATGTATGTGAAACACTTATGCAGGAAATGAATCTATATTCTTTTTAAAGCCCCAAAATCAAAATGTGGTTTACGAAAGTGATAAATCACTCAAGCCAAACACACAAGAGGTTAATTTTATGCCCAAAATCCAAATTTTATTGAGATTGTAGTAACTCACCTTAGGTCCAAAGATCTGCAATCCAAAATTTAGCACACATCTGAAAGTACAAAATCAAGACAAATCAACAGCAAATCGTAAGCGTTAGAAATCAATAAATTTGAAATTACAAATCTACAAATTTTGTCTCTGCTGTCATGGAATTTTGCGCGAGATAGTACTCAGGGCCACACAAGAAAGTATCAAACAACGTGTGAGAAAGCACAAGCTCGCGCAATAAAACACCTTTTTCATGCGCAAAAGTGCTAGTACCAGCAAAACTTCACATGATACAGTGAAAAAATTTGCATGAGATTCTGTAACAGTGATGCATGAAAGTACAGACAAAAAAATTAAAAATAGTAGTTTTGATTAAAAAAGTGCTAAATTTTTTTTTCTTTTTTGCAGGCAAAAAAAAGAAACAAAAAATAACATCCTACAGAGAATACCACCCTCAACCTCAAAAACTATTTCAAAAATTTAGAACAAGCAACAAATTGATAGAATAGAAGGGAAACCTGCTTCAGGGCCCCACGGTGGGTGCCAAAAATGTGTGCTATAAATGTGTCACACTTCTGTGAATCATTACATCCAAGAACACTCAATAGTGAGGTCTTGAATAACAATTCATAGCTCTCTATTCGTGGAGTGTAGGGATTGTTTATGAGGCCCTCAGATTGACCGAGTTAAACCCATGCAAGTACACCAAGAAATAAGAGATTCAAGGATGAGAAGAAAGAGTTCTAATCTCCATTGATCTTCAAGTTATTGCATGTAGATGAAGCTAATCTAGATGATTGCAATGCAAGAAATAAACTACTCTATTGAAATGCAAGTTTTACTCTCCTTTGCTAATTAATCTATGTGAAGTTTTAAGCGAAAACAATGAAGGAAACTAATCTAAGATGCTATGAATGTTAATCTATATGTAAATATACAAGCTAAATGCTATGTGATCTCCAAAGCTCCAAAGTCTCTCAGAAAACTTGCAACATAACAATAGCGTGAAAATTCTGGATACGAAATGAGAAGGAGAGGTCTCCTTATATAAGAAAATGTGGAAGAGAATGCATCTCCAATAGCAATGTGGGATAAATCGAAAAAGAGGAAACAAAGCTCATTTTTTAGAAAGTGTGGAGAGAAAAGGAATTTTCTTTATTTTTAATTATTTGTTTCCCTTTTTCATCACAAAAGAGTTTTAAGAGGATTATTTATTTAAAAGAATGATTCTCTTTTAATTAAATAAGATAACATTATATATTTAAAAGGGAGATATTATTTAAACATGATAAAATCATTTAATTAAAAGGGATTTTAATTAAATGAAATTATTTTATTTAAAAGATATTTCTTTCAATTAAATAAGGCTATTTTATTTATTTAAGAGAGAATATTTCTTTTAATTAAATAAAATTATTGATGAAATGATCAAACCTTAGGAAAAATTGAAATGATTGAATTATTTAGGATTGATCAAAGAAATTGATTTGAATTTTGCAAAGTATTGATTCAGAAAATTTGATAATTTAATAAATGGGGCCCAAAGTCTAGGCGACCATTTTAGGGTGCATACAGATGGTACTTATGGAAACCATTGAATCCCTAGATATCCTGAGTGATATGTATGTGAGGGAGGTGGTACTTGAGCCCTAGATGTCATCTATTAATATGTGTAGACATGGATACTCCCTATACTTATCACTCTTGTGTCTAGGTGATCTAAATTATTTTGTCAATTCAGAGGATGATATGAAGAGAATATTTAATGGTATTGTATCACACAATAATACATGTGAAAATATTAAACGAAGAATAAATGGAATTATAAAAATACAATAAACAATTGTGAGCAACACCATTTCATTCAAAATATAGAACATCCATACAACTTTGGACAATCTCACAAGTGAAATGTATGCCCATGAATCAATATAATTTGGGCTAACTCGTGGAGGAGTTGTATGCCCAAGTCCATAGAAGTTGAGCAATCCCGTGTGTGAGATGTATGCTCAAGAACTCCATATGTGAGAGTTGATGCAGATTGGCTATCTCAGCAAATGAGATGTATGTCCATATCACTCTATCTATTGAATTTCAATTGAACTTATTTATAAACTTTCAATGAAGCTGAAAAGTCACAACGTTCATCTCTTCATTAGAAGTTGGAAGGACAATCCAAAACTGAAAGGTCATTACACTTAATTGAAAATTGATTAAAATCTCATTTAATCTTAAATGCCAACTTATTTTCTGATCATTCCTCCCCTCTTATGAGGCAATGGGCCCCATTGTTTTATCACCTTCTAAATGATGTGCATTCAATAATGATTCTACCATATAACCTGAAAACATATCCAAACAAGCACACGAACTAGAGGTACCACTTTAGCACCACTGCTAAACCATATAGAAAACAAATGGATTGAGGTATAATCTGCTCTATAAAAGGAAATCTTAGCTCTCCAAATAAGAGTATTAGATTAACATATATTTAATTAGCACCCCATGATGACACTAAGCCATCCAAGAAGATAGGAAGTGCATTCATAGCAAGAATATTGAATATCAAAAAAGACTTTTCTGCAATAGAGAAGCTTCCCATAGATCTGGAAAATGTATCCTTTGCTATCTCCTAGCAACCTATCAGTGACTAAATAAATTGATTTGTGGATAATGCAGATTGTGAACTTTGTGAATGTATTTGCCTACAAACATGAGATTACAAGGCAAAATTACATGTGTATGTGACAGACAATATGACTGGAACTGGAACAAGCGTACTAGAGATCTGTTGTCCATCGAGGCCTTGAATGGCAGAAGTGGCACTCTGCTATGGATGTTCTGAACTGTGCCATACTTGTTTAATAGCATTTTCATGGATTGTGTGGTGAGTTGATTGGTTTGGGGGACACTTGTTATTGTAACAGTGTGCCTCAGGATTACCCTAGAAGGTTGAGCCAAAAGCACAAATAACTTTGTATCATGAGCCACACCATTTCCAACTGGAAGATGTCCATTCTATCAGGCCAATGAAGGACTAAATTATCACATACATTATTTGAATATTTTGAGGTTGTTGCCTCAAATAGTTTAGCCATCTTTGTCTACAGTTGGACCGGAGCCCTCCGGGTCACAAATTTTTTGACTGAAAATGATTGTGAACGCTACAAAATTTGTAGCATCCATCTCTTGGAAGATTTTGAGTGGTAACCCTATTTTTGAGATGAGGAATTTTTGTATGGTAAGTTATGTCTGCCATTCCTTTCTCTATCTTCTAGCAGCAAAAAAATATCACACATCCACGACGTAGGTTCATTCTGATAATTTTGGCACTGAAAGAAGATATTGCCTTTCTATGCAAAACAAATTTGAAACCACTGATTTTATGGCTGATTAGAAGCTAGATGCAGACCACTAAAAACAAACTTGGTGAATTTTATGACATTCCAATTACAATGGGTATTGAAAAAATAATATACATTCTACTGTTGATTTCTTGTTCCTTTTATGCCACAGCAGAGGATAGCGGAGAATTTAGTAGAAAAGCTTTTCCATCAAATTTTATATTCAGAGTCGGTACATCTACCTACTAGTACGAGGGGGGTTATGTTGAATATGGAAAGGGCCTCAGCAATTGGGATGTGTTTGCCCATATCCCTGGAAAAATTGCAAATAGAAAGAATGGTGACATTGCAGTGGATGAATATCACCGCTATAAAGAAGATGTGGAAATAATGTGGAAAATGGGAGTGGAGATGTACAGGTTCTCCATTGCTTAGTTAACACAAAGATACAATTGGATCTCCTTTTCCTTTTCTCATATTCAAATCTTTAGTCGAGTAGTCCAATTTATTGAAAGCAATAAGAGTGTTGTAGATGCACATGAAATGATCAAAAAGGCTTTGATACCACTGATCTGAATTATTTTGTCAATTCAGAGGACAATACCAAGAGACTATTTAATGGTATTGTATCACACAATAATACATGTGAAAATATTAAATGAAGAATAAATGGAATTATAAAAATACAATAAACAATTATGAGCAACACCATTTCATTCAAAATATAGAACATCCATACAACTTTGGACAATCTCGCAAGTGAAATGTATGTCCATGAATCAATATAATTTGAGCTAACTCGTGGAGGAGTTGTATTCCCAAGTCCATAGAAGTTGGGCAATCCCATGTGTGAGATGTATGCTCAAGAACTCTATATGTGAGAGCTGATGCAGATTGGCTATCTCAGCAAATGAGATGTATGTCCATATCACTCTATCTATTGAATTTCAATTGAACTTATTTATAAACTTTCAATGAAGTTGAAAAGTCACACCGTTCATCTCTTCATTAGAAGTTGGAAGGACAATCCAAAACTGAAAGGTCATTACACTTAAATTGAAAATTGATTAAAATCTCATTTAATCTTAAATGCCAACTTATTTTCTGATCACTAGGTCCAATAGATATGAGTAGCACCCTAGTGTACTATGATTGTGGTTTTATTACATGGATATCACACTATGGATGTTTGTCCATATGTTGAGTGTTCTTTGTGTGTTATTTATTATCTATATTTAGATGCATATGTTGGCATGAGTCTATACCCACATTCCCTTGTATGCTTGATTGCTTGTTTCGGTCGTGTGACTACCTCCATGAGCATGGTGGGGTGGGCCTAGGGGTTCCAAATCATCAGGTGGCATAACCAGTTATTGTTGAGGACCAAATATATGTGACATATTTAATTGCGAGATTAAATATGATGTGGATCACACCTTCTTTTCTTGATCTCTCTTAAACTGCTTTATATGCTCATGTTACGGTTTCAATTTTGTACTTCACTTTTTAGTTATATAGCTATGCAATCAAGTGTAATTGACCTTGATTCAGTGTATTTAGTACTCCCCATTGTGGAATTTGCATTTATTAGGTTGTGCATTATTTTTGGCACTTAGAATTATTGTAAATTTCATCATTCTAGGCAGAACTGGGCATCCATTTGCTACCTCTATGCATATGTTTGTGTTCCTACACGTATGTTATACTCTCCCGTGCATGTATTCTTTTCTCATGCACATTCATACTAATTCTATGTTTTGGTTTTACATATCCATGACCAAGAACAATTCCTTAGCATATAGGAAAGAATTACTATTATATTTGGTCTCCATGTATTATTAGGATTATGTTCATGTATTTACTTTCTATTTTCTGTTATGGATTAGCTTAGTTCATCTCATTTTTCATTTGGGTTTTTAAAATGAACCTTGTTTTGGATATTGTTAAGGATTGAATTGTCTCTTCAAGTGGAAATGGTGGATGATGGTTTGGCCTTATTTTTTGAGGTTCATTATTTTTTTCTAGGCTGTCACATGGTGAATTGAATGTGAGTTGTCTATTCTTTTTTTATTTTGGGGCTGCCATGAAACCCATGGAAATGCTTGTAAGAATATCTTGTGATTGATCTCTTGCCAATCATTATTTGTTCCTTCTTGATTTTTCTTTATCATTATGGTTATTATCTTATGTCATTTGTGTTATGGCTATTGATAAATTTTTTTTTATTCAATGCATGTTTGAACCTATGTTCTGATGGTTCCCTGGTGAGGCATTACATCTGGTATCAAAGCTCATGTTCATACAATGAGATATCCTTGTATATGTCATCTACATAAGTTGATGGTGTTGGTGTGTGAGTGGACATGTGTAGTATTGTGAGTAGTGGTATCTTGTTGCTTGGGTGCCTAGGTATGACATTGTTGAGCATTCTGGTAGAAATGACCCAAGTAGCTTGTGTTGGAGGAAGATTACCTCTTAGATCTTTGCACTTTTTAGGAATAGATGATACCTCTATGTGAGAACCTCTCCAGATCACTTTATACCATTTGGTTGGTGTGTTTCTCCTATTTTGTGAGTATTCAGTGACTCCTATGTGGTTCAAATGTGTGGATTCCTAGGTAATAGTGGTGGTGTTGCCCTTGGTTATTGTGTGATAAATTTTATGTTTATGCTAATTATTGGGTTGTTGGTGGCCCTTGTCTGGCTTGGTTGATGTGTGACCCTACTTGGTCAGAGTTTTAATTATTGTCCATCCATGACCTTGATTGCCTATTGTCTGACTACCTATGGAGTGTAGTGCACTACAATTTATGATTGTTGTATTTAAGGTATCAGTAAATGAAATGATCTGGGTTTGCTATATGTTGGCATCTTAATTATTACATTTAAATGCATTCCACTTGAAGAATGATAGTTATGCACCATTGTAATTATGAAAAGATGCATGACATTCATTGGTAAAAAGGAGTGTAAGTATCATTATGTAATAGATCATTTGGGTTAATGAATTATGTCCCCAAATGGCATGGTTTCCTTAATCTCATGAGAAATTATGTGTTTGTGGTTGTGAATAATCCTATAGAAATTGTTCCATTCATTGGATTCATATGCATATAACATTTTTTTCATTGTAACATTGTATCTACCCTATATTGAGTGCAATGAGGCCATAAAAATCATAGAGATTGGCTGCTGTGTGTGTGAATTTTGTACCTAGCTGTGGACACAACACTTTAGTAAAACATTAGAGGTTAGCAAGAATCGAAATCATGCAAGTAATTGAAAACTAAACTAACCAGACAATTTACTGCCTTCTAATAGATGCGAGTATGTATTCTCAGATTGGACTGAGATCAATGACCTTGACGACACCTAAATGAAGGATTTGAATGCAAAATCTAGATATGAATCGGATGCAAATTAATCTATTTTTTTTGGATTTTAGATGCAATAATATGAGAAATCTGATATGAAATCTAATCTATATGAAAAACTGATATTCAATACAATTAATCTAACAATGATATGCTAAAATATGAATGATCTCACAAAGTTGTTGATTCGCAAAGTGGCTTCAATTCTTTAGACACCAATTCACCAGCATAAGTTTGCAAATTCTGAGATATGACATTGAAGAGTTGAGCCTTGGTTTTATATAAATCTAGGGCTTTGGGGATGCATGGAAAAGCCATAAATCACTCAGATAAACTCAGGTTGATGTTTGAGTTTATCAAAGAATAAAAGATAATTAATTCACAAAATCATGCAAAAGCATGCAAAAAACAAATTTTTAACTCAAATCAGAGTTGAGTTTATTTTTAAAACAACTTGAATTGATTTTCTGATTTCAAGTTTAACTGCTTTTTGAATGTGCATAATAATTATGAATTAAATAAATAAACAAAGTGATTTATTTCTAGCTTAACTGATTTTAAAATAAAACAATTGATTTATGGGTTAATCAATTATTAAATCAAACTTTTATTCCAAAATAATATCATTAAATATGACAACTTGCTTTAATTAATTAAATAAGAATTTAATCAATTAATGATAGGAATTTTGATTTATTGTCAAATTTAAATAATAATAATTAGGAATAAATATAATTAAATTCAATTAAATAATTAAGTGGCAGTATTAAGTCTAATTAATTAAATATTGAGAATATTCAATTAATCAAACTTTAGGATAAATAGGTTTTATCACCAAATAACTATTAAATTAAAGATAATTATGATGATTAGGAATATTACTAGGAATATTCCCTCGATGCAGAATTTGAGATAATCAATTAGGATTCGATGATGTTCATATGTGCCTTAGGTTAGGACTTCGATGTCGATTTCACTCGATTTGAAGATGTAGGAGGTTAATGAACCTATAGCCCATTTTTGGGGTATTACATTTTGCCCCTCTTTGAATAACTGTGCGAAGCGCAGTGGTTCAAAGATAGTCTGTGTATGATGTTGAAACTGATGTTTGAAATTGATATTGATATAAGACAGAAACTGATTGAAATTGATATGAAGATGATAGGTCCTGAATGACCAAAGATAATGTTAACTATAACAACAAATGAACTGATGATTGCAAAAAAGTGTCAAAACACCTAATTCTGAACCTTATGATTGTGAAGAAGTGAGTGACCGATTCCAGACCTGATTGTCGATAAGAATCACATTGGTATCACATTTGAACCCTTCAATTTTTGAAGAACCAAGGAAATAACACAATTGATCCGATAGTTACAAAAACTGATACAATTTACAAGATTAAGAGAATACTAGATTGATATGGATCTCGATGAATCTAATATGCCTTGAGCGATGATTGATTTTCCCCAAGCGATGAGGTCTTTTTGATGAATCAACAACTAGACGTGGTTGTTGTCTTGATTACTAAGGAAAGATATGATTTCAAATTAGATTACAGACTTTGAATGATGTGCAATACCATGCCCCCTTCGAGAATAAAATTGAAATCTGACAAGAAAAGTCAGCGTTTATAGGGTTCAAAAGCATGTTAATTGATTTGAGAAGTGGTTGTACATGTTCAAGAATGCATTCTACATCGTTTGGAGGTCCAGAAGACCAAGTTTGACTTGGTGAAACCATGAGTTGACCATAGTTGACGTAAGATAATCAGTTAAGTTGAATACTAGATTTCTATGATGATTGAAGGTTGATTATGCAAGTAGTGAATAATATAAATGATCTCAAATTTTGATTTTGATCCTGAAAAAGGATTCTACTTGCTATTTCATTGGATGGACCTTCGTGTAAGATTCAACTCTTGTTAGATTTGAAGAGACAAGTGGAGAATTGTTTAAGAATTGAAGTTCATTTAGCTATTGTGAGATCATGAAAACATGCAAAATGCAAAGAAACATGCAACATGAAATGCAACCTAAGACCTAGGACCTAGTCACTGATCATGTGTCGGTCATTCTCATCATTGAATTTTTAGGTAACCGAATAAATTAATACAATTCCCACTAGTTATGAAACCATAGACATATGAATATCGATTTGTATGCGTAGGAATCAATACAACACCCACTGATTAGGAAACCATGGATATCTGAATATTGATTTTGTTTTCAGAATGTTAGATTAGATATAAGCATCAAAGCATAAGTGCCAGGATGACCTAAATATCATGTCCATTTTGATATAGAAATTTGTATAAGCATCAAAACATAAATGTCATGATGACCATAATACGCCTTGCATTACAAAAACATCAAGCAGTCAAGAGATCATTCTAAATCCAATGTGAATTAGCCATAGTGACCCTTTATTATTCACATCCTTAGGTAAGATTGCATTTCACAATAGGAGAAAGAACTCACTCAGAAAAGATAATAGTTAGATCAAAATTCCTTGAATTTTTTGGGTATCAATGGTCGAGGTACACATGGCCATCCAATTTGAGATAGAGGCTCTTACAGTCGGACACCATTTCAATCCAGAATTTCTAAAGTTGTTAGATTTTCACATACAAGAAGAAAACAAAGAAAAGATTATGCCCCCAGTCATCACTCTCTAAATCCTGTAAAGGACATCATCGAAGAGCTCAAAAGGACATAATATGCAAAAATCTCAATGCGAATCAGTAAGCATACAAAGAGACAAAAGCATGTAAAAGCATAGTTTGTTTTCATTTTGTGTTGATGTTTGATTGCATTGTTGTAGAGGCAAAATCCTTTCTGGAGAGGAGACAGACAGACAGACTGATTGACTCAAATGAAGCTTCAAAGGACTCCGACTGGATATGATATGTCTAAGATACATTGGAGGCCATAGGATATGACATTGATTGCCCCTAAGTTTTAACATTGATAGGATACCGACGCTTGAGTTGATTGGTGTATAGACCGACTTATTGAAAATAGGAACACGGAAACAAACTGAGAGATATGTACAAACTAAAGCAAGACTAAAAGCTGGGAAAGACCAAGATTTCGCTGATAGATGGAGTATTTTGAAACAAGTGGTGCCCATTTGCTAGGTTTTCACCATCTTGGTAGAGATTCTATTTTTGCTACCAAGGTGCTTGTTTCCAGGTTTTCACCAAGGCACTTTTTCTTTTTCTCATTTTTTTTTTCTTTTTTCTTTTTTTTCAATTTTTTTGTACTTTTGATATTTTTAAATTTTTTTGTGAATCATCAAGGTGCCTATTGTTAGGTTTTCACCAAGATGTTCATTTTTTTTAGGACTTTTTTCAATTTTAAAGATTTTTTCAGGACATTTTACCAATACACTGAATGCTTTAGGCATAGAATTTCTTTAGATGGAGAACATTGATTGGTTCTCAGAGCTATTCTCCTTCAGTCATTGAGAGTTGATAGGCACCAGAGCCAAAAGTAGCAGTGATTACAAAGGGACCCATCTAGTTGGGTTCAAACTTCCCCTTGCATTCTCGATGTGATTGATTTTTAGGATTTTCTCTCAAGACTAGATCACCAACCTGAAATTCTCTATGTCTGACTTTCTTGTTGTAGCCTCTAGACATTCCTTTCTGATATACTCTAAGATGATCATACGCTAATTGTCTGCGCTCATCTAGTAGTTCAAGTTCTTGCAACCTAGACACTCTGTAGTCATCATCAGTTACTAGACCATGCATTCTGATTCTTAGTGATGGGATTTCAACCTCAATAGGTAGTACTACTTTAGACCCATAAACTAAAGTGAAAGGTGTAGCCCCAGTAGGTGTTCTGATACTTGTTTTGTAGGCCCAGAGAGCTGGATTGATCATGAGGTGCCAGTCTCTTCCTATTTTATTAACTGTATGGTGCAAGATTTTCAATGGATTTTTGTTAGAAGCGTCTGCTTGTCCATTCCCTTGAGGATAGTAGATAGATGACCAATGTTGTGTAATCTTGAATTTAGCACATAAATCATCTAGATCTTTGTTCTTGAATTGTCCACCATTATCTGTGATTATGGAATGAGGTATCTCATATCTGCATATGATATAGTTCAATATGAACATAGATATTTTCTTTTCGGTTGCTTGTGTCAAAGGGACTGCTTCTACCCATTTTGTAAAATAATCTATAGCTGTGATTATATGGGTATGTCCATTAGAAGAATGAGGATGTATAGCTCCTATAAGATCAAATGCCCATTGGTGAAAAGGCCATTGTGTAGTAAAGGGAATTAGATCTCCCCCTGGAGCATGAATTAAGTTTCCATGCACATGGCACTTTTGACAGTTCTTAGCGAACTTGATAGACTCTTTCTCCATTTCAGGCCAATAGTACCCAGCCCTAATAAGTTTTCAAGCTAGTGTTAAACCGTTCAAGTGGGACCCACAAATACCATCATGGACTTCCTCTAATGCATGTTGAGACTCTTCCCATTCTAAACATCTATGTAGTGTACCATCTAGACCTCATTTGTACAGATCATGACCAATGATGACATATCGGGAGGCATTACGGATAAGGTATCTCTTTTCATGGAGGTTGAAGGTATCGGGAATGATTTGGTCTTGGAGATAGGAAAATATGTTTTTGTATCTGGATGAATCATGACCAACAACAGTGCAGATCATGTGGGTTTTGGGGAAATCATATGCAGGATAAGATAGTGCTTCCACCAGGAACTCATAGCGTAGCTCATGTTCAGGCTATTGTAATAAAGTAGATAGCGTTGCCATTGCATCGATAACCTTATTCTCCATTCTAAGAATTTGCTCAAATGTGATAGATAGGAAATAATTCTTTAGATCATCTACCATTCTCTTGTAAGCAATGAGCTTTTCATCTTTAGTTTGGTACACATCATTGACTTGATGGATAACAAGTTGAGAGTCTCCATGAATGTGTAATTTTGTTACTCACCACGCAATTGCTATTTTCATGCCATTCAAAAGGGCTTCATATTTTGCAATATTGTTTGTGCAAGGAAACTTTAATTTGAATGCTTTAGGTATGGAGTATCCTTGAGGAGTTATGAACAATATGCCTACACCTAACCCATTCTATGTGTAGGAGCCATCAAAGAATAACTACCATTCTCTAGAAGAAAGAGTCATGATAGAGGAATCAGGAAATTCCATTTGCATTGGTGTATTATCAATCATAGGTACATCTGCTAATTGATTAGCAATAACCTATCCTTTGATAGCAATTATTTCCACATATTCAATGTCAAATTCACTTAAGAGCATGACACATTTAGCTAATCTACCCGTAAGGGCAGCTTTGCTTAGTAGGTACTTTAGTGGATCAATCTTAGCTATCAAATGTGTGGTATGTGCCAACATGTAATGTCTTAGTTTTTGTGATGCAAAGATCACAGCTAGACAAGCTTTCTCAATCATTGAATAGTTCTTCTCATATGAAACCAATGTCCTACTGATATAGTATATAGCTCTTTCCTTTTTGTTCTCATCATGTTGTGCAAGCAATGCCCCCAGTGATGTATTTGTTGTAGAGACATATAAGGTCAATGGCTTCCCATGAATAGGAGGCATCAAAATAGGAGGATTTGATAGATATTGTTTGATATGGTCAAAGTTCTTCTCACATTCTTCATTCCATGCAAAGGTCACACCTTTATGTAATGTTTTTGTAAAAGGTTGTGATATATCTGCCAACTGTGATATGAATCTTCTGATAGATTGAACTCTTCCTTGCAATGTCCTCATTTGACTAATATTCTTTGGAGGTTGCATTTCCATGATAGCCTTCACTTTAGCTAGATCAACTTCAATGCCCTTCTTTGAAACTATGTATCCTAAGAGCTTTCCAGAAGTGACACCAAAAGCACACTTCTTAGGATTTAGTCTGAGACTAAATTTTTCCATTCTGTCTAGTATCTTTCTCAAGTCATCTAGATGTTTAGGCCTAATCATAGATTTTGCTAAAGTATCATCAACATAATCCTCCATAGTCCTATGCATCATGTCATGAAAAATAGATGTCATGGCTCTTTGATATGTAGCACCAGCATTTTTAAGCCCAAATGGCATGACATTCCAGCAGAAGGTACCCCATGCACATGTAAAAGTAGTTTTCTCTTGATCCTCTGGAGCAATTTTTATTTGATTATACCTAGAAAAACCATCCATTAGAGAATACATTTCAAAGTCCGCAGTCATGTCCACTATCATGTCAATGTTAGGTAATGGAAAATCATCCTTAGGGCATGCTCTGTTTACATCTCTAAAGTCTGTGCATACTCTGATTGATTTATCTAGTTTAGAAATAGGTACAATATTAGAGATCCACTCTGCATAATCAATAACTCAGATGAATCCAGCTTTTAGGAGCTTCTCTAATTCAACTTTTACCAAGAGTGCAACATGAGGATGCATCTTTCTCAATTTTTGCTTGACAGGTTTGACATTTGGAGCTATAGATAAATGATGCATTATAAGATTAGGATCCAACCCTGGCATATCTAAATATTTCCATGCAAAGTTGATCTTCTTCTCAGTTAGGAACGTTGTAAATTTTTGCTTCTCTTCTTCTGATAAAGATTGTGCTACATGAATCAACTGTGGCTCTTCTACTATTCCCAAATTGATGGGTTGAGTGGGCTCAATTAGAACTGGAGATCTATCTTGTAAATGACTTGGAAGGACATTAAATATCTCATCCTTAGGTGCTTTAGAGAGGTTTTCACCTTCGGATACATCTTTTATTTTTACTTTTGTAGGTTCTGAGATTGCCACAAAGTGGTTTTCACCCTTAAAACTCCTTTTCTTTTTATTCTTATTCTTATTTTTCTGACTAAGATACTTGATGTCTGACTCCGTCATGCTAACACTTGGTTCATTGATGGAAGTACTCATAGGATCAACTGCATTGAGGTAGCAAGAAAGGGCATAGTCATCTAGGAAGGTACAAATACCATGGCTCAGATTTGTGGAGGTTTGATCAATAAGGTCTGGATATTGGATAGTCAAAGTGGGGAAAGATTGGGAGATAATGTTTATGGATATGGATCTGTCATCATTGGTCCTAACTCGATGCTTGAGTTCAAAGGTCATATTACAACTTAAGACATTCAATTCATGAATAGGCTCAATGTCATTGTGGGAGTCCAATTCAGCCATAGGTGGATCAGAATCGATAGCTTCATCATTTCAATCTAGACTTACATTGGGTTTAGGTGCATATTGGTGAATAACATCAACATGTTTCTCTGTAATAAGCTCATCTTCTTCTGGAATGGCTCCCCATTCATAGTCATTAGATTCTTCATCTATGCCTCTAGGAAATCTAAGAACATGAGTAAAGTCAGGATGAATACCCCAAGAAGGGTTACCCTCATATTCTAATTTGAATTCATACTCATGAGAATCTATCTCAGAATAACTACCACCTTCCTCTTCTTGATTTTTTTCGAGATTAGCTGGTTCTTGTGTTGCAACTATCTCTTGATTGATAGTAGGTTCTTGTGTTTCTACTACATTAATTCTTTTGATTGGATCATCTTTATCATCAAGAAGGTCTTTGATTTCTTTAGGCAAACATTCATAAGGAACAAGTTCAGAGCAGTTTGAATCATTATCTGATGGTTCAGTTTCTTCCTTCTTAAGAAGAGGTTCTCCTAGTGCGATCTGCTCTATGACATGAGAACAATTACCTTTGAGGTGGAAGGGTTTCTTTTTAAAACCTAAGCCAACAATATCTTTGTTTCCCCTACCAGTATGTGAAATAGGTGTTATGAGACCTTTTCCTCTGACTCCTAGAGGTCCTTTACCTGAATATCCCATCTTAGCTATTAATTTATCTCCTGGACCATATGCCTTAGAAGGGATATTGGATACTGTAGAGTCACTAGTTTGAACCACTTGAGATTCAGGTTCATCTTTGTATAGCCATGCAAGCACAGCTTCATCTTCTTCAAATTCCTGCTCAGAGACTTGTTCTGCTACAAAATTCTTTTTATATGCCTCAAGAGGTTCTTTAGAGTCTGGTTTGGACTATTTTAAAGATTGTCCATAAGACTTAGGTGAGATAGGTAGAGATTTCAAAGATAAGACTAGCTCTATAGTATATTATCCCATACCATTGTCTTTGATATTGACCTCTTTTGCAATGTCTTCCACTTTAGATGTGGATGCTTCTTTGGTTGGCTCAATGGAAGATTCTATGTTATTAGGCACAAGTTTATCTGCACTTTCCTTCAATGTATTGCAAGTGGTGGATATGTCTGCTAGAATAGTGACCTCTACTCCTTCATAAGGAAATTTCAAGCATTGGTGAAATGTAGAAGGAATAGCCTTCATCTCATGTATCCATGGTCTCCCTAGAAGAATGTTGTAAGCTAAAGGTAGATCAAGAACTTGACATATAGTATCTTTGATAACTGGACCTACTCTGATAGGTAAGACAATGGTGCCTTTAGAAGATCTTTTTTGTTCATCATAGGCTTTTATAGTTATTTTCTTTCTAGGATCAATAGCTAATTCAGAAAATCCCAATTGTCTGACCAAGCTGTAAGAACAAATGTTTAGGCCAACACCCCCATCTATCAACACATGTTTGACTCTACAGTTCTGGATCAAGACTTCTATATGCAAGGGATGGTTATGTGGGTGACTCAAGGAGTTGTCATCTTCCTTTGAAAAGGAGATATATTGCAGAGATGTAAGATGTCCAACCATAGTCTGGAACCTATCTAAATCAAGGTCATCAGGAACATTGGATCTGAGCAAAGCTTTATCTAGAATGGATCTATGAGTTGGAGATATTCGAAGCAACTCAAACATGGAGATTTTCGCATTAGTGTGTTGGAGTTGTTGAACAATGCTATAAGATGTTGGCCTCGTATCTTTAGGATTGGAAGATTTAGAAACAACCTTCTATTTGGAAGCGGAAGAAAGATTGAAGGGCATCTTAGGGACATTCAATGAATCTAGGATTTGTCCGTTCAGATGTGCCTGAGCTTGTGATCAAGTAACTGCATTAGCTGAAGGATGACCTCTATCTCTTCATACAATTGTGATGACATTGCAATGTTTAGAGAGACAAGGTTCAACCATATTGATAACCACATTATTTCTAGGGTAAGCATAATTGACCTTTGCCCCCATATTAGGTTGAGAAGATGAAACTTCTTGACCATGTTTCAGAAATGGTTCTATGAATGTTGTATGATCATTATTGCTCTTATGATTGACAATGGTGATATCTCCCTTATCAATCAGATCTTGAATAGTATGTTTCAAGCGTAAGAAATTATTAGTTTTGTGACCTTTACCCCAATGGAAATCACATAACTCATTCTCTCTCCACCATTTTGGTTTAGGATCAGAATCAGATTGTCAGATCTCAGGCAAAGAGATGATGTTATTAGCCAACAGAGTTCTCATAGCTGATTCTAAAGATTCTCCAAGAGGAGTGAACTTTCATTTATTATCAACGGACCAAGATTTGTATTCTGGCTTCTTTTGAGATGGTTCAGACACCTTTTTCTCTGAGCCTTTGATTGCTTGGGTGCCAATAGTTAGATTGAAAGCTGGTGCCTTTGATGGGGCATGGATAGTATCAACAAAACCATCTATGACAATGCCTTTATTCTTGTTCCAGTTTTTGTTCTTATCTTTAGAACTAGATACTAATTTGTACTTGTCCTTTTGAAGTGTGATTTCTCCTTTCTTCACAAGTACTTTTTCAATTTTGATCACATTGTCTACCATCTTATCAAAAGATGTATGATCTTGCATTTGTAAAGGGTAGTTGATTTCTAGGATAAGATTATTGATGAAGATTTCCAGTTTCTCCATTTCTGGAATAGGCCGAGCATATAGAGAGAATTTCTTCCTCCATCTAAATGTCAAGAATGGTTCACGTAGATATTGTTTGAGATTGTAGATATCAATCATGGTGACTGGATGTTGAATATTGTAGGAGTATTACTGATAGAACAATTTGATCAACTCCTCAAAAGTTTTGATAGTAGAAGGCAGTCTAGAGAACTAATGAATGGCTGCCCCCCCCAAAGATCGAGGAAAGAGATGCATCAGATAGGTTGGTTCGTGCATGAACTCCATAGATTGTGTATAGAATTCTCTGACATGATCTTGGGGATCTAAGTGTCCATCATACTTATCATACTTAGGCATCTCCACTCTTTTTGGGAATAGTGGCATGTACAAGTCTTTGTCAAATGGAAAAGGACATAGGGCCTCCATGGAGAACTCCTTGGGTTCCTTTTCTTTCTCAAGGTTATTAAGCTTGACTTGCATGGTATGCATCTATTTCATCATAGCTGTGAGCGGAGTTTCTTTGTCATGTGTAATGATATCTTCAACATTAAAGTTGGGAGGAAGTTTAGCTCCTTGATGAGCCAATTGTAAAAAGTATGCCTCTCTGTCTTCTTTCAAGAAATGCTTCATCATTCATTTGAAGTTATCATCATTTTGATATTGAGCAATTTCTTTAGGTGTGGGTTCCTGATTTGCACCATGTTGAGATTGAGCTCTTTGAGAGCCAAAGTTTGTCCCTGCTTGAGACATGGTAGGAGTTGTCCCTGGGATAGATTGATGAGGATTTTGTTGATTACCTTCGTGAGTTAATGAAGGAGGAATGTAACCAGTTTTTAATCGAAAGTTGCCAAGACCGTCATCTTCGTAAAGACTAGAATTGTAGAGTTGCTCAAGAGTTGGAGCTTGGAGAGTGGTTATAGGTAAAGTATGAGATGCTTCTCCAAATTTCTTGTGAGAGGAAGCTCTAGTTTCCACCATTAACCTTGGGCGAAGCAAAAGAATATGATGAAGACAACTGAAGAAGGATCTGATTCAAGAAGATCAAATGACACAACCTTGTCATGGTTTTGATTGATTGCAACTTAGATTAGACATAGATGAAGGAGACTGTGCCCTAGATGTATGGGTAGACTCCCAAAAGATAGTGGACACGAGTTCACAACACTTAGTCATTTTGATGATTGATTGAAGATTGATAGTTATGACAAGGTTTTGACACAAGATGATAAAGACTCCAATCAATTATACAGAAGGCTAAATCAGATTCAAAAAGGCCACTTTAGGAAAATGATTGGATTCTCAGTATTTGCTACTTTGTTCCTGACATAGTGATTTGTTTGACAGATTTTGGAAATAGGCTGGAAAAGCCGGGTCTCTGATAGTTCTGACAACTTTCTGACAACTTTTTGAAATTTCTCAAATGACTTTCTATAGGCTCGTACGATAGTGGGTATAGCATGAAACAATAATTGAAAAACTCGTACGATTATTGCAAAACTCACATGACAGTTGATAGTAGGAATTTTGACTTTTTAGAATTGATTGGCAACAAAACTTGTACGATAATGTACCTGATACCATACGACAATCTGGGGGTTCTAAAATGACAATAGCCAAAAGTCGTATGACTTTCTGACTTTACAAAATGACTGTTGACTCCAGAAAGGTGTTTGACATCAGATTTTGCAATTTTTTAGATTTTTAGTTTCAGATTGTTCACAAAATTGTCTGTCCAGATTTGAAGATTGTAGTGGATTGATTCATTTTTAGTAACCAGATAGATAAACAAGCACGCAAAATAGAAAGCAAGTGATTTCAAGCATGTCTGAAAATAATGAATAGGGGAAAAAGAAACCCTGCGCATGAATAATCAAGTGATTGAATTGCACTAATCCCTAGGAGTGCTAACAATGTATGTTCCAAAAAGTTTTGCAATAACGCACATATTCCTAGAAAATGAAAATTTTGCCTCACTAGGGTTTTTAGTAATGGTCTAACTCTGCAACTTTTGTGATCTCAAGAGGGCGAACTCCAATCCAAGTGCACTGGGGTTTTGACACAGTCTGAGAACTTAATCTTCAGGATCTGCTAGGGAGATCTGACAGCCTAACAAGAGACCACACCTGTGGAGATTTCTTCCACAAGGACATTTATATAGCGGTTGTCACTACCACGATGAAAATGGCTATTACCACTTGAGGTTCCATCAATGTGGTTGACCCAATTAAGGGAATGTCCACTATGGTTAAACCTCTCTAAAGGTGACTCACAAAATATACCACATAGAGACTGGTTCCAGATTCAAGGATCCGAGTTTCTGGTACTACCCAAAAAGGGAGTAGAGCATAATCCTCTAGCCTTTTCACTTTTAACCCAAACAAAGCAGATAGATTAATCCAATGTGCTAAGACCAAGATTATCTCAAAAAGATCTATGATGTCAACCACTCATGATCTATCAACCTCTTCGGAGAGAGAATGTATCAATCAGAAGCTGAAGACACACAAATCTAGTAGAACGTGAGACTCTCTCAGTAACCTCCCTACCTACAAGGGTTCCTTCATTGAGAAGAGTTTTGCTAGAAACCCACTCTCTCAAGAGCCAAGAATAGTGTTCATAGGGCCTATTTAATATGTGTAACAAAGATGCTGAAAAGCAAATCTATGTTCATTTTTATAGCCCAAATGAAATATGTGATATGAAAGCAATAAAAGGTCACACAAGCTTGACATGCAAGAGTTCTTTTTAATCCAAATTGAAATGTTATCAGCTGAAAAGATTACCTGAATTCCTCGCAACACGCTTAGTAGATTCTTACCTATTTTTAGCAATTCTCATACTTTTCCCAATCAAAACTAGCAAAAATCAATCAGAAACAACAAATTTCAATCGTTAATGTTAGCTATTAGTCCAAATCAGAAAAATAAATCTGGAAAATTGCCCAAAAAAAGTGAAATGACAATTGAAACTTGGCACTAAAACTCATACGACAGTGGGTCACCTCCTAGACGACAGTCTAGAAACTCGTATGACACTAGGTACTAGATCATATGATAATTGAGATTCTGAATGATTTAGTGATCCTGATGGTACGATTCTCGATCAAATAAACTATTGTACGATAGTGGGTATCTCTTGGCATGAATTTCTGACAAAACTCATACAACAATTGTACGGATAGAAATTAAAAATCGTAGCTTGGAATAGAAAATGACAAGAAGATGATAGAAATTGATAGAAATTGAATGGAAACCCATTTCAGGGCCCCACGGTGGGCGCCAAAAATGTGTGTGTGAATTTTGTACCTAGCTGTGGACACAACATTTCAGTAAAACATTAGAGGTTAGCAAGAATCAAAATCATGCAAGTAATTGAAAACTAAACTAACCAGGTGATTTACTGCCTTCTAGTAGATGCGAGTATGTATTCTCAGATTGAACTAAGATCAGTGACCTTGACTACACCTAAATGAAGGATTTGAATGCAAAATCTAGATATGAATCAGATGCAAATTAATCTATTTTTTTTGGATTTTAGATGTAATAATATGAGAAATCTGATATGAAATCTAATCTATATGAAAAATTGATATGCAATACAATTAATCTAACAATGATATGCTAAAATATGAATGATCTCACAAAGTTGTTGATTCGCAAAGAGGCTTCAATTCTTCAGACACCAATTCGCTAGCATAAGTTTGCAAATTCTGAGATATGAGATTGAAGAGCTGAGCCTTGGTTTTATAGAAATCCAGGGCTTTGGGGATGCATGGAAAAGCCATAAATCACTCAGATAAACTTAGGTTGATTTTTGAGTTTATCGAAGAATAAAAGACAATTAATTCACAAAATCATGCAAAAGCATGCAAAAAATAGCTTTTTAACTCAAATCACAGTTGAGTTTATTTTTAAAACAACTTGAATTGATTTGTTGTATCAGTTTTCTAGATTAGATTGTGTAGAGTTTTTTACCGTCAACATTTCAGATCATACTACATGATCCATCATCTTTTTTGTTCTTCTTTCTCTCTAACATCCTGATGATGGATCATGTAGTATGATCCGAAACATTGATGGTCAAAAACTCTACACAATCTAATCTAGAAAACTGATACAACATGTACATGGATTGTGGAAATCTAATAGATTTGATTGAATTGATTTTCTAATTTCAAGTTTAACTGCTTTTTGAATGTGCATAATAATTATGAATTAAATAAATAAACAAAGTGATTTATTTCCAGCTTAACTGATTTTAAAATAAAACAATTGATTTATGGGTTAATCAATTATTAAATCAAACTTTTATTCCAAAATAATATCATTAAATATGACAACTTGCTTTAATTAATTAAATAAGAATTTAATCAATTAATGATAGGAATTTTGATTTATTGTCAAATTTAAATAATAATAATTAGGAATAAATATAATTAAATTCAATTAAATAATTAAGTGGCAGTATTAAGTCTAATTAATTAAATATTGAGAATATTCAATTAATCAAACTTTAGGATAAATAGGATTTATCGCCAAATAACTATTAAATTAAAGATAATTATGATGATTAGGAATATTACTAGGAATATTCCCCCGATGCAGAATTTGAGATAATCAATTAGGATTCGATGATGTTTAGATGTGCCTTAGGTTAGGACTTCAATGTCAATTTCGCTCGATTTAAAGATGTAGGAGGTTAATGAACCTATAGCCCATTTTTGGGGTATTACAGTTGCTACTTGTGTGATGTTGATATTGTGACCATACCCTTGTGATGTATGGGTGTGTTATAATTTTTTAGCCTATATGGTGACTCATGATGCATGATATGCATTTACCTAATGTGGGAAGAAACTAGGTGGTTGTTGGTTAATCATTTCTTGATTATTTAGTGTGTAATCCCTCTTGTGTGAGAATGTTGAGCACCCTTCTGAAAGATCAAAGTGTCAAGTTTTGACCTTGTTTATGTATCACTTTTTTGTTGTAATTACCCTCGTAAATGTTGGGCTCTTAGTGAACTTGTGTTGTGCATTCACTATATGTTTTGGGGATGTGTGTAGACCTCCTTCTGATCGAAACTCTGCATAGTGAGATTATTGCATTGCATGAAAAAGGTAAAATAATTTGAATTGAAAAGATTATTGTTATATTCATTGGTGTTTATATGATGCATATGATTGGAATCATAGATGGTTAATTGTTTAGCATGTTTGGTTATGTTCTCTAATGATGTTGAGATGTTGCATTCCTCGGTACCATGCAACAGTTACTCCCTCTGATGTGATTAATATTACTCACAATGTTTCACGATATTTCATGATTGACAATTTATTTTGTCTTCTTGGTGGATTATTCCACTTCTTGTGTGGGATAACATTGAATTTTTGGATTTTCTTATGCCTGGACTAGTTGCCAAAACTTTTACATCTATCTATTTGTAACATTCATCATGTTTTATTTATTGTTGAAATGTGCACATTTTTGGGATTTAATGTTGTACTCCATAATTCCCCCATTTGGGTTTTCCCTTTTTGATTATATGATGACTACTTTGAATGTTTGGCACTACTACCCTATTTTGTGATTTATGAGATTCTATCATGATCAATGTGGACCTATGATAGTATGTGCATGGGTGAAAATCAGAGAGAATATACTATATTATGTTTTTTGATTAACTATAATGATGTTAATTAGATTGTCTTAATTAAATTATGAGAAAATATTTTTTTGTACACAAGAAATAGTGCAAGTTATCAAATGATTTATATGCATGCTAGCACTAATTGATTTAAAGATGCATAGAACTGTAAATCTTCATTTTTCATGGATATTAGTTGATGCATTGTGCAATTGATTAGTAAATGTGTACCATGTTTTGTGATATTAGAAATTGCATGATCTTACGTAAATTGTTAAGGCATATTTGTGTGGTTATGACTGAGCTTGAATTCTTGAATTGGATTCTCGTGGTTGGAATAAATTCCCGAGTGTATGCTTGTAGTGATTCTATTTTTCTCCCATGCCTATGTTATTGATATTTTGAGTGTTCTTTGGGCCATTTCTATTGTGGGTTCCCTAAATTCTCTTTTGGCTGGCATAGTGTAGAGACAAAGAGAGTCTCCTTTTTCATCATTTGAGACTCCCTTGGCCATGCCTCTATATGATTATATATTATTAGTATATTATTCCTCTTTGAGACTCCATGTTGTAGATCAGTTTTGTTGGAGGAATTTTGGGTAGTGCATTATTCCTAGCTTTAAGCTAAAAGGATGTGGTCTCCATGGACATATATTACCATCTTGAGATTGGTTATGGATTTGAGTGTAGGATTATGTTCTCCATTAGGATTCATTTTCACCTTTTTGAAGTTGAGACTGTGGCCTAGTTGGGTTGGGCAACCCTTGTTCCAAGCTGTAGTTGAGCTCTCAGCATTAGAGAAACTATATTTCTCCTATGCTTGGTGGTTAGTTGTAATTTGTTGATCCCATTGCATGGAATTATTTCATGTTGAACCTCCATAGTGTGAGTACATTTGGATGTGAGAGATTTTTTTTTACATTTGTACTTCTTGGTGCTATGAGTTGGACATAGTATTACAAACAAAGTGCATTTTGGGCAAAACTTTCTCACCTTTTCAGATTCTTGAGTGAGTAAGTGAGAGTCTGGTCGGATTAAAGTATTCTCTAGATGAGCATGGTAGTTCTTTTTATTATTTTAGGATGATATTTAACTTATTCTTGAGTTGTTGACATGAGAATTTGTGGTTCCTTGGTCTTAGAGGAGACCCAAGAGGGCATTGTTTTATGGCTAGATGTATTTTGATGAGGTAGAGTGGCAAGTGTTATGCCTCATTTGGAAGAGATCATGGCTAGACACATCTTTTATAGCATGTATTATGACTCTTGTGTAGGACTCTAAGAGTTCTAGATGCTCTTTTCAACATGTGTTAGTCCTTTCAACATTTGTGAGACTAGATCATAAGGATTTGGTGTGGTTGGCCATGCTTATGGAGGATTCATATGAATTTTTTTGTTTCATTGGGGTTGTGGATCTTGCACTTTATGTTCTTTGTTGTGTGACTTGTAGGATTCCAAGAGTAAGCCTAGTCTTTAGGGAGGATGATGTAGTACCTCTCCTATTTTCCTTTTGCATGACATCCTGATGGATGTGGCTTTGACATTATGTGTGTTAGTTCTTCTATGTAGTTGGATGAGATCCCTCATGATGCCTTTTTTGGCTCTAGATGCTTTCCTGTTGCTATATGTGATTGGTTGAGCTCACCTTATGCTTGGATGGAAATATGCATGTATTTTGTGAGCATGTTGGGCTCATGAGATGTTCTTATTTTTAGGGTGATATGATTTATGTTGTTGCATCGACAAGTTTTTAGGACCTTGTGTCTAGTTGTGACAACCATTGTGCTATGGCTTGTTGCATACTTAATTCAAGGTGCTTGACCTTCTAAGGTTATGATGGTATCTGGTTTATATGATTTATGAGACATGGTGAATAATATGTCTTATGATGTGATTTGATAGTTTCACTGATGTATGTGCCAATGGTTACCAAATTTTTATTGTTTATCATGTTTAGATGTTATCTAGAGAATGAATCATTATATATGTTTTTTTTGATCGGTAATAGATTATAAATTTATTAGGTATCTGGGAAATTTTTTGGCCCAAACCAGTGATGGTAACATATAGGATAACCATCTTCCTAATAGAAAAAAAATGCAAGGGAGATTCATTAACATGTCATAAATCCAAAGGACTATATAGTCTATCCTCTCGAAGCTCCTTTGGACTGGTACCAGAGAACCATATCAAAAGATTTCTTCACCTTTTTATCCTTTTTCCCTTTAACTGTTACTCACCCATATTATACCCTTGACACCTCCTTCTGCCAAACCATGGATTGTGTAGCCTTGAAGGATACATCCACATTATTTTCACTTTGTTGAGGAAGCTCCATATCCTCTATCATAACCTCACCACTGTCTCAGGCTCCACAAGACACTTTTTTTTCTTGCCCTATGGGGTAACAAATCCTTTTTTTGCCTCACATGTTGCATCATTCTGATTACAAACAACATTGACATTATTCAACGAAAGATAATTAGTTGTCTTTGGATCTCCCAAGGGTTGCTACGAACCATCGCCATGCAATGCTTGAGAATAACTAATTTACTTTTCTTCTTTTTTTACCACCATATAGTGTGAAGGAGAAATATACTTCCACCAAGAAGCCTCCTTATGCAATCTATTCTTATCACATTTAGTAGCCATATGATTAATTTAAAAGAATTTCCTGCAATGAAAAGAAACCCCCTCATAATCCAAGGGTTGTACCCACACACCTTTTGAGGTTTTAATCTTAATCTCACTAGGAAGATCATCATTCATGTTCATTTCAACCAAGAATCAAGCATTTGTAGAATGGAGAAGATTTGAGGACTCAAGAACAACCATTAGAAAATTTCCTAATGAATTACCTAGAACTTCAAGACAAGAATCAAACTACAAATGAAGAGGGAGATTAGGTAACCTCACCCAAAGCAAAATCCTGTCAAAGGCTTCTAAAGAAGGACAAAATGTTGGATGGCAAGATTTCAACATCAGAGGGTATTTAACCTCCCAGTCCCAGAATAAATCACATAGAATTTTATTTCTATCTTGAACTTTCTCAAAAACAACTATGAAAAACCTCTAGTAGTAGGGTAGATTTGAACAAACCCTGTTAAAAATGATTCCCAATTGTCAGAGATCCATTTATGAAGCTTAGATAGGCTCGACCATAATCCATGAAAATAACCAATTAAACCACGCTCATAAAAAACTTTGACATTCTAGGAGACCTCATCTTCAAATTCCTCCTTAACCTCCATTGAAATAGTTCTAACCACATGAATCTTAGCTGTGATCCCCTTATCACCCTGTTGTAGACTCCTGAGATGCTACTTGGCTACCTCAACCATGCCCATTACAGATCCACCTAGAGTTTTCCCTTGGGCACTTTTCAAAACCCCTATCACATTTCCAACTCCATTGCATGAAACCCCATTTCTCTAGGAACAACCACCAAAAGGGATAGGTTACCGTTGGTCACCAGGAGGACAACCCATTTCTGTGTTAAATCCTCCCCCCTTAGAAAGGTGCACATTCCATTGATTTTTTGAACCCCCAACCACACCCTGTTTAATGGGTTCAAAAAGGGGAACCCTAACGCCATCGCATGGTGCAAACCATGTGCCTCCAACCATAGATTTTTGCATCTTAAAAACACTCTGAACAAACTTACCACCATGGGAAGAATTTCCATTTGAAAACCCTTGAAAGTCTTGGTGTCGCATTCACATGTCCAGACACTCCATATCTCTATCCATTATATCCCAATTCAAAGGGAATGACACAATAAAAGAATGTCGTACCGACCTGAGCTTTACATTTTTACCAACCAAAGCTCTCGACACAACCCCTAGAGTTCTCATGAAGCTCCGCAAAACTGCCATCAAAATAAAATTTGAGCAAAGTTGATGTAATAGTTGGATCATTATATATGTTGTCATGATGTTATCTCATATTTTTAGTGAAATTATGCTTTATCATGTTGATGGATATTCATTTAGAGTTTTCACTGTTATTTTCTCATATTATCATAAAATTATTATTTAAATATTTTAATTTAAATGAAATATTTATTAATGATGTACATCGAGGATTAAATATGGAATGAATAGTGTTGTGACATTCTAATACAAATGAATGATCGCGTCACTAGAGCATCATTACTCTATTAGACATACTTTGATTATGAATTTGCTAAATCATTATGAATTTGCTCGTTGGGATTTATCTGAGAATCCAAATTTTGTGGGTAGTGGCTCATTGGATTCATGTCACGACTGCTCCATCTTGTTTGGAGACATTTTGATTTTCAGAGTGTATTGTTTTTATCTCATCATTTTGGGTTTTCAATAGTTTATGAGGTAGGGCCTCTTGTTTTTAATCCAAAATTTTGTTTTATCAGTTGTTTATTGTTTGCAATCATGTAGTGAGATGATTATCTACATTTTCCTCACATTTTATATTACATTTGATGCCCAATTGGGTTTTCATGAGTTTGGGATTTTGAAAATGAAAATTTATTGCCGTTAGGTTGTCCATTTTCTCCCACATAGTCATAATTGAAATCTTATTGTATTTTTGGGCTAGTGGGACCCTAAAAACCAATGGATTTTAATTTTGTTGTGATATTTTGAGTTTCATTTTTGGGCATTTTTATGTGCGCCTTGTTTTGCATGATCTTGCGTTTGGGATTGTTGTCATATTGGCATTTTGTGTAAATTTTCCTTTGATGTATCCCATGATTATAGTTGGAATGTGTGATTAAAATGGAAAGAGAAAATTTTGGTTACTTAATACCACAATCCGAACCTTGGGTTTTAGATTGGTTTTCTAGTGAGTGCACCTAGTTGGTTATATCTTGAGATGGTTGTCCTTTGTAGTTATTTTGCCTTTTTGAGCTTTGTGATTGAGTGTAGATTGTGAAGTACAACTTAGGTCATCTAGGGGTCCATGCTCTTGGAAAATAGGCCAATGGAGAATAGTTGTTCTCTTTGTATTACCCTCAATTCTTAGCTTGTTTTTGTGGCCATTACTTCTACATTATTTATTGATCCTCTTTTGATGAGTTGAGACTGCATCTCCCAGTGTGGTTGAGTTATTTCGATGATGGGAGCTGCATGACCCGTGCTCTTGATTTAAGAACAATCAAGATTACTTTACTTTGTCTCCTCATGTTTTATGGCTTTGAGCCCCTTTCCCTTGATTTAGGCTTCTCTTGCATACCCTGCCTTCATGGACAGGTTTCCTCATGTTTCACGAGATGATTGATGGATCTTTTTTGAATTAGTGCTCTTAAAAAATGGTAAATTGAGAAAACTTGATATATTCTCTTGTTATGCCTTGAGTGTTTTGGGAGTTGATTTATCCTTATATTATTGTTTTGGTTACTTGTTGGTACTTTTATCATCTACATCCTTGGTGTAGACCAAGTAGATGGTATGCATATTATTCTTGTCCTTGTTGTAGACCAAGTAGATATTTATTATATCCATGTCCTTGGTGAAGACCAAGTAGAAAAGTTAGTGTTCATCATGTCATTGGTGTAGACCGAGTCGATAATATATGGTTTATCACTTCTTTGGTGTATACCAAGTGGAAAAAGTATTTATTCATGTCCTCAGTGTAGATTGAGAGGATGAGCTTATTATTATTGTTCCACTCTATGTGATGTTGATTCATAGGACTAGGTGTGTAGAGTAGACATGGGGAGTAGATCCTTATGTATATCCTGACCCATAAGTGGTAGGTATAGGACACGTCAAGAATTTCTTAAAAAATGATAAGATAAGAAAATGAATTAGGTATAAATACTAATCAAGATTATTTGGAAACCATTGAATCCCTATATGTCAGATATTCACCTGTACTTGAGGTAGATGGTGCTTGTGGAAACCACTCAATCCCTAGATGTCAGAGATTGACCCATGCATGAGTTAGATGGTACTTGTGGAAATCATAGAATCCTTAGATGCCCTTAGTGACTTGTATGTGAGGTAGATGGTACTTGAGCTCTAAATGTTAGCTATTGAACCATGTGATCATGGACACTCCCTATGCTTAGTACTCTCATGTCTAGGTCTAATAGCTATGAGTAGCACCCTGGTGTACTGTACTTGAGGTTTCATTGTATGGATATTGCATTATGGACATTTGTCCATGTGTTGAGTGTTCTCCATGTGTTATTGATTATCTGCATTTATATGCATTAATTGGCATGAGTGTATACCATCATTCCCTTGCATGCTTGATTCCTTGTTTGGGTCGTATGACTACCTTCATGAGCATAGTGGGGTGGGCCTAAGGGTTAAACATGGTCGGGTGGTATGACTAGCCACTATTGGGGACCAACATATAGGTGATGGATTTGATCGAGTGATTCAATGTGATGTGGATCACACCTTTTCTTGGTCTCTCTTTTACTACTTTATATGCTCATGTTACACTTTCAATTATGTACTTAAATTTTTAGTTGTATATCTATGTAATCAAGTATAACTGAACTTGATTCAGTATATCTGGTACTACTTGGTGTAGAGCTTACATTTATGAGGTTGTACATTGTTGTTGACACTTATAATTATTGTAAATTTCATCTTTCTAGGAAGAATTGTGCATCCATTTGTTGCCAATGTTTATCTATTTATGTTCCTGCATGCATGTTCTATTCTCCTACATATCTATTCTTTTCTCCTTCGCATTCATATTGATTCCCTATTTTGTTTCCGTGCATCCATGACTGAGAGTAGTTCTTTAGTGCATATGTAAGAATGACTATTATATTTGGCCTCCCTGCATTTTCAGGAGTATGTTCATGTATTTACTTTCCACTTTTAGTTATGGATTAGCTTAGTTCATCTCATATTTCATTTGGGTTTTAAAATGAACCTTGTTTTGAATATTTTTGAGGATTGAATTGTCTCTTCGATTGGCCAGTTTTCCAATTTCTTGGTGATCACATAATATATTCTCATGCCCTCTTGAATAGAGAATATGATATTTATTTCAAGTTTCTCCACCCACTTATCTACTATTACAATTTATTTTGGGCCCTTTTTATTTTCTTTAATTATTTAAAATATAACCCATTAATGTGGACTTGAATACTCTTTTCAAAATTAGCATCTTGCTTATGTAGAATAGACCAAATGAAGGTCACTAGAGAATTTACTTGTCTAAACAACTCCAGGTTATTTTTCTCCTCCACTTTAAGTATCTTAGCCAAAGCTTCGACATAAATAATGGCATGATAGATGTATCCTTTAGAAGTGGGTGGACCCATATCAACTATGCTCAAGGTGAAGTCTTTATCTGTGACTTCATTCTCATTTTTCTTACTGATGGGGTCTGCAATTTCTAAGAATCTTTGGTCAGTGACTAGGTCTATTACCATCCTACAAATTCTTCTATCTCTTTTTGGGTTACGACTCCTCTATAGTAATTTATTAATAAGATATAGTTCTGCCATAAATATAGACATATATCTCATTTTCTTCTCAATAACCTCTTTAACCCAAGAGGAAGAGGTAGATGTTATGGAGTCAGGAGAATTAATGATGATACTGCATGATAGGGGAGTATCAAATTGGGTGAGATGAGGGCCACTAAGTACATAAAATTTAACATTATCAAAAAAGGCGAGTAGTAATATCATCTCCAACAACTTGGTGGAAGATGAGGGTGTAAATAAAGAGAAACCTTTCTGTGGTGGTAGCGACATCAAGAATTTTACAAGGAAACACAAACACACACAAAGAGAGAGAGAGAGAGAGAGAGAGAGAGAGAGAGAGAGAGAGAGAGAGAGAGAGAGAGAGAGAGAGAGAGAGAGAGAGAGAGTAACCTTTCTTCTTTAATATAGTGACATATTTGACATTAACCACTTGAATTTTCCTACAAATATCCAAGAGCAAAAAATAATCTGACACACACTTGGGTAGCTTATAGGGACTTTGTTCAAACCATCCAATGCTGAAATAGGAGAAACTGTCGAATTGAATGAAGTAGCTACCATAGCGCATAATGAGGTTAACAATTGTAGTATAATTTCTTATTTTTGGTGACCATTTAGTTATCTTAATTATTACCTATAGGAATAGTCATTGACATCATAGAACTTACCCGGTCTAATATGTTTTTGCAACTAAGAAAAAAATTTGAAGACCGACAAGTTCTGAGTCTAAAAATCTAGGGTTTTGAGACCTGGTCAGGTTTCCTGAGTCATCGCCATTGCATAAACCAATAAAGAACACATGTGGAAGGTGTTGGCTTTCTTGAAATTGGTTGATTAATCATGTAGTTGTTGGTTGATAATATCTCCCCAATCAATATATTGGTTATTGCCATAGATAATAGTGATAAATTTGTACCTCCACCCTAGAAACTCTTGGGCTATCTGGTTATTGACAAGTTGATTGAAAAAAATAATGGCATCCTCAATTTATTTTATAAAAAAATATTTCTTGAGAATTGAGGGGAGTTGAGACTATCCCTTACACTTAAATTTGAACTAGGTTGTAGCAATTCTATTTAAACACCAATCTTCTTTATCCTAGAAATATTCCCAGGATTCATCAAAAGTCACATGCATAAACACTTCCCACTCTAGTGACCTTAGGGAATGAGCTACAATTTGAAAATCAATTTTGATGACTATTATGCCATTAAAAGCTTAGATTTCCCAAGGTTCAAGATGATAATGATTTACATAAGCAAAAACCAATTCTTGACAATGGATTGCTTTAGGGAAACCAATAGATTCTATGAGACCACTGTCAACAATTGCTTTCAAAATGGGTGAGCTAGATTTTTCTCTAAAGCTACTAAGAATTTCCTGAACCTCTTCATGGTCTACCTCTGTGTCAAAAATCCCTATCTATAATTGTATGCATGATGGGTGTGAGAGCTTTAAGAAGTAAGTATACAAAATATACAATTTTATTTTCTAATACACGGGTTGGATAGGTATAAGAATGAAAGATATGAGAAAAAAGCTTGTCAGATAAACTCATGGAGGGAGAATTTTGCTTCTTTACTTTAGATAGAAAACTAGGAAAAGCTAGAATTGCACTTCAAACTACTACAATAAAATGAAATATTTCACAGTATAACCTATTTTTATTTATTGCATGCACTTTTTTCTTCTCCCAAGGCTTGGCCACTATGAATTTTGTTCTCTAGGTTCTTCCTGATGAAGACTAGCTCTTCCCACACCACTTTTTTAAAAGATTGCATTTAATTTTGTTTCAAGTTGGTGGCAGTAGTACATTTAGATTTGTGCCAGTTCGATTATGTGTCCTTTGCATCTCAAGGAACATTAAATGTTCCACATGTGCCATTATAACCTTTTGGTATCCACGCATCGTTCATAGTCGAGAAGTTTGTGGCCAACCCAAAGCTTCACATAAGTTAGACAGTTTTGGACTCTACCCAACTTACTGATTACAAAGGTTTTGAAGGGGAATAGTCAAACAAGTCGAGGACTTTAAAAATTTTCTTCTAAAATGAAAAAGGTAAGGGATTTTGGGAAAACCTCCGATGCACCAACAAATAAGGACTTGGATAGTAGAACACAAGACTCATTTAATATGGTCGGGTAGGTCGGTGATTAGATGAACTTTATGAAATAAAAATTTAAGTACTGATTTACTCGAGACTGACCGATTGAACTCTTTGGTGAAGGCAAGTCACTGAATTTCGTTAGCATACTTTTTGTAATGAAGATAACACCAAGGGAAAATATCACTGTGGGGAATATAACCATGAATATGTTAACTATGATCCCCAAAGTTTAAAAATTGGGTAACTCGCACACACATGTGGAAGATCCTATAAGTGTTTATATTTATAGGAAAATATTGGTATTCAATAAGAGATGTATTCTATTATTCACTTTATAATGTGTGACCTACATTTTGACCTTAGCATGTTTTATCTTAATAAAGTATTAGGATTGTGCCATTATTGCCTTAATTTTTCTAATTATCAACATGTTATATGCTCTTATTATTTGTATAAGGTCTTATATACTAATGTTTCTCTTTGTCTTCTGACTATTTTGGTGTGTTAAGAATCTTGTACGAATTTTTCTCTAAAACATAAGATAAACTATACCATTCACAACAAAAGCCTCTGAATGGTCAACTATTGTGAAAATAGGTATGTATGTATTTTCATTAGATCCATGTAGGTGCTACCCATGATGAGGATTTAGATATTACACTTTATTTTCTTGTTACTTCATGTATTTTTCTCTCTTTTCCAACAATGAAGGGTTTATGGTGCACCGTGTCTTTATTTTAGAAAAAATAATATTTCCCAAGCTTTAATTGTTTTAAAATGTGGTAAAATATTTTCATTAGCACATCACCTTAGTTTAGCATTCACTTTGAGGAAACCTTATTTTCCCTCTCCAAAAGCTAAGAATGAAGAGCTAGATTCTAAAATATCAGAGGTTGTTCCATAGGGGGCATCATGTCCCATACTTGTGAAACTTACCAACTTCCCTTATTTAGGCATGACCCTCTTAAAGATCAATAATACTTTCTAACATATTTCTAGTGGGACACTTTTTGGATTCTCATCACCAAAGATACAATGAATTCTTAGTATTTTCAGCTTAAAGGAAACAATCAGAGCAGTTGGTGAAGTTGCACACTTAGATGACTCAACTGATGTCTCACTATAGAATGAAATTTTCAACCTTCCTATCTTTTTACTTCTCCATCTCCTCTTTCCAAAATTTCTAGCTAGTCAAAAGCATGAGAGCTATTATATGAATTATGATGGAAGTTGGAGGAAATTAAGGTGGAGAGGTCAAGACATCATAGCCAACTCTTCCATCATGATCAAATGCAGTGGAAAATAATAGAATCTGTTAGAAGAGAGGAGTATTTTCTTGCTGCCCCAACAATAGTCATAAGGAATGATGAAAGGATCATATACTCATTACAAGGAGTTACCCATGAAAAATATGTTTCTAATGCAGATAATCATTTTTCCTTCTCTATTTTTGAAAGAGCCCAATCTTCTTAGCACCCAATGCATGACATAATTTCCCTTTTCAAAGGTGAACCCATAATATGGAGCTTAAATCAGACTAATTGACAAGGCCAAGATAGTTAGAGACTCTTGAGGTATCACATAGACTCAAGTATCAAACTCCCGAGAAGATAACAAATATTGAACGTTAGTGCAAAAAGAATGGTGGACATTCTTCTGAAGAGTACAAAATAGAGGATTATGGTTGGTTCCTCAACAATATACCTCTCCTTAAAGATAAAGAAGAGATAAAATATTCTTGATAAAAATGACAACCTAAAGTATAGATAGAAACATGACACAACTCGGGTCTAGAGGTTCCAAAGGAATAATCTTGTAAAAAGAATGGAGAAGACCCTTTTATAAGGGACTAAAATGAGGAGAAAATGTTGGCAACTGATGTTTTGAGAGCACTATGGATCACTTGAGGGTTTTCATTTATGGAAACACTTATGTTATAGTGATTGCATGTAGTACGTATGAGTGTTGGAGACACAGTCATGAAAATGACTAAGTACATAATCATATTTACAGATTACTACAGTATTGTTTTGGTCAGTGAAGACAATATATACTATAGGATGGCTTGCAAGCTTATATGAAGAAATTTTTGGATATGTATGATCTTCGGTTAAGGTCGCATGTGTTTTGGTATTGATATTAGAAAGTTACAGTGATATGAAGGCATGCGAAGATAGAGGAATAGTGAAACAAAACATATGAACAGTTGTGATAATTAAGGGAATGCTAGATGGAATGGTAATGTGATAAGTCAGATAAAGATTGTATATTGCTGACACTTTGGCAATACAAGATCACCAACTTAGTATTTTTTATTTGCATGAGTAATTATTATGTTTTGTATTGTATTTGAGAGCCGTCTAGATGGAAAAATAGATATAAATAAAGAGTGTTTTATGAAAGTGATAGATGGAAAAGTTATGTATGAGACATGGATGCAAATTTTGGATATCAATGATGATTGATATCAGATGCTAGACCATATATTGAAAGAGACTCTTGAGAGCCATAACTGGAACTATCAAAGCATAGTAGATGCTTGTATTGTTCATACTTGAAGAACAGTTTTGTAACTAAATTATTGATTGTAAGAGTTGTAAGCTCAGTATACCTTTAATAGGGTTTTTGTATACCTTTAATAGGGTTTATATTCCTCTAACAAGGAAATGTACTATGTAATACTCTTCTCCTAACAGGGCTAGATCTCTTAATAGAGATACTATATTTTAGTGCATAGTTGTGGGTATCATCCCCACCGGGGTTTTTCCTTGGCTAGGGTTTCCTCGAAAAAAAATAATGGTGTTATGAGTTATGTGTTATGTGTTTATGTTCTTTTCATTTCAGCATTCATATGGTTTATTTAGAATTGGTTTAATTTTTATTTAAAGTGTTGTAATAATGATTCAACCCCCCTCTCAGTATTACTCAATCCTAACAAAAAAACTTGTGTAAAAACAAGACTTCAATCAAGAATTAGGCCAATGTTGAAGATGATGAAACATAATTTTGGAATTATCTTGAAATTTTTTATTCATAACTTGGAGACAACCCAACACCTCTGAAGGCAAAAAACACCAATCTCCGGGAGAAATATACCCCACGAAATTCATCAACTCTAGTTTGTGCCAAGAAGTAAGTCATGTAAAATTGTCTTAATTTTATTTAAAAATGTCCTTCCCCTATGCGAGGGTGCCCCATCAAGTACCTGGTAGAACAAGTGGCTTGCCAAACATCCCTAGTCATATTCACATTAGAACATAAATGTAGTTCATTAGAGGTAAGCTTATTCCCCCCTTCAATTACGAAGTGATATTTTCACTAACAATGATACAGTTTCTCCTAATGTGCCTGAAATTTCCAAGAAAGAAAATTCAGTCCCTATGCCTTCCTAGTTGTGTATCAAAAACTGTGCAAAATATAAGAAATTAGGTGGAAGGGGAAGTTATTTCTAAATTCCTATTAATGTATTCCTTTAGCCTTTCAGTTAGTGGTTAGGTTAGGTTAGGTAGGTTATTTTTCCTTTCTTAGAAGTGCTACTATGCATATATCCTTTCTTGGTGAAGATTCCTTGTGTAGTTTCCAATTCCCTCTGATTACATCTAATACTTTCTTTTGGGACCTAGTAAAAGTGACTACTGAAAAGAACTAATTTGTTGAATGTTGTGATTATATAACCAAAATGAAGACATATCTCAACGGTGACATAAGCAATCAACACAATCATATTGGGTTCGAAGTATAGTAAGTTATTATAACCAAACATTTTAAGGATCAAATTAGGTTCATTTAGATCCAACTCACATCTCTCTCTCAAAGACAAGTATTTTATGATTTGCCACTAGTTATTGTGTACAGTGGACAAATTCGCCTTATGATACAAAATTCTAAAACTTTTACTCAAAATAAAAGAAGTGAAACCCATTTTATTTACTTATTTTTCTCTTTGCATGACAATTATGAAAAAATTATAGATAAAAAAGAATCATTCTATACTGTTAAATGTAACTTTATAATCATGCCATTGTCTCTCTTAGGGGTAATATATCTATGCTAAGGATTACCTATTCCCATCATGAAATGCATTTAGATTGTCAACCCAGGGACGTAGACTTGAAATGGGACAGCACAGTTTGTGCACTAAGCTCCTTTAAGAGTCATAACACCTACATTGTAGGAAGATAAAATGCATGAAAGGACTCTATACTATTACTGCAAGAAGGTAAACACACTTGAATACTTAATGAAATTACTACAGAAAGCTTGTGAAATGAATCTAGCCTGTCTAACAACTTAAAACATTCACCATGTATATCTTCTGCAAGTGCTGCAGGAACATCCACAGTACTAATGCTGCAGGAATAAAATAGTAACTCTACTTGAAAGCAAGGAAAATGCAGGAAATAAATATACTCTATCTTAATCTAATCCACCTCCCAAGTGGGCCCCCTTGGTTGGCTTCTACTAACTACCAACATAGAAAATAATCCAAAATCACTCTTCCATTAATTCTTCTTAACTGGTTACATAACAATTGAACAACTCATGAAGAACATAAAAGAGTAACTCCTGCTATATTGAATACACCATTCTATATTTTCTCATTACCTAACTAAGTCGATCAAATCCCTTTATAAAGAGGAATAACGCTTATTGAAAACATAACATTAAAGTCTGATTAAACCTCACCAAATAAGGAGGCGGTAAAACAACCATGACATATTACAATTATTGAAGATAACAGAATAAAAATTTTGAGGAAATATAGCAAGGCTTATTTCCTATATTCTATGGAACAACAACTCCTTTCTAGGCATGACATATCCCTCGAAACCATGCTGGATTCTTCTACCATGACTGGTCTTCTAGTAGCATTGATGTCGTATAGGGGCTAGAGGACTGTAGGCGGTTGGAAGGATAAAGGCATCCATAATTCCCTTCTGACCTGTCATCCCAACTACATATATTTAGTCACTCTATGCATAGCTTCTTCGAAGTTAATTGGGCTGTGTGGCTCTGCTTTCCTAAAAGCTTCTAGCAATCTGTTCCACCGGCTTCTTACCCCTGTAAGAGCTCTTTGGGTTGTAAAATTGGGCAATGTCTGATAGTCTCTATAGACCTTATCTCTCAATGTAAAGACTTTCTCCCTAATTTTAGGCTTCTGTTTCCCATAGATCAAATTGAGCGAATCCGTCAAAATTACATCATGCTTATGTGACTCAACCCTTAATGGTAAGGGTTCAAATTTTTCTAGATCCCTATAATTGTTCAACAATCTGTTATAGTTCACTTCATTATCCATCCATGACATCAGAGCCCTTAAGTGAATATCCCCTATATAGAGCAGAGGATTCCACTCTATTTCATGTGGGATGATAAAGTTGTGCACATATAGCTTACATAATAAATTCTGCTACCATGGGGGAAGAGTTTGATATATTCCATAAAAATCTTGGGCTGTCTTGAACTCACAATCATGGTCATCATAAGTTTAAACAAAAGAAATTATTCTTTTAAACAAATAGCATATACCCTGGGTGGCGGTCCATAAGGTATGACCTGATCGGCTAGTTTTAGGGCCTTGTCCATTTTTTATTTTTGTTTCTTTAGCTGCTCCCTAAGAGATTCAATTTCCTCATCCTTATCAAATATCTCTTTCTACATTTGATCTCTTTCCTATCTCCACTAGGTCTTTTGAAAAACAAAATGATTGTATAGGTTAAAGAGTACAGACTGAATTGTTTGTGAGGGAAATTCTTGCAACACAACTTTCTTTTTCTTTTCTTTGGCAGCTTGCTAAAAATACTCAATGAACCATGTGGATCTGTAGGGTATAATGGAGACATTGGAATACACAAGGTACTATGGAGGAGTAGGTTGATCATTCACAAGAATGTTGTCTTGTACTACATCAAGGCTTGGCTTAGTCATTCCTTGATCATCTTGTGGCATGCTACTATCAGGTGCTTGCACATTTTGAGATTCTTCCATATTTTGAGGTTCCACCTGCAAAGGGGATTCATCAGGAATATTTTCAATAGAGGGTTTTGGATTAGGTTTTGGTACTGAAACATTTGGATTTCCAAGGGAAGATGAAGGCACTTGTCCTCACATGCGAGGGCTTCTATGTATAGTTGCCTCTTCAACCACTACAATTTTAAGCTTGGCGAGATCTTTTTGGCTTTTGTGCTGCAAGAGTAGATGCTGTAGGAATGGACATTGCATGACTTGACCTTTTTCTTTTATTTATTTGGACTACAGGGTTTTGAATTTCACCTTCTAGGTTAGGGATTTCTTTTTCAACTTTCTATTTTCCTTTCTTTGTGGAAGAAGTACGTATATCACTCTCTAGAGTGGGATCAACAGACTTGTTTTTTGGGGACAATTCTGGTTCTTTTCCTTTTTAAGCTATTTCTTCACTAGGCCTAGAAGATTCTACTTCATTCACTAGAGGTTGAGCAATAGGGTTAACTTGGGGCTGCAAGGTTTTAAACTGAACAAATTCCACCCAAGACATGGGAGAGACATCCCTAAGGGATTTTCAACCAAAAGCTTTATTAGGGCATGATGGCTTATGGAATTTACATTACCATTTTGTGTTTCTTTGACACTAATGCTTAACATATTATAGAGAAAATTAGGAATATTGACCTGAACATTATGCCTTAAACAGCTAAGCAATTTGAAATGGTGGGCATGCAGGTTTGAGAATCTTCCTTCACAAGTTAAATACCTGATAATGTGGTTCACCAATTCTAGAAATGGTGGTGGAAGAGACAACCTCTTGCATCCCTACTTAGTGATTTCAAGTGGAGGATCACCTGGTCGGGAGAATTGAGCTTGAGATGACCTGGCATCATGCTCATTAGGATAGTACTCTCCAACGACTGGTAATTCGGTGACTTATGCAATTCTTTCCTTAGTAGAAACAACTATTAAACCCCACACAGTTGCTTGTCCCTCTTCAAAAGTGCCTATAAATTTTGCTGCAACCTCCTCATTGAATTCTGTCAACTGAAGGAAATACCCTAGCCAGCTGCTTGCATTAAATCTGTGAACTGCTTCAACATCCGTCAGTAAAATACCATGGATGACTGGTTCATGTCTTTGTAATTGTCCCCCCATCTTAATAATGCCCAGTCTTCAATTTTGCTGCTCTCCAATTCACTACTAATCTTCGGTCTTCTTACACTCTACAAATACCTTCTTCTTCTTGAAATCCCAATTGCTATTCTTGAGAATACCGATTTTCACTTACATTACCTCCTCTATGCTTGACATGAACAATAATGATGGCATTGATTACAAAGGACATCAGATTCTTAAGTGGGAGTTATCTTGTAATTTAATTATGGTCCTTTCAAGTCATGTCAAGCTCAGAAATCACTCAGAAAATTGGAATTTGAAAGTACATCAAATGTGTAGGATTAAAAGAATTAAAAGAACGCAGCCTAAGTACAACATTGATGTGATGAGGATGTGACTAGGGTGACTTAGGAATAACACTTGGAAGTTATTACACTTCCCCTACCCCCTATGAAATTTTGACAAGTGTCCTCACTTGATAAATTTGGCATGACAATGGGAAACTGGCTTAACGCCTATATCATACATGTAATGCAATACTATATATAATTATTCAAACCTATGTGCTAAAAGTGAGAAAAGAGTTAAAATGTTATACCTAGCGATTTGTTACCATACACACAAATGTGAGTTGATGAGAGTGTCAAGTTCAGCGGCCGCATGAAAGTGTTGACGTGGTGTTTTATTGAAAGCATTAAAATAGAAATTGTGGGTGACGTGGAGTTTGAGTGGGTGGTAGACATAAAAATGAGATGAGCTGGTTAGAAGAAGAGAGAAAAGTGAATGAAGAAGTATACTTCATATGAAATGAAGTCTTATTATGGGAGTTTTTGAAGGCATGTTATGGTGAGGTTGCAGGAGGAAGGCTTTCACCTTTTGCTGTAGGAACTATTACCTGAGGGGCTATTAAACTTTGTGTGATGAACTGCTTCAAGAATTATTCCTTGGTTTGAGGCTTATGATACAGGCACAAGCGGTGTCCATTGACAAGCAACTTAAATTGGACTGGATCAAGTGTGGTCAGTTGGATTGCTCCATTATCAAAGACATATTGAATTTCATATGGTCCCAGCCATCTAGTTTGCAGCTTTCCTGGGATCTCCTTAAATCGAGAATCATACAATAGAGTCCACTCACCTACTTGAAAGTGTTTATTCTTGATATGTGAATCATGCCACTTTCTCTTTGGTTCTAGATTAGCTTTGTCCTTTCCAATGCTGACTTTCACATTTCATCCAATGGGTTGAGGTGGAGAAGGTGCTCTGTTTGTGCTGTAGGAAGATTGATGTTCAACTCCAAAGCTATGCGCAATATTTTGTGTTCAAGTTCTATGGGCAACATTGTTGCCTTTCTATACACTAATTCAAATGGCATGAAGCCTATTTTGGTTTTCCATGTTGTACGATAAGTCTAGACTACTTCAGTTAACAGATTGCTCCAATCTCTACGATGCAATTGCACTATTTTTGTTAATATGGCCTCTATTTCTCTATTTGTCACCTCTGCCTATCCATTTGCTTGCGGATGGTAAGGACTTGACTTTCGATGCCTTATGCTATACTTCTTCATTAGCTCAATGATAAGATTTGAAGTGAAATGTGCTCCCTGGTCTGTGAATGATTCTCTTGGGACTCCATAACGGGTAAAAATGTCCTCATACAATAATTTAGCTACTTTTTCATCTCTAGCATTCTGCATTGCTTTCACTTCCACCCATTTTGTCAGATAATCCGTGCATACTAGGATATAAGATTTTCCATTTGATGGAGCATCAATTGGTCCTATGAAGTCCATACCCCATTTATCAAAGGGTGTCATCACTACTTTTGGATTAAGTGGCATCTCATTTGATCTTTTTGGGCGTCCCATCCTTTGGAACTTGTCACATTT
The DNA here is from genome assembly GCA_027943335.1 of Chamaecyparis obtusa. Classification (NCBI taxonomy): domain Eukaryota; kingdom Viridiplantae; phylum Streptophyta; class Pinopsida; order Cupressales; family Cupressaceae; genus Chamaecyparis; species Chamaecyparis obtusa. Next base: position 333,615 of record BSBK01002440.1, on the reverse strand, counting down.
TGGTGTATAACTGGCTGCATCCTTATGTAATATTGGCCAATAATATCCTATTGTTAATATTTTCAGGGCTGTTCTCTTTGCTGCAAAGTGACCTCCACATGGCTCATGATGACAAGCATGGAGTATGTCATATATTTCATCTTCTCTCACACATCTCCTCATGATCTGATCTGGACTAGTGTAAAATAGATTATTATCTATCCATGAAAATTGAAAGCTTTTCTCTGCAAGATTTTTCCTTTCCTTCTGAGAAAAATGTGGGGGCATCTTATTTTCTGCAAGATAATTGGCTATGTTTACATACCATGGGTTTTTTATTGCTATGTGGAACAAGTGTTCATATGGAAATGTATCTTCAACCTCAACTTTAGCTGGGTCCACTTTAATTCCTGTTGCTGAAATAAAATGCCCAAGTACCACTCCTTCCTACATCATCATAAAGCATTTCTCACTATTAAGGGATAAATGATGTTCCTTACATCGGATTAGCACCTTTTCAAGATTCTTCAAAGCCTCTTCAAATGTCATTCTAAATGTTGTAAAGTCATCCAAATATATCTCCATACAATCATGTGATATGTCAACAAAACTACTAATTACAGCCCTCTGGAATGTTGTTGGTGCATTACACAACCCAAAAGGTAGGACTGAATATGCATATGTCCCCCATGGACATGTGAATGTAGTCTTCTCCTGGTCTTCTAGAGCAATAGTTATCTAATTATATCCACTATATCCATCAAGAAAGGAAAAATACTTCTTACCGACTAAAGTATCAAGTACTTGGTCAATGAATGGTAATGGGAAGTGATCTTTCTTTGTTCCTTTGTTTAACTCCATGTAATCCACACAAATTCTCCATTTACCCCCCTTCTTGGGTACTATAACCAAAGGTGATACCCATTTACTATTAGATATAGGATGTATAAAGCCAACATCTAATAACTTTTGTAATTCAGTTTTGACTATCTCCCTTAATGATTAATCCTCCTTTGAGGTTGACAGAGTGGTAGACTTACTTCATTTATATAAATCCTATGAGTACATAGTGTAGGGCTTAATCCCTTCATGTCGCCATAGTCCCATGCAAAGGTTGTCTCATGTGTTTGCAATAGTTTGGTTAGTTTCTCCATCTGTTGTGAAGGTAGCTTATTATTCACATGGAGATTATGACCCTTAGAAAGCTTAGCAATAGTTGTAAGGTCAAGCATGGACACTTCAGTGATAGGACTTGTGTTTACTTCACTAGGTAGCAACTGATGAATAATATTGAGTTCTGAAGGTAATAGACAGTTCTCAAAATTGTCTTCATATGTAGTTAACTCTAACACATAACTTTCAGATATATCTTTGATTACAACATAGTCATTATTAAGAATGCTCTGAATGAATTCATCTTCCTCTTGTAGCTTTAGAAAAGATTACCTATGTAACATCATGAGCTGAACCACAAAATTTAGTTCTTCTTCTCCATCTCCTAAATTTGGCCATATAGGTGTACTTAAATCTAGCTGTGGTTGAGCTGGAGGATACAATGCTAGTTTCTTAGTGGCTTGCCCATCTGATATTGTCATGTTCCTTGATCTACAACTTATGTTTGAATCAACTGTTTCCAACCATGGATGTCCTAGGATAACAGGGTAACTAGGAAGATTAACCTTTGGTGATAGAATCATGAAATCAGTAGGGTACTCCCAAGAATCTAAGGCAACTATTATGTCTTCTATCATTCCATCAGGGGTGACAGTAGAACTATCTACTAGTTGCAATATTGTTGGAGTAGCTCTCAACCCTTCAATGCTCAATTTGTTCATAGTATCCTTAGTCATTACATTAATGGCAACACCTAAGTCTATTAATGCATTTTTGACAGACTAACCATTAATGATGATGTTCACAACTGGACTCCCTTGATCTAAATATTTTAGTATTACCAATTTTCCTAACATGATATTGGCCAATTGTCCTATAACATGAACTGTTGTAGGATCCTTTTTCTTTCTTCTAGGCTTTTTAAGACAAGCTTCTTATTGCTTTTCCATAAATTGGGACATCCTTTATTGCTTGAAACAGGGGAATCTGGACATGCATGTTCTTTATTTGGTCAATGATATCAAATGGTTGGTCTTCTTTTGGTATGGCCTTATCCATGCTGAGCCTCTGAGGAAAAGGTGGTTTAACTGATGTATGAGCATTAGCTGAGTTGGAAACATTCTCTGGGGCAACAATATTTGGCAAAGCATTCTCTGAAATCGGTACTAATACTGCAGGAAGGTTTGGCACTTAAGTGATAAGTGGTGGTTCAGGTGCAGGCAAGGTAGTACCTGATCTTAAATGTATATCAGCTATGTTAAGTGCATAGGTAGGGTACTGCTGAGCATTAGTAGCATACATTTACTGCTGTGGTTGTTGACTATTGGGATTCTGTTGTGGTTGAGAAGGTAACTGTGTTTGTAGGTGGTAGCATTATTGCAGGTATATTTGTTGGAGGTGGTAAAGGTGGATATCCAGGATTTGGATTAGGCCATTTTTTAGGTCCTCTCCACTGATTAGTGGGCTGCCAATTCCCTTGTGGTTGTTGCAATTGGTTTGGAAATTGTGGCCATTGGGATTGTTGTGGAGGATACCATTGATTCTATTGATTATTTGGCCAAGCATTATTCCAAGTGGGTTGATTATACTGTGGAGGACTTTGGACATTTCAATTTTTCCCTTCACTATTATAAGGATTTAAAATTTGTAATGGGTCTTGAGGCATACCTTGTCTCATGGCCCAAGGCTGATGTTGAGCAAAAAAGAATACTTTCTCATCCTCTCCTTCTCTCTTTAAGTATTCAGTTGGAAGATGTTGATTCTCCAGGTTTGTGACCAATTTGCACTAACAATCCTTCTTTTGTTTGTGGCAATGAGGACAGTATTCAGCTAGCTGTGCCTCCACGTCTACATGCTTCTTCTTGGCAGTCATCATGTCTAGGTGTGTAGCAACATCATTTATGATGTCTTGCTTGAAGTCTGACAACAGGTTTGAAATCTCCATCTTTGAAATTCTAGAGCCACTTCCTTTAGCCACGGTTGAGTGAAATCCCCTTCCTTTCTTGACTGCTACTCTAGAATAGTTCATACAAATCTTCTGAAGGTCATCCCAGGAAGACTGATATATATCTCCTCCAGCCATGAGGTCCAAGGCTTCAAGACAGTTTTCATTCACTCCCCTTAGAAAAATTAGCTTCTGTGAATCCTCTTGCAATGCATGTTGAGGGTTCTTTTGTAAGTTAAATAAGAAGCGTGATATGTATTTCTCTAATGTCTCATCTTCCCTTTGTGACATACGAAAGATGTCATCTCCTTTTGAATCACTTCCCTTGAAATATTCCTTATACTTCCTTAGAAATAAATCTCTCATCTTGTCCCAATTTGCTACTTCATTTTCTCCTAAGCCCATGAACCATTTGAGAGCTGACTCCTTTAGTGTTGCTGGAAATAACTTAATCTTATGACTGCCAGTATTATAGTCAAAACTTTGACATAGTATGTCAAACTTGAACAAAAATGTGTCAGGATCCTTTGTGATGAGGCCATAGAACTTTGGTAGTGCTGAAGCAGGTATGTTCTTGAGATTAGGATTGTTGATAAGACTTGGAATAGGAAATGGAAATGTAGGAGCTGCCATTACTAGAGATGTTGGATATTGAAACTGTGGCTAGAAAGTATTGTTGACTGGAAGGTTCTGGACAGTAGGTGGTCTTGGACTGGAATTATTATGGAAGCTAGCTAATATTTCTACAAAAGGACAGAGGTCAAATGTTTCATGAGTGTCTTCTTCTATTGAAGATGATGCAACAAACTCAGGACTTACATCGAGAAATGGTAACTCAAGTTCTTCAAATTCTTCTTTCAGTTTAACAGGTTCTTTTGGAAGAAATCTACCATGAACATCTCACCTTCTTTGATGCATGCAAGTAAGTTGATGACTTGTGAAGCAAGCTCACAACCACTCCGTTTTAACTAAAAAAACAAGAAACTACTCTGAAAAATAAATGACTCATTAAGGTTCCTAGTTCGACACCATCCTCGACAATGGTGCCAAAAAATGAACAGTCTCACAATAGGTAAAGATAATCATGCCATTGTCTCTCTTAGGGGTAATATATCTATGCTAAGGATTACCTATTCCTATCATGAAATGCATTTAGATTGTCAACCCAGGGACGTAGACTTGAAATGGGACAACACAGTTTGTGCACTAAGTTCCTTTAAGAGTCATAACACCTATATTGTAGGAAGATAAAATGCATGAAAGGAATCTATGCTATTACTATAGGAAGGTAAACACACTCGAATACTTAATGAAATTACTACATAAAGCTTGTGAAATGAATCTAGCCTATCTAACAACTTAAAACATTCACCATGTATATCTTTTGCAAGTGCTGCAGGAACATCCACAGTACTAATGCTGCAGGAATAAAATAGTAACTCTACTTGAAAGCAAGGAAAATGCAAGAAAAAAATCTACTCTATCTTAATCTAATCCACCTCCCAAGTGGGCCCCCTTGGTTGGCTTCTACTAACTACCAACATAGAAAATAATCCAAAATCACTCTTCCATTAATTCTTCTTAACTGGTTACATAACAATTGAACAACTCATGAAGAACATAAAAGAGTAACTCCTACTATATTGAATACACCATTCTATATTTTCTCATTACCTAACTAAGTTGATCAAATCCCTTTATAAAGAGGACTTACGCTTATTGAAAACATAACATTAAAATCTGATTAAACCTCACCAAATAAGGAGGCAGTAAAACAACCATGACATATTACAATTATTGAAGATAACAAAATAAAATTTCAGAGGAAATATAGCAAGACTTATTTCTTATATTCTCTAGAACAACAACTCCTTTCTAGGCGTGGCATATCCCTCAGAACTGTGCTAGATTCTTCCACCATGACTAGTCTTCTAACACTTTTTTTTTAATGCAGTTGCACCACTCTTTGAACTACTCCTTGTTTACCTAAAAGGTTAGTAACATTCGGTACACATATGCAAGTCAACATTTCAACCCCTACTCAAATGTTAGAACACAACTTAAAACAACTATATGAAGTACTGCATTATATTTATAATAGTCATCAAAACATGTCATTCAAGCTACCCATAGGCTTTGTGGCTTTAGTTGTACTTAGCATAAGTTCAGATAGGTATAAGTCATAAATGTTTTAGAAATTTCTATTAGAGCATAAAGAGTATCAATGAAAGTATGAAGATCATAACAAAATTGAGACATTAATTTGTCTCATCACTGATAATTCAAAACTATATGCGAAAATAAAATTTGAAAGAAAGTTGCAAGAAAAATAAAGAAATATTATATGTACAAAAAGTATTTAATATACAGGGCCATCTATACATATTTATTTATAAGATGTATTTTGACAAGTATTGGATCCTTCTATATTCTTTTCAAGAGAAAAAATAGTACAAAAAGTTGTTGGCATTTTTCATATTATGTAGTAGAAAAAGGAAAAGAATAGGTAGCGACATAGCTTGGGTGGTTTGTAGGGGAATCATTGCCATTGTCCTTGTTGTCCTCCTCTTCCTCCTTTTAATTAGCTAAGATATATTATTCACATGGCTCATCATTTTTTTATGAGTCCAAGTCCTCGTCTAAGACCATGGCTTGGAACTCTTCCATCCATTCCTACTCAAAGTCCATGTCAGCACTAGTGAGCTTCTTTAGGGAACTCAAATGTACAACCTGAATGGTCCTGATGTGGAACAATAGACATTATATTAAAATTATAAAGAAATAAAACCATGGTACTGCAACACCCCTTTCTAGATAAGCTTTTAGGTTAGTAGCTAAAGGAATCCATATTCTATATAGGGCCACTTCTAAAGCTTGGTCAAGGTTTCCGACATAGTCATTCCCAAATAAATTGTGAGTTAGCCTTGAAATCCCATCCTTTAGCTTGCCTAAATCAAGAAAGGTATACACAAACCTATAGACTATATAGGTATTTACTTAGTACATATCCTCACTGGCAAGGAAATCTACATCGAGTATCCATTTTACCGCAACTAAAACAAGGTCATTGTCTATGATCAACATACATGAAAGTTGTCTATCTATAACATGGCCTAGGAAGTAGTTTTGAGACTTGGTGGTAGTAGTCCTAATAGGAGTATCCATGAAGACTATCTCTTGTTTTACTAATGCACTAATTTCCTAAGTAATCTATGTAGGATTGGTGCAATTGGAATACTTTGTTAAAATAAAGATAGTTTGGTTTTATAACCATTTAGGCATTTTCACACGCATGGTATTTATTTCAATTTGGAAAGTAATTATGTTGAGAATATGACCAATGTACCAGAGCTACATTCATGTTAGTGCCTCATAAAATGAGATAGTGTTTTTCACATTGCTTCCCAAAACCTACAAAATTTACTTCTATTGTTCATGCTAATCATATAATTTTCCCACTACTATTTATATGAATCTCATAATTTTACCACTACTATTCATATATATCATTAAAAATTCATGATAGTAATTACCTAGTTATCTCTTTCACACATTATAATTCAGTATGTTTCCTAGAGTTAAACATTTGAAATGGTGAGAAATTCTTGAAAAAATAAAACATATAGAATGCCTCGAATGTGGCGGGAAATTTGAATTAAAAAAAGACAATATCAACATATTGATAAGGCATAACTATTGTCCTATGAACCAACATATAAATATTACCACCAAGGAATAAAACCTTTTGTCATCTAAGACATTGGCAATATTTTGCCAAGACTTTCTTTTGATCACATTGAAAAGGGATTACATCGATGAAAAAATAAAGGGCTGATGGGATTCAAAAGAGGTCTCATTGAAAGAAAATGTCACACTAAAAGCCAAAGGAATCAAAGGGATGCATAGAGATATCTCTTCAAATACAAGTGAATGTATTGGTGTCGACATAATATTGAACATCTAATAAAGGTAGAAAATATTTCATCAAAAACTGATGTTACACTAAACAACAAGATCTTGAGGAAAAATAACCTTTCTTGTTCTTGGGTGGATCACTTTTAAATACAAGTGAACATAGTGGCATTTATGGAATATTGATCACCTAACAAAGTGAAAAGGTGTCTCATCAAAAAGGGACATCTTATCGAAATATGGTGGGCTTCACTGAATAAACTCTGAGAGATCTAAGGGACATCATAAAAGTCACAACAATGAGCTATGTCTAAGGTAGTTATCAAAGAGAACCAAAATATATCCCTTCAAAGGACTAAGGATACAACAAATAACTTTATAAAGGGGAAATAGGAAACTCTTATCGATAAAGAAATCATATCAAAGAGACATCAAGGGATGAAGAGAGCCAAAAAGTATCTCAAAAAAAAATAGGGTTACATTGAAAATACACTTATCAAGAAGAAATTTTATTGTCTTATTGATGAAGTTGAGAAAAAATCAAAAGGATAAAGGGAATGCGACATTGGATTTTTCCTAGACCAAATTGAGGCTCGAACAAGGTAACAAGTCAAACAAAAAGAAACCCTATTGATGAGAGTTTCAATCATCATATTGATTTGTTCAAAATGAAAGCATACATCAATGTGATGCCAATAAGTCTCTTCAATCAACCATACATAGAAACTAAAAGGAGATAGTGAGAGATTTGAGAAATCAAGGGGAGAACTATTGAGTCTCTCTAGCATGGAGGATGTTGAATAAAATAACATGATGCCAAATAAAAGTAACAAAAGTTGAGAAATGCCATGTCAACACAAGATTTTAAATTAAGGCATTTAATGACCATTTTGATATAATTTAAAGGCCACATGAATGAAATCTCCCAATTCAGATTTAAGGCTATCACTTGCGGTCTTTGTGCATAGTTGATACTTGTGAGTAAATTCGGAGGCCACAAAGACCAAAGCATGAAGAATTGGAGATAAATCGCTGCAATAGACTCAAAATTATTGACAAAGGTTTAAAGTAAGTGTTTAAACCAGTATTCCTAAAATAAATAGAAAGGATTATTGTGTACAATAAGTCTTTCTTTTCTCTAAAGAAATAAGATGGAAGGAACCTCAAAGAAACCTACAACTAGGAAACAAAAGGATAAAATATAATAGGTAGAAACTATAAAAGAACATAAAATGAAGAGATAAAAGAAATAAGGAAGACTCCTAAACCAAAGCCTCCTTACCAGTTTGATGAACGAGCCTTAAGAATAGCTTCCATAAGGAGACTCATAGTCTGGATCATGTTCCCCTTCCTCTATGTCTGAGGTTTCTTTTGGTTGTCCAACATCCAAATTTGCAAAAAATAGTATCAATTGTTGGTTGAGGTGGGTACATCTATTTGGCTATGGTAAGGAAACCATCAAACAGTACATTGATCCTCTCAAGCTAGGAGATAAAGAAAAGATAACCATTATTTACCAAAAAATTAGCAAATAGAGTAATGTATATATTTTCCAGTCCTTCATGAAATTGAGTCAAAGATTGAACAACTTTCTTCTTCTTGGCCATAGCTTTAATATCAAAAACTCTAGCAATAAAACCTTATTTATGGGATATTTCCATTTGTTTCATATCCATTGAAACAAAATGTTTATTATACTCATCACACAACAATGCATCCGCCATACTTGAAGCCTAGTAAAATGATCTAGAGGACTTAACCACCATGGTAAGGAATTTTTCCAATAAGACTCCATTGTGGTAGTGATTGGATGAAATTAGCTCAATACCCTGCTCGATCATAGGCAATATGGATTCATCAAGGATCTTGAACAACATTCTCAGCTGATCATCAATGTTGTTCTCCCCACAACTGCAATATATACCAAAGTGATCTTGTCCTTCCATACTTCTCCCTTAATAAACTCACAATAAACTGTTGCTATTCAATATAAAACTATGCATTCCCTGCTCCTTTTATAGATAATGAAATTTTACGAATTAGTTTATTTATTAAATTCTATTCTATGTCTATTTTATTCCTTCTGCGTTTGGGTTATAGGAGAATTTTTTTACATCAGCCTATTAGGCATATTACCAGAGGCATGGTGAGGGGTTATTGAATTTACTTTGTTTGCCTTGTATACTTATGTGGTAGTTGATCATATTGTGACCCAACCTTATGAAGTTGATTTTCATGTTGGATATTTGTTATTGTGTGTGTTCTTGTTATTTGTTAGAACTAGATTTGGAATTTATGAATTATGTTGACCTTGAGTCATGATTTTGAGACTATGAACATAGGGTAGTTATCTAGGTATTAAAGGGGAAGTGGCTTACTTTGGAGGTGTTAGAGCCCAAATGTGGCTACTTGGGTATCCTTAGTATGTTACTTAATCAAGTGATAATATAAAACTAAATGAGGTTAAAATAAATTAATAAGATAATGGTTCCTTGCCCATGCCTTGAGTGCTAGTATAGGCTAAGGATGGGAGTGGGAGAAGATGCTTACCCATCTAGTAGTGACAGAGAGTCTGGCATGATCGGTTATCCTTGCCTATATGAGAGGATTTAAGGTTCCACATATGATCACACTTGAGAGTCAGAGTCTAGTGAGATTGTTCCAAGGGGTTGACATATGTGATGACACTTCCCTGATTTCATTCTAGGTTTCCTACATGTGTAGGTTTTCCTCTGGGTTAGTAAGTGTACCTTTGATTTATGAGTTGTGCCCTTGAGATAGGAGCTTCTAGGATCCTTGCTTAGTTTACCTGATTTGATTGGTATTATTATCCAAGTGAGATTTGATTTTATCTCCTCAGCACGGTGTGAGTGGAACCACAGGTTTCCACAAGGTCGGGAGGTAGTGATTCTTTTACCATTTGAGACTCCAACGTCCTTGTTCTAGTGTTGGATGATCCTTGTTGTAGTTTCTTCCTATCCTATCTTGTTGGAGGTTCATTCTTATTCTTGTACTTTCTCTTTTTATACTTTGTATTTGATTGTAACTACATACCCCGTGATTTGCGCAGTGGATGTTGGAGACTATGTATACTTTATTATTAAGATGTAATTATGACATGATGTGTAGATGAGTTAGGTGATAAATATAATTGATAGATGGGTATATGCACAAAGATGGGGGACCAAAAAGGTGCCACTTTTATTTTTGGTCCTCCATCGACCATAGTGCGTATGCACTAAAGTGCGTGTGCCCTATAGGGCGCACATGCTATGGCTTGGGTTGCCCAAGCCTTAGGGGCACATGCACTTTGTAAAACACTAAAAAATGTTTTTACAAAGTGCGTGCGCCCTATAGCGCACACGCGCTTTGTAAAAACACTATTTAGTGTTTGCTGCGATTGGGAAAGCTCATTTTGCTTTCCACAAACCCGTGTTTTTAGCAAAGAAAGCCTTCCCAAGCACATCACAATATTGTTTGGGCTTGTTGAATCCATATTTTTCATTCATTCATCCATCAATTTGTATACAAAATGGCTCCACGACGTCGTGAAGCTTGATCCAGAAGAAGAGATAAGTGTTTTAACAGCCCATGCCTCTTATTTGTATTGAAATTTAAGTTTTGTTAAAATTTGTTTTATTAAAATTCATTTTCTTAGATTTTATGCATGTAATTAAGATTTTATAATCTAGTTTTTTTAATTGGCAGGAAGAAATATTCTCCCTCAACCAATCCCTCCACCAAACCCTCTGTCTCCTCATGAAGAAATGAATGAAGAAACAAATGAAAAAAATAATGAAGAAAATGAACCTCAATTGCATCCACCAATCGAGAAACCTCCTCCTGGAACACAAGAAAATTTGATGAGCCAAATTGAAAGAGGGAAAAAAGAATTAGAATCTTTAATTAAGAGGTTAAAAGATTCTATTGGTACAAATCCTGCAAGGGAAAGACTTGCGAACTCATTGGAAGCAATCTTGACCCACGTAAGCTCTGTTAGTTGGTAAATTAATTTGTGGTAGGATAAAAGAGAAGAACAAAAACAATATTATGCAAATAAATTATCTTATGCGGACATAAAAAAGAAAAAAATCACAAAAGATGACATTTGCAAACTCGTTAAAAAAATAGGGGACACAGATACTCTTAGAACTACAAAAAGGAGGTTCTCAATTCATTGGTGCTTAAATGAAGACATTAAAAAAAACTTTTGGGAGAGATGGTGGATGGTCTTTGATTCACCTCCATGTAACAATCATGAGGTTCCTATATATTTCTTGAGGAAACTCTATTGTGAGTTTGTACTCAAGGAGGTGCCAAATTATGTTGACTATCTAGATTCTCAGGTTAGAGGAGGGGGGTCACCATTTGATAGAGCGGGGGCACATCGTGACCCAAACGCACCTAGGGTTCCTATTGGCAAGCCATAGGTGGATCATGTTATTATTCCTTCCGTTGTGAAGGAACATGTAGAGGTAGACAAACTCGGCATGATTAGTGCTCTGACAGAGACTCTCATTCAGTGTGTCACTCCTTTAGTTGAGGGTGACCATGGTTAATCTTCGAGGGGGTATATTTGTCGGTCATGTGGATCTTTGTGCACATTTGGTACGACCGAGAGAGAGGAAGAGGATTCTGGACTGATGACTGATGATTTTCTAAATATGACATTTAGCATCGACACACAAGTAAATATTTCCAAGTTCATTAAATTGCTTTGATCATATTTCATTTATAAAAGAATAACTAATTAATTTAGTATCTATTGATTATGATTGAATTTCAGGGCAAGAGTGTCGGTGGCGGTGGCAGTGGCAATGATCCTCTTGTGCCCTTCTACACATCGTCGTCAATTCCACAAGTATGTATCGAATAAATTTTTTTATTTAATATATTTGATTATTATGTAATTATATGAACAATTGTATCATAACTTATTGTGCATGTGCATTAGACGTTCACTAGTGGACCATCAACATTCACAACAAACATTGAAGGGCATCGTGCCACTTTCCTTGAGGTATCTTTATTTGCATGTTAATTTGATTTACTTGATTATATTTAAGTAATAAATGAATGAATAACTAAATTACTAGACAAATTATGATCAAAATCCAAAGGCACGATGATCACATTCATTCACCTGGCTTTGTGACATCATCATTGAGTCCACAGGTATATATGTAATAATGCATTATAATTAATATGTCAGTAGTATGTTCTTATATGAATGGTTATCTTATAATTTTCCATGTACATGTGCACTAGTTGAATGTTGGAGCTTCGACATCGACACCGCACACCAAAGGATGTGGTGCAACCTTCACGGAGGTATCATTTACTCATTAGTAGGGTTGTAAAAAATATATGTAATCTTGATAACTGCATAATACTTTTTTTGTTTCATTTTCAGTTATTGACATCAGAGAGTCCTCCTTCTGTTCATGATACTTTGGATCATGGAGTAGCTGTAGCAGTAGCTAGTTCAAAAGCACCGACTGAGGTATGAAAGAGATCACTTAATTTTAATTGTTATTTTAATAGTTTGTATTGAATTCTATAATGATATTCATGTATATATTTTAATTATTATTTTGATCATTGTTGTAGGGACTTATTACTCTAGATTGTTAGCATGCACCTTCGGTGGATGTACATAGTGACTATTTGCTAGCGGCAAGCGAATATTCCATTTTATGTCATTGTATAATTCAATTTTGATGTATATTAGTTATTGATGCTTAATTTTTTTTTATCAGCTCGAGCTACAAAAGAGTCTAGATAGGAGGATGAGTGAGTGCACTCAGAAGACTATAACTTCCACTACATCTCCATCGACGCGACGATCAAAGATAGCTCAGGATTTGTTTTCTTCCCCTGGCAGGAAAGGACTAGATTAGGGATATAGATTATATGCCTATATGGCATTAGTGGACATATTTTTTGTATATTGTATAAGTGATATATTGTACATCCATTTGGCTTTGAGGAAGCCAGTTTAGCTGTATTGAATATATTCAATGTATGACATTATTGGACATATATATTTGGCTTCATGCCCCAAGAATTTTTTTATTATTAATGTTTTAGGTATGCAATTCATGTGTTTGGTGTAGTGATGTATACTAATTTATGTTTATGTGGATGTCTTAGGCTTTGTAAATTTCCCATGCCTTATAGTTATGCTTGTATGTTTATCGATGTATATTGTTACTGTCACCCTAAGGAGACTAACTTGACAACATTCAATATCACCCTAAGGAGACTAACATTCCTTGTTACTGTAAACTTCGACAACATTCACTATCACCCTAAGGAGACTAACTCAACTCGAGGATTATACAAACAACTTGGAATCCACTCAAGGAATTAACCTCACTCAAGGATCTAGTTGAGTTTTCTGACTTTTTAAGTCACTCCCACAACTATACTACTCAAATTCACTTCCTTGTTTCCTTGTTCCAATGCCTTCTAGCATCAACTCTATCCTAGGCTACCTAGTGCACCTAGTGCCTCCACCACACCAAAACTCAAACCAGACTTCACACCTTGATCCTAACACCTTAGATCATCTCAACGTGCTATATTTTCCATGTTACAACTTCCCATTCAATCCAATCAACTCATATTTCACCCTTCCTCTTCTATAGCCCTTCTAGGCCTGCCTAGTAGCCCTTCCAACACTGAAACCATCAATTTAATCTCAAACTCCCCAAACAACCTAGAAATGTTTTTACATTTTCAAGTACCCTTTTTAGAGTTACTACACTAATATCAATCTAATACTTTAACTCTTTGAATGGTGAAGACTTCCTTCACCCCCTAACCCTTCAACTAGGCCTAATTAGCCTCACCTAACAAAGAAACTCCTAGAACCACTCACTTCCAGAACTCAAAAACCCAAAAAAATCTTGATAAAGGATAAAAGACAACCAATTTTCAACTTAGTTTTCCCATACTCACCCATCTACACTCCCATTCAATAAACCCTCACTATTTGGGCTATAAACTAAGGGTTTTATAGAAAATACCCTTCCCTACAACACCCAACCTCAAAAATGGTCCCAAAACCTTCTAATAAATCTCAAAGGACCTTCCCATCCATAATCTACCCTCTCCAATCATCGGGTCACTTCTAGCCATGACTGGTGCTTACCTTCAACTCCTTTCACTGTGATTTCACCAGGCCTGTCTCTGTCTCTTCTCACCTTCTATTCAACTTCCCTGCATTCAAAGAAAGATCTAATACATACAATACATCAATGGAAATATCCCACAAAACCATAGTTAACATAGAGGTGGGAGTGCCTTACATATTATGGAGGATTCAAACCTTTAACTTGCTGACTGTGCTATAAATGCCAGTCATTGTCCTCAATAATAGTCAATTCCTTGACTGTAATAATAACAAAAGTAATGAAATGAATGCAGAAATGTATAAATATAATATAAGGCAATATTTATAAGTCATAACCTATCCAAGATCACATGGAATCAAACATTTATATTCATTGGTGTGTTTCATGTTCCACGTGACAGTCACAATATAAAGACATGACCTCAAAGAGGTGAGGTAGCATATGGCAAGGTTGTCATCTCTTGACCCCAATACCAGGCCTATTTTGATCTGTGGGTACCCTAATGTTGGAAAGATTTCTTTTATTAATAATATTACTAGGGCGGATGTGGATGTGCAACCTTATGCTTTTACTACTAAGTCTTTGTTTGTTTGGCATACTGATTATAAGTACTTGAGGTATCAGGTTATTGATACCCCTGGTATTTTGGACCACCCCTTGGAGGACAAGAACACCATCGAGATGCTCGGTATTATTGCCTTGGCTCATTTGAAGGTGGTTGTTTTATTTTTCCTTGAGGTTTCAGGGTCCCGTGGTTATAGTATTGTGGGGTTCCTTAGTTGCTGACTATACCCCTGTACCAGTCACTGTCAATACACCAGTTAAATCCTTGGTGTTGTTAGTGATGAAGGTAATGAAAAGATATTATAGCCAAGTAAAAAAAATGCAAATAAACATTCCTACATCAAACTAAACAAGGATCACATTTAGATCAAGTACAATAGTTCACTGTTGTTGACTGTACCTGTAGGCCAGTGGAATACCAATGTGCAGAGAAATTTTGATTTTATTGATTCAAGCTAATAAAAACTCAATCTATTTAATATCAACAACATTCTCTCCCTGTCCACTCATGTGGATCCCTTCCAAATAGACTCTAATCTTCCAAAAGACCGACTGGAACCTACAAACTAACTTCTAACTGTCCCCTAACTGACTGATTGTTAATGACAAACACTAGAATTAGTTGTCAAGTTGACAAAAAAAGTTGTCAACTCGACAACCCAACACCCTTTGCCCACTCTAACTACTTATAAAAGGTTTAGAGACAACCTTTACAAACCAAACTAACTTAGACTTCCTACTAACCCCTACTAACTCCAATTAAGCCCTATTTGGCTTATATTGCCAATATAGGCAATTTACAAGATTGTTCACATTTAGTGCTTTTAACACTATGTAAAGGATCTAATGGCATTAGTACATATTTATAGACCCTTATAGGTTATTTCCATCAACCTCTAACCTAGGATCAATACATAACCATTCCTAGTGACCCCTAGGTACCTTTTAGGCTTATCAATGCCATTAAGGCTTACATTTAAGATTGGGTTACAATATGATAAATAGATGATCCAAATAACATTCCATGATCCAAATACATGATCAAATTTCAAAATGGACCACAAGCCCTTTTGCATCTAAATACATATTTGCACGCATCCTCCTACTCGCTCCAGAGTGGTCGGCGATGTTTGAATGACTGTGTGTACCAAACAAGGTTGTCAGTAGCATTTAGCTGGCCATTCAGAGCTATTGGACCAGACGGTTCGATGCTACGACCAATGGTTTGAAAGATATGCAATGTTGGCCATTTGAACTGAGGAACACTGTGAGTTTTGACATCGAACGAGAATGTGTTGCCAAATTTAAATGAAATTGAATCTCTAAAAATTGAGACAGGCTATTATAGGCCCAAGCAACACGGTCTTGGAGCACCTAATGCCTCAATGCTACCTCACACGAGCTTCGAGATATGACCCCATAAAGATCGCTGATTTCATGTTGAAGGGACCTTGAGGGACACTTCGACTCGGAGTCGTCGATGGCGTTCAAATGACTATGTGTGCCAAATAAGGTTTCCACTAGCATTTACTTGGCCATTCAGAGCTATTGGAATAGACGATTCGATGCTACGACCGACGATTTGAAAGATATGCAATGTTGGCCATTTGAACTGAGGAACACTGTGAGATTTGACATCGACCGAGAATGTGTTACCAAATTTAAACGAACTTGAATCTCTGAAACCCAAGACAGGTTATTGTAGGACCCAACAACATGATCTTGTAGCACCCGATGACTCAATGCTACCTTGCATGAGATCTGATTAATAACCCTGTAAAGATCACTAATTTCACGCTGAAGGGACCTTGAGGGACACTTCAGCCCAGAGTCATCGACGGTGTTCGAATGACCGTGTGTGGAAAATGAGGTTGCCCCTAGCGTTTACTCAACCATTTAGAGTTGTTGGAATAGTCGGTTCGATGCTATGACTGACGGTTTGAAAGATACGCAATGTTGGTCGTTTGAACTAAGGAACACTTTGAGTTTTGACATCGATTGAGAATGTGTTGCCAAATTTAAAAAAACTTATCAAGAATGTGAGAAATGATGGTTGTGATAGTGTTGTCCCAGTGAGCCTATTGTTCAATGTCATTTCCCCTCTCAATAACTTCTTTCTTTGTATATATTTTGGTGTCCTTTTTCTTTGGTCTATATCTTCTTTGTTTACTCATGAATTTTTTGATAGATTTTTTTAGAGATGTCTTTAAAGATTTGTGATCGTACTAATTATGCAAGCATGAATTGTAAACATACACGAATGATAATGTGTCAAATCTTGTATCTATTCAAAGAAGTTATGAATTTTTTTTGGGAAGGATATTGTAGTGATGAATTGAGACAATGTTTCTCCTTAGAGGCTGGAAAGATATTTTTAGGCATTTTATACTAAGGAAAACATTCATCATAGAAAGAAGGAATAAAGAATTATTATTTTGAGATTGGACTCATTGCTGAGTTCAATTATGAATAGAAATATCCTTGGTTCAACTAAAATGACATCATTTATAGACTAATAAGAATTATAGTTTATGGGGGCATCTTACACCACATGATGTGCATATCGAATGCCTTCTTAGTATTTAGAAATTAAACACGCAACTATATGGAGATCTTGAACCTCCATCAAACTATAGTGTTCCCGTAAAGAACCTTGTACATGTGGATGGAATCATAACACTAAATGATACTCCTCTTGATGTTTCATTTTTAATTGTCCATACTCATACCACTTATGCAACCAATGCCTAGACCTGGGTTGTGTGGTGTAGCCATTCAATAGGAACTAAGATTCTAACATGCGTCCAATAGCTTCACCACTTATTCATACTCAATAATTTGATGTTGAAATCTTGTAGAGTGAGTAGTACATTCACATGACAAGCAGTGTGATTCCACCACCACCTCCTCCTAAAATTAAATAGTTAAGATAAAATTAAAGGCTTTAGATGATCCTTTATAATAGGACACGTGAGATTTGCAATTTGACCACATAACATGTATTAATATTACTCATTCACCTAGATTATTTCTATAGAGTTTAGAGTTATTTCAATGAGGAATTCAAATTGTTCTATGTAATAATACATCTCATGGGATGTGCATTGCAACCACATGACAAGCATTAAGATTATATTTCACCTATAATTCTATTATCTTTTAAGTTACACAAGCAAGTGTTGATCTAAACATTAGATTTCACCTATAGTAATGTTTATCCTAAGTGTAATATAGTACCTATGCAATTACAATTATTAAAGATAATAGGAATATTTATTTCCCTTGCTTGGTTAAATAATATTGACATGTGTATACCTTGAATTGAGCTACTCAAGTATTTCCACAACTACACGGATGCTCAATTGATGGTAGCTAGGTATCACATTTGTTGCATCAAGGTCACAAGTCATTATTAGTACTTGCCGGTAGGCTAAGCAAGTACTATTGCATCATTTTTTGGATTTCTTCCATTAACTATGATTAAAACTATTTTTTTCCACCAATTACAATTTAGTTTATTTTTATTTTGTTAAAAATAAAACATTTTCTATAGTCTACATGTAAATTTTTTAAGTTTATAAATCATAAAAAATATTTTTTGATGAAATGATTGGGTAAAATATCTAAGGTCTTATAGACCTATTTTTTAGGCATGAATAGATTTTATAGAATTTATAAGAGTTTTTTTAGAATTTTTTGTTTTAAATTATTTTGTAAGTTCTCATGAAGTTTTTATTATTTTATATTAATATATTTTTAAATTAAAAAATATGTTATTTGAGTTTATTCTAGTTTATATTTACAAGTATATTATAATTTAAATAAAAGCCTATGATATTATAATATATATTAAGTTTTTAATTTTTAATTTTATTATATATTAATTATACATTAACAACTATTTATTTAAAAAACTTATGTGATTTTATTTGCTTACAATTTTTATTTTTTCTTTATAAAATATTAATATTTAAATCACACTATATTAAATTAATATTTAATATTATTATAATAATTTTATTTTTAAAAACTTATTAAATTTAGTTCAAAATATCGATTTATTTAAATTTATTTATTTATAATAGTTTTATTTTTTAAAATTTATTTAAATATCCATTTTTTATGAAAAATAGTGATCATAATATATAGTAATTTAAGAGTTGTAGGTAAACTAAAATGACAATAAAATTAGTCGCAATAATTAATTATAATTTCTTCATATTGTTTATAGTAGCTCAATTTCAAAATGAAAATTCTTCATTATTATAATTATAATTATATTGTAATTCAATTTCAAAATAAAAATTCTTCATTATTATAATTATAATTATATAAATTTATATTAAATAGAATTGTATTTAACAAAATATAATAAATTTATTAAAATTTCAATTATATTTCACAATATAATTACAATTGATTAGGCAAGTACTAGCCACTACGTGACAAGAGAATAACCCAACTACTTCTATTATAGCATTTAATAAATCAAAGGAAAATATGTGTATGTATTGAATTTTTCTTATATGACATTAAAGTTAATTTGAATGCATGACAATTATGCTTGACTTATGATTGAATATTGTTGGTGTTTTAATGAGTGTATAAATGTTTAATATTATTGTTATGTCATTATACTGAATTAAGAAATATTATAAGAAACTTAATCCAAACCTTTCAACTAAATGTTACATAACTAGAACAAGACAATGACTAGACAAACAAGTGGAGACATGACAGGTTGATTTAATAGGAGTAATGTATCAGATTAGAAAGGACAAATATACTAGGCATCTTGATTCTATTGCTGCTAAGAAATATACTAATGATTTATTTTATTTTGTGTGGATGTCAATCAGAAGTAGCATTTATTTATTTTCAAATGCTGACACTGTCCATGCCAATGAAAATGCACAAAGACGTCTGATAGAAACAAAGACATCTTTATTTCTAAAGAACAACAAAGAACTGATTGCACAAATATTGTTGACATCTGGTGGAAACAAAGAGTCTTTATTTATAAAGATCAACAAAGAACTGATTGCACAAATATTTTGAACTGGTTTGTTAAATTTTATTGAAGTCTATTCTATCAATTGTGTTTGTCTTACAGAATTCACTGAATGCATAAAGCTTATAATCAGAAACATTAAACATATTAGACAATAATCAAAATTATAGAAATCTCGTGACAACATAAAACAAAGCAGATTTCAAAAGAACAGTAACAGTTTTGCTGAAGCTCAACCTCTAAAATAAAAGAACAAATGATATTAATGGCAGCCATGAATGAAGTCATTCACAAGGCCAAAAGATACAACTAAGAACCAATATCTCACCAAACTAATTATATAGCAACATTTGCATTGGGGCATATATGTGCTTCCAAGCTTTTCCCATGACTCAAACTTAAATTTAAGCAGTTTTCCTGTATATTGTTTCCTATATTTATTATTTATCAACTACATCTGATGGATATGAGATTAATACCTATTTGTATCAGAGCCAAATTAGCAACTGTAAAAATCAAAGCACAAATATTTTAGGTCAAATCAAAATATCAGTTTATGGACATTTGAGATTACTAAAGCATTTGTAAGAACATATCTTTCATTTTTATGAAGAGATTAAATTTTAATTTATTCATCTCAAATCAAGAATAACATATTTTCCTTTTTCTAATGGCTAAAACTTGTGATATTGCTATTCTGATTCAACTATGTACTTTTTTTAGTAGCCGTTCAAAAGAACCCATCTCTCATGAAAATGAATGGAATACTTAGCACTCATTGCATCTACGTGATGCTCACAGAAGTGAAGCACCAGGACTTCTCAGGAGGTCACCCATCCCAGTACCACTCCAGCTCGAACGCCCTTAACTACAAAATTTCCTCCATAATTAAGCCTACTCTGTTTGCAACTCCACTTACATAGATTTGAACAAAGAAAATAGAAAAAACTTTTAATACATACACTTATTAATAATTCTTTCAATGGTTACCCATTTGAAAGCACATGCCCTTCAATTAACAATTTTCCAGTCAGCAAATCTTCCCAACTCAATATCCTCCGATTCATTGTGCTTGCCCTGTAAATTTTCAAATTTTCAGTTCAAATCCAATTTTTTAACAGAATAGCATAACCTAAAGCCCCAAATCTATGTAAGTGAAAATAGTAAAACAATAAACTGTAGTTGTTTTGCAAATTTTTTATCATCCAATTTGGAGAATGAATATCAATGCACTTTGCCTCGTTTCTTGAATTCTGCTCATTTTTTCAGACGCTTTATAGAGAAAAGCAGGTTCCACCTACTGATTTTAGTTTTTAAAAATTTGGATGCAGGCCTATGATATGATGTTTACAGCAAGCAGCGGCCTCCATTGACCAGCTTTACAGATTACTGAGTAAATATTTCGTTTAGTTCAACTAGATTCAAATCACTGTCAAACAGAGAGGGTTTTTGAAACCTGTCAATCCTCCATCCAAATTTTATACCATGAGCTGTTGAAAACAATTTATTTTTCATGGACAGCTAAAGAATTTAGAATGACCTTATCAACCAATTATTTGCAACAGAGATAAGATGAATAATGTTTTTTTTTTCTTTGGAAGGCTGTAGGTTTGTTTGTAGGCTCTCTTTTTTTTAGTATTTTACAGAGTATTTTACTAATTTTTTTTGAAAATCTCTCTTCCGTGTGGGATAAGACATGATGTCTGGATATAAACAGCTTTATTTTGCATTGACTTGATGATGGAAGGCTATCTAGGTTAATCTTAATTTTTATTATATGTATTTGATATATTATTAATATAATTTTGGCCTTGACTCTTTGTTGATAAAAAAAATAAATATTTACAACAGAGATGAAAGCTACGAATTGCGTTTGCAAGGAGGAAAAAGAAGTTGAGCAAAAACTATTAGGGTGCCGTCTTATGAGGGGGCTTCAAGATCTGTGTTTATGGAGTGGATGGTCCCATGAAGTCAAAAAAAATATTTGCTACAAGAATAATTAGAATCTTCTCTTCAAAATAATCCTAAACAATTTCAACAGCACTTACTGAATTTTTTAAGAAAGCCCCCTCTCCATAGAACCACACCTTATTGCTCACATCACAGACCCTACTTTTGTACATGAACAATGAGCATTCTAGTTGTGACCTGCAAACAAGTCACTACCTGTATCACTCCACTCAAACCACGTTTCTTGGTCTTCCGATGCCAGTTAACATTCAGAGGAGCTGACATTACGCAACATTCTGCAACACGTTAGACGCAACTTTAACTTTCCTGACAATCTGAACATGCCGGACATCTGCAACACTTATCAGAGGTGGACAAAATATTTTGCATGAAGATTTTGATTAAAAAAGAATAACTTGTTCATAACATATAATCACTGTTTAATAATCACTGCTTTGTTAGGGAACTAGTATTTACAACTAATCTAATCTAATTAAACAAACTAAATCAAACAAAAACATACATACCAACTAGGAATCCCACATAGTCAATCAGAAATGTGAGAAATGAGGGATTTGGGCCTCTGTTTATGTTAATTAAAGGCAACCAAGGTTTGCTAAGATTGTTAACTCAAATTTTCATGGTGGTCAAACAATGGATTCATGATATGAAGTTGGCAGGGAACATTCATTGTGTTGATGAAATAAATGGATTTGGTTATGATTCAGATTGACAGTAGTTTCCAACTGTGTAGAATGTACAATTCAATTCTTGAGAATTGAGAGTATTGTACGCTGACCCATTTCCAATCATCACATGCTATGCAGAATATCTACAGTACAGCAGTTATGGAGAAGATTTACATCATTTCATGACAGACATGAGCATGTTGGGGTTATTACAAATGTCAAGATCAAATACATCTCAAGTATTTCAGTTTGACTGCTGTATGACATGACTGTTGTTGATTTTATAGAAAACAAGTACTAAGCGATATTAGGAAAATTTATTTCCCTAGTTTGGCTAAATAATATTGACATGTATACATCTTGACTTGAGGTACTCAAGTATTTCCACAACTACATTAATCTTCAATTGATGATAGCTAGGTATCACATTTGTTGCATCAAGGTCACGTGTCATTATTTATTTTATAGTGAAGAATAATCAAATGAGAAAGTAGACTCTCTGCATCACAATCAAGCTTCAAAATCAGGGTTGCATCAAAGGGATTGATATCACTTCAGCAGTATGTCATGCACCAACAATTTGTCGATGACACTCTTCTCTTCAGCTTTGATTCAGTTAGGGAAGCCACTCAATTCAAGACAATTTTAGAAAAATATACTCAAGCCTCTGGTCAGGCAGTAAACAAAGATAAATCAGTGATTTTTTTCTTCAATACCAAAAAAAAAATCCAACAAAAAATTGAATCTATTCTGGCATTCAAAGTAGACTCTCTCCCATGTTCCTATTTGGGGATTCTCATTGATCAAACACTTAGAACTACTGGGGTTTGGAAGCCCATCAATGAAAGATTGGACCGCAAAATGGATAACTGAAAATCTAAATGGCTCTTTTGAGCGGACAGAATTGTCATGATCAAAGCAACATCGGCTGCTATCCCCATCTACCTCATGTCTTGCATCCCCCTATCAATGAGTGGTTATATGGACATAGTGAAGAAGTTAAGGGTCTTCTTTTGGCAAGACACAGATCCTAGCAGAAAATTCAAACTTATCTCTTGGGAGAACATATGCAAACCTATATCAGCAGGAGGCACAGAAATAAAAAATCATATGTGGCAGAATCAAGCTTTATGAACTAAACTCTATTGGAAATTAGTGAAAAATCAAGATTATAAATAGGTCAGAATTCTTAGAGGTAAATATATGGGTAATGGTTTATTTTTAGAGATTTTCCGCATCAAAGACTTTTCTAGAGGCTCTAGAATTTTGAATTTTATCTCCAAATCAAAACACATAGTGGACAACAACATAACTTGGAACATCAGAGAAGGTAATTTAGCTTGGTTTTGGGAAGATTCATGGGGAGGCTATCCAATTATTCATTCAATATCAGGTTTGAATCATATTAGTCAGATTTGTCTGTCGTCTTGGGGCCCATTAGTCAAAGACTACATCATCCCCTCTTCTTCCTTTGCAGTAGACAACTCTTGGAATTGGAAAGATTTCTCAGGCTTAGGGGTTGACCCTCAAGAACTAAGCTCTTTAGAAGAAATTCTGAAGAGCAGATCTTTCTTTCTCAAATATGGGAGGGACGAAATCATTTGGAATGGGTCTAAAAATAGTATTTACAATGTGAAGGATGGATACAAAATCATGTCAGGTCCTCTTCAGAAATCAGTCACAATCTCGACACAATTATGTTGGAACAAGGTTTGTCTCCCGAAAGTAGGAGTTTTCATGTGGGCAACATCTGAGGGCAGGATCATGACAGTAGATAGGTTTCTAAAAATGGGATATTTGGGTCCATCTAGATGTTCTCTTTGCCTCAATAACGAAGAGGATTACAATCATTTGTTGTTAACATGTCCCTACACCAACAAATGCTGGAATTGGTTGTGTTCGAAATCAAAGTGGTCCTTTGCTCTTTCTCAAGAAATCTAGTCTCATTTGCTTTCGTGGCCCACACTTTATGAAGAAAGCTTATGTGGTAATCTTTGGATCATCTCTCCTTCCATCTTAATATGAGAAATTTGGAAAGAGAGAAATAGGAGGCTTTTCTAGGATAAAACTATGAAAATTGAGTCTATTAATAAAATCGAGGCAGCAATAGTGGAGATCATGAATTCCTGGATTCAATCTCAGTCAGCCAGACACAAGTTCTATACTAGTTGGGATGATCAGATGATCAAATGCTGGCATGGTCTCAAAACTCTGACAACCATTGACAGAGGTTGCAAAACTAACCACTTTCAAAGAATGTCTTGTCTTTGGAAGTCTCCTTCCCCAGGCTGGTTCAAGCTTAATTTTGATGGTGTCTCAAAAGGAAATCCAGGTCCCTCAAGTGCGGGTTGCATCATTCATTCTTCAGAAGGGAAGATTTTAGCAAAATTGGCTATTCTTCTGGAACTAGACACTAATAATATGGTTGAACTCAAAGCACTACTTCATGGGTTAGCTTTGGCTAAAGAATTAGGTTTGAATAGAGTGGAAATCAAGGGACACTCAATGATTGTGATAAATGCAGTCAAGTCAGAGACAATATCTAATTGGAGATTACAAACATCTTTGAAAATTATTTTAAATCTAATTAGCAAATTCGAATCCACAACAGCTAACCACATTTTTCGTGAGGAAAATTCGAAAGCGGATGAATTAGCAAGTTTAGCAGCCAGTGGTACATACATCAAATCAATCACATCTAATGACCAGCCCATCCTCTCTTAACTCAGTTCGTCATTGTTTCTCTGCAAATGGTCCCTAGCTTCTTTATTGGCATAAAACCCAAGGAAATGAGGCTGGTTGGGATGAAGAAAGCCCTGAAGTTTCTCTCAAGATTTTTAAGAATTGAAGAAGGCATGGACTCTCCTCATGGTGACGACCTGGATGCCGCTGTGGAATGGGTTTATAAATATAGATACGACGAAAGGATGGACAGCCTTGGCAGCCTAGTTTCCTCAAATGCTGACGAGGAGGTGGTTAATGAACCACAAGGGCAGATGCAGAGGAAGATTCTGAAGTGGATGAGGATGAGGCTTCCGCAGGGGGTGAGGCCGACGATGAGGAAGAAGATGCAACGGTTAGAATGGATCAGGGAAATATGACCTTTTTCCAAGAGGAGGGTGATGATGCCCGTGAATCCTCAACCAAGAGCTCACCATCATACTAGTTCTGGTGCAAATTTCCTCTCAGGAACTCATAATTTTTGCATTAATATAGATATCTATGGTGAATAACATCATTTGGCTCTAGTTTAAACTGGACTGGTGAAGTTTTGAAAGGATTTTGAAATGGTGCTGAGCATTGTTGCTCCATATTTGTTGCACCTTCAACTTCTAAGAACATACTCGAAGTGATTTTGATCTTAAAACTCTTTATGTTGATTATATATTAAATATTAATATAAATCCGACTTCGGCCCTTTACTGACAAAAAAAAATCAAATGAGAAGGTAGAAAAGAAAATTCATGAACTAAAACAATAGAATAACCCAACTAATTCTATTATATGCACTTGCTGGAAGGCTAAGCAAGTACTATTGCATCATTTTACTATAAATTTGATGTTCTCTATTGTATAATTCCAATATTTTTAAATTTAAAATTCATAAAAATTATTTGTTTATAATATGATTGAAGCCTTGTACACAAATTTTACGAAATTCAAAATATGGTGCACCGCTTTCCCCCAACTTTTTAGCTTATACCATTATTCCGGTCACTTTAATCACGTCTTGGAGAATAGTTTAATATGAACCTAAGTCCACGAAAATTTGTTGTACACACAACCACTACTAGTAACCTTCACACTAAACTGTAAAACTTAGAATTATTGCCAAGTTGTGAAGCTTATGTATTCATGGATTTTTTAATTTCTTTTATAGTGAGAAATTGTATGTACTCCAATACTTTTTTTATCCTAAAGAATTAGGATATGGGTCTATATAGAGATTTTTTTATTAATCCGAATAAATATTATATTTAAATTATTAATTATTATAATAAATAAATAATGTTAATATTATTTTAGAATTATAGAAATAATATTGTATATATAATTATATTATATTTAAATAATTAATCAATAATATATATTATTATAATTTTTTAATAAGAAATAGATAAAATAGAATAATTTAGATTTAACTTAATATAACTAATTTTAAATTATTTATATTAATATTATTGTAATTTAATTTAAATAAAACAATTAATTTAACATAAAAAATTAACATTAATACACCAATATTCAACTAAACTAGATGAATATTAAATCAAAACTATTCAAACCAATTTCAAATGGAAGCTTAGAGCTCAGGTATGTGAGCCACTTTCAAAATTCTCATGCTATGAAATCACTACTCTTTCTCAGATTAAATTAGCTCAAACAAAACATAATTATGACAAGACCTTTAATTTGCACTTGTGCTGAATTCTGAGGCCACTTAACTCACTATATATATATATATATATATATATATTCATATTCTGGTATTTAAATAAATAAAATAAAGTTATTTTTTAATAATTTTAAAATAAAATAGAATAATTATTTATTTAATAATATCTAAATAATTCAAAAATTTAATATGTAAATTTGATTCTGTTGATTTATTGATTATTATTATTATGTTTATATTTTATTATAATTAGTACACATATAATTTAATTAGCACAATAAATTATATGACATGCAATGTTATAATGTATTTAACTTCTAGATACATGAAAAGCTACAAAACTTAAATTCTACTAATTAATCAAACTATGAAACTTAAAATCAACTAATTGGTCAAATATCAAACTTAAAATCAAACAAATATGAAACTTCAAACAATTTTCAATTTATTTTTGAGAAAATTTAAAATCAACTAATTCATAAATTATCTACATACTAATTATTTGACATCATCATAAAGCAATAACAACTATAATATTCATCAAATTATAGTTAAATTGGCAAGAACTAGTCACTACGTGGCACTTGTTTTCATAGCATTTAATAAATCAAAGGAAAATATGTGCACATGTTGAATTTGTCTTATATGATATTGATTGGTGTTTTAATGACTGTATAAATGTTTAATATTATTGCTGAGTTAAAATTGAATTAAGAAATATATTAAGAAATAAAATGATCATATTCTTAATCCAAACCTTTCAACTAAATGTTACATAACTAGAACAAGACAATGACTAAACAAACAAGAGCTGCTAAGTATACTAATGGTTTATTTTATTTTATGTGGATGCCAAATGAGAAGTGGAGTTTATTTATTTTCAAATGCCTACGATGTCCATGTTGGATGTGAAGTCCGACAGTTCTTTTCCTCTTCCCATCTTTGTCTCTTCGTCTTTTGTTGAAGAAAATTGTATATATATGAGGGAAAAGCCCTATGTATGTAAGCTGCTATAATAATAAGATTCCTGCTCTGCTTTCTGGTGGATGTAGCCAGATCTGGGAGAGCAGAGCAGACGACAATAATGGGCCCAAGACAAGAAGAAGCCTGTTGAAAAGAAGGTTGCATACAAGAGGAAAAAGGTAGGGTAATATTCTGCAAAAAATGAAATTGTTGTCCAAGTTCATTGTGAACTAGGTCTGTCAGCATACATAAATAATGGGTGCGTGAAACAAGTTTTAAATCATAAAAAATCTCTGTTTTTTCATTTTGCCGAGTCATAGTCGAGTCGTTGCCGAGTCATTGGGAGTCACGGGTTGAGTTGACCTTGTTGAGTCATAGGCGAGTCAGAGTCATAAAACTATGCATTAAAATGACATTTTTAAAATTATTTTTTAAACATTGAATCATGTTACAACTTTCAAACTTTCATGAACTATATTTTTAATTCAATAATTCAATGTAATGATTTTCATTAGAATGACGTTTTAATATTTATCTTTGACATTTGGCATTGATCAATGATCAAGCATCATACTATGAAATGATTTAGTTTTATACTTTTGTATATTTCTCTTAATTTTTGGTATATGCGATACACACACACACACATATATATCCACGAACCCCTACGAACCATAATGAAATTTTTTTTTTCAATTGTGTTTGTCTTATAGAATTCACTGAATGCATAGAACTTATAAATCAGAAAAATTAAACATACTAGACAATAACCAAAATTATACAAATCTCATGATAACATAAAACAAAATAGATTTCAAAGGAACAGTAACAGTTTTGCTGAAGCTCAACCTCTAAAATAAAGGAACAAATGATATTAATGGCAGCCATGAATGAAGGCATTCACATGGCCAAAAGATACAACTAAGAACCAATATCTCACCAAACTAATTATATAAAAAGATTTGCATTGGGGCATATATGTGCTTCCAAGCTTTTCCCATGACTCAAACTTAAATTTAAGCAGTTTTCCTGTATATTGTTTCTTATATTTATTATTTATCAACTACATATGATGGGTATGAGATTAATATCTATTTGTATCAGAGCCAAATTAGCAACCTTAAAAATCAAAGTACAAATATTTTAGGTCAAAAAAAATATCAGTTTATGGACATTTGAGATTACTAAAGCATTTGTAAGAACATATTTTTCATTTTTATGAAGAAACCTTAGTTTATTCAACTTAAATCAAGAACAACATATTTTTCTTTTTCTAATGGCTAAAAAATTGTGATATTGCTATCAGAATTTAACTGTGTAATTTTTTGAGTAGTTATGGAGAAGATTTACATCATTTCATGACAGACATGGGCATGTTGGGGTTCTTCCATTTGTCAATATCAAATACATCTCAAGTATTTCAGTTTGACTGCTGTATGACATGACTGTTGTTGAGGTTATAAAAAACAAATAATCAAGGTCATGTGTCATTATTTAATTAAATGAGAAAGTAGAAAAGAAAATTAATGAATTAAAACAAGAGAATAATCTAATTAATTCTATTATTTGTACTTGTCTATAGGCTAAGCAAGTACTATTGCATCATTTTATGGATTTCCTTTTTAACTAGTGATTAAAAAATTCTATTTCTACCAATTAAAATCTATTAGTTTTTAATTTTGATGTTCACTATTGTATAATTGCAATATTTTTAAATTTATAATTCACAAAAATTATTTTAGCTTATAGCATTATGTAAAACTTAGAATTATTGCCAAGTCGAGAAGCTTATGTATTCATGGATTTTTTAATTTCTATTATAGTGAGAAATTGTATGTACTACAATACTTTTTTGTTTCCTAACAAATTGATGATAGGAAGAATTAGGATATGAGTCTATATAGAGATTTTTTTATTAATCCGAACAAATATTATATTTAAATTATTAATTATAATATTAAAAATAAACAATGTTAATATTATTTTAGAATTATAGAAATAATATTGTATATATAATTATATTATATTTAAATAATTAATCAATAATATATATTATTATAATTTTTTTAATAAGAAATAGATAAAATAGAACAATTTAGATTTAACTTCAAATAACTAATTTTAAATTATTTATATTAATATTATTGTAATTTAATTTAAATAAAACAATTAATTTAACTTAAAAAATTAACATTAATACACCAATACTCAACTAAACTAGATGAATATTAAATCAAAATTATTCAAACCAATTTCAAATGGAAGCTTAGAGCTTAGGTATGTGAGCCACTTTCAAAATTCTCATGCTATGAAATAACTACTCTTTCTCAGTGTAAATTAGCTCAAACAAAACATAATAGTGACGAGACTTTTAATTTGCACTTGTGCTGAATTTCGAGGCAATTTGACTCACTGTAAATATATTGTATAACTTAAATATCTTCTATAGTTCTATCGTCCATATTTTATTGTTGTGGTTTATATGATTATAATAATAATTATTATGTTTATATTTTATTATAATTAGTACACATAATTTAATTAGCACATTAAATTATATTACATAATGTTATAATGTAGTTAACTTCTAGATACATGAAAAACTACAAAACTTAAATTCTACTAATTAATCAAATTATAAAACTTAAAATCAACTAATTAGCCAAATATCAAACTTAAAATCAATCAAATATGAAACTTCAAACAATTTTTAATTTATTTTGGAGAAAATTTAAAATCAACTAATTCATCAGTTATCTACATACCAATTATTTGACATCAATCATAAAGCAATAATAACTATAATATTCATCAAATTATAGTTAAATTGGCAACAAATATTTTTACTAAAATACTATAAAGGCGAGAACTAGCCACTACTTGGCACTTGTTTTCATAGCATTTAAAAAATCAAAGGAAAATATGTGCATGTGTTGAATTTGTCTTATATGATATAAAAATTAATTTGAATGCATGACAATTATGTTTGACTTATGATTGATTGGTGTTTTAATGACTGTATAAATGTTTAATATTATTGTTGTGTCAAAATTGAATTAAGAAATATAATAAGAAATAAAATGATCATATTCTTAATCCAAACCTTCCCACTAAATGCTACATAACTAGAACAAGACAATGACTAAACAAACAAGAGTTGCAGGGCAGCATAGTTCCTGCCAAGTGTAGACATGACAGGTTGATTTGATAGGAATAATGTATCAGATTAGAAAGGATAAATACACTAGGCAGCTTGATTCTATTGCTGCTAAGAAATATACTAATGGTTTATTTTATTTTGTGTAGATGCAATGAGAAGTCGAGTTTATTTATTTTCAAATGTCGATGTTGTCCATGTTAGATGTGAAGTCCGACTGTTCAGTTCTTATTCCCTGACTGTTCTTTTCCTCTTCCCATCTTTGTCTCTTCGTCTTTTGTTGAAGACAATTGTATATATATGAGGGAAAAGTCCTATGTATGTAAGCTGCTATAATAATAAGATTCCTGCTCTGCTTTCTGATGGATGTAGCCAAATTGGCGAACCACTTTAAATCTTGTCTCTATTTGTGGTTTCCAATTTGTCTGTTTATTTTATAATTGGTATCAAAGAATGTAAAATCTGGGAGAGCAGAGAAGAGGACAATAATGGGCCCAAGACAAGAAGAAGCCCATTGAAAAGAAAGTTGCATATGAGAGGAAAAAGGTAGGGTAACATTCTGCAGAAAATGAAACTGTTGTCCAAGTTCATTGCGAACTAGGTCTGTCAGCATACATAATACGCTATTCTCAACAGAAGATCACATCACAGAGACACAAAGTTGTAGGTGATTGGAGGAAGGTCATGATGTGAACCCACTTCATTCCGTGACACAAGTCTTACCATAGCACTTGCTGGTTCTCTCTATCTCGAGATGCCCCTGATTTCTAAGCAAAATATGAGTTTGTTTGACATTTTGGAGGAAGAAATGTATGTTGGTTTCGTAGCAGGTACTAGAGGGTTTGTGCAAGAACATTACATCCTTTCCTGGAGCTTCACTACAAATGGAACCACACCAGCCTTGAATGCATCCATTCTTCCAATGTTGGCAACTGTAGAATCACATTTTGGTAATCCAAAATTTGGTCTAATACTCGGCATAATATCAACTTTCGATGGTTTCCCGGTGCTCGGGGTTGCAGTTGTGTGGTTTAGAAAAAGAGAGAAAAGCAAAGAGGTTGTTGAAGAGTGGGAGGTGGATTATTGCCCTCATAGAATAAGCTACAAAGACTTGGCCATTGCAACCAAAAGGTTTGGAGAGAAATAAGTCCTAGGAAATGGAGGTTTCAGAAAGGTTTACAGAGGAGTCCTTCCTAATAATGGTCTTGAAGTTGTTGTGAAATCCATATTTAAAGAGACGACATGAGTGAAGGAATTCATAGCAGAGATTTCAAGTCTCGATTGTCTCCATCACCAGAATCTTGTGCAAATCCGAGTATACTGGATGAAGGTCTTTTGTTTGGCATGTTTGTGTGAAATCTGATGATGGGCACATACATAGGTAGTTTTTGGACCTGTGTTATTTTTGGTAAAAGTTTTACTGGCAGCGATATTGATAATAGGGTAAAAGTACAAAGCTGTATCACACTTTTATAAAGGAAAAGGTCAACAACACACAAAATTTTTAACTTTAATGACATAAAAATGACATTTATGTTTAAAATTTGGAGATGATGTAAACTAATGAAACGTGTAAAAGTGGATGAAGTTTATGGCTATAATTTTTTTAATTTTTTTTGAACAAGAATTCACATAGTTTTTAAATTTTTTAAGTCCATTTTTTACTTGCTGAAAAATGCTAAAAAACAAGGGTCTTGTCCGCACCAAAAAAGTATATGCAAATAATCTCTTTTTCTTTTGATTTCAAAATATGTCATAGATAAAATGTATAGCTAGTGCAGAAAATAAGAAAAATTAGTTTTCAATGTATATTTTCTCTGTTATAACTACTCAAAGTCGAACATACTTGAAATCGACAGTTTTTATCTCGCGTCAAATTTCCCCTATCAAATCTACACCATTCAGAAAATAAATTACACACTCTTGAAGATAACTCTCTCCTCTAGTGTTAAATATAAATTTTTAATTTTTTTGATAAGCTTTACTATTTTTTTCTATTTTTGAAGCATCTTGTTCTCGAATGTTAAAATACCTACTTGTAGTATTTTGAAATTATAATATATTAGATCTAATTAAAATACTATAAAAATTATATGATGATAATCTTGACTCTGTGCTCTAAAAAAGGGTATTTTTATATTTGTAAAAAAATATTATTAGAAAGAGTAAGAGTTATTGAAACATCACTTTTCTGAAATAATTTTATTTCTTTAGTAATTGTTATAAAACATGCATTTAATAGATATTTCCAATTGGAAAAGGTGGAGAACTTATCTAACTTAGCTAGAATGAATCTAGCTAGACCATATGTTTGACAAAAAATAATTTTAGTTAGAAATACTCAAATTCAGTTGTCCTGATAAGTTGTCCTGAAACGTGACACAGCTTTGTGCTTTTACCCAATAGTGATGTTTCATTTGGCTCATCTTAGAGAAATTGCAGTTTCAGTTTTATGGATCAATTATATTGTCATGAGATGGTTCTCTCCATGTGATTGGAGATGTTTGTTATTGTGCTATGTTTGGCTCTTGATTTTAGATTAGAGAATTGGCATGATATAGGTTCTCTTGACAATTTTTTCTCTTTGGAGCATGAGGTTTTGATTTGTGGAGATCAAGTTGTTAGGTTGTGTTCCCAGGTAATGCAGACGTGCAGTGGGAGTTTTGACAATGGGTCTGGTTAGTGCTCTTGGTATCGAATACTTTGGCGGATTGACCATGGAGGTGCTCTTGAAAACTAAGAGGCTTGGATGATGATATAGTTCTCTTGATTTAGAGAACATTTGTTCTCTTCGTTTCTATTTGGAGGTTTCAACATGAAGACCGAGGAGCCTACCCCTGTGGATGGACGCGAGTTCATTATGGACCTAGAGGAGATTGTTCTTGGAGAAGAGTCATTGTGACTTGGAGTATCCTAGAGGATCATTCTCACTCCCCACTCTTGGTCTACTTGGCATATTTATCTCCTTGTGCATTGAGTTTAGGAGATGGTTCAGATGGTACTTAGTTTTGGAATTTTTTGAGTTTGATCTTCTTGTTTACAAGAGCTTTCATCCATGGTGGTTGGGTGTTGTAAATGCTCTTCTTTGAGGAGGTAAAGGAGATCATACTTGGCACAACTGAGGACTTGGTGGAGTTGGTAGAAGGATGATTTATGGTTTGCTTGATTTTCCCTTCCAAGAGTTTTTTGAGGTCATCTATTGTAGTTGTACTTCATTATTTTCTAACTACAATATGTGGTCTTTTCATGAGGACTTGGAAGATGTCATGTGAGGTTTTGCAGCGGGTTGGTTGCGGTTTGTAGATAATCTCAAGTTATTGCCACACCTTTTATGCATTGATTGGTAGATTGAGTCAAATTTTGGTTGACATTGCTCATAATTTGGATTGGTCTATAATGATCTTCTAGGTTTTTGCACGTCAATGGTTTTTGGTGTGTTTTGTTGGAAGATGTAATTTTATTTTTTATAGGGTGAGTTGTATGGGCTGGATATACTGGTTATAAATCTACTGATGTTGCATGGTTAGCTGGATGTGATTAGCAACTGGTTGTGGTTGCTATTCCAACTATGAAGATTGTATATTGGCAATGAATTACCATGGTATTGGTAAGGGAAAGCAGAGTTTAAGTGGGAGGTTGTTCAGATGTGAAGTCACGACATCAGTCAAACTTCAAGTGGGAGATTTTTGGATGTCAAGTCCGATTGTTCAGTTCTTACTCCTTGATTGTTCTTTTCCTCTTCCCATCTTTGTCTCTTTATCTTCTATTGAAGACTATTGTATATATATGAGGGAAAAGCCCTATGTATGTAAGCTGCTATAATAGTAAGATTCTTGCTTTGCTTTCTGGTGGACGTAGCCAAATTGGTGAACCATGTTAAAACTTGTGTCTTTGTTTTGTGTTCCCAATTTGTTTGTTAACTTTACAGTCCATGCCAATGAAAATGCACAAAGACATCTTTATTTGTAAAGAACAACAAAGAACCGATTGCACAAATATTGTTGTCATGTGATGGAAACAAAGACATCTTTATTTCTAAAGAACAGATTGCATAAATTTTTTGACATCTGATAGAAACAAAGACATCATAGAACATGAGTTCATTAAATTATCAATTCTTGTACTAGTATTTAACAATATTTTCACCATTAAATAACATCATTTAAACAAATGGTAATGGAAAAGAAAAAATATACAAAGAGTGTTGCATAAATTGTCCAGTGTTGTAGTTTCAAGGTTAGGACATAAACAATTGATAACTAGTCTAGATTTAGGCTTCAATATTTATTGCTCTTCTTAGTGCAGAGAAATCCCAATTTTCACTAGCTACTTAGTGCCACTTGCCAATTGGTAGCTCACAATGTCCTCAATTTTTTGTTGTATTGTCAAGAAGACACATTAAACATGATAACCAACAATGGGAAACATATCAATGTCATGACAATACAAGACTGAGTAGATTTGAAACCTGAGTTACCGAGTTCGCACCTTGGACCCTCGAACTGGGTCTGGGTCCTCATAATGGTTTGTGTTGGGCCCGGGCATGGTCCGTACTTGGACCTGTGGGTCCGTCCAGGTTCGAACCACCACGGACCCATGCGGAACCACAGGTCCAAGTATGGACCCTGCCCAGACCCGACGGGGACTCGAGAGGACCCCGCATGGACCGCAAAGGATTTGCGGCAATTAAGTGAAAGGGTGAGGCCAAATTTTCTAGTTCAGGGGCGGGAGGATTTATACAAATATAACATTTAAGTATAAGTTTGATTTATTTAATTTCTTATACTTTAAATTATATTTGTATAAATACTTTCAAGATGTTTGAGATAGGTTCCAGCTTCATAGGAGTTAAGATGCAGATTCTAGATTTTGGGGGTTTTCAAAAAATTCTAGACTTAGCCAAATTTCAGGATTCAGCAAGCCTTTAGCACAGTTACCTCCCACAATCCATCATGGCTTTCTAAGGTCAAACTGAAGCTGGCAAAAGGATTCTCAAAGGGTTTTAACTTGTTTTTATCACAGATCACTTAGTTTCGACCCCATCTCTATGACATACTTAGCTTAGCTCTTCCTCAAATCCCAGACATACATGACTTCCCAACAGGCCAAAATCACTCAAACCTCATTTGTCGAACATTTGATCATTGATGCCATAGATTTCATAGATTTTATATACATTTGACAGTATTTATATTTTATAATTCTGCATATCTATGTTTTCTATTTCCTTCAGCTACAATTTACGTTTGTACTTATGTGATGGATGTATGCGATCAAATTAGATTCTATTTGATGATGTTATTGTGTCTTTAAGCTTTATTCAATAATGGGTGCATGAAACAAGTTTTAAATCGTAAAAAATCTCTACTTTTTCATTTTGTCGAGTCATAGTCGAGTCGTTGCCGAGTCATCGGCGAGTCACGGGTCGAGTCGACCTTGCCAAGTCATAGGCGAGTCCAAGTCATGGAATTATGCATTAAAATGACATTTTTAAAATTATTTTTTAAACATTGAATCATGTTACAACTTTCAAACTTTCATGAACTATATTTTTTATTCAGTAATTCAATGTAATGATTTTCATTAAAATTGCATTTTAATGTTTATCTTTGGCATTTGGTATTGATCAATGATCAACATTCATACTATGAAATGATTTAGTTATACTATGAAATGATTTAGTTTTATACTTTTGTGTATTTCTCTTATTTTTTGATATATATATATATATACCCCTACGAACCATAACGAATTTTTTTTTCCCCAAACCCAGGAACCCGGTTCGCGTACGGGAACCCGTCCCTGAACAAGTAACTTAGTTTGAAACTAAGGGACAAGATTTGTTAAATTTTATTGAAGTCTATTCTATCAATTGTATTTGTCTTACAGAATTCACTGAATGCATAGAGCTTATAAATCAGAAACATTAAAGACAATAACCAAAATTATACAAATCTAATGATAACATAAAACAAAACAGATTTCAAAGGAACAGTAATAGTTTTGCTAAAGCTCAACCTCTAAAATAAAGGAAAAAATGATATTAATGACAGCCATGAATGAAGGCATTCACATGGCCAAAAGATACAACTAAGAACCAATATCTCACCAAACTAATTATATAAAAAGATTTGCATTGGGGCATACATGTGCTTACAAGCTTTTCCCATGACTCAAACTTAAATTTAAGCAGTTTTCCTGTATATTGTTTCTTATATTTATTATTTATCAACTACATCTGATGGGTATGAGATTAATACCTATTTGTATCAGAGCCAAATTAGCAACCGTAAAAATCAAAGCACAAATAATTTAGGTCAAATCAAAATATCAGTTTATGGACATTTGAGATTACTAAAGCATTTGTAAGAACATATCTTTCATTTTTATGAAGAGATTAAATCTTAATTTATTCTCTCAAATCAAGAATAACATATTTTCCTTTTTCTAATGGTTAAAAAATTGTGATATTGCTATTTTGATTTAATTGTGTAGTTTTTTGAGTAGCCGTTCAAAAGAACCCATCTCTCATGAGAATGAATGGAACACTTAGCACTCATCGCACCAGGGCTTCTCAGGAGGTCACCCATCCCAGTACCACTCCAGCTCGAATGTGCTTAACTACAGAATTTCCTCCATGATTAAGCCTACTCTATTTGCAACTCCATTTGCATAAATTTGAACAAAGAAAATAGAAAAAACTTTTAATACATGCACTTATTGAAATTCTTTCAATGGTTACCCATTTGAAAGCACATGCCCTTCAATTAACAATTTTCCAGTCAGCAAATCTTCTAACTCAATATCCTCCAATTCATTGTGCTTGCCCTGTAAATTTTCAAATTTTCAGTTCAAATCCAATTTTTTAACAGAATAGCATAACCTAAAGCCCCAAATCTATGTAAGTGAAAATAGTAAAACAATAAACTGTAGTTGTTTTGCAAATTTTTTATCATCCAATTTGGAGAATGAATATCAATGCACTTTGCCTCGTTTCTTGAATTCTGCTCATTTTTGCAGACGCTTTATAGAGAAAAGCAGGTTCCACCTACTAATTTTAGTTTTTAAAAATTTGGATGCAGGCCTATGATATGATGTTTACAGCAAGCAGCGGCCTCCATTGACCAGCTTTACAGATTACTGAGTAAATATTTCGTTTAGTTCAACTAGATTCAAATCACTGTCAAACAGAGAGGGTTTTTGAAATCTGTCAATCCTCCATCCAAATTTTAGAGGGTTTTTAAATCTGTCAATCCTCCATCCAAATTTTATACGATGAGCTGTTAAAAACAATTTATTTTTCATGGACTGCTAAAGAATTTAGTATGACCTTATCAACCAATTATTTGCAACAGAGATGAAAGCTACGAATTGAATCAATTTTCGTTTATCAATTAAAAGGGTAATAGTTTTAATCAAGTCCACTCCAGCCATGCATAGTTAAGGATCAAGATATGAATATGCATCAAGCATAATGTTATCAGATGCCATCGCTGCAACTGCCTTGGTAGATATGTAGTTGAGGCAAATGGGGAATTCCAGAAGAAATGGAACATTCTTAAAGTGTGATTGGAAGGAGGAAAAAGCAGTTGAACATGAACTATTAGGGTACGGTCTTATGAGGGGGTTTCAGGATCTATTTTTATGGAGCGGGAGGTTCTATGAAGTCAAAAAAATGTTTACTACAGGATTAATTGAAATCTTCTCCTCAAAAGTAGCAGTCCCTAGTTTTGGAGTGTAGATTTGAACGGATAGAAAAGGGGTGGCTAGAAATTGTCCTACTCACTTCCATAAATTGTGGAGCTTATACTTTTTAGAATAAAATCTACTACAAAATTCATGGGACCTCCCACTTTAAAATAATCCTAATAAATCTCAGCAGCACCTAATGAAATTTTTTAGGAAGCCCCTCTCCATGGAAAGGTACCTTACTGCTCACATCACAAAAACCTACTTTTGTGCATGAACAATGAGCATTTACAAATCACTACTTGTATCACTCCACGCAAACCATGTTTCATGGTCTTCTGATGCCAGTTATCATTCAGAGGAGCTGACACCACGCAACATTCTGCAACACGTTAGACACAACTTTCCTGACAATCTGAACATGCTGGGCATCTGCAACACTTATCAGAGGTGGACATGAAAAGAGTGTTGTCAGCGGGGCTTGTGTTAGAGATTTTGATCGACGGTTGGCGTGTGATCGCATGGAATATTCTCTTCCCATGCGATCATGCGCCCACCGTCCGATTAGATGCCGTTGGTTTGTTTGCAGTGGGACCACGTGATGATTCATCATCGAGGTGTCAGGATGGGATTGGCTGAGCTGGTAAGGGAATGTCGTGCCCACCGTCCGATAAGGAAAATATGAGGTGGAGTGTTGTCTGCGGGGTTGGGGTTAGAGATTTTGATTGATTGTCGGCGTGTGATCGCATGGAATATTCTCTCCCCAAGCGATCATGCGCCCACCGTCCGATTAGATGCCGCTGGTTTGTCTGCAGTGGGACCACGTGATGATTCACCGTCGAGGTGTCAGGTTGGGATTGGCTGAGCTGGTAAGGGAATGTTGACACATCGGGGGGCCCAGACTTCCCAGTGGGGTCACAACATGGATGATCTGACGGTGGGTGCATGTTCTGGTTGAGTCTTGGAGGTATACGCGAAGATGCGACGACCGTCGATCTTCCGAATGCGGGCCCAATCAAAGTTCTCGCCAATTCGCGGATAAAGTGGGCACTAAGGTTTGTGGTGAGGGATGGTGGCTTGTCGCATGAGCCAGTTTTGAGTTATGCGATCATGCGACAAGCCCTATGCGGCGGCAGTTAATGGTGGTAAAGGGCTACGATGTGTCGCATGTTCGCATAGTCCTTTTCCTGGCTATTGGATCATGCGACAACTATTGAAAAATGCTGTTGCGGAATTAAAGGTGGGTCCGTGTGTTGGGTCTTGCCAACGTGTCCCTTTCTAATTGACCAGCAAGCGCTGAGATGGATATGCATCGTGGGTCCCATAGACAAGGGCAGGTAATGGAAGTGAAGGTTTAT
Organism: Chamaecyparis obtusa; assembly: GCA_027943335.1. Classification (NCBI taxonomy): domain Eukaryota; kingdom Viridiplantae; phylum Streptophyta; class Pinopsida; order Cupressales; family Cupressaceae; genus Chamaecyparis; species Chamaecyparis obtusa. Next base: position 293,750 of record BSBK01002440.1, on the reverse strand, counting down.
GGGGTGTCGCATGTTCGCATAAGCCATTTTCAAACTATGCGATCATGCGACAACCAATAAGAGAATGTCGGCGTTGCGGAGTTAAAGTTGCCAAGCCCGTGAAACATGATGATCTAACGGTGGGGATAGAAAGTAGATCTCAGTTCAGATGATGATTGTTGATAGACTGTTAGCGCCCTGAGGATGACCATTGCATTTCAAGTTCAAATTTGCAGAGGAGTTTCGCATTAGGAAGTACCAGAATTGATGGCTTTAGCAGCGGTCTTCGACTGGTTTGGTGGCGCAGTTATTGCCGACTGATCTGAGGGGATCAGTGACTGTTCGCAGTGATGTTTGTACCGGGTGGAGTAGGTTGTTGAGCTCAAGAAGCTTTTTGCAGGCAGTGATTTGTACTAGCTCTCATGGCTATCCCTGTCTGCTCTAATTGTTGGCATTCCCTAACTGCGTAAGTCCGACCAGGGGAGGGCAGTGGTCCTGCTGGCGGTTATGTGGCATCCTATGGTTGTCTGTCGCATGATTGCATGTCAGAGTTTTCTGACATGCGATCATGCGACTGGTTGAGACCTGTTCCTCAGCCCGGTGGTAGGTGGTATACTTTGTTAATTTATATTTATATTTATATAAATAAAAATCTCGGCTTCGACCCTTCATCAATCAAAAAAAATAAAAATAAAAATTTTGCATGAAGATTTTGATTAAAAAAGAATAACTTGTTCATAACATATAATCACTGTTTAATAATCACTGCCTTTGTTAGGGAACTAATATTTACAACTAATCTAATCTAAGTAAACAAACTAAATCAAACAAAAACATACATACCAACTAGGAATCCCACATAGTCAATCACTAGAAATGTGAGAAATGAGGGATTTGGGCCTCTGTTTATGTTGATAAAAGGCAGCCAAAGTTTTCTAAGATTGTTAACTCAAATTTTCATGGTGGTCAAACAATGGATTCATGATATAAAGTTGGCAGGAAACATTCATTGTGTTGATGAAATAAATGGATTTGGTTATGACTCAGATTGACAATAGTTTCCAACTGTGTTGAATGTACATTTCAATTCTTGAGAATTGAGAGTATTGTACGCTGACCCATTTCCAATCATCACATGCTATGCAGAATATCTACAATACAACAGTTATGGAGAAGATTTACATTATTTCATGACAGACATGGGCATGTTGGGGTTCTTCCATTTGTCAAGATCAAATACATCTCAAGTATTTCAGTTTGACTGCTGTATGACAGGACTGTTGTTGATGTTATAAAAAACAAGTAATAAGCGATATTAATCCCTCGCTTGGCTAAATAATATTGACATGCATACATCTTGACTTGAGGTACTCAAGTATTTCCACAACTACATTAATCTTCAATTGATGGTAGTTAGATATCACATTTGTTGCATCAAGGTCAGTGTCATTATTTATTTTATAGTGAGAATAATCAAATGAGAAAGTAGAAAGGAAAACTCATGAATTAAAACAAGAGAATAATTTAATTGATTCTATTATTTGTACTTGTCCGTAGGCTAAGCAAGGACTATTGCATCATTTTATGAAAATAGTTTAATATGAATTTAAGTCCACAGAAATGACCACTACTAGTAACCTTCACACTAAACTGTAAAACTTAGAATTATTGCCAAGTGGTGAAGCTTATGTATTCATGAATTTTTTAATTTCTTTAATTAGGATATGGGTCTATATAGAGATTTTTTTATTAATCTGAATAAATAATATATTTAAATTATTAATTATAATAATAAATAAATAATGTTAATATTATTTTAGAATTATAGAAATAATATTGTATATATAATTATATTATATTTAAATAATTAATCAATAATATATATTATTATAATTTTTTTAATAAGAAATAGATAAAATAGAACAATTTAGATTTAACTTAATATAACTAATTTTAAATTATTTATATTAATATTATTATAATTTAATTTAAATAAAACAATTAATTTAACATAAAAAATTAACATTAATACACCAATACTCAACTAAACTAGATGAATATTAAATTAAAACTATTCAAACCAATTTTAAATGGAAGCTTAGAGCTCAGGTATGTGAGCCACTTTCAAAATTGTCATGCTATGAAATCACTACTCTTTCTCACTGTAAATTAGCTCAAACAAAAGATAATAATGACGAGACTTTTAATTTGCACAGTAAATATATTGTATAACTTAAATATCTTCTATAGTTCTATTGTCCATCTTTTATTGTTGTCGTTTATATGATTATAATAATAATTATTATGTTTATATTTTATTATAATTAGTACACATAATTTAATTAGCACATTAAATTATATTACATAATGTTATAATGTATTTAAAACTTCTAGATACATGAAAAACTACAAAACTTAAATTCTACTAATTAATCAAACTATGAAACTTAAAATCAACTAATTAGCCACATATCAAACTTAAAATCAATCAAATATGAAACTTAAAACAATATTTAATTTATTTTTGGAAAAAATTAAAATCAACTAATTCATCAATTATCTACATACCAATTATTTGACATCATCATAAAGCAATAAAAACTATAATATTCATCAAATTATAGTTAAATTGACACCAAATATTTTTACTAAAATACTACAAAGGCAAGAACTAGCCACTACGTGGCACTTGTTTTCATAGCATTTAATAAATCAAAGGAAAATATGTGCATGTGTTGAATTTGTCTTATATGATATAAAAATTAATTTGAATGCATGCCAATTATGTTTGACTTATGATTGATTAGTGTTTTAATGACTGTATAAATGTTTAATATTATTGTTGTGTCAAAATTGAATTAAGAAATATAATAAGAAATAAAATGATCATATTCATAATCCAAACCTTTCAACTAAATGTTCCATAACTAGAACAAGACAATGACTAAACAACAAGAGCCTGCCAAGTGCAGACATGACAGGTTGATTTAATAGGAATAATGTATCAGATTAGAAAGGAAAAATATACTAGGCAACTTGATTCTATTGCTGCTAAGAAATATACTAATGGTTTATTTTATTTTGTGTGGATGCCAATGAGAAGTCGAGTTTATTTATTTTCAAATGTCAACTTGTCCATGTTGGATATGAAGTCGGACCGTTCAGTTCTTATTTTCTGACTATTCTTTTCCTCTACCCATCTTTGTCTCTTTGTCTTTTGTTTAAGACAATTGTATATATATGAGGGAAAAGCCCATGTAAGCTGCTATAATAATAAGATTCCTACTCTGCTTTCTGGTGGATGTAGCCAAATTGGCAAACCACGTTAAATCTTGTCTCTATTTGTGATTTCCAATTTGTCTGTTTATTTTACAATTGATATCAGAGCATGTAAGATCTAGGAGAGCAGAGTAGACGACAATAATGGGCTCAAGACAAGAAGAAGCCTGTTGAAAAGAAGGTTGCATACGAGAGGATAAAGGTAGGGTAACGTTCTGCAGAAATGAAACTGTTGTCCAAGTTCATTGCGAACTAGGTCTGTCAGCATACATAATATATTATTCTCAACATAAGATCACATCACAGAGACACAAAGTTGTAGGTGAGTGGAGGAAGGTCATGATGTGAACCCGCTTCATTCCATGACACAAGGCTTACCATAGCACTTGCTAGTTCCCTCCGTCCTGGGACGCCCCTGATTTCTAAGAAAAATATGAGTCTGTTTGACATTCTGGAGGAAGAAATGTATGTTGGTTTCATAGCAGGTACTGGAGGGTTTGTGCAAGAACATTACATCCTTGCCTGGAGCTTCACTACAAATGGAACCGCACCAGCCTTGAATGCATCCATTCTTCCAATGTTGGAAACCGTAGAATCACCTTCTGGTAATCCAAAATGTGGTCTAATACTTAGCGTAATATCAACTTTCGATGGTTTCCTGGTGCTCGTCATTGCAGTCGTGTGGTTTAAAAAAAGAGATAAAAGCAAAGAGGTTATTGAAGAGTGGGAGGTGGATTATCGGCCTCATAGAATAAGCTACAGAGACTTGGCCATTGCAATCGAAAGGTTTGGAGAGAAACAAGTCCTAGGAAATGGAGGTTTCAACAAGATTTACAGAGGAGTCCTTCCTAATAATGGTCTTGAAGTTGTTGTGAAAGCCATCTTTCAAGAGACCACAGGAGTGAAGGAATTCATAGTAGAGATTTCAAGTCTTGGTCGTCCCCAACACCAGAATCTTGTGCAAATCCGAGGTTACTGGCTGAAGGTCTTTTGTTTGGCATGTTTGTGTGGAATCTGATGATGGGCACAAACAGAGGCAGTTTTTGGACCTGTGTTGTTTTTGGTAAAAGTTTTACTGGCAACGATATTGATAATAGTAATGTTTCATTTGGCTCATCTTAGAGCAATTGCAGTTTCATTTTTATGGATCAAGTATATTGTCATAAGATGGTTCCCTTCATGTGATTGGAGATGTTTGTTATTGTGCTATGGTTGGCTTTTGATTCTAGATTAGAGTGTTGGCATGATATAGGTTCTCTTGACAATTTTTTCTCTTTGGAGCATGAGGTTTTGATTTGTGGAGATCAAGTTGTCAGGTTGTGTTCCTAAGTAATGCAGACGTGCAGTGGGAGTTTTGACAATTGGTCTGGTTAGTGCTCTTGTTATCGATTACTTTGGCGGATTGACCATGGAGGTGATCTTGAAAACTAAGAGGCTTGGGTGAGGCTATAGTTCTCTTGATTTAGAGAACATTTGTTGAGGCTATTTCTCTTTGGAGGTTTCAACATGAAGATCGAGGAGCCTACACCTGTGGATGGATGCGAGTTCATTATGGACCTAGAGGAGATTGTTCTTGGAGAAGAGTCATTGTGACTTGGAGTATCTTGGAGGATCATTCTCACTCCCCACTCTTGGTCTACTTGGCATATTTATCTCCTTGTGCATTGAGTTTAGGAGATGGTTCAGATGGTTCCTAGTTTTGGAATGTTTTTGAGTTTGATCTTCTTGTTTACAAGAGTTTTCATCCATGGTGGTTGGGTGTTGTAAATGCTCTTCTTTGAGGAGGTAAAGGAGATCATACTTGGCACAGTTGAGCACTTGGTGGAGTTGGTAGAAGCATGAGTTATGGTTTGCATGATTTTACCTTCCAAGAATTTTTTGAGGTCATCATTGTAGTTGTACTTCATTATTTTTTAACTACAATATGTGGTCTTTTCATGAGGACTTGGAAGATGTCATGTGATGTTTTGCAGCAGGTTGGTTGCGGTTTGTAGATCATTTCAAGTTATTGCCACACCTTTTATGTGTTGATTAGTAGATTGAGTCAACTTTTGGTTGACATTGCTCATAATTTGGATTGGTCTATAAAGATCTTCTAGGTTTTTGCACGTCAATGATTTTTGGTGTGTTTTGTTGGAAGATGTAATTTTATTTTTTACATGGTGAGTTGTATGGGCTGGATATACTAGTTATAAATCTACTGATGTTTCATGGTTAGCTGGATGTGATTAGCAACTGGTTGTGGTTTCTATTCCAACTATGAAGATTGTATATTGGCAATGAATTACCATGGTATTGGTAAGGGAAAACATAATTTAAGTGGGAGGTTGTTCAGATGTGAAGTTGCGACATCAGTCAAACTTCAAGTGGGAGATTGTCGGATGTCAAGTCCGACTATTCAGTTCTTATTCCCTGACTATTTTTTTCCTCTTCCCATCTTTGTCTCTTCGTCTTCTGTTGAAGACTATTATATATATATGAGGGAAAAGCCCTATGTATGTAAGTTGCTATAATAATAAGATTCCTGCTTTGCTTTCTAGTGGACGTAGCCAAATTGGTGAACCACGTTAAAACTTGTGTCTTTGTTTTGTGTTCCCAATTTGTTTGTTAACTTTACAGTCCATGCCAATGAAAATGCACAAAGACATCTGATAGAAACAAAGACATCTTTATTTCTAAAGAACAACAAAGAACTAATTGCACAAATATTGTTGACATAAAATGGAAACAAAGACGTCTTTATTTCTAAAGAATAAAATGCACAAATATTTCTGACATATGATAGAAACAAAGACATCATAGAACATGAGTTCATTAAATTATCAATTCCTGTACTAGTATTTAACAATATTTTCACCATTAAATAACATCATTTAAACAAATGGTAATGGAAAAGAAAAAATATACAAAGAGTGTTGCATAAATTGCTTAATGTTGTAGCTTCAAGGTTAGGACATAAACAATAGATCACTAGTCTAGATTTAGGCTTCAATATTTATTGCTCTTCTTAGTGCAGAGAAATCCCAAATTGCACCAACTACTTAGTGCCACTTGCCAATTGGTAGCTCACAATGTCCTCAATTTTTTGTTGTATTGTCAAGTAGACACATCAAACATGATAACCAACAATGGGAAACATATCAATATCATGACAACACAAGATTGAGTAGATTTGAAACTTGAGTTATCGGGTTTGCACCCTGGGCCCTCAAACTGGGTCCGAGTCCTCATAATGGTTCGTGTTGGGTCTGGGCAGGGTCCATACTTGGACTTGTGGATCCGAACCAGCACGAACCCGTGCGGACCTACAGGTCCAAGTACGGACCCTACCTGAACCCAACACGGACCCAGGAGGACCCTGCATGGAATACAAAGGATCTGCGACAATTAAGTGAAAGGGTGAGGCCAAATTTTCTAGTTCAGGGGCGGGAGGATTTATACAAATATAACATTTAAGTATAAGTTTGATTTCTTATACTTTAAGTTATATTTGTATAAATACTTTCAGGATGTTTGAGATAGGTTCCAGCTTCATAGGAGTTAAGATGCAGATTCTAGATTTTGGGGGTTTTCAAAAAATTCCAGACTTTGCCAAATTTTAGGATTCAACAAGCCTTTAGAAGGGTTACCTCCCACAATCCATCATGGATTTCTAAGGTCAAACTGAAGCTGACAAAAAGATTCTCAAAGGGTTTTAACTCGTTTTATCACAAATCACTTGGTTTCGACCCCATCTCTTTGACATACTTAGCTTAGCTCTCGCCCAAATCCCAGACATACATGACTTCCCAACATGCCAAAATCACTCAAACCTCATTTGTCGGACATTTGATCATTGATGTCATAGATTTTATATACATTTGACAATATTTATATTTTATAATTCTGCATATCTAAGATTTCCATTTCCTTTAGCTACAATTTAGGTTTGTACTTATGTGATGGATGTATGTTTATGTATGTGATCAAATTAGATTCTATTTGATGATGTTATAGTGTCTTTAAGCTTTATTCAATAATGGGTGTGTGAATCAAGTTTTAAATCGTAAAAAATTTCTATTTTTTCATTTTGCCGAGCAACGAGTCATCGGCAAGTCATGGGTCGAGTCGACCTTGCCGAGTCATAGGCGAGTCTGAGTCATGGAACTATGCATTAAAATGACATTTTTTAAATTATTTTTTAAACATTGAATCATGTTACAACTTTCAAACTTTCATGAACTATATTTTTTATTCAATAATTCATTGTAATGATTTTCATTAGAATCATGTTTTAATGTTTATCTTTGGCATTTGGCATTGATCAATGATCAAGCATCATACTATGAAATGATTTAGTTTTACACTTTTGTATATTTCTCTTATTTTTTGGTACACACACACACACACACACATATATATATATATATATATCCACGAACCCCTACGAACCAAACCCGGTTCACGTACCTGAACCCTAACTTAGTTTAAAACTAAAAAACAAGATTTGTTAAATTTTGTTGAAGTCTATTCTATCAATTGTGTTTGTCTTATAGAATTCACTGAATGCATAGAACTTATAAATCAGAAACATTAAACATACTAGACAATAACCAAAATTATACAAATCTCATGATAACATAAAACAAAATAGATTTCAAAAGAACAGTAACAGTTTTGCTGAAGCTCAACCTCTAAAATAAAAGAACAAATGATATTAATGGCAGCCCTGAATGAAACCATTCACATGGCCAAAAGATAAACTAAGAACCAATATCTCACCAAACTAACTATATAGCAAGATTTGCATTGAGGCATATATGTGCTTCCAAGCTTTTCCCATGACTCAAACTTAAATTTAAGCAGTTTTCTTGTATATTGTTTCCTATATTTATTATTTATCAACTACATCTGATGGGTATGAGATTAATACCTATTTGTATCGGAGCCAAATTAGCAACCTTAAAAATCAAAGCACAAATATTTTAGGTCAATTCAAAATACCAGTATATGGACATTTGAGATTACTAAAGCATTTGTAAGAACATATTTTATATTTTATATTTTTATGAAGAGATTAAATTTTAGTTTATTCAGTTCAAACCAAGGATTCTAATGGCTAAGAAATTGTGATATTGCTATCAAGATTCAATTGTGTAGTTTTTGTTGCGTCAAATTCATTGACCCATGTTTCATGAGTAGCAGTTCAAAAGAACCTATCTCTCATGAGAATGAATGGAACACTTAGCACTCATTGCATCTAGGTGATGCTCATAGAAGTGAAGCACCAATTCGAATATGCTTAACTACAGAATTTCCTTCATAATTAAGCCCATTCTGTTTGCAACCCCGTTTGCATAGATTTGAACAAAGAAAATAAAAAAGACTTCTAATGCATGCACCTACTAATAATTCTTCCAATGATTTTGTTTGAAAACACACGGACTTGCAATTAACAATTTTCCAGTCAGCAAACCTTCCCAACTCAATATCCTCCGATTCATTGTGCTTGCCCTGTAAATTTTCAGTTCAAATCCAATTTTTTAACAGAATAACATAACCTAAAGCCCCAAATCTATGTAAGTGAAAATAGTAAAACAATAAACTGTAGTTGTTTTGCAGATTTTTTATCATCCAATTTGGAGAATGAATATCAATGCACTTTGCCTCGTTTCTTGAATTCTGCTCATTTTTTCAGACGCTTTATAGAGAAAAGCAGGTTCCACCTACTAATTTTAGTTTTTAAAAATATTTGGTTTACCTCAACTAGATTCAAATCACTCTCAAACAGAGAGGGTTTTTGAAATCTGTGAATCCTCCATCCAAATTTTAGAGAGGGTTTTTGAAATCTGTCAATCCTCCATCCAAATTTTATACGATGAACTGTTAAAAACAATTTATTTTTCATGGACAGCTAAAGAATTTAGTATGACCTTATCAACCAATTATTTGCAACAGCGATAAGATGAATAATGTTTTGGTTTCCTTTCATATAAGAAAATCTTTCTTCTGTGTGGGATAAGACATGTCTAGGTTAATCTTAATGTTTATTATATGTATTTGATATATATTATTAATATAATTTTGGCCTTGGTTTTTTATTGATAAAATATATATATATATTTATAACAAAGATGAAAGTTATTAATTGAATCAATTTTCGTTTATCAATTAAAATAGTAATAATTTTAATCAGATCTACTCTAACCATGTCTAGTTAAGGAACAACATATGAAAGATCTGAATATGCATCAAGTATATAGTTTAAATATGTTATCAGATGACATTGCTGCAACTGCCTTGGTAGATATGTAGTTGAGGCAAAGCAGGAATCCCAGAAGAAATGGAACATTCCTAAGTGCGTTTGTATGGAGGAAAAAACAGTTGAGCAAGAACTATTAGGGTGTGGTCCTATGAGGGGAGGCTTCAAGATCTATTTTTATGGAGTGGGTGGTCCCATGAAGTCAAAATAATTGGAATCTTCTCCTCAAAAGTAGCAGCCCCTACTTTTTAAGGTGCAGATTTGAGAGGTAGAAAAGGTGGGGGGTTAGAAATTGCCCCACCAGCTTAGGCTTTTTTTCTGCCACTAAATTTCTAATTCTTATCAATTAACATTTTTATTTATTTAGTCAAGTAAATTGAATATGCTAAATTAAAAAAAATTATGAGACCACCCACAATTATTGTGGAACTTAAACTTTTAAGAATAAACTCCACTACAAAATTCATGAGACCTCCCACTTTAAAATAATCTTAAAAAATTTAAGTAGCGCTCGCTTTTAAGAAGCCCCTCTCCATAAGACAGCACCTTACTGCTCACATCACAAAAACCTAACAATGAGCATTCTAGTTGCCACCTGCAAACAAATCACTACCTGTATCACTCCACACAAACCAAGTTTCATGGTCTTCTGATGCCAGTTAACATTCAGAGGAGCTGACACTACGCAGCATTCTGCAACACGTTAGAGGTAACTTTCCTGACAATCTGAACATGCACCTTGGTAATAGTGCGTTCTCTGATGTTGGTATGCGGGAATACATCTGCCGGGCATCTGCAACACCTATCAGAGGTGGACAAAATATTTTGCATGAAAATTTTGATTAAAAAAGAATAACTTGTTCATAACATATAGTAGAAAATAAATTTATGCAAGCTATCTTAACATTTTTTGATTGGCTGAAAGAAACAGAGATTAATCACTGTTTAATGATCACTGCCTTCCCTATAGTTCCCTAACAGGAATTACAACTAATCTAATCTAGATAAACAAACTAAATTAAAAAAAACATACATACCAACTAGGAATCCCACATAGTCAATCAGAAATGTGAGAAATGATGGTTGTAATAGTGTTGTTCAAGTGACCCAATTGTTCAATGCCATTTCTCCTCTTAATAAAAGCTTATTTTATCTTCTTTCTTTAAGGAACATTCCTGGAAACATCAAAAAGCAAATGAGGGAGAAAATTTTGTTCACAAATCCCCAAGCCATGAAACCTTTGAGGGATTGTATGAATAATGATGTTGTCACAATACTTGAGCAATCAAGGGGAAACTTGAAGCACTTGACAAAACTAATGTTGGCATTAGGAAAGTACCAAGATTCAAAGAAAGAATGCCTGCTAAATATGTGAATGAAGAAACATTTGTAAACATTTGTTTGTTTATGTAGAAGCATTTATTTTTGTTGCAGATTTCAAAGCCCTAGTATCAACTTCTCTTGACATAGTAATGAGGGATTTGGGCCTCTGTTCATGCTGATTAAAGCAACAAAGTTATGCTAAGATTGTTAACTCAAATTTTCATGGCGGTCAAGCAATGGATTCATGATGTGAAGCTGGCAGGAGCATTCATTGTGCAGATGAAAAGAATCAGATTTGGTTATGATTCATTCAAGGTATCTTGCAGAAGCCGTATAAGGTGTAGATTGACAACAATTTCCAACTGTGTAGAATGTGCAATTCAATTCTTGACAACTCGGAGTGTTGTACACAAACCCATTTCCAATCATCCGATTCTATACAAGAAGCCTTCTTATTTTCAATACAACATTTATGAAGAAGATTTACATCATTCCATGACAGAGATGGGCATGTTGGGTGATGCAGGAGCATCCTGGGTGTAAGAGCAACCTTGCATCACCCAAAAATATTTCTATTTTTTTATATTCAATAAGGGTTATTTTGTGCAGAGCTGCTATTTATGGAAAGTTACTATTTTTGGTAATTTTCGTATGTGCTCAGAATGATCTGATTTCTTTCTTGGAGGTTCATGTTGGTCATATAAGTCTGCCAGTGAAGTTTCATTGCCAGATCAAGTGTATATTGGAAGATATCGAAGATTTTTGGTATTGGCAGCAGGGTACAGAAACTTTGAACTCAGTTTTGAAGGCTTTAGAGGCCCCGGATGAGGTCAAAAATTTGGGTGACAGGCGCTTGCGCGGGTCAAGCCTGTAGAGCGCTTTGTGGCATTTCCGAAATGGGGTTATAATAGCCGATCGGGTCAACTGGTGATGACTTATGGTCTTCGGAAGTTGGGTCACCTGAAATGGCGAAAAATAATTTTCTTCAAAATTTCTGTTCGGGTTTCAAAGGTTATCTTGAGCCGACTATGATGTAATAAAATGTAAAATAAAATAATTCTAAGTTTGGTCGGCCTTATTGGCTAAAATTCTGGAACCTTCCCAGGCGGTGGAAAATTGCCTATATAAGGAAGGCTGTATTATTGTCTTAGGCAGTTCAGAATAGTTCTGGGTAGTAGATCTGGGTATTGATTCGAGGCTTTGTCCTAAAGAATATTGTAAGGGAATGCCCATGTGGCTTTGCATATTGTAATTCTGAAAGTTTGTAATTCCACATTTGTGGAGATAATAAGAAGCCAGTTTTCTGTTCTTGCATATTGTTGTTGTTTCTCTATTTCTGTTATGTGTTTGTGGTATTAAGGGGAGCACCCTTCATCAGGTGGTATCAGAGCAGGAGTTCTTGAGTGTGTAAACAGATCACCGACTGTGAGGCAGTTTGCACCAGGACCGTGGCTAGGGTTTCAGCGCGCATCGCGAAAATGCCTCCACGAAAGGAACGTGGCGGAAGAGCTGGTGTTGTGACACCTGAGGTTAGAGAGCTGCAGAGACAAGTGCGAGCATTGCAAGAAGAGATTCGCAGAGGAATGAATCTCAATGTCAGAGACGAAAGCGAGGATGAAGCCGAAGAAGAATATCAAGAAGGAGAAATTGAAATTGTGAACCAGGAGGAAGAAAGACTTTTTCGGGCGATTTCCAAGATTGGGAAAAGACCTAAGATTGAGGTTCCTACATTTTCTGGAAATCTTAACCCAGAGGAATTGATCGACTGGATCAATGAATGTGAAGAATATTTTGAGTATGAAGATGTTGAGGATCCTAATAGGGTCAAATTTGCGAAGGCCAGACTGAAAGGTCATGCGAAGATCTGGTGGCAAGAAATTCAATTGGAGCGAAATAGAAGAGGGAAAGATAAAATCACAAGATGGGATCGGATGGTGGATAAATTGAAGCGACAGTTCATTCCTGTTGATTATGAGCTTGACCTACTGAAGAAAATGCAGAGTTTGAAGCAAGCAGGAAGATCTGTTCAGGAGTATACAGAGGAGTTCTATCGACTCCTCATCAGAACAGGCCATGCAGAAGCTGATAAGGAGAAAGTTGCCCGATACCTCAATGGGTTAAGGCCAAGCATTCAGGAGGAGCTGAATCTGGTTCGAATGAATAGTATTGAAGAGGCATACCAGTTTTCCCTAAAAGTAGAGGAAAAGCTGAACAAGAAGTTTGAGAGCAGACAAAACGGAAGAGGTCGCGGTGGACGATCTGGTGGACGGTCATATGGTGGCCGAAATGAAGATCTGAAAAAGAAGGATGAGGCCAGTAGCAGTCAAAATCAGCGATGAAATAATTCCAATCGCTTCCAAGATCAGAATAATAGAGATCAGAGAGGAAGAGGAAGAGGACAAGGATCTGGAAGAGGTGGCTTCCGTGGAACATGTTTTCACTGTGGAGAAGAAGGTCATAGGGCATTTGAATGTCCTCAGCGCCAAGGCAGAACAGACAGGAGAAATGAAGGCCAGGCCAGAGTTGCACATGTAGATGAAGATGCCAGATCATCAAATTCTGAAGATGCTGAAAGAGGAGAAACGTTGATTAACAGAAGAATCCTGTTGAGTGGTGAGAATGAACTTGAGCAAAGAAGGAGCCTGTTTCGCACCAGGTGCAAGTGCGAAGGTAAATGTTGTGATGTGATTATTGATAGTGGCAGCACTGACAATTTGGTGTCAGAAGAGATGGTGACAAAGTTGAAGCTCAAGAGACAGAAACACCCACATCCATATCAGATTGCCTGGGTACAGGATGACCACAAGGTCATGGTCAATGAACAATGCCTAGTGAAGTTCAAGATCGGCGGGTACCAAGATGAGGTACTATGTGATATCATCTCTATGGATGCATGTCATATGTTGCTGGGTAGACCATGGCAGTTTGATAGATGTGCTGTACATGATGGTCGTGCGAATACCTATTCCCTGACAAAGGATGGAGTGCGACATAAGCTAAAACCATTGAAGGAGACTGAAGAAAAGGTATGTGGTAATGCAAGGATAACTTTTGTTGATGGAAGAAATTTCCTAGATGGTATGAGGCATGAGCATGTATGTTTTGCTTTAATTCCAAAAGCTGGTAAAGAGGAAGTAGAAGATGTTCCTGTAGAAGTTGCAGATTTGTTGAATGAGTTTCAGGATATTGTATCCGATAACGTGCCTGATGGATTACCACCAGTCAGGAAGATCAGTCATCAGATGGACTTGATCCCAGGAGCGAGTTTGCCGAATAAGGCAGCACACAGAATGACACCTGCAGAAAGTGAGGAGTTGAACAGACAAGTACATGAACTGTTACAGAAAAGATTGATCCGTGAGAGTCTGAGTCCCTGTGCTGTACCAGCGGTATTAGCACCAAAGAAGAATGGAGAATGGAGGATGTGTACAGATTCTAGGGGAATAAACAAGATCACAATCAAGTATAGGTTTCCATTGCCACGAATGGATGATATTATGGACTGTTTGAGTGGAGCTGTGTATTTCTCAAAGATAGATCTGAAGAGTGGATATCATCAGATTCGGATCAGAGAAGGAGATGAATGGAAGACTGCCTTTAAGACAAAGGAAGGACTATATGAGTGGTTAGTCATGCCTTTTGGGCTAACCAATGCACCGAGCACTTTCATGCGGCTCATGAACGAGGTTCTGAAAGAATTTTTGGGTAAGTTTGTCATTGTTTACCTAGATGATATTTTGATCTTTAGTAAGACATTGGATGAGCATATGATGCATATTCGTATGGTATTTGAGAAGTTGAGAGATGAGAAATTGTTGATTAATTTGAAGAAGTGCAATTTTGTGAAGAAAGAGTTAGTGTATTTGGGATTTGTAGTTTCAGCAGAAGGTCTAAAAATGGACCCAGAGAAGGTACAGGCTATCCTTGAATGGCCTACTCCAAGGAATGCTACTGAGGTAAGATCTTTTCATGGTTTGGCTAGCTTTTACAGAAAGTTTATCCAAAATTTTAGCAGTATTTGTGGACCCTTGACTGAAACAATGAGAGGGGATAGAAAAGAATTTAAGTGGACTAAAGGAGCAGAAAAGAGTTTTCAATTATTGAAACAAAAAGTTACAGAACAACCTGTTTTAGCACTTCCAGATTTTAATAAGGTGTTTCAAGTAGATTGTGATGCTAGTGGTACTGCAATAGGAGCTGTTATGAGCCAAGAAGGTAAACCTGTTGCGTATTTCAGTGAGAAGTTAAATGATGCCAAGAGGAAATATTCTGTTTATGATCAGGAATTTTATGCTATAGTTCAGGCATTAAAGAAGTGGAGACATTATCTGCTTCCTAAGGAGTTTGTTTTGTATACTGATCATCAAGCTTTGCAATATTTGAATAGTCAAGGAAAATTGAATCAAAGGCATTTGAAATGGGTTGAGTTTTTGCAGAGTTATACATTTGTTTTGAAACACAGAAGTGGAAAGTCTAATAGGATTGCAGATGCTCTTAGCAGAAGGCAACTATTGCTGACAGAAATGCAGATTGAAGTGGTTGGGTTCAAGGAACTCAAAAATTTATATCCAGAGGATCCTGATTTTGGTGAAGCTTGGAAAGCTTGTACAGAACCTGTTACTCTAGACAGGACGAAATGGTTGGATTTCATCATCCAGGATGATATGCTATTCAGAGGGAGTCAGTTGTGCATTCCACGAAGTTCTATGAGGGAGAATCTCATCAAGGAGAAGCATAGCGGAGGATTGGCTGGACATTTTGGTCGTGATAAAACCCTTGGTTTGGTTAGTGAGAATTATTATTGGCCACAGTTGCAGCAAGATGTGAAGAAGTTTGTACAGAGTTGCAGAGTATGTCAAATGGCGAAAGGAGTGAAGCAGAATACAGGGTTGTACCAGCCATTACCTATACCAGAGAAGCCTTGGGAGGATATTAGCATGGACTTTGTTCTTGGTTTACCGAGGACTCAGCGGGGACATGATTCAATTTTTGTGGTGGTTGACAGATTTTCAAAGATGGCACATTTCATTCCCTGCAAGAAGACTAATGATGCTGTTCATGTAGCAGAATTGTTTTTCAGAGAATTAGTGAGACTTCATGGTTTGCCAAAGACCATAGTTTCAGATCGGGACACTAAGTTTGTTGGATATTTCTGGCGTACATTGTGGAAGAAGTTGAAGACAGATTTGAAGTTCAGTTCATCACATTATCCACAGACTGATGGACAGACAGAGGTGGTGAATAGGAGTTTGGGAAATCTGCTGAGATGTTTGGTTGGGGATAAGCCAACAGGATGGGATTTGATTTTACCACAGACAGAATTTGCATACAGTAATTCTGTCAACAGGAGCACTGGTAAATCACCATTCCAGATTGTATATGGAAGTAGTCCAAGAAATGCATCTGAATTGAGGAAGATAGATAAAGGAGAAATAAGTAGTGCTGAAGCTGAGGATTTTGCAGAATATTTGAAGAACATCCATGAGGAGGTGAGGAAGCATATTGCCAAGATGAATGCACAGTATAAGGCTAAGGCAGATGTGAAAAGGAGGCATAAGGAATTTCAGGTTTGTGATGAAGTCATGGTTCATTTGTGGAAGGAGCGGTTTCCAGTTGGTACATATAACGAGTTGAAAATGAAGAAGTTTGGACCATGTAAGATATTGAAGAAGCATGATTCAGGAAATGCATATGAGGTAGAATTGCCTAGTGAGCTGAATATTTCACCAGTGTTTAACATTTCAGATTTGACAGAGTATCATGAAGGAGGTGTTGAAGATGAGATCACAGCAGCACAGTGGAGTATTCCAGCAACTAGTTCAGACAATAAGGAGATCGAAGATATACTGGACAGTCGTGTTGGCAGAAGCACAAGGAACAGGACATATGAAGAATATCTGGTCAAGTGGAAAGGACGACCTGTTGAAGATTCATCATGGCTGACAAAGGAGGAGGTTAGCCGTCTTGGTTTTCCTCTGCACACCTGAGTCGTGACGGGGTCACTTCTCAAATTACCCCGGGTGTCTGATGCAGGAGCATCCTGGGTGTAAGAGCAATCTTGCATCACCCAAAAATATTTCTATTTTTTTATATTCAATAAGGGTTATTTTGTGCAGAGCTGCTATTTATGGAAAGTTACTATTTTTGGTAATTTTCGTATGTGCTCAGAATGATCTGATTTCTTTCTTGGAGGTTCATGTTGGTCATATAAGTCTGCCAGTGAAGTTTCATTGCCAGATCAAGTGTATATTGGAAGATATCGAAGATTTTTGGTATTGGCAGCAGGGTACAGAAACTTTGAACTCAGTTTTGAAGGCTTTAGAGGCCCCGGATGAGGTCAAAAATTTGGGTGACGGGCGCTTGCGCGGGTCAAGCCTATAGAGCGCTTCGTGGCGTTTCCGAAATGGGGTTATAATAGCCGATCGGGTCAACTGGTGATGACTTATGGTCTTCGGAAGTTGGGTCACCTGAAATGGCGAAAAATAATTTTCTTCAAAATTTCTGTTCGGGTTTCAAAGGTTATCTTGAGCCGACTATGATGTAATAAAATGTAAAATAAAATAATTCTAAGTTTGGTCGGCCTTATTGGCTAAAATTCTGGAACCTTCCCAGGCGGTGGAAAATTGCCTATATAAGGAAGGCTGTATTATTGTCTTAGGCAGTTCAGAATAGTTCTGGGTAATAGATCTGGGTATTGATTTGAGGCTTTGTCCTAAAGAATATTGTAAGGGAATGCCCATGTGGCTTTGCATATTGTAATTCTGAAAGTTTGTAATTCCACATTTGTGGAGATAATAAGAAGCCAGTTTTCTGTTCTTGCATATTGTTGTTGTTTCTCTATTTCTGTTATGTGTTTGTGGTATTAAGGGGAGCACCCTTCATCATTGGGGTTCCTGCATTTGTCAAGATGAAATACATCTCTAAGTATATCAGATTGACTGCTTTATGACATGCCTGGTATTGTAGTTTGAATTTGTGAAGTGGGAACTATTGCTTGTTTAGATTTATGTGAAATCATAACAAAATGACAAATTGGAGTGACCGTCTAGAATATTCTTCCTTACATGTATGTTGGAATTTTTCGACAGTGCTCTCTATTCATGAATGTTTTGACAGATTTTTTTTGATGGAGAGTTCAGACCTGTGAGGCTGCCTAGCAGAAGTATGAAGTCTGCGAGCAACCAACCAGTGAAGACCTACCACAGAGACGTTTTAGTAATCTAATAGGGTCGCACTCGTGCCTGAAACTTCTTCAGCTAAGAGCCAAAGACTAAGGGGTATCCATTCCGCCAAAATCACTCAGCAAGACTTGATTCCTAGTGGGCTCATTGAGAACCATTCAACTTCACCAGCATCAATTGTGATCGTACTAATTATGCAAGCATCAATTGTGAACATACACGAATGATAATGTGTCAAATCTTGTATCTATTGGAGAAAGTTATGCAATTTTTTGGGGGGCTGTTCTATCTTAGGGGACTGCAAACATGTTTTTAGGCATTTCATTTTAATCTTTTATTATAGTTTAGACAAAGGAAAGTATTCATTATAGAAGAAAAGGATAAAGAATCATTATCTTGAGTAAGACTATCTATCTTGTCTTCATGGACTTATTCTTGAGTGTAATGATTTTGAATAGAAATATGCTTGGTTCAACTAAAATGATATCATTTAGAGATTAATAAGGATTATAGTTTATGAGGACATCTCACATTACATAATACATATCAAGTGCTCTTTTAGTATCTAGAACATAGTAAGACAACTATATGAAATTCTTGAGCCTTTAACAAACTACTGTGTTCTTGTAGAGAACCTTTCATATGTGGATAAATCTAAATACTTTACGATACACCTCTTGATATCACATTTTCAATTGTTCATACTCATGCCACTTATGTAACCAATTCATGGGATGTGCAGTGTAGCCATTCAAAAAGCACTAAGATTCCAATGTGCCTCCAATAGCTTCACTACTTATTCATACTCAAAACTTTGACATTGAAATAGATCTTATTCATAATCACATAACAAGCATCATGATTCCACCACCGCCTCCTACTAACATTAAAATGTTTGAGAAACTTAATTAATGACTTTATATGATTCTTTGCAATAGGACATATGTGGGATGTGCAATTTGACCATAAACATGCACTAAGATTCCACATCCATGCACTATTGCTTTGGCATTTGTTGTACACCCCTTTGCACATGGTCTTGAGCAATCATCTTATTCAATGAACCCTCCAACTCTTGATCTAATCATGACATCACTCAACACTGAAATGGGGACCATTTCACAACTTTAAGACACATTTTTAGCTCTTCCCTTGTTTTCCCAAACAGATTTGGGAAGACTTTCTACATGAACCTTTCAAAATACTTATTCCTAAGAAAAATAATGTTATTTGGTGAGGGTGGATCTTCATCAGCCTAAAGTGTCATTCTTTCAAGTCACCCATGCAATAGGCATCACATTTGAAGGGTCATCTAGTCTCTCTCCCCCCACATTTCTATCTCTTCTAATTGTTTCTATCTCTTTTGTGGGATACCTTTGTACATGATTACTTATCATTGCCTTTTTGTTGAGTCATTTCTATTATCTCCTAAGATACACAAGTGGTTGTTGGTGTAAACTTTATACTTCACCTACAATAATGTTTTTCCTAAGTGTAATATTGTGCATAGTTACCAAAGTTATTGGGGATATTTATTTCCCTTGCTTAGTTAGATAATAGGTGCATGCCTACACCTTGACTTGAGGTACTCAAGTGTTGTCACTGCCTCATCAATCATCAATTGATGGTAGCTAGGCATCACATTTGTTGCATCACAGCCACAAGTTTCATTTTATTTTATAGTTAAGTGTAATCCAATAGGAAAGTTAAAAAGAAAGCAAGAGAATTGAAACAAGTGAATAACCCAATTAATTCCATTATTTTTTAGTTAAAATACCATTTAATAAATCAAAGGAGAATATATGTGTCTATGGGATTCGTCTTATACAATGTAAAAAATAATTTTAGTGCATGAACATTTAAGTTTGATTTACGATACATTGTTGATGCTTTGATGCATGTATGAATGCTTAATATTGTTCTTCTAGCACTATATCTAAAAAAAAATGAATTTGAATCTTTGATACATTATAAGAAACAAAATGGCTACATCTTAAATTCAAACCTTTTCCACAAAATGTTACATATTTTGAAAAATAAAATGACTAAACAAATATTTACAACTAATCCAATCTACTAAGGAAACTAAATTAAACAAAAACATACTAACTAGGAGTCCCAGACATGGGATATAGTCAATGAGAAGTGTGAGAAATGATAATTGTGATAATAGCTTATAGACTCCGACTCAAGAGTATTTGGCAAATCCAAAATTTTCAACTCGATAAATGCTTCACAAAAATTCTGTAACTTAGAAAGTATTGAAAATCAAAATTTCTTAAAGTTTTTTTTTTTTTTTTTTGCAAAATTCAATTACAAAATTTATTAAATTAAAAATTGATATCTTGAAAGAGAAAATGCATAGTTTTATAGTAAAAACATGTGAAAAATGCGTTATAACCAGCATTTTACCTGCGTACTTATTTTTACCCATATTTTCCCTATCTATAAAACTTAGAGAGTACTCAACAATGAGAGTTTCACAAAGTTTGCAAACAATGATTGTGATGGTGTTTTTCTAATAAATCAATCGTTCAATACCATTTCTCCTCTTATTAAAAGCTTCTTTCTTAATGTGTATTTTAGTCTTTTTTTTCCTTGGTCTATATATTCTTTGTTTAATTGTTCAATGCCATTTCTCTTCTTAATAAGAGCTCTTTCTTTTGTGTATATTTTGGTCTCTTTATCCTTAAACTAGTCACTATATATATTCATTAAACTAGTCACTATATATATTCTTTGTTTAATGAACTTCCTGAAAATATAAAAGCAAATGAGGAGAACTTTTGTCAATAAATCCCAAACCATAATTGACAAAGCTAATGTTGCTGATAAAAAGCACTAGGATTGATAGAAATAATGCCTAGTAAAGATGTGAATGAAGAAACATTTGTTTATTTGTTTATCTGCCTTTGTTTTGGTTGCAGATATCAACTACTTTACATACAGTAATGAGGGATTTGGGCCTCTGTTTATGTTGATAAAAGGCAACCAAAGTTTGCTAAGATTGTTAACTCAAATTTTCATGGTGGTCAAACAATGGATTCATGATATGAAGTTGGCAGGGAACATTCATTGTGTTGATGAAATAAATGGATTTGGTTATGATTCAGATTGACAGTAGTTTCCAACTGTGTAGAATGTACATTTCAATTCTTGAGAATTGAGAGTATTGTACGCTGACCCATTTCCAATCATCACATGCTATGCAGAATATCTACAATACAACAGTTATTGAGAAGATTTGCATCATTTTATGACAGAAATGGGCATGCTGGGGTTCTTCCATTTGTCAAGATCAAATACATCTTGAAAGTATTTCAGTTTGACTGCTTTATGACATGACTGTTGTTGATGTTATAGAAAACAAGTAATAAGCAATATTCGATTGGCAAGGATGAAATTGATGGTCTTGCATCTTGATGATGTTATCTGAAGTGATTTGAGAATTTCCCTCACCTTTTCTCAGAGAGAATAGGTTTGGCCTATATATTTTTAAATTCTTATGTTTTAATTATGGTATAAATTATTAATTTAAATTTGTTAAAGGGGAAGGGGTCATCATATAGGCTTTAAGATTTTTTTTTCATTTAAATTTGTGAAGAGGGTATCATTAGTTGTTTTGGTTATATAAAATTAAAGTCCAAAAAATATGTTGGAGTTGCTTGTTCTAATTATAAAGTGTCTTCTATTTGTCATATGGGTTTAGGCAAGGATGGATTGTAAAAAGTATTGATGATAAAGCGTCAAATCTTGTACCTATTTTAAAGAGTTCTGCAATTTTTAATTTTATTTTTATTTTGGGGGGTGGGCGTAGTGGGGGGCTGGAGGAGAAGGGGGAAATATTCTAAGGATTAACTGAAATAAAGTTCTATCTCCGAGGTTGCAAACATATTTTTAATCATTTCACTTCACTCTTCTCTTGATGGCTTAAACAAAGGGAACTATTCATCCTTAAAAGAAGGGACAAATAATCATTGCCTTGACCAAGATCTCCTTCCCAATCTACATGGACTCGCTCTTGAGCCAAGTGACCATGATTAGAAATATGTTTGATTACACTATAATGACTTCATTTAGAAACTAATATGTCTTACAATTTATGAGGGAATCTTACATGACATGGAACTCACTGATTTCCCTTTCACTCCCATCATAATTAGGTGATTATATAGAGATCTTGAACCTACAACAAATTGTGACGTTCCTTTGGAGAACCTTGAAGATGTGGATAAAATTGGAACATTAAATTATCCTCCTCTTGACGTCACATTTATAATTGTTCATACTCACACTATCGATGTAACCAATTACATGATGTGTAGTGTAGTCATTTGACATGCACTAAAATTCCAACACCTCCAATAACATCACCACCTATTCATACTCATGCATTTGATGTGGAAATATCATGGAATGAGTAGTGTATTCACATGACATGCATTGTGATTCTCTCACCACCTCCTACTAGCATAACAAACTTAACTAGAAACACTTAATTAAAATCTTCAAGTGATTCCTTGCAATTGAACATCTTGTAGGATGCGTAATGTAGTCACATGGCATGCGTTGAGACTAAACATTCACCTATTTTTTTATTCAAGGTTTAGAGATGCTTCCTTGGGGGCTTCCAATGATTTTATGTGAATATCTTTTTTTTGGATAATTCCAACATTCTTAGGAAATCCCAACATCCTTGGAGAATTTGAATACCCTTGGAAAGGATTAGGGGCATTTATGGTGCTTTTGGAAATTATCAAAGAAAATACAAGTGACCCATCTTAATATTTTCCAACAAATAAGCTATGAAGATGGGGAATTTTCTTTTCTTTTCTTTCCAGTGCTAAGGACAACTAAATATGCAATCACAACTAGAAAACTATATATTTCTATCTTTAGCGAATATCAATCAAGGTCACGTTAACTAGTTTAAATAAACTAAAAGTAGTTCTCATTCAATATATTAGGAAACTTTCTAGTTCTATTAATATCATGTATTTATATATAACTACATAATTTATATAACCATTTAATCTAAATCTAATATAAGGTACTTTAAGGTATATTTAACTAGCATATCATAAGGTTTATTAGAATTAAGAAAAGGAATCAATTAAACAATTAAAATCATTTAATTAATATTAGAGGAATAATTAGACAATTAAACAAGCTCACTAAGACTAGACTAAATATTGATCATATTTATCTCGCATTTCGTTCCCCTATATATGAGTGACTTCAAAACTATATCCTCCTATAGTTTTATCTAGATATGAAAGTATTATAATCTTCAAGTAGTTCTAGATATGTTCATAATAATGTAGATATAGCTAATCCTAATATTCATAATTAACGATTAGTTCTTTATGTCTAGTAACCTTTCTTTTTGCCTGCTAACTTAATTACGCAAATTAGTTGCATTATTAGGAGAAAATAATTTTATCCACTTTGAAAAGTTGTAAGTACTTTGAGACAATGAATCTTGAGTACTTAAGTTTCTTATTGTATCTTTCTACTTTGGTGATCAATTAAAGAAATCAATTAAACACCTCACATGTGTATGCAACTATTATTATTAAGACAATTTCACAAAAAAATGAAAAAGTATAGATAGATAGATAGATAGATAGATAAATAGAGGAAAAAACAAAGTTTTAAACTAGGATAATGAGATAAATTTATTTGTTCTTAGTATTTGGAAGGAAAAAATACACATTTCCTTATCTTCATAGTTTATTCCTTTGAAAATATTAGGATGGGTCACTTGTCTTTTCTTTGATAATTTCTAATAGTACCATAAATGCCCAATAGTTATATTAGGGCCACATTAACTACTTCAAATAAAAGTCTCCTAATAATTAAAGATATAAATTATATATTTCAATATTAGGAAGATGTTTCCCTATCTTCATAGTTTATTCCTTAGAAAATATTAAGATGGGGCATTTGTCTTTTCTTTGATAATTTCTAATAGCACCATAAATGCTTAATAGTTATATTAGGGTCACATTAACTACTTTAAATAAAGTCTCTTAATAATTAGAGATATAAATTATATATCTCTATCTTAAGTAAAGCATTTCTCATTCAATATTAGAAGAATAATTATCACCATAATTATGTAGATAATATCCCTATAAAACAATGTATAAAGTGAGGTATTTAAAGGTTATGGGATATTCACTAGATAGTTTTCTAGTTAGTTTTAGATCAACTAACTACTAGTATATATAAATTAGATAGTTTTCTAACTATTAATATAAAACTAATAGTTATAATAAGTAAATATATATTTACTTATTAATTAAATTATTATTATAAGTATAATTATATACTTTTATTATATATAATATTTTATTTGTTTATATTATAATAATTATTTAGTATTCTATATTTATTAAATATAATAACTATTACTTATATTAACTATCTAATAACTAAATATATAAGATAACATAAGGGGTAAAATAATTTAATTTTGAAAATGTTGTCTACATTTCTCGCCCATCCAACAACTATATCATCTGGTTCTGGGCACACTAGTGTCAGCAATGCTGGGTTTGGTGTGTTCACTGCAGAAGGACTTAACGGGTCGGCTCCTTCACCAAATGTTGCTTCCCCTTGTGGTGTTGTAGGGGTTTCTGTTTCCTACAATGTTCCTAAGCTGGGGTTTGCCCCTAAGTTGGAGACACTTGCTTCTTCTTTCCCCGGTGGGCAACATAAGGTTTCATCTATTGTTCCTCGGCTTGGTTCAGTGGATGATACTTCCACTCTTGGCATTGGGGTGGTGGGGTTTCTTCCTTAGAGCCTATTAGGGAGGGGATCCTGCCGCCCCCCCCCCAAAAAAAAAATAAAAATAAAAATAAAATAAATAACTTCTGCTATTGGTGGACAGAGCTATGCCCATGCAGCCAAATATAATGTTATTGTTCTCCCAAGGGGAAAGTTCAACCTATTGTCTGTTCCAAGGCCTCCCTTGTGGTGGTGTGTGGCCCAAATGTGGTGAATAATATTGTGAATTTCTACCAATGTTGTGGGATGGTTTGTAGATTTTATGGTCTCTGGCCCTCTCTTTTGGATCTGCATTGTTGGGCAACTAGTTCTTAGCGACCCATAGTTTATGGTAATATTGATATTTTCCCTTGTGCAAAAGGGTTTTTTTATTGTTTCATTTTCTTCTTCCAAAGATCAGGATTTGGTGTTGAACAAGTCCTGGATTTGGGGGGAATCACTCTCTTTTTGCCAAACCATGGATAGTTTCCTTCAATCCTCTTACTGAACCACTCAATATGCGCTCAGTGTGGGTTCACCTTCCCAATTTTCCACTCCATTTTGGGAGTCTTCTTGCTTTGAGGCCATTGGAAACTCTATTGGTCATTTCTTGAAGGTGGATGAAGCTATGGCCACAACGGGTCACTCTACTTTCACCCACATTTTGGTGGATATAGATATCTCCACACCACTTTCGAGGGATGTGGTGCTCATGGTTGGGGAGAGACCATGGACAAAAGCGTTGGATTATGAGGGCCTTCCCTTCTATTTCTGATGTTGTTTCTCTACTAGTCATATGGTTGCAAATTGTTCTCTTTTGCGGAAAAAAGGTGTTTCTACTTGGTGGAACGATGCAAATGAGGATCATTTGATCGTCTATGCTTATGATTCTCTCTCTGATTCTTCCTTTGAGGACTCTTCATTTGATGATGTTGAGGAAGAAAATCCTATTGTAAATATTGTAGATGCCCCTACTACTAATCTAGGTAATGCTTCTATTGAAAAGCTGGGTCATGCTCCTATTTCAACTATTGGTAATGCCCCTGCTACCACTGGGACAACCCCCTTAGATCATGTGAACCATTCCACACCTTCTGCTTTGACTCCTGCTGATCAGATCTAATCTTCTACTAACATCATACAATTTTCTCAACACTCTGGACGCTTTGCTAACAACTTCCCTAACAAAGTTTCTTTCGTTGTTGATCCTAAGGATAGCATCGCTTGGACAATTGTCTGACGACACATGAAGAATCATTCTTTAAACTCTTTCTCTTCTTCACTTTTAGTGTGAGAGTGGCCTTCTTGGTGGACGTTTTTATCCTTTGTGCTAAGTGCGACTAGTCCACTATCAATGGTCCTTTTGTGACCTTGTTGTGTCTTGTTTCTACCAACACCTCTATTGTTGTGTTGTGGTTGTAAGGGTTAGCCCCCTTGTTAGGCTTCTTTAATAATAAAAACTATATATACAAGATAATAATTATAGGTAATACTATATTAAGCTATCTAGTATATTATTGGAGTGATTTATTATCTATTTATAAATCAATGACAATTTTATATCTTCATAAATATGATAATATGTTATAATATTAAACATAATTACAAACTAATTAATGATAATAGTAGTTTTTCCTTAAATATGTTTCCTTAAATTACTGCCGCAAATCCCTCAGAATTTTCAAAATCAATGAAAGAGGTAAACACTTTGATGGTCATTTTCATGAGGAAGATAAAAGTACCAAATAATTATCACATCACCTTCAAATTATGTTAAATTACAATGTTTTCATCCTAAAGAGAATCATTCTAACAATGGTGAAAGGATAAGGGTATAAAATGAAAATAGGATCTTTTCTCTTAAGTTAAAAATGGCTCATGGGTGATGGTGTGGGATCCTAGTGCTTCATCTGAAGGTACTCAAAAAGAAGACATCAAGGAACACATTAAAGTTAAAAAATTTCATGGGTGGAGTCTTATATTTGTAAGGGTGTTTTCAACTTCTAGTTGTATCATAGTAGTGAAGGGAAAACAAGGTTGTGAATGTACTTCCTATTTTAGACAACCATTAAAGAAGATAAAAATTACAATACCAAATCATAAGGTATGTAATAATTTCTACGTTGTGAAAATTGACAAGGTTGTAGATGTAGGATAGTTTAGTTTAATTGGCGAGTTATTACATATTTATAAATCCAAGGAGTTTAAGTTTACATCTAAAGGAATAGATAGGGTGCTTAGAGGTGTTGCAAGTGGGACCTTGGGAGTAGTCACAGATAAGGAGATCTTTTTCAAGGGATACAATTCATTGGTGATAGGTTTCTTAGTGTTCAATAAGATAGATTCAACAATGTTCAATAATATTCACTACCAAATGTTCAATAATATGTTTCTAGGATCACTACCAAATAAGATATTCCAACATGCCATAGACTAGGTGGAAAAAAAATGTATCAGACATTTGCATGGGAGAATGATATCACATATTGGGTCTAAGACGCTAGTGTTCAAGGCATACAAGAGGATGCAAAAAGAGAAGCATTGGAAGTGTTTAAAAATGTAAAGAAATTATATTTCTCACAAGAAAGATTTTGATGCTTCAAGGAGATATGTTGGAAATATTTTCCCTTTTTGAAGAAGTAACTAGCACCTTATGAAAATTTCAAGAAGATGATTGGTATGACATAATATTAGTACTATGTAATCCTTGTGTAATGATGTCCAAAGGTAGCAATCAAGTCATAATGAAAAAAGTATTTATTTTTCCATTATTCTTAGCTATAGGAGGGTTTCTTCTTCATTCACCACCACTCTAATCCATTGTACTTATAAAATTATTTTGAGGGATGTTGATTGTGAAGGGATTCACAAGTGTGCAAATATTGTGGAGAGATTATTTATCAGTGTATGGTTAATTCTAGCATCCATATCATTGGCATTGTTAGTTTTTTTTGTCTTATACCCTTTTGATAAAAGCTAATTTTAATATTTTTTTTTTATTAAATGAGAAAAAAGGTCACTTATGACACATGATCACATCATCAAACAACCCACATCAAGATTGGATTGAACTTTCACCCACAACTTGAGTATGATTTTGGGAAGAGGAAGAGGAAAGACCTCTCCTTTGTCTACTAACAATAATCCAAGCAATATTGTCACCCAAAACCACATTAGAAGATGGAGTAAGAGGGGAAACCCCATAGAGGATCTACCAACACACAAAGAGGGGGCAATAGAAGGATCAACGGTCATAAGAGGATGAGTTGAAACACAGTTGCACACAAAATAGGCTATAAGTTCAGGACAATAGGTTCCCCTATTGTGTCCATAGAAGAAAGAGGCTCATCAATATCCTAGGAAGAGTCATCATTGTCTTGGGAGGAGTCATTAGATGAAGATTTCGTAGCCCAATTGTATTTTTCCACTAAGGATTAGTGCCTCTATGATGCAGGAGAGAATAATCCTTAGTCAAGCGACAATTTGAGAGCTCAGAAGTAAAAATGACATTGAAAAGATAGGCCCTTACAATCAGTTGTTTGTGTCCATGACCTCTCCCCTACCATAAGAACCACATACCATGAAGAGGCTTAGAGATTCTGATATCAACCAAAATGTGAGCAAAGGTAGTGCCCCATGGAGGAAGTTGAATCAACAACCTTCTTGAAGCAGCCAATAGAGTTGTCAATCTTCTCATAACAAGAAATATCCCAAAACTAGAGGGGAAGATTAGGAAGCCCAACCCATACTAAAAGCACATTGAGTGGTTTGGTAAGAGGGTTTATGGATGTTGTCCAAATTTTGACCAAGAGAGAGTGTTATTCTCATGCCTATAGCTTACTCAGGACTAAATTTATGCCTTCAGAAGTGACGCAAGGGGCAGGGTAGATACAAGCAGAATCAAGCAGAATTGAATCCACTTGAATCCACAAACAAGCCCTTGCTCAGAGTTACACAATGGAAGCAATATAATATCACATGAAAGAAATGAAATCACAATGGATATGAGACAATCAACTGGCAGCAACAACAGAGAATTTATATTATTTCTTTCAACATGCCCGGCTGTGAGGCCTTCCGGGTTTCGGCCTTATACAATGAGAATTATGAAATCAGAACTACAGCTTGCATGCTATCTTTGTCTCCAATGATATATCTTGATAATTATCTCTCTTGGATCTCCTTGATAGCCTACTACATCAATCTAGACTCCTTATATAGCCAGCTAAGCCACAGGTCGGCCAATCAGGCATTTAATTACATTATAGGTCTAGTCTCAAGATTTAAACAAAAAATAATGCTATAATTAATATAAATTGATGCACCTTTGTATTTAGGTCCTCACATGACCCAAAAACATTCCTTTAACTGTTCAAGGCCCCATTTGATCACACATAAGTGCGCAAGAAGAAACACCACACGTTTCACCCAAAAACTGGTAGAAAATAGGTCCTGAGGAAAAATGGGCATAACTTTTTACTCATAATGAATTAAGGCTTGTGCTCTTGGGAAATGATATTAATTTAGGTCCTCTTAAATTCCTTAAGAGTTCAAAGTCTGATTCCTTATGGATCAAGATCGCCAACATGAACAATCAACACCAAAACTACAGGAAAATGTTGTTCTGATGGCAAGGAAAACAACTGTAACTTTGAAACAGTCCATCCAAACTTTATGTGCTCATAGGATAAGGTTCCCAAATAGGTCCTCAACATCCTGTAAGCTTTGTACACCATGAAACTATCAAATGCAAAGATTATAAAGAAAACAACATAAAATAGGTACTGAAATCAGGAAATGTTTTTGGTTGATGCAAGATTGCCAAAGACCCAAGATGCTCCTACATCAGACACTTGGGGTAAATAAAGAACTAATGTCCACATCAGGCACTACTCATATTCTGACCTAAATCATAAAGATCCAACTCATCTTGTGTAATCCATGAACTGTCTTCAACTGGCTTATCTTTCCATTGAACTAGATATTCCATGTAGTCTTTTCCTCTTGTACTCTTGCCAACTCTGCTATTCAAAATCTTCTCAATGATATCTCTATTTTTCTTTGGATAGTCCAGATCATCTTCAATCTCATCATTTGATTCAAAGTACTCAAATATATTAGCAATATTGAATATAGGTGATATATCCATGTCCTCTGGTAATTCCACTTCATAAGCATTTCCACTGTCAAACTTCTTTAGAATCTTACAAGGTCCAAACTTCTTCATTTTTAGCTTGTTGTAGGTACCAACTAGAAATCTATTCTTTTTCAAATGAATCATAACCTCATCTCCAACTTCAAAAGATTTGTGTCTCCTTCTCTTGTCTACACTCTATTTATATTTTAGATTACTGTCCTCCAAATTCTTTTTAACTTCATCATGCAAAGTTCTCATGTATTCTGCAAAATGATCAACTTCAACACTTCTTCTTGTCTCAATAGGTAAATCTCTCAGCTTTGTGGTTCCTTTAGGATTAAATCCAGTAACAATCTCAAATGGTGTCCTCTTAGTACTTTTATTCACAGAATTATTATATGCAAACTCTGCTTGTGCCAAAACTAAATCCCAATTAACATGTTTATCTCCAACTAAACATCTCAACAAGTTTCCCAAACTTCTGTTCACAACTTCGGTCTATCCATCTGTCTGAGGGTGAAATGTAGAACTAAATTTCAATTCAGTATTCATCTTCTTCCAAAGTATTCTCCAAAAGTAACCAGTAAAATTTGTATCTCTGTCTAGAACAATAGATTTAGGCAAACCATGCAATCTTACCACTTCCTTGAAGAATAATTCAGCTACATGCAATGCATCAGATGTCTTCTTACAAGGTATGAAATGAGCCATCTTTGAAAATATATCAACCACTACCAAAATAGAATCATTACCTCTCTGAGTTCTAGGCAATCCAAGAACAAAGTCCATACTCACATCTTCCCAAGGTCTATCAGGTACAGGTAAAGGTGTATACAATCCCGAATTCTGACTAGTTCCTTTTGCTACTTGACAAATTCTGCAACCTCTAACCATTCTCTGTACATCTCTGTAAATCTGTGGCCAAAGGTATCTTTCTAAAATCAAATTCACAGTCTTATCAATCCCAAAATGTCCAGCAAGTCCACCACTATGTTTCTCCTTTATTATGTTATCTCTCATAGATCCTCTAGGTATGCACAACTGAACTCCTTTAAACATGTCTTCTTGAATGAAATAATCACTCCACTTATCACCCACTGTGTGTTCCTTACAAGCTTTCCAAGGTTCTGCAAAATCAATGTCAGTCTCATACAAACACTTCAAATCATCAAAACCAAGTCAGTCTCATACAAACACTTCAAATCATCAAAACCAAGTACCTCAACTCTCATCTCTGTTAGTAAATTTCTTCTTCGGCTCAAGGCATCAGCAACCTTCTTTGACTGTCCACTTTTATGCTTCAATAAAAAGAAAATATTCTGATCTTTCATTTCTCCTTTAAATGTTTTACCATCAAACAAACATACTCTGACTGTAGTACAATGGCCTTCATCAAAATTTTCTATCAAAGGCAACAATACTTGTTTCTTTCCATCCATCCAAATAGTATATTGATTCAATCTACCATCATGCAAAGCTTTCCTATCATACTGCCAAGGTCTACCCAAAAGAATATGACAACAATCCATAGGCATAATATCACACAAGACTTCATCATGATAATTCCCAATTTTGAATTTAACAAGGCATTGTTCACTTACAAGTAGTTTATGCTCCTTCTGGATCCAAGCAATATGGTAAGGCTTAGGATGTTTCAATCTCTGCAACTTCAATTTGTTAACCAGCTCTTTGGATGCCAAATTATTAGAACTTCCACTATCAATGATTACCTTGCAACATTTATCAGCGATCTTACATTTGGTTCTGAACAAAATTTTCCTCAAAATAGGTTCCTCATCAGCTTCTTCATTCCACAAGATCCTTCTTAGCATCAAGTTCTCACCATGTTCAGGTTCATTAGACATTTCCTCAACTTCTTCACAAGCCAATTATTTCTACCGTTACCTCCAGTCTTCTTTCCAGAGTTAGTACATTCAAAGGCTCTATGTCCTTCTTCGCAACATTTGTAACAAGTACCTTTAAACCAAGACTTCTCTTCTCTTTTACCATTATTGTTATTCCTAGAGTAACCAATATAGCTACCTCTAGAGTAATTACCTCTTTTAGCAGGTTCATCTTTCCATCATTTCTCTTGTGCAGCATTGTCAAATCTGCTGCTTTCTCCATAAGATCTGCCTCTACTTCTCTAAAATCTACCACCTCTTCCTCTCTATCTTTGATCATGTTTCTTTGTCAATCTCTCTTCAGCCTTCAAAGAAAATTGGTATGCTTCTTCCTTACTATCTATCTTCACATAACTGATCTCATCTTGAATAGATGTCCTCAAGCCATTCAGATATCTAGCCACCTTCTCAACTTCATCATCCACATGTCCAAATTTAATATCCAATTTGTAAAATTTCTCAGTATATTCCTTCACACTCATGTCATTTTGTCTCAGATTTTGCATTTTCCTCATCAGACTCACTTGGTAGTCAACTGGAAGAAACTTCTTCTTCATCTTTCCAAGCATCTTCATCCATGTCTTGATCTTTTCTTTTCCTCTCTTCTATCTCTTAGTTTGCAAATGATCCCACCAAAGAGATGCATGCCCTTTCAACTTTGTGACTGCTATCTTAACCTTCTTATTATCAGGAGTAACTTCATACTCAAAGTACTTATCCATCTTAGAGATCCAATCCAAAAGTGTATCGGTCTCAAGTCTTCCATCATAGCAAGCAACTTCAACTGCAGGTCTAGAGTTAGCCTTAACAAAACTCTCAAAAGTCTTTCCTCATCTTGTTCAACTTCAGGTTCAACATTAGGTGTTGCTTCTTCTTCTTCATCACTAACATCTTCAAGACGTGCTCCTCTTCTCTGGGCTATCTCTACAGCTTCAAGCCTAGTTGCAACCTGCCTCAACATATCCATGATAGCATTATCATTTCCTCTACCACGAACCATCTTGACAATCAGGTTCCAGCAAGATCGTAACCTTCTACAAGTTATAGGTTAGATCTCAGATCCACCACCCTACAACCAATCCAATAAGGTTCTCCATGATCCAATCCATAAGAAAGAACTTGCTCTGATACCACTTGATGCAAGGGGCAGGGTAGATACAAGCAGAATCAAGAAGAATTGAATCCACTTGAATCCACAAACAAGCCCTTGCTCAGAGTTACACAATGGAAGCAATATAATATCACATGAAAGCAATGAAATCACAATGGATATGAGACAATCAACTGGCAGCAACAACAGAGAATTTATATTATTTCTTTCAACATGCCCAGTTGTGAGGCCTTCTAGGTTTCGGCCTTATACAATGAGAATTATGAAATCAGAACTACAGCTTGCATCCTATCTTTCTCTCCAATTATATATCTTGATAATTATCTCTCTTGGATCTCCTTGATAGCCTACTACATCAATCTAGACTCCTTATATAGCCAGCTAAGCCACAGGTCGGCCAGTCAGACATTTAATTACATTATAGGTCCAGTCTCAAGATTTAAACCAAAACTAATGCTAGAATTAATATAAATTGATGCACATTTGGATTTAGGTCCTCACATGACCCAAAAACATTCCTTTAACTGCGCAAGGCCCCATTTGATCACACGTAAGTGCGCAAGAAGAAACACCACACATTTCACCCGAAAACTAGCAGAAAATAGGTCCTGAGGCAAAACGGGCATAACTTTTTACTCATAATGAATTAGGGCTTGTGATCTTGGAAAATGATATTAATTTAGGTCCTCTTAAATTCCTTAAGAGAGAAAAGGCTGATTCCTTATGGATCAAGATCTCCAACATGAACAATCAGCACCAAAATTGCAGGAAAATGTTGTTCCAACGGCAAGGAAAACAACTGTAACTTTGAAACAGTCCATCCAAACTTTATGTGCTCATAGGAGAAGGTTCCCAAATAGGTCCTCAACATCATGTAAGCTTCGTACACCATGAAACCATCAAATGCAAAGATTATAAAGAAAACAACAGAAAACAAGTACATAAATCACGAAATGTTTTTGGTTGATGCAAGATTGCCAAAGACCCAAGATGCTCCTACATCAAGAAGAGGCAAAGGAAGTAATGAAAAAAACCTTAGTACAAGGGAAGAGCTCAACCTGTCCAAGTAAGAAGGGCCTCCAAGAATCTAACACCCGGATGTGAATATCTAGAAGAGAAGGTCAAAGATTGGAGAATACACACACTAGATCTCAATGAATATAGAAATCCCGATTTTCCACCACATCTTGGTCATACACCACCATTTGGGAGTGTTTGGCATGTAGAAGAGGGTGAAATTTATCTCCATGAGGAAGGACAATAGAAAAAACAATCTCTAATAAAAACTCTATTCCCTAACAACAAAATTAGGTCTCAAAAGGAGGGGGTGGTAAACTCTTACCCACAACCCCAATCATTACCCTAATAATATCCCTAGGAGAAAAAAAGTAATTAAGGGTAGACCTAACCCTTGTGCCATTGAAAATAGGGGAAGAACCCCCTTCACCCTCATGGGAGAGGAAAATGAGCCCTCTAATTAGAAGAAGAAAAATAAATGGGGCCATCCAACCCAAGAAACCCCCAACATATGTGTGGGTGTGTGAATAGATAGTAGATATGGTGGAAGGTTTGAGAGCAACACACGTAGATGTTAGCAAGATCCATCAGGGGCCATTGGAGCGGGAGCCGTAGATTTTTATTTATTTTTGGGTGTGTTAACACCATAGTAAGCAGCTCTCTATTGTTGACATGATAGTGTGAGGTTTTAACCTTGGTTGCTGGCACTATAAGAAAGAAGCCCAACCATTTCACTAAGGGGTCTCCCTAACTTTTAATATTTATTGACTTTGTATGGCTGATATGAAATCATGGGAACTTGCATATGAGATAATTTGTACTCATTCTTGAATATTGCAGCCTATGGTATAGTGGGGGTCCAATCGTGGAGAAAATTATTTTCCATCTTGTGACTACTAATGGGGAGTTTTTATTCCTCACATGGTCACCTAGCAATTTTACATTGATCATGTTGATGGTTATTGCACAAGTTTTTCATCTGTATATAATTGATTTTGATGGTTTCAATTATGAATAACTATATAGATTAGTACATTATGATGAAGTTAACTACATGATGATGATAGTGGAAGGTCTCCACTATTAGTGAAAACTATTTAAAGTATTATAACACTAACTTTATTGAGAAGACTCTTTAGTGTTGCAGCCATGAGAGGAGGTTTTTTAATATATTTTTATATATGGTAGTACCCTTAACCAACATGATAGAAAAAATGAGATGTTACATGGATGGATAGAATACAAGAAGCTTTAAATAAGCTTAAGAAGGTAATCATATCACGTTATCTACATCATATTTCAGATTTCTCACAACCATTTGCTATAGAATGTGATGCTTTAGGAAAGGGAGTTGAATCAGTTACAAGGCAAAGGAGAAACTCCATAGAAATCAAGAGAGAGAAATTCAAAGATAAAGAAAATAGTTTCTCTATCTATCATGAGGATGTATTTTCCACCATATATGCTATAGAGAATTTCAATTTTAATTTGGTTTGGGGTAAATATGTGGTGGAGAGAAATAAAAAGGGATTGAAGTTCTTGAATCAAGATGATTTGAATGATGGGCAGAAAAAAGAGGGTGGCAAATATGTGCTAGTAGAGGATCTTAGTCAGTACAAGGATATAATCTTCTTTAGTTCTTGAATTTAAAATGAAGCAGAATATTTTGAAATCTTGGAATAAAACATCCATGGTTGGGCAATTTAGATCCTACAATATTTTTATATCTAAAACAAGAAAGAGTTTCAGAACAACTTTGACGAGGATATTTTCAAACACACCAAGGATTACATAATCGT
This sequence comes from Chamaecyparis obtusa, assembly GCA_027943335.1. Lineage (NCBI taxonomy): Eukaryota > Viridiplantae > Streptophyta > Pinopsida > Cupressales > Cupressaceae > Chamaecyparis > Chamaecyparis obtusa. Next base: position 258,008 of record BSBK01002440.1, on the reverse strand, counting down.
CTATTAGAATGAGGTAAGGCATGTCTTTCTAGTAAATTTATTGCAGCCATCAAAATGAGAAGAGCATATTTAATTATGACATTGCAATTATTATTGGGGTGAAGGATGAAGATCTCATTTATGTTGTGATTTCGACACATTTATTTACTATTTATCATGATGAGAAGAATCTTTCTTTCATACAAATGATCAAATCATGTAATTTGTACAAAGACGTTGTGCATATGAGAGATAATATATCTTGTAGTTCTTTTTGGCAAGAGTCATCTCACATGATAGGTACATGATTTATATTATGTATTGCCAATTCAATTTGATTCATGTTATTGGCATGGAGACATTTGAGTTTGTGGGTTTGCATAGAATTCTTATCAAGAGATATATAATCTATCAAGTAAAAGATCCGTGCTCTAAGGGAAATATAACATGACTAATCATATTGACACAATAAATTGAGATCTTGAAATTTATATGATTGGTGAATTATTTTACAATGTTATTGGCATATATGTTCAACATTGCTCAAGGATATACAATTTCAATGAGGATTCATCATGTTTTTTTTTTTTTTTATAATCCCAACATTCTTGAGAGGTTCCAACATCCTTGGAGAATTCAAATACCTTGGAAAGGATCCCAAAATACTTGGTTGTTATCATAAATTATTGAAGAAAAGACAAGTCTCAAACTTTAATATTTTTCAAGGAACAAGGTATGATGATAGGGAAATATATAATTTTTCTTTCCAAGTGCTTAATAAAAATAAATTAATATATATTTATTCTACCATCACATGTGGCACTAGAACCCTTACACTAAATGATGTACCCACCAAGGTGTTGATATTAGTTGGAATGGTGTTAAATGAATGGGATAAATTAGGTAAAAGACCAAGTACACACCTAAGATGAATGAGGACAAGTTTGGATTTCCAAGAGTGTTAATATTTTGAATGGTAGTTACAAATCATAAAAAATAATTCTTTCCCTGTAGTTTTGTCTTTGCATGTAGGTTCGTCATAGTAGGAGTTTTCTTTTGTTTTTAGTAAGAAATATTGCAACGATCATAATGGAGGCCTATTTTGGAGGGAAAGTGATGAAAATAATATTATTTTATTTATTTTTTCAAGAGGGTTCATGAGGATTTTCTCCTCTATTTCTTTGTGGTAAATTTCATATTCCATTACCTTTTTGCCAATTCAATTAATCTAATTTGTATTGTATGAACTCAATGTTCTGCAATCATCTTCAATGCATGAAAATACATAAAGGATTGTTGATTACACACTAAAAATCATGATTTATAGGAATAAGAGGACAAAATCCTTCTGAATCAAGAGATAATTCGCATATAGGGAGTGCAACAAAGTTTCGTGAGATTATAGATCAACTAGTTCTAGTATGTTGTTTTTATATCTAGGTGAAGGCTTGCAATTTAGATTTTTAGTTTTTGTAGGTGCTTTTTTAAAAATTTAATGTCTCCATACTATTCCTTCAAAGTGCAACATTTATACTTCATGTGAATGCAATTTGGCTTTGAAATAGTAAGGGTTTGTGTGCAAGATATAGTTGCAATTTGATTTCCAAATTTATTGTGGGTTTTCTTGTTGTTGTGTGGACTGAATGTTTTTGTCATTTCATGTTGCTCATTATCATTCCCTTGTGTTATATGATCATCATCTCAATTTAGAGTAATTTGGTGATTTTTCATGTGCATTTGTTAGCTTTTCTTATAGTGGGTTTGTTATTTCTTTTCTTTTGATGGTTTTGTTACAAATATATATATATATATATATATATATATATATATATATATATATATATATATATATATATATATATATATATATATATATGTTTGTAAGAATTCTAGGTTCTTTTAGGTGCTATTTCAATGCTAGTTAGCTAGTTTTGATGGTTTAATGTAGTATGGGTCAATTTTGGTTGTTATACATTTCTCACATCTGAAATTACTTCAAGAATATTTAGTTGGTGTATTAAAGTAATAAGACATCTCATGGTATGATAAATGTAGCCACATGACATGCACTAAGATTACACATCCATACACTACTTTGGAATTTGTTGCACATTGATTTCCAAATGGTCTTCAGAACTCATCTTCTACAATGAGGCCTTGGACTCTCTATCTAATCATGACACCATTGGACACCAACATGGGGATCATTGGACATCTTATACATATACATTTTGTATATATTTTCCCTAATTTTTTTTGTAATGGATTAGGATGACTTTTTGCATACACCTTTGAGCATACTTCTTCCTAAGAGAAATAATGGTATTCGGTAAGCATGGATCATCATCAACTTAAAGTATCATTATTTCCTCACTCATGCAACAAGTGTGACATATAGGTTCTACCCAGTCTCTCTCTACATTTCTCCCTCTTCTAGGGATTTCTCTTTTTTGGTGGTGTCATTGTACACGAGTACCCAAGGTGACCTTGTTGTCAAGACCCTTTTCATTATCTTCTAAGTTACACCTAAGCGAGGCCATCAGTGTACATATTATAATTCACCTAAGATAATTTTTATCCTAAATATAATATTACACTTGGTTTATTAAGGTTGCTTAGGATATTAGGAATATTTATTTTCCCCACCTAGTTAGATAATAATATGTATGCACCTTAACTAGAGATACTCAAGTGCAACCATTGCCTCATCAATCCTTGATTGATGGTAGTTAGATGTCATGTTTGTTGCGTAAAGGCCACCTCTAACTCAATTGAGTTCAGTTAGTTTACCTCATGATTGTGACTAGTTGAGAGTCAACTCATGATCCCATTTGTATGTAAATTTCACTCAAGTATTGTTGTGGTAGGGGTCTCCATTGCATGATTAGGAAACTAAAGAAATCAAATTAAAATGATGTCACTACAATTTTGCATAGGATAATTTTGGGTTTTTTTTGTTTCTATAATTTTCACTGCATTTGTGTTATTTTGTTCTCTCACAAGCCTTTACTTAATGCACTCTCCATTGTTTCATAAAAGTTCCTCCTCAATCATGCATATTTATTTACTTAAATGATATATAATACATATTTAATAGTGAATATAAGGCTAAAAATAAAGATTACAATAATTTTTTGTATTCTATAAAATGCATACGCATTTTTTGAAAAATAACATCGAGTGTTATTTTGGGTATTTTATTTCATCTTTTAAAGCACTCGGGCTTATCGTTAGCATGATTCCCACAATATGTTAAGCTACTTTAAATGCACCTATTAGCAACAAATATGGGGAGCATAGATTGGAGTTTTGAGCCACAAGTACTTTTTGAGCATTTATACCCTGGACTTGCCAATATTAAGGGAACGTGGATTAGATCCAAAATAGGAGGTCAACTACTTAACATAATATAAAGACATAACATGACGTATTATATGAACTCAAAAGTTTGTATTATTCACATTGTCATATACACATCATATATTCCTCTATACTCTTCTATATCTTCTCATATATCCATATAACATATGTTCTTATTACAATCTTATGTAGTCTACATGAAGTAGTACGACCCCACCTATTGCTAGGATGTATTTGGAAAAGAGAAAATTGATAAATTGGTGTAGCTTGCATGATATTATAATTTTTTTATGACATGCTTCAATCATGATAATATTCACATCATTATTGGATGTATTTGCATATTGATGTGATATTGCATCATTTGCTAATTAAAATCTAATTAAAAAAAATTTCAATGTTCTATAAACTCATTTTATATGTTTCATAACTTGATCTTGCATGAGATTTTATATATTTTTTTAATTTAAATAATTTTAATTTGCTCTTTTTACAAGTTGTGAGCTCTAAGACTATAATTAAACAATACAAATTTTAATCATAACATAGTGTAAAACAACACAAGACCAAAAGGCTTATGTACTTAGAGGTTAAAGGTGTGAACCATTAATAATAATAGAGTCAATGTTGACCTTGACCTATAAGATATTAGGTGCACCAAAAGTCTTTACTATCAAAGAAAATGATTAAAAAGTGAGAAATCCAAAGTGGTGAATTTTCTAAAAATCATTTTTCCCCATGCTAACAGATTCTTATAAATTACTTGTGTTCTTTGTAAGTTCCTATATCTAATGATATTTCACCAATTTACATAAATTAAAATGGCCATAAAGAAATAACACTTCATGGAAAATAGTCATCAAAATGATTACTTGAGCATAAAAAACTCCCCAACGTGATGCAAAACAACCCCCAAAAATAAAGATCACATTCCCATCTATTTCATTGTTGTGTAAGAAAACATCAATAGCACTCATAAACAAATCAAATAAATTGCTAGAAACAAGCCATAACACTTGAACAAAGATCATTATAGAGCATCAATTAGGAATTGCTTTGCATAGTTCAACTTTTCCAAAACCACATTTGTTTGATGATTGGCAGTAGCTGCCAATGAATTGAGACATGACCCAAAAAAGTGAACATGACCTTTTTAGAACATAAATCATTTCATAACTTCAAGGGTCGTGTTTTGAGCAATCATAAGTTTTAATACATTTGGTTTGACGAATTTTGAGATAGCTTCTAGTCTCAAGGCTGTAAATTTAGACAACAATGATCAATAAAATTCATTGGCAGTTTTGCCACTTTTATAACTAGTAACTATTTGCAACATGAGAATAGTCAAATCATCTAGTCTGATATTTATCATAGATAACAATCCAGGAACTTATATGGTGCTTGCCATGCTCAATTAGAATAAAAATGGAGAAGGGAAATTAATGAAAATTTAGAGTACCCATGATGAAACCTGCATGGAATCGGGTCTAAATCTGCATATTAAAGTGATTAGGGTTTTGGCACCTGAAACTCCAAAAATCATATCACGATTGCAATTTTCTTTTCATGCCAAAGATTGAGCACATTCTTTGGTGAAATTACATAATTTAGTTATGGGCCGGCATTTAGAAGGCAACAAGATGTGGAGTAATCAGGAAAGTGAGTGTAATGTTCAAGGCAAGAGAGAAAAGTTAGTAAACGTAACAAGACTCACAGTTTGCAGACTCAAACTCAGTGAGTACTCAGCTAGCCAAAAATTTCCGACTCCACAAAATCTCAGCAACTTAATAAACACTTAAATTTTTTGAAAAAAACATAGATTTTATGAAAAATAGTAAATACCTCTACAGTATCATATGGGTTTGGTGGGGGTCTAGGGGCAATGCCTCCAGCAGGGTCAAGGGACCCACCATTTCCAAAATGTTTTAAAAGGCGAAAAAAAACAATGCTTTTAAAGCCAAAAAAATATGTTCTTGATGTTAAATTTTGAACCAGAATAGCAAGGGACACACCATTTCCAAAATGTTTTAAAAGGCGAACAAAAAAACAATGATGCTTTTAAAGCCAAAAAAAAATATGTTCTTGATGTTAAATTTTGAACCAGAATAGCATGAAACAAATATTAGATAATTACAATAAACAAGAACACCAAAGATACTCTGGAAAACCCTCCTGTTCGAAGAAGAACACCAAAGATACCCTGGGAAAACCCTCCTGCTCGAGGAAAAAACCCAGCCACACCAAAAAGTACTCCTTTATTAAAAATAATGACAGAGTCTCAGTACAAATCTCACAAACTTTTGAGACTTCACACACAAGAAGATGACCAGCTAAGCTCTAGACAGAATGCACCAAAGAGAAAAAAAAAAATCACATTTGAAAAAACAGTGATTTTTTTGCAAATTTTTTGTGGTTTTTGACCGCAAAATGTGCAGATCATGAAGAACAAATGCTGAAAATTTCACCAAAATCTATTGCGTTTTCCGTTTTTTAAAATTTAGCCAACAGTACATTCTATCAGGAGTTTAGCCGTGTCCCAAAAAGATTACTCTACACTCTCTATACAATAATGATCAATCTGCAACAGGAAGAACACTACATCCAGTATGAATAGTCACCTACAGAAAACAGTGATATACATAACTATAGTGTTCAAAGAACATCTGCAATAAAATGACACCCCTGCAAGTAATGATCACACTAACGTTGATCAACATAAGCTACTACTCAATGAAAAACAATGGACTCAGAAAATATCACTTCAACAGCAGAAACGACCGTATCCCCTGCAAATGATAATATTCAATATTCAATGAATGATCACACCCGAAAATCAACAGAATCGTGTTACACTGCCATCATCTTCAATGCTCCGAACATTATCATCCAGCAAAAGAAAATCACGGAGATACACTCAATCAATACTTCAGAATACGGTTCGTTGCATAGCGGTGATGTTTCAATGCCTTGGCCGACACAATACCACAAACAAGTGTCGCTGATATGGAAAACCATTACTCATCACGAGTCACTCTAAATTCGAACCCACGGGGAAAAAGTCATCAGCTTGAATGCACATAATGAAGAGCTGAAGGAACGTATCCCTTCAATGATGACAGAGAACCTTCATTGAAGAACCGATCAGCAAGAAATCTCATCGCAGTCTAAATCACCTAGCCATACGGAAGAGGTAGGCATCGCATTCACACAGCAAGGATCACAGAATGTATGCTAGTGTAACCATTGCAGGTATGTTGGATAGCTCCTGCAGCTACCAATCCTCAACACTTGAAGCGTTCAACATAACTGAATAGGACTTTTAAAGCTAAAAACTCCATATTTACAACAATTTTTCCACATTTTTTAGACTTTTTGGAGCAATGAGAAAAACAGTCAGACTCCTGAGTTTTCAGTGAGCTTTTTTGGAAAAACATGGCACCTAGACTGGGCAAGTTATACTTGCAAAAACTCACTGGTAGAAATATCACAAAACTACTCAGCGACTACTAGGCGAGTTTCAAACTTCATGAGGAAGGTGTTCAGAACCACCAACTTCAGTCTGAATATTCAAACTTTCCTTTGGACAAGGGCTTCGTCAAAATGTCTACAATCTACTCATATGAAAAGGAATATTGAAGAATTACTACTCCCTTCTAACCTCTATCTTAGAGAAAATGATAATGAATATTTGTGTGCTTGGAGTGATCATGAAACACTGGACTTTCAAATATTTTGATGCAACTTCAATCATCGCAGTAAACTACTGTCAACTTCAAAATCTGATGAATAAGTCCTGCTAGCAACTTGTGAAGCTATAAAGCCTCACAACTATCAAAAGAAGCTTGTATGTACTATACCTTAGCTAGAGTTAGTGATACAAATACCCATTTCCTACTAAACTAAGATATCATACCTGACAGCTGACCCCAAGCTGAAACAGAACCTTGAAGTGTTCTCCCTAACAACAGCATCACCTATTTAATTTGAATCCACAAAGCCATGCAACATTAACTGTCTCCAACATACTTCAACCCATAATAATTGTGCACTTCAAGTATCAAAGCAAATGTTTTGCAGCGGTCCACTTAACTTGCCTTGGCTCTACCATAAACTGACTAAAACTATTCACAGAAAAACAAATTGCTCATCTAAAATTTGTCAAGTATATTAAAGAGTCTTAGAATCTATCAATAAGCTATATACAAATGGATATACCAATTCAGATTCTAAATCTACAATCAACTTCATATCTGGCTTCATTGTTGGGGCAAGGGGCTACGATCCAATAACTGAAAGCTTTTAAATATGTCTACTATGTAATTCCCTCGACTTTGGAAAACTTCTCTTGTGCCTTGCCACATTTCAAGATACCAAAAAAGTGCATAAGGCCAATATCTTTCATGTCAAATTTGGATGCTAACTTTATCTTGCACCATAATATGAGCTTCTCACTACTTGTAAGAATAAGATCATCCAGATAGATTACTGAAACCAGCACACCAGATTTATCAAATAAATAATAAAGATTGAGATGTGAACAACATTAATGAAACCCAAAATAAGTACTCATCAATCTAAGAATGCCAGAGTTGCTTGCTTGCAACTTTGGGTATTATGGGCTTGATATTATTATTAGTACTAGTAGCATGTTATTCTATCGTTTGTATAAAGCAAATCATATTTTGAGCTGATGAGAATGATCAAAAATAAAATAATCAAGATTTGGTTTATACCAACAATAAAATAATATGCTAATAATAATATCAAACCCATAATACTTGAAGTTGCATATATATATACACACGCGCGCCTTTAAGCTTAATGCCAAATTACACTCCACAAAATTAATTGCCCAACCATTGTAATATATGCACATGGTCGCTTATTAATTCACAACTATATGCATGTGCCTATGTGTAGTTGTATAAATGGCATTCATACACTTAATGATCATTGGCATATATATATATATATATTTGAATATATTTACATGTGTATGTATATATATACATATTTGAATATGTTTACGTGTGTGTGTAACCGAACAAATATGAAAGAAGAGTTATCATGGTTGTTTCTTTAAATCGCTAGGAAAAGATTCAATGCACTTAGATTAATTAAGGGTCAATAATTCTTTATTAAACACAAGATGAGAAAGGACAACCAACTTGACATAACCAAGGCAACAACCCAACCCAAGACCTGATAACCAAATATTCAGTTATGGTTCTTGCTCGGATGGCATTTCTAACCTTCACCATGCGTCCACATCCTCTCACTCTGATGATACTCTTTCCCCTCTTGCAAAACTGATCTACTCATGCATCTGCTGATAAGGAAGGATTAGTCATCTTCATCATCATAATCTTATGAGCAATAAATCATCTATAGCATTGTAAAACATTATCTATTTGTGAATAAAACCCCATGTGAATAAAACCCCATGTGAATATTATTGACTAAAGATTCCACAAATGTAAACATGATCATATTAATCATAACTCCTTAATTAGATAAACGAATCCACTTAACTAACTTCAGACTTCACATGAAACAGTTATTACAATTATTCAAAAGGTCTTCAAGGAAGGGATGTAATAGGCATATAAGTCCCAACATGGACTAAGGGTATTGAGGAGTGGAATTTTGATGCGGTTCTAAAACAATGTCTAGCTCCCAATGAGTTCCTATCAGCATCAAGGTTCCCCATGATTCCCTGAGTGCCAAAACAAATGTTTTATGTAGCGGATGGAAAACCTCTAACATGCGAGTTTAAGGAGAAATGTATATGTCTGAGTTTTCTAAGCGAGAACCAAAAAGCTCCACCAAGGTTCCAAGTTCCTGGTCATTCTCCAACGTATGGAAAAAAATAGTTATGTTCATCAAAACTCTATGGTGGTTTTGAAACTACATAAAAATTCCCAATGGGGGTAAGTTCCCAATAGCACTCAAGTGCCAAAAAGATGTGTGATGCTTCTCAAAAGCGTCGATTGGGAAGTAAGTCTTCGTCAAATAAGAAATTCCTAAAGTAAGTCATCGGAGCTTTATAAGAAACTAGGAACCTTCACCAAGGTTCCAAGTCCCCAATTGATATCCCACAAGAGTGAAAAAGGTCAGCTGTTGAATGGTGGTGATCTGATATGGTTACTAAACTACCTCCAAGGCTTGGCATGGTTCCTAATTTTTCTTACAAGGTCAACACTTGTTCAGAGACCAATAAAGCAAGGAGTGCAATGGGCTAAATCTGCAAAAAGGAAAAAGGGATACCAAAGGAAGCCTGTATCATTTTAACAACATTCTTACTAGTGTTTTGAGCGCCAAACATGATGGTGTTGTATTTGCTTTCCCAATTATCTCCATTTACTTGCCCACCTTCTCCCCAGCTTCTGTATATTGCATTAATAACTAGGTGATGTAGAGGTAACGAGGCAAAATACAATGTTTCTCAAAACCTTAAAGCCTTGTTTACACAATCATGCTTATTGGTGCTCTTGGAGCATACTTAGCAACAACCCAATTGGGAAATCAACAACATAACATCTTATCTGATACTTGGCAGGCCTTACAAAAGATAATCATGACAAATGGAATCCCACAAAATCCTATAAGGAACTTAAACAATTCAACCATAAGTCTTTCCTTCACAACCTGCCCTACTTTCTTGCAGCCCTCCACAGAGGCAATTCTAAGCATAACTTTTCACACAGATGTCATAACCCAATTCTAAGAGCATTTTAGAATACCCTTTTCTCCCTTTGACAACATATATGATTTATAGGTATGGTTGTTTTGGACCAAATGGCTCAATAATTGACTGGTAATCTGAAACTAGGCCTTAAAGTGAGCAGAAAATCATGTATTTCGGCCATAACTTTTGTTGTAGAACCGATATGGAAGATCCAAAACCACTTTTGGATACCCATTTGAGATTTATGCAACATATATCAAAATGGGATAGGGTTGTTTTGGAACACAGGTCTCAAATTTGGACCGTTCTCCCTCAAATTAGGCCTACTAGGGTTTCAGACCTGGTTGTAGTAAAATGGGCATATCTTTCTTGAAAACACAATGAAATGACACCAAACCAATTGCAAATGAAAGGTTATTCAGTTATCCATCAATTCCAATTGGTTTCAGATCATTTCATGGCCGTAAAAATCCATACAAAACGCTCCAAGCAAACTGTTACTTGAAAAATCTGGGAATAGTAGTCAATAAAACGATCATAACTACTTCAAAACTCAATAAAAATCAGTGAATCCAAAAGAAAATGAAAGGTGAATCAATTATCTATCATCTCCAGTCAATTTCAGATCATTGAAGTGCAAGAAAAATCTGTACAAGCCATGTAACAGTCAGATTTCCTAGAAAAACATTGTTTTGGACATGCAAACTTGTATTTCCTTCATTCCATTCCTTTCCAAAACCTTCCCAACCATGGGAGTCGTGTTTACAATAATTATTTATCCTTTTACAACCACATTCAACTTCTCAACCGACCATAACGTCTTTTTCCAATACTAATGACACTTTGACAAGATTTGTGGCATTTGACAACTTTGCAACTTTTTACAAATTTGACAATTTTTTCAAAATTAAACCAATGGACCTCCAACTTTCACAAATGGGTCCAAGTAAACAATAATGGCCTTATTATCATGAAACAACTCAAAAGGAGACAAAACCTAAATTTGACCATGTTGACCCAACACATGCTCCTAGGGTGCTCTTGCACTACTAGGAGTGTTGTAGACAATAGGAAAATAGTTCCCCATACTTTGCAGGTATGTACAGACATGATTGAGATGATTTTACAGTACCAAAACGATGAACCTGGTTCATGGAGGTATGGGCATCCCTTGCAGTAGTTTAAGATTGTGGATTTTCAAGATTCAATTGCAGATTTGCACATTTCCAAATCTGGCATGACCTACAATGGGGTACATGCCACCTTCAATTTCATCATTTAAGGGACTGGATGAGTTTGGTTGGAAAGTAGCAGTTGCAAAACCAACAAAACAATGGCATTCACAGGAAGCCCTGTGGTTTCAATTTCAGTTCTGGATGTTGCATTTTTGGTGTTGTAATGATCTGGGCTCATCCATATTGGTACTAATTAATATGTCATCAACATATCAAACAATAACAATAAATTGATCAATTGTCTACTTATTAAAAACACAATGATTTGATTTAGCTCTTTCAAATCCCAAATTCAAAACATATGAATGAAATCTCTAATACCACATTGTAGAGGACTATTTTAGACCATAAAGAGACTTCTTCAACTTGCAAACCATGTCCTCTTTATCTTTTTCCATGAAGTGCTTCGGCAATGACATGTAAATCTTCTCTTTAGAATCTATATGTAAGAAAGTTGGTTTAATGTCCATTTGCTCATCCTTGACGTCAAATGCAACAAAAACAAATTTTAAAAAAACTAATGGGTGTAAGCTTTACAATAATAGAGAAAATCTCACCAAAAAAAATTCCGTCAACCTAAAAGCAACCTTTAGCAACCAATCTTTCTTTCTTCCTTTCAACCTTTCCCTCAACACTAAATTTCTTCTTGAAAACCCATTTGGAGCCACAAGCTTTCTAGTCCCAAGCAATTATCAAGTCCTATGTTATGTTATTTTCCAGAGTAGTTATCTTCTTCTTCATGTCCTCCTAGGGCTACTTATCTCTAGACTCAATTGCCTCCTTCATAGTTGTAAGCTTGTGATCATTAGTAGTCAAAGGAAAAATTCAATAAAAATCAAGTGGGCTATGACTTTCTAGTTACTTTCTTTGTTGAGTGGACCCTCACAAGTGAAATGTGAGATTTTTCTTTCTCCTCTAATTCATCTTAATCAACCTCCTCATCGAGTCCATACCAATCCTCAAGTACAATTATCTCAAACTTGGGTCCAAACTACACCATCTTCATCACATCACTCTTCAATGGCTCAACCTTAGGATACCTAATCTCTCTAAAGATCACATTCTAGTTGAAAATTATTTTTTCGTCAAGGTTTGAAATCTTGTAACCCTTGACCCCATCATCATAACCAATGAAGATACATTTCTCTGCATTGAAGTCCAACTTAGAACTCTTTTCCTTTGGCATATGCATACATGTCTTGCAGCCAAAATTTTTACTAAGCTGAGATGAGGACTTTTCACCCATTCTAAGTTCCTCAAGAATTTTTCCAGTGCTGGTGTAGAAGACTTGTTAATAAAAATAAAAGTTGTGCTCAGAACTTCTACCCAAATATTATATTTAAATCAGCTCCATTAAAACATATTCCCAGCCCTGCAGATCAATGTCATGTTCATTCTCTCTTTGCAACTTCATTCTGCTAAGAGTGCATAGAGTTATCTTCGGCCTCACAATGCCACTCATAAGATCTCCCAAAGTCAGCTAAAAAACATTCACCATTGTCCATCCTCAAAACCTTGATTGTCTTTTCTATTCGACTATCCAAAAGAGCTTAAAAATGATTGAACCTGTAGAAGACCTCAGATTTCTGCTTGAGAAAGAACACCCATGTTTTCTTGGTGAAATCATCAATAAAAGAAACATAATATAGAGAATTTCTAATTGAAGGTATGAACCAAATCTTAATTTCGTTCAAATCTAGTGGAGCTCAAATAAAACAGTAAAATTTTGTTTTACAAAAATACGATGTTCTTAAAATTCAAGATCCAAGAAATTGTCAACTAGCTTCTCTAGCATATTTCTGGATTCAAGGCCTTAACGCTGTTCTCACCAGTATGACTAGTGGATTCATACCACAACAGTCTTTCATCAAAAAGCTTATTATTCTAAAAAATTTAAGAAACTCAAAACTATTATATTCAACAAGAGTGCTGACATGAAAGAAAGATTGACTTCCACAATGAACTCTCTTACCCAACATCACGTCTCCCCAAAACATTTTGTTTCCTTTCTTGAAGACTATTTGCACACACACATCATTCATTCCTCACCAATCAATGATGTAAAGAAAGCCAAATTAAAAATTGGTCCTTCCATATCCAAATAGACCATTCCACCATCAATGCTCTCATACTCACAAAACAACTCCTTATGGGAGTCCTGTGGAAAGAAGCTCTAGAATCAATCATCTACGCATCCTCACATGCATGTGTAGCAAGGGATACAACAAAGACATCTACAATGTTTTCATTTAAGGCCTTTGAATCAAAATCACCATTGGACTCCTCCTTATCCTTTGAGCGTTTTTTAATACAACTACATGTGCCCCAATTTCAACACTCAACCTAACATCTACCAAGTGACCTAGATCCCCCCTTAGACTTGGATCTCCTTGTTCTTGCCTTTATCATTTGAACAACTATTGATCACCAAAGCATCCTTGATGAATTCTGATATTTTCAACCTTATTTCTTCTAACAATAAGCCATTCAAAACCTCCTCGAGTTTCAACGTGGAGATGGTATTACTAATCACCATGATTAAATTGTCCCAAAAATATAATAAAGAACACAATAGGGTAATATATTTTTTTCTTATCTAGATTTGAATCAAGAGAAGCAAACTAGCTTACCACAATATTGAAGGCATTTAGGTGCTCTATCACAGAATCACCACCACCCATCCTCTATTAATAATTATTCCAAAGAAAAGTTTGTTGACAAGGGACTTTCGCTAATAGAATTCCTTTAACTCATCCAAAGGTTCACGGTGTTGTTTTCTTCAAATAAATTCAAGAGCACTAGATTAGAAAGGCAAAGGGAACCAAACTTAGTGTTACCAAATCTTCTATAGACATGTCAGAGAGTTTCTAACCAAACCTACAACCCAAAAATCTCTATCAACAAGGTGATCTCCTATCCTACACTTCTAAGGATCAAAGTTAGTATCAGTAAAATTCTCAATCTCCATTGTGAAAATGGCAACCATTCTTTGTACTTAAAATACAAGATCATCCATAAAAACTGCCACTCAACAAGGACTATTATAATAGTCTCTCCTCCCACAAACAAGCTACTCTAGCTTTGATACTAAATGAAAGGAAGCCATGCCATATACAGAATAATTCTATGAGAGAATCAATGCAAGTAAGAATTGATTTATACAAATTTCCGTAAAAAAAGGATAACACAAGATATAACTTGGGAAAACCCTTACAAGAAGCAACCAACAGTAAAAGCACACTCTGTAATGATCCCTTATGCTAATACTCAAGAAATAGGGACAAAAAACTCACAAAGCTCAATTGCAAGAGACTTCTTTCCAAAAAGACTCTAATAACACTTAGAATGATAATAATTGATGCTACTTAATTGCAAGAATAATAGATTATAAAACCACTTATAATATGATGCTATATGATATATAAGATGCAATGTCCCCATTCTTGAACCAATCCCACTAAAGAAGTAAGATACATTTGTGGACAAGGAGTGGCAATACTTGGACACCCTTAGCATTTAGGAGTTAGTAAAATTAGTTAGAAGTAATTATAATTAGATATTAGTAAGAGATTAAGAATGAAACCATGAAGTCTTATATATAAGATGGTTTCCTAAGATAAATAAGAGTTTGACCCCCAATGGTCATCACTAATAAAGAATACCATGTGTCTCCATCTTAATAAGGGAATGCCTAAAGGAAGATCTTAAAGATAAGGCCTTGAAGATATCCATCATACAAGGGAGTAAAAAGATTAATAAATGATGCATAAAGAAGAAGTAACTTCTTCCATACCAAGGAACTAATCAGAAGGAAAACACAGTCAGCCAAGACATTCAAATATAAGTCATATCATTACAAAGATATAATTCAAGATGAAGAATACACCATCAAAGCAATGATGATCATCGCAACAAGTGCATCTCCATTGGATTAAGATGATACGGAGATGATTGCAAGTGTTAAGATATAGCTTCATTCGTATTGTTATATATAAATATATATATATATATATATATATATATATACACATTATTATAATGAAGAGTTGTGATATTTATATTATACTATTATCATTATCATATTATTAATATAGTAATGATAATATTATAATGCAATGATATATATTATATTATTGTCATTATTATAGTTAATTATATATTTATTATGGTTATAGTAGACAATTATGGTTATCACCATAATTGTCATATTATATTATTATATGGTCACGACTCTTCAAGATGTGACTATTCAAAAGATATAAATATATATCAATGGCTGGTGAAAAGATCAATCACAATGGTAATCTATTTCACTACAGCACTCAGATATATTCTCTATAGGATGATCCAGATTTGACAACATGGTATCAGAGCCTAACCTATAAGAGAATAAAATAAAATAGAATCATGAAAGGATAAAAAATATACAGTATGGAATGCAGACTCAGCAGGAGAAGAAATATATATACTTAAATGGAGAATAGTCACTTGGGAGAATCGACCACAACACACGCAGATCCTTCTAATATTACTAATATTCGATTAGATTATGAGATACAGCAGACAAAGATATATATCAATGCAGCATATCCAAGGAGATGGCGATGACGAACACAGTGATTATTATTATTAAAATCTGATCATTATGAAAGGGCGGTGACAATACGGTAAGCAAAGGCAGAAAGAATATGTTAAGCATAGACACGGCAATAGGAAGAAAACCTCAGTTTAAATGTGTTGGAGATGACTATTATAGACAGAAAAGGATATTGCTTCTTTCAACTCCTTAATCCATATAGCATTGACAAAGGATTGCAATAAGAATGGCATCGCCTTACTACCACTTAGCCTTATTCATGCACCAACAAATATTATTTATATATATCAATAGCAAGTAATCAAGGAAATGATTGAGATGGAATAATGCAGAGGATAAACAATTATCATATATGAAAACACAGTTAAGAGGGCACTACGGTTGATTGAGAAGAAATCAGTATCGCAGGACCCTTTATATTCGACAAGATAGAATAAACGATATTCAATAATCTTCTAATGAATATTGAATGTGAGGATGTGTTCAATGTTGTGGATAACTGTTTATTGCAATCAATACAGATTATCACACATGTGCCTCAGAAACTATTTGATGCAGCATTGATTGTTCGATAAGCATTTTTAGAATTTGACAGGGAGAATGACAACCCTCTTCACGCTTCCTGAATTCCCTAGTCATGAGTTTAGAGGCACTAAGACATCTGTACTCGACAAGAAAGTAAAGTGCCAGTGGTGAGAAAAAGGTCAAATGCAAGATCGTGATACATACGTGAAATTGTGTCTTGAGAATCAGAATTGTTGAATCTGCACTCCGATATGTATAGCTGGCCATGTTTGTGGAGCATTGTAGAAAAGGTGTTCATTAGATGCTTGATTGAAGAGGAAACCATGCATCATTGATTTCATATATCATACGATAACTTTATCAACTTTACAAAAAGCGCTCACTTATTATATACAATTTTCTAAATTATAAACCTTGCGACAATATTAGGTATCTGTTTTATTGATTCATTAATTTGGCCATCACCAGTGAAGGATTGATGCGTATTTTCATGAATATTATAATGCATAGAGGGGAAACTTGCCATTGGGAGCTCATAATTGACAAAGATCCTCGCATGATATATTTCACTTACCATGCACGGTGCCTGGTGCACGTCATCTGAGTCTTCCAACTATTACTTTGTTGATCGTATGATGCTCTTAACATCGGAAGGGTGTAGACTTCCTACCAGAGTGGATGGGAGTTATATGGAAGTTTGAAACTTCCCCACAAGTCTAAACTGTCTACATGTGTATTGTATTTACTCTGAGATATATGTGGAAGAAGAACATTTGAAATCACTGAACAGAGAATAAAGAGTGAGTTAAAAAAATCAGATTAGTTAAAGATATTCTTCAGAGATTCTAAAGGCCATATACAATACTGACAAGCCTTAAGAGTTCATCCTCTTTGTGTAAAACTGAAAGCTATGTCTGCATAGAGTTGGAATATTGAGCCTATAATGCAAGTGACATCATTTGCACTAGGAGAATAATCTGCAAGGGTTGAACAAATATATCTATACTACCACAAAATTTATACTTAGCACCTTTTAAGCTAAGGAATAAGATTTCATTTGCTGCACTTTGGTATGATGTATGAGATTGTAGTTCATATTGTCATTCTGTTGAAGACATAATCACATCTTGAATTAACACAATGCAAAGATGCATAAGATATCTTATTGGACATACAAGCAATGGTGTCACTGTAAACATTGTTGTGTAATGCAATTATGGAGTCAACAAAAGATTGAGGTACTAAGAAAAATGACTGTCCATCGATGACTCATCAGATTGATCAATCGTTAAGACTCCGTACTGAAAGAGATAATGTTTGGAGGAGTACGTGGAAAATTGAAGAAACACATGTATCAATACTTCTGTGAGAATGATGTTCTTAAGATTATTGGGTTCTATTACCATCATAGTGGGTTTGGCTTCTTTAGTCCCTTAACTGCCATGAGTGGAAATAATCTCTTGGTCTCCAAAGACTATATATTATTCAATTCCAAGATTTTTCTAATGTGAAGCATTTTGTATAGCTATATCTTAGAAACAAAGCATATGGGAATCGAGTTGTAACAGGAGCATTAAATGGTGCAGTGTGCTCAACTGGTTTTCATAAGTTTGTTGTGAATTACAAGGAGTATCATATGTATATAGAGATAAGTATTCCATGCTTTATTAATGCATATGAATTTTCAATTTGTAATTCATTAAATAATAAATCTTGTATGCTTCTATCATTTGTATTTTTGTACGAGATAGTTTAGTTTTCTATCTCTAACATATTTTCAGGATAAAAGCATATGAAATTCAGATTCAGAGAAAGTCTGACATTTTCAAGAGGTCAAGAAGTTGATGACCTTGAGCTTCAGAGGGAGCATGTACAATTCAGTTAACTTGTGACAATCTCAATCATATTGATTGAGAGGGAGTTCACAATTAAAGGTAAAACAAATCTGAGATTATAGTAATGGGAACTTGTGGATAGAATCACCGATGAGATGCACGTGGATAGAATACTAGAGGTCTTTATTATCTTCCCTCAAGTCCAAGAGGGAGTGTTAATATTGTGGCCTTGGAAAAGATCAAAATACATCTTATGCTAGCCCGATTGACTATTCAGATTATTCGTATTGGTTCTCTCAAGAAGGAAAGTATGAAATGACATCCTGCAGTGACACCGAATTGAGTATATAAACAGGGTATGCCTTCGTGACAGATGGAGAAGTTAAAAGATCTGCATTAGTGGACATTCGAGGATCTTGATTTAGAGGGAGTAGACCATGTTTTGTTGGTTCTCTAGTAATCAAGAAATTATAGCAAACAATTATGGTTATTACCATGTGAGAAGGTTATATGTCAGAAAGAGAAGCTAGAAGATCAAATTAAGTTGGCACCCCAGGATCTTGGTCATACAAATTCAGAGGGAGTATAACATGTCAAGATGGTGTATACTTTGTAATCTCAGAATTCACCAAGACTATGAGATCGTGCAAACTAAAGAACAAACCACCGATACTCTTACCAAGTGTCTTGCTAGAAAGAAGATTGTGTACCTTCAGATAACCTTGGTATGTTGAGGAATAAAGCCTTATTAGGTGAAAAGAAGGTATCCTGAACGCTATGTTATTACTTGTTGTGCAATAACTATATCGTGGTTAGACAACATTAAGTTGTTGGTTTCAAACTGTCATGATGTGTTTTCAGACTGTATTATGTTCATGGCTAGACAACATTGAGTTGTTGGTTTTAAATTGTCATGACTGAGAGTTTGACTTGAAATAATTCTTGTCTTTGATAGACAATTCTAAGGTGGAAGTCTTGATTTCCACTCTCTGGATAGGCCAGAGTGGATCCACCCTTTGAGAAGAGTCAAGGTGACTTTATGGGTTTTTTATTCATGAATAAATATAAAAATGTATATTGCAATATTGTGTAAAAATGATCATTTGTGTGTGGGTTAACATTTCAAGGTGACGATCTTGTAAATAGTTAACCAAAGTGTCAAGATAGACTACTTAAGTGTGTGTCCCGACTGTGTGGAGATCTTGACTCTTGTTATTACTGGTTGTGTAATAACGAAACCATATCATGATAGACTACTTAATTGTGTGTCCCGACTGTGCGGAGATCATGATATTCAAGTCTATTTTCATGACGAGACTACATTAACTTGTGTGTCCCGAAATGGCGGATGTCATGATAGACTTTTGATATTTAATACTCACTCGCTAAGAGGGAGTGTTAAGATATAGCTTCATTCGTATACACACACACACACACACACACACACACATTATTATAATGAAGGGTTGTGATATTTATATTATACTATTATCATTATCATATTATTAATATAGTAATGATAATATTATAATGCAATGATATATATTATATTATTGTCATTATTATAGTTAATTATATATTTATTATGGTTATAGTAGACAATTATGGTTATCACCATAATTGTCATATTATATTATTATATGGTCATGACTCTTCAAGACGTGACTATTCAAAAGATATAAATATATATCAATGGCTGGTGAAAAGATCAATCACAATGGTAATCTATTTCACTACAGCACTCAGATATATTCTCTATAGGACGATCCAGATTTCACAACAGCAAGAAACATAAAGATAGACATAGGCAATCAATATTATATGGAAGCTACAAGGATCAATACTATCATCAACACCTTCATCAAGGAGACAACATGATTGTGCATCATAATCACTTTGTGAAGATCAACATCAACAGAGCCATGACTATGCAAGACAAAAGACAATTGATGATCTCATGAAGATAATCTACATCTGATGAAGAGCTCTAAAGGAGGCATATTATCGATAAAGAGCAAGCAAATAGATCGGTCAACTGAGGCAAGTGGAGAAAGAGAAAACCATATATCAATTCAGCATATTGATGAAGTCTAGTTTGAATGCATCAATTAATGATAGAGATCAGAAGAAGACAATGATCGGATGGTTAATTAAGAGTTTGAAGTACCAATTAAACAATAAGACAAAGACTTATCGTGGCAGCCATCAATTAATTGATTCATCCTTCCAATCCATAAGTAAAGAATGATTGTAAGTGACTGATGATAATCAAGCATTGATAAGTGAAGATAAGCAACAATACTAATGCCAACATCAATAAAGACCAGTATCCTAACTATAGATTACAATTCCAATTGATATTGTTAGTTGATTCAAGGAGAAAACAAAGCATTAGTCATGGAGATTGATAAGAAAGGATTCACATCAAGCAATTTGTATAATGATCAACATCCATTAACTACATTGTCAAGAATACCTAATCGACAATTAGAAAGGACATGAAAATAATCAATATTATGGTCAGCAATTATAATTGAGTTGTAGGAAGGCCCCTGTTGAGATACTACAGACAGCAATTATCCATTATAATGGAAGGATGGGATTAGCATATAAGAATCAGATTGATTATGAAGGCAGTGATAAGTGAAGTCGAACCGATAATAATAATTGTCATGAAGTGGCGCGATTGGTATTAAGGAAAGGAGGTGATGATGAATAGACATGAGAAATGTCTTTTTGAATGCAATTGATCATTCCTTTTGCAACATATAAAGAGGCATTTGATATCACTTCAACGATCATCATTGGATATTTCTTCTTTTATACAAGTCCAGTATTGGATCTGCTCTTCTTGAGATCAGTGGCATACATCATCAAGATTTTAAATCAGAGACAACCATCATATTGCATATTTAACATTTCAGATCAGACACAACAATACTATCGCTATAAATGATAATTGGAGATATTGCAGGCATTTAAGTTGCACATCAGATATAGCATCCAATATAGTAGTCGCAAGATTATAAATATGAATCAGAAACAACATCTCACTGTTATAGTGATATCAATACATTGCATATTTCAGATTGATAAATTAGACATAGCAATCAAATTGCTCAAAGTGATACCTATTGATTGCACAAGCATATCCCATATCAGACATTGCATCTATCCTTATCACTATAAGTGATAAAGAAAATATATTCATAGTATATTTAATAAGTATATATATCAGACATTACTATACATTTCATATCAATTTTACATAGATTCATACATATATAACAGAAATAGCAATTGATATTATGTGAAACAACTTGGTTTTTGTTGCAGTTATTTGACAAAGTAATTGGACGGAATTAGGTAATAGTTCCGACTTACCGAGTTAGCCGAAAGGGGACATCACATAAGATAAAGTATCACTGCTATCTCTGATATATCAATTTGACTTATGCAAGAATGATCTCTGATCTATATATTTGATCTGTACTTCTGATATGCAATATAAATTGTGCAATCAATGTTGTTGTTAACTGTCTCTGATAGGGCACTGAAAAATATGCTTCAATCTGCTTCTATTGCTTATAGCAATGAGGTGTCTTGCTACTTCTGATCTATCTTTATAAGTATGCAATGTATTAACTATCACTTGCAGCAATGTTACTGCTATTTCTGATTTGTCTATACGAGTATGCAAGTATATTCAATATCGCATAAAGGGATGTTATTGCTGTTTCTGATCTTGATCCTTAAATGTATGTAATTGTCTTAAATATTGCTGTGTCTGATCTGAATTTTGGAAATATGCAATGGTGGTGCTCTTCTTAATTTCTTTATTTAATTATATGCAACCTGATTTGCCATGAGGCCAATGCTCAATCGAGCGATGTATAAGAAGTAACAAGTAATCAATGATGTGAGAATGGGATCAATCTCCATTATGTATCTTGAAAGATTGAAGGGTTGCATCTTTTGGATGTTTAAGAGACGTATCTCTTACTAACATAAGCAGATCGGTTTGTTATATAAATCACATCTCTTCATGATGCCAATTGGTTTATTATGCAAATCACCTTTCATTATTAATGATTAAACATTAGTCTGTTAACTTGTTAATGTAATCATCCTTGACTGATCCTTAACTGATCCTTCTTATAAAACAATAATATATTCTCTCCTTGCTTGATATGATTGATCCAAAGCAATATTAAGTGACACTTACGATATACATTGATATGCTTGCTGAAGGCAATATAGCGACTCATTGTAGATCGATTTGCTTAGCAAGCTGATGATAAACTGCTTGATTATTCTCTCTGTTATCAGCGATACTAACTGATGGATGCTTATGATGTCTTCCTTTATCTGATAGTACTATCGATGAGGATTGGTCTTTATATATGATCGATCTACTTAATGTGTGCTGACTGTTCATTCATGGTTAGCACATTGATACTGATCCTATTTAGTCAATGTTTATTATCTGATTAGTAAATCACTGATGTGAAGCAATGCTAATCATCCTTTGCTGAGTGATTATGATGATGATAATCTCAGAGTTGCTGATTTAATCATTCGTCCAACACCGTGGTATTCGATGTTGGACCATTCTCTTTTGTTATCTCTCTTGGTATGGTAGTGATATTGATGAAGGTTTGCTGTGATATGATATTGATATCTTCATCATACTTCCTTTATGTTATCAGGATGATTATTTGAGCACGTTGCTTGCTATCTTCCTCATCTTGTCATTGTATGAAGGATATTGCAATATGGTATTGGTATGAATAGTTTCCATATAAGATAGATGCATTATGATGTGACATCCATATCCTATGTCTTTCCTGTTATCTTGATGATGGTTGATAAAGGATATCATCTCATGAACATGTGCTACCCAGTCCAAATGTAGTGCAGCATACTTGATGGCTTCTTCTGACATAGGATTTAGTTGGAAATAGGTATCAATATTCTGCACCCATCCATGTGCCATGGTCTTACCTAGTCCATCAAAAGAGGGTATGCTAAGTTTTCCCACTTTCTTCTTTAGCTCGGAATGGCTATCACGGTTTCCTCTTTTTGGCAAGTCCTTTCTTAAACCCATATATTCTTTTAGTGACATCTCTAGTTGAAGACCTCCATCTATCCAATCCTACCTAAATTGGTCTTGGAGTTCCACCAATGTAGGTTCTATCTCCTCTTGTTGAGCAATCCTCGGGGTGAATGTTGGTATCATGGGCCTGTAGCTTGTTGTAGGGGTCCTTTGTTTTGGACTTCCATTAGTGGATTGTCCTTCATTTCCTCCTCGGCTTCCTTTATTGCTATCATGGTTGGTGGTGACATTGATCACCATTTAGGTGAGCATATACAATAGCTGAGCCATCTTTTGTTGTGTGTCCCTTTGCTCGGCCAAAAATTGATCCATCCTCCTGTTAAATTCTCCTTCCTCACCCATACTTGTACCTTCCTGTTTGTTGTCCTTAGAATTTTGGTACCACTTGTAATGTCCCCTTATGTTAATATTTAGGAACTAGGGACAATTAACTCACAAAGTTCAATTGCAAAAGACTTCTTTCCAAAAATCCTGTAATAACACTTAGAATGATAATAATTGATGCTACTTAATTGCAAGAGTGATAAATTATGAAGCCACTTATAATATGATGTTAAATGATATATAAGATAAAGTTTTACTGCTATCTCTGATATATTGATTTGACTTGTGCAAGAATGATCTCTGATCTATATATTTGATTTGTACTTCTGATATACAATATCATTTGTGCAATCAATGTTGTTGTTAGCTGTCTCTGATATAGCAATGAAAAATATGCTTCAATCTGCTTCTATCACTTAGAGCGATGAGGTGTCTCACTGCTCCTGATCTATCTTTATAAGTATGCAATGTATTTACTATCGCTTACAGTGATGTTACTGCTATTTCTGATTTGTATATACAAGTATGCTAGTATATTCAATATCACATAAAGCGATGTTATTGCTGTTTCTAATCTTGATCCTTAAATGTATGCAATTGTCTTAAATATTACTACGTCTGATCTGAACTTTGGAAATATGCAATGGTGGTGCTCTTCCTGATTTCTTTCCTTAATTATATGCAACCTGATTTTCCAAGAGGCCAGTGCTCGGTAGAAAGATCCAATAAGGATGTGAGAATGGGATCGATCTCCATTATGTCTCTTGCAAGATCAAAGGGTTGCATCTTTTGAATGTTTAAGAGACATATATCTTCCTAATTGTATCTCTCCATAACATAAGCGGATCAGTTTGTTATATAAATTGCATCTCTTCATGATACCAATTCATTTATAATGCAAATCGCCTTTCATAATTAATGATTAAGCATTAGCCTCTCCATTTTTTGTTAACATAATCATCCTTGACCAATCCTTAATTGATCCTTCTTATACAGCGATAATATATTTTCCCTTGCTTGCTTTGATTGATCCAAAGCAATATTAAGTGATACTTGTGATATACATCGATATGCTTGCCGATGGTAATATAGTGACTTATTGTAGATAGATTTGTTTAGAAAGTCAATGATAAACAATGCTTGATTAATTTCTTTCTGTTATCAGTGATAATAACTGATGGATGCTTATGATGTCGTCCTTTATCTGATAGTAATATCGATGAGGACTGGTCTTCATCTATGATTGATCTACTTAATGCTTGCTGCCTGTTCATTCATGGTTAGCACATTGCTACCGATTCTATTAAGTTGATGTTTATTATCTGATTAGTAAATCGCTGATGTGAAGCAATGCTAATCATCCTTTGTTGAGTGATACATTATGATGATGATAATCTCCAACTTACTGATCTATTCCTTCTTCCAACATGATGGTAATCAATGCTGGACCATACTCTTCTGTTATCTCTCTTGGTATGATAGTATATCAATAACGGTTTTCTGTGATATGACATTCATATCTTCGTCATACTTCTTGTTATCACGATGATTGTTTGAGCATGTCACTTGCTATCTTCATCATCTCATCATTGTATGATGGATATTGCAATGATGGTGTTGATATGAATAGTTTTCATACATGAGAGATGCATTTTGATGTGACATCCATATCCTACTTTCCTGATATGTTGATGATGGTCAATAATATATACCATCTTATGAACATGATAGATTATGGATTTACTATTCATCACATTGCTGGATAGTAGAGTCATGATTCATATGTTGCTAAGGTGGTTGTCAAAAGATTGTCACACTTGATAACAAGTGAACTCAATAGTACTGATGGAGATAATCAATATCTGCCAATGTGGATCTTGACTCATTTTAATATTGCATTCTCTGATGTGCTCCTTAATGCTAGATAGGAAAATCACCTTATTGATAAGACTTCACAATTTTCCCTAATAAGACTTGATGCTACTGACTTTTATATCCGATATTACCTACTTGAACTTCTATTGCCATGTACAATTTGCACTATCTTAAGGTGCTCAAGGTCTGCCACCTGTTGACCACATATGTGTTTCATTACTATTTTATATTAGGTTAAAGATCAGGACATCACACACTAGATGCATTATTATCAACAAAAAGGTCACAGTACAATATAGAGTCCAATGCTTGAAATGGAGATCTTCAATCAAATTTTGGAATCAATTGGGCAACATAAACCCACAATAAAATCATAATGGATCTCCTTTTCGGGCCTTCAATCTATAAGCTAAGGGAGCCCGTGAAACCATCAATGGAATCTCAAAACCATAGACTCGGAACTATGAGCCAAGTCTTGGTATAGCTAGTCCAAGTTGGACCCATGCACCCTCACTCCTAAAAGTAACTCCTCCAAAATAGGACGTAACTGCCAATGAACAACTTCAACCCAAAGGGGGTCCAATGTAACTCAAAGAGGCTCTAGGTAGAAGCACTAATTACATATGCAAAATATTGTGAATTGAATCCTTCGTGTAGTCAATTGATAGATTGGGATATTAGGACACCTTCAAATCATGTGATCAAATACACTTATGTTTGCTATACAATTCAATTAAGAAAATCTAAAGGATGTACATGAAAAGAATACACAAATCACAAGTACACATGAAACACAAATTTACATGCAAAACCCTTAAAAGAAAAAGCTCACCAACAAAAGAACATTCACAATCATATTACTTAAATAAATTACTTCTCCAAACCAAATAGCATAAAACCTCCAACCATTACTTCACACCTTCAAGGTAAAACACATCAGACCAACATTCAATTAATCCAAAAGTGTTAACATTTTTCATGGCTTGCAGTAGTAGAGGCAAACTCCTAAATGCTTCTAACTACTTGTGATAACTCTGCATCTACTAAACTATCAACATGCTCCTAGCCATCATCACATGTCCTCCAAAGAAATGTCACAAGTGTATTTGCATTGTCATATGCACTTCAATGAAAGGCTCATACAATTGTGCAATTGTGAGTTCTCCAAATGCCTTATGGTTGGGACCATAGCAACACTTGACTTAGACACGTCTCCATGCTTAACCACAACTCATAAAACTCATCACAACCTTCTACAGCTCCACAACTATTTACTAGTTTGTGATCAAATAACTAGCAACATAAACTTAAACAAAGTTTGTCAATTTCTTTCAACGGAAAGTGTATTAGGAACTCACTACAATTCCAATATTCTCCCACTTGATATTTACTACAAAAGAATTTATAGTATCCCAAAAAGTTAACCTCGTGAGTGAGATTGGGATAAACCCCTCTCATCCTTACAACACAAAAACTTAGCACTACTCACACATTTTCTCAAGTAATCAATAGTAATTACTAAGGAGCCAATTTCAGTCATCTAAACCTTTCTTGTCTCAACTATCTCCCTTACGAAATGACATTGCACATCTACATGTTTAGTCTAATCATGGTAAACAATATTCTTTGCCAAACAAACTGCACTCTACGGATTACAATTTAATATTGTATGACTCTTAAAACCAATACTATTAGCTAGTCTTTGTAACCACACAACTTCTTTGCACGCATATGTTGCCACTGTATACTTTTCTTTAGTTGTGGACAACACAACTATTTCTTACTGCTTCCTCATCCAACCTACAATTATTTCAATTAAAGTGTAGACATATCCACTTGTTGGTCTCCAATTATTCAAATGTTCAGACCAATTAGAATCCCTTGTATGTTTGACACCTTGCCAACATCATTTGTACCATAATAACACACAATAACCCAAAGTTCCTTTAAAATAGCATTCTTCTAAATTGTGTCCAATGTTATTAGATAGGATTTGACATGAACCTACTTAGTACCCCCAATACTTGAGCAATATTTTAGCTTGTATAGACCATTACATGCATAAAGTTCTCTACTACACTTGCATATAGAATATTGTTCATGTCCTCTTAAACTTCCAAAAGCTTAGGGTGTTGTTCCATACTCAACTTAGTGCCTCCAAGTAAAAGGATACTTATAAAATTACTGCCATACATGCTAAATCACCGCAAAACATTCTCGATATACTTCCTCTGGTTTAACCATAGCTTCTTGCAAGTCCTATCTCTATGGATCTCCATACCAAGCATGTATTTTGCAACACCTTGTCTTTTATCTCAAATCTACTCGCTAACTGAGACTTAAGATCCCTAATCAATGTCGTATTGTTCTCAAGCATATGTATATCATCAACATATAACACAATGATTAAAACATGATCACCAACTTGTTTGTAGTACAAACAATGATTAGCATTGCTCCTTTCAAAACCCAATTCTGACGCATATGAATCAATATTTTGATATCACATGCTGACTATTTCAACCCATATTGAGACCTCTTCAATTTACAAACCGGATGCTCTTTACCCCTTGAATTCTTCAAGATGATTAATATAGATTTCCTCTAAATATCCATGTTAGAATATTGTTGTTACATCCATCTACTTCAAAATCAAAAGCCATAGGTATAGATGTCATAATGGAATTCAAATTAGCTTAGGAGAAAAGATCTCACCGAAGTCTATTGCCTCTACTTGGAATATCCCTTTGTCACATTGCACCTTTTACCTTTCCGATATACCATAACTCTAAATTTCTTCTTGAACATCCACTTGCATCCAATGAGTTTCCTATATTAAGCAAATCAAACAAGTCCCAAATCTTTCTATGCTACAACGCCTCCATCTCCTCTTTTGTAGAAATTCTTCAAGACTTCTCTTTTGAAGAGAGAGCTTCTCCTACAAACTTTAGTTCGTCATCAATATAAGTTGGAACAACAACACACTAGGTGGACTATAAATTTTAGGTAACTTCCACTGCCACATAGACCTTCTCAAAATTGTCATCTATATAGAATTCATTGCCACATTTGTATCTTGTTTTCCAAAATTTGCAGTGAATGTGTTTACCTCCTCTTCATCCAAATTGTCATGCACACTTGTTTGTTCATTTGTAGATGAATCTTATTGTTCTAGTTTATGTTCAAATTGCATCTCACCACACTCCTTTTCATTTGGCTACTCTTTCATAGACAAAATCCAAGTACCTTGAATATGACATCCTTTGAGTAAATAACCTTTTCGATCACCAAATTCCAAAGCTTGTAGACTTTCACATTCTCACCATATCAAAATGAAAATGCACTTTTTAGCCTTGAAGTCCAACTTGGAATGTTTCTCCTTTCACAAACAAACACTCTTAGGTGTGTGACAGAAAGCTTCTTACCTATCCACATTGTTTGGTGTACCTATCCACCAAGGTTCTATTCAACCTTTGCACCACTCTACTTTTTTGGAGTGCATAGTGAGTTCTCCTTTGCCTAACAACACTAATGTGCTTGCAATGTGCCTCAAAATCCTTAAAGAAAAACTCTCCACCATTATCTGACCTTAGCAATTTGAGTTTAATTTTCTACCAATGCTTCAAATTCTTTGAACTTAAAATATCATGAGCCTTATTTGTAAAAATAAATCTACCCAAACATGTTTAGATTCATCATCAATAAAAGAGACATAATATAGGTGCTTACTAATATAGGGTACATATATAGCACCAAAAACATCACTAGAATCAGCTCTAACACACCCTACTCTAGAACTCGCTAAAGAAAACCAAACGCTATTTGCTTTCCAAATAGACAGTGTTGACAAAATTCAGAATCAACACAACAATCTAAAAGACATTCCACCATATTCTTTGTTGGCATTACCGGTAAGAATGCAACCGGTACATGGTAAAGTGGTGTTGTCATTGATGTCATTAAATGTCTAAACTAACATTGTCCAAATACTAGGGAACAGGTGACAAGAGAAACTGTTTAGGAAACTGGTAACCGATGACACGGTGATGAGCAACAATGCACTTATTGCTCGAAGACAGTAACTGGTGAAGTCACTAACCGGAGTGGTGACCGATGAAGACAGAGTCCAGAATACTGCATAAGGAAAGATGTGACCGGTGAAAGAGATAATCGTTAAGACATCATTGAGACCGGTGAAAGGCATGGTTGACAGACACTTAAGAAACTCTTCTACCAAGATTTGTTGCACAAATCACACAGGATTTTTTGTTACGAGAAATACTGGTGAAAGGCACAGTTTAAGAATACTGAAAAGATTCTTTTGCCAAGATTTATGGCATAAATCTTGGAGGAATTTCTTCTAAGGAAAAGTATGTGACACATTTTTTATGTTTCCGTTACAAGACTGAAACATGACTGAATGGTGGATTCATGGCGGATCTTCCATTAAGGGAAAGCTTGTGTCATGCATCTGATGTTTCCTCACATGACTAAAACATGACCGGATGATGGATCAAAAGGAGATCTTCACGGAGATCGCTTCAGCAAAGAGCGAGAAGATTTGTCCCACACTCAACAGGAGGTCTATTTATTCTTCAGTCAACGAAGAAAAACATTTGCCTTCATTCTGCCAAAGAAAAAGAGTGAAATTGTAAGTTGTTCAAAGCTATTGTAAGGGAAAAGGAGAAGAGAGAAGAAGAAGAGGAGAGTGTGCAAGGAAGCACACCGACCTGAAGAGAGCAAACCTGTGGTGTCCGGTGATGACTCTCAGTGGATGAAACAGTGATCTTATCAGGCTCAACAAAGCCATTTCAAAGGATCAACCCCTCTATTGCTCTCTAACAATTGCAATGGTCAAACCCCAGTATTTGGGTGGACATTAATAGGTCTCTTGTATCAAATCCCTTAACCGGGTGACATCTAGTAGATGTTCTAAAGTCCTCTGACAAGGCAGGCTTTAACATGCCTTATTTTAAATCCCTTAATCGGGTTGCATCTAACAGTGCGTTTGTAATCCCTTGACAGGGAAGGCTTTTCACAGGGCGCACTTCAAAAGAGTGCAAAATTTGTGAGTTCTACTCACATCGTGGTTTTCTTTTGTTTTGGGTTTCCACGCAATATATCTGGTGTTCTATGCTGCTTGATCTTGTGTTAATTATTTCTTTTG
The DNA here is from genome assembly GCA_027943335.1 of Chamaecyparis obtusa. Lineage (NCBI taxonomy): Eukaryota > Viridiplantae > Streptophyta > Pinopsida > Cupressales > Cupressaceae > Chamaecyparis > Chamaecyparis obtusa. Next base: position 227,307 of record BSBK01002440.1, on the reverse strand, counting down.
TAGGATATGTTTTGCATCCAGTAATAGTTGATAGATATCAAAGTGTTTCCAAGTTTTAGTGGGTGTTGATTCACCCCTCCCCTCTCAACACCGGTTGGGACCATCATTCTTTATATTCCTAAGTTCCTAACTTTTCAATCATTTTTCTCCAATATGACACAATTGGCAATGCAATAACAAACCTATTTTATGTTTAATACCATTGACAAAGTTGCACAATGTTTATGACTCTAGCCTAAATAGAATTACATGCCAACCTTTAGCTAACACCAAATTGCCTCCAACTAACCTTTCCGCTTTTTATCAAATGTGACATCCACTTTAAAGCCAATTACCTTAGTTTCTAGACAAACCTAGAATATGTATAACATCAAAGAGTGTCCTCACTCTCCCACTTATAAAAAACACTTTTGCCTTCTCTTAACCAACTATCTGAAGAGAATTATCATCAAGAAATACTTGTCCTCTATCACACTCCTTAAATCAAAGTACCACTCCCTATGAGAAATCAAGTCGTGTGATGCACTTGAGTCAACAACCTAGAAGCATCACTAGCAATGCTAGTAGACACATACGCATCAAAAGCATATTCATCAATATTAGAGGATCTATCAAAAAGAATCATCCTTGTTGGATTTTGCAATCCTTCATGCAACAACTCTTGCCACAATTCCAATGCTCCATCTTAGGCTTATCAGGAGACTTAGACCTATCCATCTTCTTGGAGTTCTTATCTCCAACAACCACCCTTCTTAACTGTTAGAGTTGTCATATTATAGCTAATAATTAATTTATTTAATTATTAGTCTATTATACTCTACACTTAAGTTAAACTTAGGCATCTTATTATTCTTTAGGGTTTTCACCTTTAGGGTTTCGTGATTCCTTTTATAAGGATTCACCTCTTTGTATTTCTTAATGAGATTAGATTATCATGTTGTTCTTTTTCATGTGCATATGATGTCTCTGGCTTTTTGGCCTCCATAGATTTTTCTTGCTTTTTGTTCTTTGCTTCTTCCATGTGACAGGGTTATGCATGCAGGTGTTTTTGGGAGATTAGTTTTTCACCTAATCTAACATGGTATCAGAGCCTCCCTGCTGCTGCCTGTTTTGGTGTTTTTGAAGCAAGATTTTTCAGTTCTGGTATTCTTTGCAGGACATTATTTTTTGTTTCTTTTTTGCCTGCAAAAAAAGAAAAAAAAATTTTGGAGCATTTTGAGCAAAAACGGATGCCACCATTGCGCTCAGAAGACTCAAGAGAGTCAAAAATCATATAAAGTTTGCATTTTTTGGCCACTGTAGCATCTGGGAGAAAAAATTTGCCCTATTAGGGCCGTACGGGCACGAATATCAAGAAAAAATTCATTTTTTTCTTAAAAAAATCAAAAAAGCATTTAAAAAAAAAAATGCCTCCGGTTATAAAAAAACTGCGCCACCTGCGTGCCTCCCTTCTGTCGCCGCCCTCCCGCCGCCGCGCCGCCGCCCTGCAACCGCTGCGCCACTGCTGCCCCCGCGCCGCCTCAACGCTACTCCGGCCCGCACGCCACCGCCGCCTCCCAGCCCCGCTCCGCTCTGCCAGCGGGTTCTTAAGCCCCGCGGCGGTCATATGGTGACCGGGAGCTCCGGCTCAGCCCCCCGCACGCGCCATGCGCCCAGGGGCTATTTTTTTTCAACCCCAAGGGCTTAAATTTTTTTTGGAGCTTTTCTGACCCCCTGACGTTGTTTTTGCTCTATCTGGAGCATACAGAGGTCTTTTCGGACTTCTTTATATCGTCGGAAAGCTGGTTCAGTGAGTTTTTCAATGGCAGGGGTCTTATTTTCCAGATTCTGCTCCAGGTTCTTTCTCCTCCGAGTTTTGCACTTTCGCACTCTGGCGGATTACTTGGGTTCTACAGGTCTTGGGATCTCTGCTTCTATTCTTCTGGCTCACCCTTCTTTCTTTCTTCTGAGCATTGTATACTTCTCTTCTGTAGCATTCTCTTTTCTGTAAACGCACTAAAATAAAGTGTCATCTTTTGCATATTTGGGATTTCGAGCACCTTGTGTTTGTTTGTACTCGCACTCAGTTATAAAGTGCCATGGGGGGTTATGATGTTTTGCCTTTTGTGCTCATCCACCTTTGTCAAGTGAGTGTACCTTCCACAACATTAGCCCATGCTGTGTGTCCGTGACACTGCCCTTTATCCTGTGCTTGTACTTCTGTTGCACTGTTGGTGTTCTTGATTCTTCTTCTTGCAGATGTTTCTGGCATTGCATTTCAGTGTTCCTGTCACCCCTCTCCCTGTTCAGCATTATGGGGGGGTTCACCTGTTGGTTCTATTGCTTCCTTGGTTTGGTTGAGTGATCTACGTATTCAGTTTTTGTTCCTATGTACTAGGCGGATACAGTGGCTAGGCACCTATGCATTTCGGTGAGATGGATCATCTACTATATAGACACTCATTCATTCCTACTTTTGGAGGCCACCTCTTCGATTGATCAGCTCTTCAGACTTTGTCTTCTCTACCTGATCATGCACTTTTTCAGTGGGGGTTCCAGCAGTTACTTCTGACAGTGTTTGCAGCTTCATGCTTTGGAGATGCTTCATGCTCTTTCTTGTTCCTTTCTTTGGGCCTTTCCCTAGATTGGAGGCTTTGTTTCTTTCATCTAGTTTATTTCTTGTATTTGGGTACTTGATCAGGCCTAGTTGCCGGGACCCATTGTTCTTTCATGCATTTTTGTTTTCATGCATCTTTTAGTCCTTAGTTGTTTAGCTTCTCCCTAAGTTACACTTAAGGGGGGGTGTTAGAGTTGTCATATTATAGCTAATAATTAATTTATTTAATTATTAGTCTATTATACTCTACACTTAAGTTAAACTTAGGCATCTTATTATTCTTTAGGGTTTTCACCTTTAGGGTTTTGTGATTCCTTTTATAAGGATTCACCTCTTTGTATTTCTTAATGAGATTAGATTATCATAGTTCTTTTTCATGTGCATATGATGTCTCTGGCTTTTTGGCCTCCATAGATTTTTCTTGCTTTCTGTTCTTTGCTTTTTCCATGTGATAGGGTTATGCATGCAGGTGTTCTTGGGAGATTAGTTTTTCACCTAATCTAACATTAACCCCTCAATCCTAATATGTATTCATCACTACCAAGAAACCACTAGGGCAATTATCCATGTATTTTCTCCTAATTTCTTCATTTAACAAAACTCCAATAACCTCTTCAAGTTTTGGTGAAGAAGAATTACAATTGATTGTCATAATCAAATTTACTCATGAATCAAGCAAGGAACATAAAAACGAAGTGCATTTATCTGCATATTCTATCTTGACTCCTATTTATGCTAACTTATTTAGAATCAAAATTAAAGTGCTAGGATGATCATTCACCAATTCTTTTTTCATTCAACTTTAAGGAACGCAGCTTCCTTTTTGTCATGACCCTATTTTCCCTATTTATTCATTATTATCAAGAATAATCACATGAATCAATCGAGATCACCTTATGATGATTTCTTTTGACAATACTATCATATGAATTAAAAATATAACATTTTAAACCTTATATAAGCATTTCGAATTCATTACTTCTTTTGATGTTAAATACTGATTTGAATTTTATCATTTGGCATTATAACTTGATTTTTAAAGAATTGTGAGTATTTCATTATAAGAATTTTATTTTATTTCAAACTTATATTTACTTATGTGCTTTTACAACTTCTAATAGGTTTCCTATGTTTACATTTCATATAGTGTAACCATTGCAAGCATCTACGGAAAGGGGTTAAAAACAGTCAATTCATAGTGGGAATTAAAAGGAAGGACACCTAAGACAAAGGCAAGAATAGAATGCCATCAAAGGAGGAAAGTAAAAACACCTTGGATGGAGGGCATCTATGTTGTAGTGACAGGTAATAATGTAAATTGTGTGAAAGTGATGGGCAACAATTTTACATGTCTTCTTCCTGCACTACAACCAAACACTATTGATGGCTTGTGGTAGTAGAGCCAAACTCCTAGTTGCTTCTAACTTTTTGCAGTAATTCTAAGCATCTTCTAGAACATCACCATACTCCTATTCATCAGCACATATGATCTAACAATGCCACAAGTGCATCTACACTAATACATACTTCAGTGACATACAGTTATGCAACTGTGAGTTCTCCTCCAAATGACTTGTGGTTAGGACCATAACAACACTAGACTTAGAAAGATCTACATGCAAAAATACAACTCATGACACTCACTGCAACCTTCTACAGCTTGTCACCATTGTTTACCAGTCATTGATAAAACAATTTTCAACATAAACTTAGAACAAAGTCCATCATCTTCTTTTGCCAAAAACCTTACTGAAACTCTCTCTCTGGATGAATAGTAAAGCAAAGTCCCAACAAACACACCTCTTACACATGGCTATTTTCAGCTAGTCAAAGATGCTCTTCCTAGTCTTTTATGTAGCCCCCATTTTTAATGTTCTCCTACACCTGTCATAATACATTGGCTGAGTGGCATATGGTGTCATCCAAGGAATCTTGAGATTCCCTCCAAGGATGACACTCTGTTCCATTAGGGCCTGATTATAACAATGTATTATAATAATTAGATGATAACAATTTCCCTATGATTTGCAAGGTGTACAGCACCTAGCCCTAACAATATTGCATGTTGGTTGATAACACAGGTCTACCTCCATTTGGTTATTTGAATTATTTCAAGTGTATAATTGACATTCTAAAACATAGCACTAGATGGGGAAACTCTGTCCTTATTTCTCTGAATAGTGTTGTTTTCTTCTACAGTTACATATTGCTCAATGATTCAACCAGATGGCCAAAAGTTAATCTTTGTATGTATGTACATATTATTGATTATTCCACCTTGTAATATCAGAGGAGCTTAGTCTCACACACTGCCCCTGATCAATTTGTGGAAGCAAAGCTTATAGCTAACAATATGTTTTTATGCATGAATCTTAAATATTACTGAAGTTGCTTGGGGTTGGAAACGATTTAGCAGGTGAACAAGAAGATAGAAATATGGAATACCCTTAGAGAAGCGAACAGCCTTAAACAACACTATGTATATAGCAGTAGCTTTGCAAACAAAATATCCTGATCAGTATTTGCGATGCTTTTAAAAATTCAAGGTTGTACCAGTCATAGAAAAAGAAAAGTAATAATGATGATACTTTTATAGTGACTGCATATGGTTAATAATTCTGGTGATTAGGCACCAATTTCTCTCACAACATGCAATTCAGAAGCAAAGAGGTGGCATATTTTGAATTGCTGGGTTCTCAAAACCTGCAAATGGATATCAGATTTTAAAAAAAAATCATGTCTATCCATGCAATGTCACAACCGAATCAGGCTGATGTGATTCTGAGGAAGATTCTTCAATTCTACACAAAAGAATAACCCCCGTTGCATTTTGAACAAAAATTATGACATGCTTCAAAAGAAAACTTCTTGTAATGAAAAACACAGTAGAAAGAAATCTAAGAAGTGAAAGATGGACCCTTTTTCCTTCATCACGTTGAACTCACATCATTGTAATCAAGAGTGGAATCAAATTACTAAATAGTTGGTAAAGCAGGATACCTTCAGGAGTTGAATGGATTGAAATAAATGCTTAAGTGTGGAGAGTTTGTCTTCTCTGCATTGTGTTAACTGTCTATTTCTTTCTTTCATAAATTGATCAGCATCAGAATATATCATGGAATATGCTAAAGGTGCTCAGTTAAGACTATTTCTAATCTTTTATAATGTATCAGAAGATCGCCCATGATTCTTCCAACAACATTTCTCTAATTCCTAACATTCAATGCTAAAGAATTTTATAACTTACTGGTGCAGCTTGCAGTTTCCAAACACTATAACAAAGTCATCAACAACAAACATAGATTATGGATTTGTAAATTGCTAGGGTATTTGTATGTGATTTTGTATGCTCTTCTGATTATGAATGTTGTCATTGCAAGCTCTTACACACTTTGGGTTTGTCTTGCAGGGTTCTCCCAGAAACAAAAATGATTATGGTTTCTCAAACATTTTGTAAATATTTTCAGTTCAGCTCAGATGAAAACTCAAAACGATGAAATTGCATCATACATTATTCACATTTCCCATGGGATTCACAGAAATCAAGATAGGCAGTGACAAATATACTACAGCACGAAATCAACAAATTTCCCAAATTATAGCAGTTGTGAGAGAATATTTTCTTGGTTATTTCATCATTTTTCACTCTTAATGCAGATTCTGGTACCTGTCTGGAAATCAATAAATTCATCTAATAGTTTAAAATTTACCATAAAATATAATTAAAAATAAATACATAAACTTCTCGACCCATTGCCCTAATTAAAAATAAATGAATAATTTTTTCTACCCATTGTACTCTCTCCCTCCACCCTTCTCCCCATCTCCACCCAACAAGAAAAATAAAAACCAAAAAAGAATCCGCAATGTCTGAAAATTAATGTGGTCCAACGGGTTGACATGTGATGGTGCGTGTGTCATATGCCAGATTCAACTGGTAAGGCAAGCCCACAACCTTAGCTGGAAAAGTTCTTGTAAGAATTTATAAAGGAGTGCACAAACATGGGCTCAATTCCCCATACACCAAAGCATCAGCCCAGAGCTCAACAGCAAGAAAACCTAGCCAAATACCTAAACCTAAGATTGGAAAGTTCATGCCAAATATAGATCATTGTCCAAGGGGTTGAGCTTAATCCATTAAAGTGAGTTGCTCTTGATATGGTCTCATGTTGATGTTCCTATGAATCTATGATAACAATAAAAAAAATTCAACGAACCATAGACATCTAAATTTAAGAAAGTGGTTAGATTTTGCCCAATAAACGTTTATGTTTGATAAACTACCCAATAAAGACTAGTGACACTAGTTCTTAGAAATGAATTCCATGAGAGTATTCCAGATTCTTTCGGAAAAACACAAAACCTAGTGCTTTCCCCTCAAATTCACTACAGTACTAAAATAGATTGCATGCCTGAAAATCTATCCTAAGAAACATGTGAAAAGAATCACAGAAGAATCGCAAACATTTTCATACCATTCAAAATTTCTTGAATTGGAAATCAGCAAATCAAAGCTGTGCATGATATGTTGGCGAAGAACCACATTAAACAAAGCCAAGTTCTCTGAATCCACTGCATTTGCTTGTATCGTGCAATTTTCTGGACCAACCTTCAATGGATTTATTTTCTACCTTCACACAAAATTAGAAATATGAACTTTGTTATTTACAAGGGCAGTAAGAGCAAGGGGTGTACTATTTTGAATTGAAGTCCTTGGACATTCTATCCTTTTTTAGGACTTGGCCTATTTTCTGTAAGGGTGTGATTTTCTCATGCATATGGGTCATTTGCCCCTCAACTGTGATTTGGGAATTGTACTAGGAGAGAAATAGAAGAGTTTTTCAACATAAAAGTATGTCAATTGAAATCTTTTTTAACAAGGTTGAAAATGTCATAATGAAAATGGTAAATTGTGCAATCAGAAATCAATCTATTAAGAGAAGTGTGTTTACTCGTTAAGACAATAAAATCAACAAAATCAACAAAATCTTGGAATGGTTTGATGGTCCACCTTATTTATGGGAAGGCCCAAAGTTCATCTGCTTCACAATCCTAGAGCAGACATGAGATGGGTTCCTCTTGACAAAGGCAGGCATAAGATGAACTTTGAGGGTTTTGTTGAAGGCAACCCAAATTTTTGGGATTGGTTGCAGAATCGGCAACCATAAAGGAGAAATGGTGGCTTTAATAGCTGATAAATTATCTAGCTGAACTAACAACAAGGCTAAAGCTCAGGCTCTCCTGTTGGGGTTTCAAACCTGTTCTCGATTAGGGATAAGACAGACTATAATAGGTGACTCCCAAATCATCATAAATGCCCAAAGGAGCAAATTCGACATTGGATTAGAAGATTGGAAACATTTCCAGGCAATGTTGGCCAATGTTAATCCATTTGGATGAGTACAATATTACCCACACTAATCGTTAGGATTACCATGACTGGCACTTATTACTTTGCCAATAATGTACAGAAGATTGGAGTACTTTGGAACGTTTAAGCATCTCCACATCCTTGGACAGGAAAGAGTTATCATGTGTAGTTAATCTATGGAAATTGGCTTGCAAGAGGCCTCGAACAATGATGAAAAGGGACATAGCAATAATGTTGAAATTGAACCAGAGATGGAACCAACCAAGCTTATATTCCTAAGTTAGAGTTGTCTTTAATGAAAGAGAAATGGATTCTATGATGCATTTGAGAGCAAAGAAAGAGGAAAATTGCATTCAGGGGTAAGATCTCATACCATAGGCTCAAGAGATTTTTTAAAACTCATTCATGTATTGTTTCACACACCATTCAGATGGTTCTTGGAGGTGTTTTCCTCTCCACATCTCATAGATATCATGTGAATACAGATGTTTCATCCATGATTATGGTGATCATGTTGGACATGGGGGAGGACAAAGTAACCATCAAAGCAGTAATGGAGGCTCTGGTCTTTCCAAAGTGGTATGATGGCTTTAATGGAGATTTTACTTGTTGTGGTTTTGGGATTGAGCTTTGTGATGGGGATTGGCACTTGGCCTATCATTTCCCAACCACACAAGGCTCGTGGGCTCCCTTTGTTATTGAAGTAATGGGATTCAACGTTGCAAGAAGGATGAAGGAAAATTACGGCTTAAAGTTTCTGAATGAGGTTGTTGGGTTCTCTGATTCGATGGTGGACTGATCCTTCACTTTAGTTTTAGATTGACTCAACTTAAGGGGATGGATACTGGACTAAATGGCTATTTATTAAATTGTATTGAAGACAGACCAGCAGACTAAGGGATCAAGAATCACATTTTAAGTTATTCTCATGTTTCTATCGATATTTTTGGTTATGAATCTCTATGAAGAATCCAACAGTTTTGTGAAGCTTTGCTTCCTTGAAAAGTTAGTTTAGAGTTTAGACAACACTCCTTTAAGTTTTTCTCATTATGGTGAGTCAAAAGTTGCCATTTAGTACACAAGCACCATTGCATCAAAATGAAATATGTTCAAAATTCTACGATTTAGGCCAGGGTTGGAGCATTGGAAAGGGGATCTCTGACAATCCTCTGTCCGAAATACCCTCCATAACAACCTAGACATATTGGGACTCTACTTGGTGGGGAATAACATCACCCTTAGGTTTCGGCAGCGGAAATGACATAGACCATAATTAAAACTGAGTAGTGCAAGGACAACTAGAGATCCCAAGATATGGCATAAGATGACAGTACTATTCAGACTTTTCGGCTATCATTGTTATGATGGTGTGGCCCTCCCAAGCTCAATTAAATACCCCACTCACGGTTACCACCTCTCCCCAAATTTGGTGATTTGAATATCGTGACAGGGGCCCATTATAAGTAAGACCCCATGGGCTATCCTCCTCACAAAGAAAATACAAAAATGGAGACGCTCACCCAACTGGGGTGCGATAAATGTTAGATGTTCCTTTTGGATCTAATCAAAGAATGCAAGTTATATGCAATTCTCCCACCATTCTCACAATGGAGGCAATTCGGACGGTGTTAGGGAAGGACTCCCTAACTTCTGCAAATCGCCACCGAGTCAACATGGACATTTGATCAAGATTCCCAACATCTTTGTTAGACCTAGGAAAAGAGAAAGTGCAAGCTCTGCTTCTTGTAAAACTAGTTTTTAAGTCCCGACGGATGACATTGATGTACCTGTTGTAGTTGTTCCTGGAGAAGGCATACCACGGGTTGATGACATACCAAACCTGTTTGAGGGAGATTCTGAGGTGGCAAAGCAGTCATTTATCCTGGATTCGGATGAGCAATGTCTGGCACAAAATCGTAGATGGGCCAAGATAGAAAAAGAGCTGCGTGAATGGAGCTGGATGGATTTCAGTGGCTGAAGGATTTTGTCAATATAGTTAGTTCGGAGGCCTTTTCTGAAGGTGACTAATATATATCTATAGCTTTTTGGTGCTATCCTCTGTTTTTGTATGTTTTGCAACTCATCTCCAGAGCGGAACTAAAGATGGCACAAACTATATCAGGACTGGCTTCAGAGTATGTTGGGGTTATAAGCTCCAACCCTTACGAGTTATATTGTGTGGAGACGTCTATATAGTCATTAGAAACTTAAAATTTACCAGGTACTTAGCTTTTCTTTTCTTATTAGTACTTGTCCATAGGCTAGCAAGTACTATTGCATTCTTTTTTGAGTTTTTTTAATGTTAACTAATGATTAAATAAAATTGGTTAGGTCAATTAGAATTTTTAGATTAAATTTCATATTTTGCAAAGTTAGATGCAATATTTTTAACTTTATAGTTTATAAAAATCAATTTCCTATCATTTGATTGGTGGCCACGGTGCATTATGTTTGCCACTTATTTTTATAAAAAATATCATTTAAATTTTTTTAAATTTTTTAAAATTAAAAGATTATAGTAAGTATATTATTTTATATTATTTATTATACTAATAATGTTGTACTTCAATTTTATTTTATAACCAATTTAAATTATTAATATATAAATATTTATTATAATAAATTATTATAAATTTTATTATATGTTATATTATATTATTCAATATAATATTAATCAATGATATTATTTATTTATTTTTTTTATCGGTAAAAGGTCGAAGCTTTAAAAGTTTTTTATTAATATAAATAAGTTTTACAGTGTGACCCCGCTCGCTGCAGGCACTGGTAGGAAAGAACGGGGTTGAGAAAACCTCCAGCCTTGCCCGGGACCATAGGTCCTATATTTATACAAAAATACGTGGGCATACCCACGACTCGACACTTGTCGAAATTTGTTGGATACATAGTTTTCGTGGACATATCCACGCCTCAACATTTGTCGGGATTTGTTAAGTACATAATTTTCATGGGCAATCCCACAGTACAATGAGTCCTACGATTTACTACCTATACATGTTTTCAGTGGGCATACCCACCGCTCGATAGAATCGAGGTATAATATAACAATTGTTGGTTTTAAGGATTCATCTTTACAATTCATACAATTGGATCAGTATTTTCGTAAAAATTCGTTCTAGGATCTTCAATGGAAGGATGATTTAGTAGCTCAATCCGAAAAGTCCATCATTAATTTTCTTCCTCTGTTTTTTTAATTCTTTGGTTGGAATAAGTACCTTTCCGCCTTACGATTCTTTGTACCTGAAAAATAAGACAAACGAAACTTCCATCTCGAATGGTTAACCCATATCAAATAATATAAATATTTCCTACAATTAAGCATTTTATATTTGGAATTGCAGATTATGATACTGAATAATACTATAAGAGTATTACGTACCCATTCATATTACACAACTAATTTTACTTTGGATCATCTTCCTTTATATCCATATGTAATCTATCTTCAGCTTAATCAGTCCATTAAGATTAACAATAGAAACCAAAATATTAGTTGTACTACTATCTTGATTTACCTCTATCTACTAATATTCAAACAAGAAGGATATGAACCTATATTCATGACAAGGAAGCAAAAATAGTTAAGATTGAAAGGGTTGACAGTATATATATATATATATATATATATATATATATATATATATATATATATATATATATATATATATATATATATATATATATATATATATATATATATATATATATATATATATATATATATGTATATATATATATATTTATATTTATATTTTAACTCTATACATCATATGTTAACTCTATATGAAGGTAAAGGCTGCATAATTTTCAAAAAAATTAAGTTATACTTTATGGTGTAGATCTACTCTTCTTCTGAGAGAAGCATGTACTTGAGCTTACTATGCAAAATTTAGTATCATCTGTTAACTCTATCCGAAGCTAAAGGCGGCTGACATCCGAGATTATATTATATATATAGATATATATATATACTAGCTTCTAGTATATACATACCTATATACTGATGTTCATTGATAAAATTCATAGATCTGCAAAGCTCAAAATCAGGATCTCCTCAATTTTTATTCATAGAGTAATATGTATAACTACAGATATGCTGAATATCTTAGATCTGTATTTATATATATTGGACTAGCTTCTATATGAGAATATTGAACTTCGGGACTGTCTAAGGATGGCACTGAGAAAAGACTGAGCATTTGATCATATTTATTTAGGGCAAATATACTTAACCTTGTGTATTATCAAACGAGACTTTGGCTTTCCAATCTATAGAGACATGTAATATATCCTAGTGCAGTCCCTCCTCTCGACAACCTGCAAAACCTGAAATGTTATTAGACAGAGTATTATTATAATATGATAGAGAAGGTTTAGTCCTATGGCAATTTTCATAATTATTATCCCTGGTTTGCTTTCACTGTTTTCCCACTCTTTATATATATATATATCTATATATATATATATATATATATATATATATATATATATATATATATATATATATATATATATATATATATATATATATATATATATATATATATATATATATATATATATATATATATAATTTTTTATTTTTCTCCATTTTCAGATATTTCATTTATATATATATAAAGAGTGGGAAAACAGTGAAAGCAAACCAGGGATAATAATTATGAAAATTGCCATAGGACTAAACCTTCTCTATCATATTATAATAATACTCTGTCTAATAACATTTCAGGTTTTGCAAGTTGTCGAGAGGAGGGACTGCACTAGGATATATTACATGTCTCTATAGATTGGAAAGTCTTTTTTTTAATCAGCATTTTTTGGCGGCGATCTGTGCTGGCATCTGCTATGTCCTTCATGCTCGGATGTGACGCATGCTTCTGAGGACGTGGTGATAGTGTGTGGAGGAGAACACTCCTCCACTTCGGTTTGCTTTCTCTGGACCTTAACTCCTTTATTGTGCTCTGAATTGCATTTACTCCTTGTGCTATGGAAACGGGTTCTAATGGCTTCATTAAACCTGCGTCCAACTTGGCTTCTCATTTGCCCTCCAATGTGTCTTCGGCTCCCGGATCTTCCTTGCCCTCTGATTCGGAATCCGCACCCTTGGCCGTTAAAGCTAGTCTAGCCCTTCACCCTTACCTCATAAGAAATCATTCGCTAAAACAGTGGCTCCCAGCAATCATGGGGTCTCCATTGATGCGAGATTTGTGCAGGTGGTTGGAGGCAAGAGATCGCTCGAAGAAGGTAAGGAATCTCCTAACATATTGAATGAATTTGTTGTCTCACCCAACGATGCTATGCTCAAAGAAATTTCTCTGGAGAAGTCTAGGCTCTGTGACACCGCAATTTTCTTTGCATGCATTGATATTGAGAAATGCCCTCCTAGGAAATTCTTGGATGACTGGTTTCATAACTTATGGAATTTAAAATTAGGGCTTAAGATCTCTTTCTATAGACAGATTCAAAAAGGGCTTTTCATTATTTTCTTTAATAACCATGAGGCTCAAGTAGAAGCCCTAAAATGACAATACTGGAATGTTGGTAAAACTTTGTTTAGGGCTCTAGCTTGGTCGCATGATGCTGTTTGTGAAGAATTTCTAGCCCTGTCTTCACCCAGATGGCTTATCTTAAAAGAAGTTCCCCCTTTCCTATGGAAATTCCTTACACATTTGCTTGCTCCGTTTGGCTCTATCATTAGAATTGATGAAACTTCCAGACTTGTGTCCAATCTTGATGCTAGGGTTTTGGTTTCTCTTAAACCCGAGGTTGATATTCCCCTAAAACTTACCTTGAAAATCCATGGTGAAACCATCTCCTGCCCGGTTGAAATCCTCGGGGGTCTAAACGTGTGTTTTTTGTGCAAAAAGGAAGGGCATATTCGGAAGAATTGCCCCATCATTAATAGGAAAAATAATGAACCGTCCCAAGGAAACTTTGCGGATGGTAATTCCGGTAGCAGGGAATTGGCCACTATCCCTGATACTTCGATCCCTAATCGATCCTTCTCTGATTCACACTCTGGAAAAGGGCCTGATAAATCTAGTTTTATTAACCCTATAGCTCAACAACCTATTGTTTCAGACCAAAGAAACAGTTTGAGAGATAATGAGGGTTTTCAAACTGTGAAAAATAAGAAGCCTAGGAAAAAGAGTGCACAACAATTGGCTACTGACCAGATCCATGCTACCTCCAAATCAAACCCCTTTGCTGCTTTGGCTTCCCCTACTCTATTAATTGAAAATGGACCATCTATGGACAGTAAGATCTCTGATATTAATTTGTTGGAAGGACAGAACTCACAGGATGGTAGGTCTGGTGATGTTACCATGAGTGAGGTCCCTACAGGCATGGTTAGCAGTAAAACTTGCCCTAACTTGAATGTTGTCCCCCCTTCTAATGATAGCAACATTAGCCCCCCCATCTCTGGTCTTAATGAATTAAATGAGGATTTTTTTATTGAAGTTATACTTGCTAATAAAGGCTCTGATAATGCTAGAATACAAAACCCGGTTGAACATAACATTAATGGGAATATAGGGAATCCTGATTTCAATATGATTGGCCCCCACTCCAATTTCTCTCAACTAAATAATGGTGAGGATGAGGAGGACCCTCCCTGGGGTTCCTCAGCTTCCAGAAAGAAGGGAAGGCCCTTAGGGTCAAAAAATAAAAAGAAAAATGGGGAGACTCTGACTCCTCCTACTAGCCCTCTATTGAATTCGTCATCATGAAGTGCATATCTTGGAATATTAGAGGCCTAGAGTCTGCGGATAGGAAGTCGATTATTAAGAGGTTTTTAATGGGTCACAAGAACTTAGATTTTTTTATGATGCAAGAGCTTAAGGCTGTTAATTTTCTTCTTAATTCTTCTCTAGATTTTATCTGGAGGGATGCTATCAAAATCTGTACTAACCATCCTAAAGGGAAAGGTGGTGCTGCTTTGCTTATTAATCCTTAGTGGGATAAGTATATTATGTCTGTTGGTTGCTCCCCCTGCAACCGTGTGGCATGGGCTGTTATTGAGCTTAACGGTTCATCCTTTGGCGTTTGCTCCATTTACGCCCCCCAATGAGGTTAAAGATAGGATCATTCTTTGGGACTGGCTTTATAACCTTCCCGACATTCCTTGGATTTTTGCTGGGGACTTTAACATGGTCGAGAACCAAGATGATAAACTCGGGGGTCTCCCTTTTACTTGGAAACATCGTGAGAAGGACTTTTGGGATCGTTGTAAACAAAAATTTAATTTATTTGATCCTATGGAAGGGTATAGAAGAGATACTTCTAGCCTCTGGTACACTTGGTGTAATTTTCAATAGGGGGCTAAGAGGATTTATTCCAGGCTTGATAGATTTTATGTGAACTCTGATTTTTTCTCCTTCTCACCTATCCAACAGCATGCCCCTGTTATTGCTTCTGCCTCTACCCTTTCTGATCACCTCCCTATCATTTCTCTTATTAACATTAGAAACGCTCTTGCCCCTTCTGCTCATCGTAATGATAAATTTATCCTTAACACCTCACTGCTTAATGATCAGGATACTAACATTGCTGTTAAGATGGTTAGGAATTTTAACCGTATTAATAACTCTTTTACTCATATTGATAGATGGAATAGCAATGTTACTTCATGGAGGAAAATATTTCAAACCTTAGGGCAAAGGAAGGCTAAGAATTATAGAAGAGTAGACAACGCTTTGAACGAACAATTGCAATCAGCTGAAGTTGAGGTTCAAGCTAATCCCATGTCTATTTCACATGTTGAATGTGTCTCTGCTGCCAGGGATACTCTGAGGAAGCATCAACATATTAAAGCCATTGGGGCCTCTGTTAGAAGTCGCCAGAAATGGTTGAAATATGGTGATAAGGGCTCCAAATTCTTCTTTAATAATCGTAAACATAAGCAGAATAAAGAGAAAATTGATAGAATTGTCATGGATAATCAAGAGCTTACTGATATCAATGACATTGCTGCTGCCTTCGAGAAGTTTTATAAGGTTCTATTCAGTTCTGAGGACAGCAGCAATGCCAAGGATCTTAGGAATAGGTGTAAGGATCTTATCCCCAAGAAAATTGATGAGGGGGATGCCTCCATACTCAGGGATAAGGTATCGATACAAGAAATATCTAATGCTATATCTACTCTTAAGAAGGATAAAGCGCCTGGGCCGAATGGCCTTCCTGCTAAATTCTACCAATCCAATGTTGATTGGATTGCCAAGGATTTATTTGATCTTTATTCAGAAGCTTATGACCGTGGCACTCTTGGCAATTTTATCAATATGGGGATTATTAAACTTATCCCTAAGGATGGAGACAAGTCCCTCATCAAGAACTGGCGGCCAATTACTCTGCTTAATGTTTCTTACAAAATTCTGGCCAAAGCCTTGGCCTCCAGACTTGTTAATATTTTGCCTAACTTTATCTGCCCTACCCAGACTGGGTTCATCAAAGGACGATATATCCTGGAAAACCTTATTACCAGCTAGGAATCTATGGATTGGGCCAAAAATTTGAATCAGTGCTCTGCTATGTTTCTTTTAGATTTTGAGAAAGCTTATGACCATATTGAATGGGATTTCATCCTTTCTATTCTTCAGGCCTTTGGCTTCCCTGATGAATTTGTTAGATACATTCAAGTCCTGCTTAAAGATTCCTCTGCTAGAATTGATCTCAATGGCTTTTTATCTAATCCTATCCCCCTGTCCCGATCTATTTGTCAAGGATGCCCCCTTGCTCCTGCTCTTTTTGTCATAGCTTCTAATGCTTTGTATTATATCCTCAGAGACAATACTATCTCTCCCAAAGTTAAGGGCATTTCTCTCCCTGATAGCTCGGAGCTCCTTAATATCCAATTTGCAAATGATACCTCGCTTTTCATTGAATTATCTTGTCTTAATATCCAACATCTCAATTTGAAGTTCGTCTTGTTTGAAACCATCTCAGGTGCTCGCATCTCTAAATCCAAATCTATCATGCTTGGTTGGAATGAGGAACCTCTAGATTGGTTTCCCCAATTTGGATACTCTTGGGGCGGACCTAATAAAATTGTGAGATACTTGGGGGTTCCTTTTTCCATCTCCCCTTCTCTCAAAGACATGTGGATCTGGGTTAAGGATAGAATTATCAAGAAGCTTTCAAGTGGGATAATAGGGCGCTGTCTCTTGCTGGTAGAGTGCAGGTTTGCTAGAAAATTTTGTCTTCTTATAGTATATATTATTCCTCTGTTTGGATGTTCAGCAACTACCAATTGTTTGAAATTCAGAAGGCTATCAGAAGAGTCCTTTGGTCTGACGGCCAAGGTAACAAAAAGAAGCATGTTGTTAAATAGAGTTGGTGCCACATTGATAAGAAAGCTGGTGGCTTAGGCCTTAAAGACCTTAGGATCCAAGGTATTTCCCTTGCTGCTAAGTGGATTTTTCGGGCTCTTGATGGTCAGGAGCCTTGGAAGATTCTCCTTAGATATAATATTCAATCTGGTCACCCTAAGCAAGCCAAGTATTGGAAGAATCTTCCTTTTGCTGACCTTGTTGCTGGAATGTTCCCTGTCTCCGTCCATGGTTCTTTGGTTTTTAAGTCTATTTGGAAGGCTTGGGAACTTGTGAGGGGCTTTATTGATAATTCTAGCGTTGTTAACAATAGTTCTATTCATGGTGAGCGATCTATATGGTGGAATCTGCAACATAATGGTAAGCCTCTTGCTATGACTCAAGGATGTTCTGCGAAACTCTGGAACAACCAGGGTGTTAAATGCCTCATTGATATCCTGGAGAATGACAACCTTGCCAGCTGGCAGGATATCAGAACTAAATTCAATCTCCCTGTTTCTCACAAGCGTACTTATAATATGATTGCCAATGCCTATCGTAACTTTAATCTCCCTCGCAGATGTGATGTGGATTCCCATAGATTTCTATTTTTTCGTTGGGATGATGGATCACTCTTGCATAATGTCAAAGCTAAAGACATATATAAGGTGCTTAACAAAGACCACTCTGTTATTTCACACCTGAATATCATCTGGTATGTGAACCTGGACTCTATTGAATGGCAAAAGATTCTTGACAGATTTTGGAAGTCTCATGTTCCTCCCAAGTTATTGCATTTTAAATGGAAAATTCTTCTTGATAGGCTGCCTATTAAAAATTAGATTGGTGGTACTGACTCTTGTTCTATTTGCAGGACTCCTGAAAGTTTAAGACATATTTTCTTTACTTGCCAATTTGCTAGATCTATATGGAATTTCTTTGGAATTTCTATAGTTGATCATGTCACTGTTCTTGATGCTATTATTGGAAATATATCTGGTCTTAAGAGGGATGCTAATTTGTTTTGGAATATTCTTTCTTCCCATATCCTTTGGTTTATATGGAAATGTAGACATGAGGACAAATTCCAAGATGTTAGCAGATCCCTTACTTTGTTTCAATTGAAACTTATATGTTTTAAGATTGTCTCGCAGGTTTGTTGCATCATGAAGTTTGAAAAAGACAAGTTGAAAAGATTTCTTCATGATGGGCTCGCTATGATGTTCATATACGAGATGAAACATGGGCTTGAATGGGCCAGCATTATTGACAATCAGGTTGCTTTTGAGGAAGCCCTCAAGGAGCTGCTCAAAGAGATGCAGGTGATGAAGGGTGCTCCCTTTAATACCACAAACACATAACAGATATAGAGAAACAACAACAATATGCAAGAACAGAAAATTGGCTTCTTATTATCTCCACAAATGTGGAATTAAAAACTTTCAGAATTACAATATGCAAAGCCACATGGGCATTCCCTTACAATATTCTGTAGGACAAAGCCTCGAACTATTACCCAGATCTACTACCCAGAACTATTCTGAACTGCCTAAGACAATAATACAGCCTTCCTTATATAGACAATTTTCCACCGCCTGGGAAGGTTCCAGAATTTTAGCCAATAAGGCCGACCAACTTAGAATTATTTTATTTTACATTTTATTACATCATAGTCGGCTCAAGATAACCTTTGAAACCCGAACAGAAATTTTGAACAAAATTATTTTTCGCCATTTCAGGTGGCCCAACTTCCGAAGACCATAAGTCATCACCAGTTGACCCACTCGGCTATTATAAACCCATTTCGGAAACGCCACGAAGCACTCTACAGGCTTGTCGGGCGCAAGCGCCCGTCACCCAAATTTTTGACTTCATCCGGGGCCTCTAAAGCCTTCAAAACTGAGTTCAAAGTTTCTGTACCCTGCTGCCAATACCGAAAATCTTCAATATCTTCCAATATACACTTGATCTGGCAATGAAACTTTACTGGCAGACTTATATGACCAAAATGAACCTCCAAGAAAGAGATCAGATCATTTTGAGCACATACGAAAATTACCAAAAATAGTAACTTTCCATAAATAGCAGCTCTGCACAAAATAACCCTTATTGAATAAAAACATAAATATTTTTCGGTGATGCAAGATTCCTCTTACACCCAGGATGCTCCTGCATCAGACACCCGGGGTAATTTGAGAAGTGACCCTGTCATGACTCAGGGGTGCAGAGGAAAACCAAGACGGTTAACCTCCTCCTTTGTTAGCCATGATGAATCTTCAACAGGTCATCCTTTCCACTTGACCAGATATTTTTCATATGTCCTGTTCCTTGTGCTTCTGCCAAAACGACTATCCAGTATATCTTCAATCTCCTCAGTGTCTGAACTAGTTGCTGGAATACTCCACTGTGCCGCTATGATCTCATCTTCAACACCTCCCTCATGATACTCTGTCAGATCTGAAATGTTAAACATTGGTGAAATATTTAGCTCGGTAGGCAATTCTACCTCATATGCATTTCCCGAATCATGTTTCTTCAATATCCTGCATGGTCCAAACTTCTTCATTTTCAGCTTGTTATATGTACCAACTGGAAACCGCTCCTTCCGTAAATGAACCATGACTTCATCACCAACCTGAAATTCCTTATACCTCCTTTTCTCATCTGCCTTAGCCTTATACTGTGCGTTCATTTTGGTAATATGCTTCCTCACCTCCCCATGGATGTTCTTCAAGTGTTCTGCAAAATCTTCAGCTTCAGCACTACTTATTTCTCCTTTATCTATCTTCCTCAATTCAGATGCATTTCGTGGACTACTTCCATATACAATCTGGAATGGTGATTTACCAGTGCTCCTATTGACAGAATTATTGTATGCAAATTCAGCCTGTGGTAAAATCAAATCCCATCCTGTTGGCTTATCTCCAACCAAACATCTCAGCAAATTCCCCAAACTCCTATTCACCACCTCTGTCTGTCCATCAGTCTGTGGATGATGTGATGAACTGAACTTCAAATCTGTCTTCAAATTCTTCCACAACGTATGCCAGAAATATCCAACAAACTTAGTGTCCCGATCTGAAACTATGGTCTTTGGCAAACCATGAAGTCTCACTACTTCTCTGAAAAATAATTCTGCTACATGAACAGCATCATTAGTCTTCTTGTAGGGAATAAAATGTGCCATCTTTGAAAATCTGTCAACTACCACAAAAATTGAATCGTGTCCCCGCTGTGTCATCGGTAAACCAAGAACAAAGTCCATGCTGATATCCTCCCAAGGCTTCTCTGGTACAGATAATGGCTGATACAACCCTGTATTCTGCTTCACTCCTTTGGCCATCTGACATACTCTGCAACTCTGTACAAACTTCTTCACATCGTGCTGCAATTGTGGCCAATAATAATTTTCACTAACCAAAGAAAGGGTTTTGTCACGACCAAAATGTCCAGCCAATCCTCCGCTATGCTTCTCCTTGATGAGATTCTCCCTCATAGAACTTCGTGGAATGCACAACTGACTCCCTCTGAATAGCATATCATCTTGGATGATAAAATCCAGCCATTTCGTCCTGTCTAGAGTAACAGGTTTTGTACAAGCTTTCCAAGCTTCACCAAAATCAGGATCCTCTGGATACAAATTCTTGAGTTCCTTGAACCCAACCACTTCAATCTGCATTTCTGTCAGCAATAGTTGCCTTCTGCTAAGAGCATCTGCAACCCTATTAGACTTTCCACTCCTGTGTTTCAAAATAAATGTATAACTCTGTAAAAACTCAACCTATTTCAAATGCCTTTGATTCAATTTTTCTTGACTATTCAAATATTGCAAAGCTTGATGATCAGTATACAAAACAAACTCTTTAGGAAGTAGATAATGTCTCCACTTCTTTAATGCCTGAACTATAGCATAAAATTCTTGATCATAAACAGAATATTTCCTCTTGGCATCATTTAACTTCTCACTGAAATAAGCAACAGGTTTACCTTCTTGGCTCATAACAGCTCCTATTGCAGTACCACTAGCATCACAATCTACTTGAAACACCTTATTAAAATTTGGAAGTGCTAAAACAGGTTGTTCTGTAACTTTTTGTTTCAACAATTGAAAACTCTTTTCTGCCCCATTAGTCCACTTAAACTCTTTTCTATCCCCTCTCATTGTTTCAGTCAAGGGTCCACAAATACTGCTGAAATTTTTGATAAACTTTCTGTAAAAGCTAGCTAGACCATGAAAAGACCTTACCTCAGTAGCACTCCTCGGAGTAGGCCATTCAAGGATAGCCTGTACCTTCTCTGGGTCCATTTTTAGACCTTCTGCTGAAACTACAAATCTCAAATACACTAACTCTTTCTTCACAAAATTGCACTTCTTCAAATTAATCAACAATTTCTCTTCTCTCAACTTCTCAAACACCATACGAATATGCATCATATGTTCCTCCAATGTTTTGCTAAAAATTAAAATATCATCTACGTAAACAATAACAAACTTACCTAGAAATTTTTTCAGAACCTCGTTCATGAGCCGCATGAAAGTGCTCGGTGCATTGGTTAGCCCAAAAGGCATGACTAACCACTCATATAGTCCTTCCTTTATCTTGAAGGCAGTCTTCCATTCATCTCCTTCTTTGATCCGAATCTGATGATATCCACTTTTCAGATCTATCTTTGAGAAATACACAGCTCCACTCAAACAGTCCATAATATCATCCATTCGTGGCAATGGAAACTTGTACTTGATTGTGATCTTGTTTATTGCTCTGGAATCTGTACACATCCTCCATTCTCCATTCTTCTTTGGTGCTAATACCGCTGGTACAGCACAGGGACTCAGACTCTCACGGATCAATCCTTTCTGTAACAGTTCATGTACTTGTCTGTTCAACTCCTCACTTTCTACAAGTGTCATTCTGTGTGCTGCCTTATTCGGCAAACTCGCTCCTGGGATCACGTCCATCTGATGACTGATCTTCCTGACTGGTGGTAATCCATCAGGCACGTTATCGGATACAATATCCTGAAACTCATTCAACAAATCTGCAACTTCTACAGGAACATCTTCTACTTCCTCTTTACCAGCTTTTGGAATTAAAGAAAAACATACATGCTCATGCCTCATACCATCTAGGAATTTCCTTCCATCAACAAATGTTATTCTTGCATTACCACATACCTTTTTTTCGGTCTCCTTCAATGGCTTTAGCTTATGTCGGACTCCATCCTTTGTCAGGGAATAGGTATTCGCACGACCATCGTGTACAGCACATCTGTCAAACTGCCACGGTTACCCAATAACATATGACATGCATCCATAGAGATGATATCACATAGTACCTCATCTTGGTACCCGCCGATCTTGAACTTCACTAGGCATTGTTCATTGACCATGACCTTGTGGTCATCCTGTACCCAGGCAATCCGATATGGATGTGGGTGTTTCTTTCTCTTGAGCTTCAACTTTGTCACCATCTCTTCTGACACCAAATTGTCAGTGCTTCCACTATCAATAATCACATCACAACATTTACCTTCACACTTGCACCTGGTGCGAAATAAGCTCCTCTTTTGCTCAGGTTCATTCTCACCACTCAACAGGACTCTTCTGTTAATCAACGTTTCTCCTCTTTCAGCATCTTCAGAATTTGATGATCTGGCATCTTCATCTACATGTGCAACTTTGGCCTGGCCTTCATTTCTCCTGTCCATTCTGCCTTGGCGCTGAGGACATTCAAATGCCCTATGACCTTCTTCTCCACAGTGAAAACATGTTCCACGGAAGCCACCTCTTCCAGATCCTTGTCCTCTTCCCCTTCCTCTTTGATCTCTATTATTCTGATTCTGGAAGTGATTGGAATTGTTTCCTCTCTGATTCTGACTGCTACTGGCCTCATCCTTCTTTTTCAGATCTTCATTTCGGCCACCATATGACCGTCCACCAGATCGTCCACCGCGACCTCTTCCGTTTTGTCTGCTCTCAAACTTCTTGTTCAGCTTTTCCTCTACTTTTAGGGCAAACTGGTATGCCTCTTCAATACTGTTCATTCGAACCAGATTCAACTCCTCCTGAATGCTTGGCCTTAACCCATTAAGGTATCGGGCAACTTTCTCCTTATCAGCTTCGGCATGGCCTGTTCTGATGAGGAGTCGATAGAACTCCTCCGTATACTCCTGAACAGATCTTCCTGCTTGCTTCAAACTCTGTATTTTCTTCAGTAGGTCAAGCTCATAATCAATAGGAATGAACTGTCGCTTCAATTTATCCACCATCTGATCCCATCTCGTGATTTTCTCCTTTCCCCTTCTATTTCGCTCCAACTGAATCTCTTGCCACCATATCTTCGCATGACCTTTCAGTCTGGCCTTCGCAAATTTGACCCTATCAGGATCCTCAACATCTTCGTACTCAAAATATTCCTCACATTCATTGATCCAGTCGATCAATTCTTCTGGGTTAAGATTTCTAGAAAATGTAGGAACCTCAATCTTAGGTCTTTTCCCAATCTTGGAAATCGCCCGAAAAAGTCTTTCTTCCTTCTGGTTCACAATTTCAACTTCTCCTTCTTGATATTCTTCTTCGGCTTCATCCTCGTTTTCATCTCTGACATTAAGATTCATTCCTCTACGAATCTCTTCTTGCAATGCTCGCACTTGTCTCTGCAGCTCTCTAACCTCAGGTGTCACAACACCAGCTCTTCCGCCACGTTCCCTTCGTGGAGGCATTTTCGTGATGCGCACTGAAACCCTAGCCACGGTCTTGGTGCAAACTGCCTCACAGTCGGCGATCTGTTTACACACTCAAGAACTCCTGCTCTGATACCACCTGATGAAGGGTGCTCCCCTTAATACCACAAACACATAACAGATATAGAGAAACAACAACAATATGCAAGAACAGAAAATTGGCTTCTTATTATCTCCACAAATGTGGAATTACAAACTTTCAGAATTACAATATGCAAAGCCACATGGGCATTCCCTTACAATATTCTGTAGGACAAAGCCTCGAACTATTACCCAGATCTACTACCCAGAACTATTCTGAACTGCCTAAGACAATAATACAGCCTTCCTTATATAGACAATTTTCTACCGCCTGGGAAGGTTCCAGAATTTTAGCCAGTAAGGCCGACCAATTTAGAATTATTTTATTTTACATTTTATTACATCATAGTCGGCTCAAGATAACCTTTGAAACCCGAACAGAAATTTTGAAGAAAATTATTTTTTGCCATTTCAGGTGGCCCAACTTCCGAAGACCATAAGTCATCACCAGTTGACCCGCTCGGCTATGATAACCCCATTTCGGAAACGCCACGAAGCGCTCTACAAGCTTGACCGGCGTAAGCACTTATCACCCAAATTTTTGACCTTATCCGGGGCCTCTAAAGCCTTCAAAACTGAGTTCAAAGTTTCTGTACCCTGCTGCCAATACCGAAAATCTTCAATATCTTCCAATATACACTTGATCTGGCAATGAAACTTTACTGGCAGACTTATATGACCAAAATGAACCTCCAAGAAAGAAATCAGATCATTCTGAACACATACGAAAATTATCAAAAATAGTAACTTTCCATAAATAGCAGCTCTGTACAAAATAACCCTTATTGAATAAAAACATAAATATTTTTGGGTGATGCAAGATTGCTCTTACACCCAGGATGCTCCTGCATCAGACACACGGGGTAATTTGAGAAGTGACCCTGTCATGACTCAGGGGTGCAGAGGAAAACCAAGACGGTTAACCTCCTTTGTTAGCCATGATGAATCTTCAACAGGTCGTCCTTTCCACTTGACCAGATATTTTTCATATGTCATGTTCCTTGTGCTTCTACCAACACGACTATCCAGTATATCTTCAATCTCCTTAGTGTCTGAACTAGTTGCTGGAATACTCCACTATGCCGCTATGATCTCATCTTCAACACCTCCCTCATGATACTCTGTCAGATCTGAAATGTTAAACACTGGTGAAATATTTAGCTCGGTAGGCAATTCTACCTCATATGCGTTTCCTGAATCATGTTTCTTCAATATCCTGCATGGTCCAAACTTCTTCATTTTCAGCTTGTTATATGTACCAACTGGAAACCGCTCCTTCCGCAAATGAACCATGACTTCATCACCAACCTGAAATTCCTTATACTTCCTTTTCTCATCTGCCTTAGCCTTATACTATGCGTTCATTTTGGTAATATGCTTCCTCACCTCCCCATGGATGTTCTTCAAGTGTTCTGCAAAATCCTCAGCTTCAGCACTACTTATTTCTCCTTTATCTATCTTCCTCAATTCAGATGCATTTCGTGGACTACTTCCATATACAATCTGGAATGGTGATTTACCAGTGCTCCTATTGACAGAATTATTGTATGCAAATTCAGCCTGTGGTAAAATCAAATCCCATCCTGTTGGCTTATCTCCAACTAAACATCTCAGTAAATTCCCCAAACTCCTATTCACCACCTCTGTCTGTCCATCAGTCTGTGGATGATGTGATGAACTGAACTTCAAATCTGTCTTCAAATTCTTCCACAACGTATGCCAGAAATATCCAACAAACTTAGTGTCCCGATCTGAAACTATGGTCTTTGGCAAACCATGAAGTCTCACTACTTCTCTGAAAAACAATTCTGCTACATGAACAACATCATTAGTCTTCTTGTAGGGAATAAAATGTGCCATCTTTGAAAATCTGTCAACTACCACAAAAATTGAATCGTGTCCCCGCTGTGTCATCGGTAAACCAAGAACAAAGTCCATGCTGATATCCTCCCAAGGCTTCTCTGGTACAGATAATGACTGATACAACCCTGTATTCTGCTTCACTCCTTTGGCCATCTGACATACTCTGCAACTCTATACAAACTTCTTCACATCGTGCTGCAATTGTGGCCAATAATAATTTTCACTAACCAAAGAAAGGGTTTTGTCACGACCAAAATGTCCAGCCAATCCTCCGCTATGCTTCTCCTTGATGAGATTCTCCCTCATAGAACTTCGTGGAATGCACAACTGACTCCCTCTGAATAGCATATCATCTTGGATGATAAAATCTAGCCATTTCGTCCTGTCTAGAGTAACAGGTTTTGTACAAGCTTTCCAAGCTTCACCAAAATCAGGATCCTCTGGATACAAATTCTTGAGTTCCTTGAACCCAACCACTTCAATCTGCATTTCTATCAGCAATAGTTGCCTTCTGCTAAGAGCATCTGCAACCCTATTAGACTTTCCACTCCTGTGTTTCAAAATAAATGTATAACTCTGCAAAAACTCAACCCATTTCAAATGCCTTTGATTCAATTTTCCTTGACTATTCAAATATTGCAAAGCTTGATGATCAGTATACAAAACAAACTCTTTAGGAAGTAGATAATGTCTCCACTTCTTTAATGCCTGAACTATAGCATAAAATTCTTGATCATAAACAGAATATTTCCTCTTGGCATCATTTAACTTCTCACTGAAATAAGCAACAGGTTTACCTTCTTGGCTCATAACAGCTCCTATTGCAGTACCACTAGCATCACAATCTACTTGAAACACCTTATTAAAATCTGGAAGTGCTAAAACAGGTTGTTCTGTAACTTTTTGTTTCAACAATTGAAAACTCTTTTCTGCCCCATTAGTCCACTTAAACTCTTTTCTATCCCCTCTCATTGTTTCAGTCAAGGGTCCAAAAATACTGCTAAAATTTCTGATAAACTTTCTGTAAAAGCTAGCTAGACCATGAAAAGATCTTACCTCAGTAGCACTCCTTGGAGTAGGCCATTCAAGGATAGCCTGTACCTTCTCTGGGTCCATTTTTAGACCTTCTGCTGAAACTACAAATCCCAAATACACCAACTCTTTCTTCACAAAACTGCACTTCTTCAAATTAATCAACAATTTCTCTTCTCTCAACTTCTCAAACACCATACGAATATGCATCATATGTTCCTCCAATGTCTTGCTAAAAATCAAAATATCATCTAGGTAAACAATAACAAACTTACTCAGAAATTCTTTCAGAACCTCGTTCATGAGCCGCATGAAAGTGCTCGGTGCATTGGTTAGCCCAAAAGGCATGACTAACCACTCATATAGTCCTTCCTTTGTCTTGAAGGCAGTCTTCCATTCATCTCCTTCTCTGATCCGAATCTGATGATATCCACTTTTCAGATCTATCTTTGAGAAATACACAGCTCCACTCAAACAGTCCATAATATCATCCATTCGTGGCAATGGAAACCTGTACTTGATTGTGATCTTGTTTATTGCTCTGGAATCTGTACACATCCTCCATTCTCTATTCTTCTTTGGTGCTATTACCGCTGGTACAGCACAGGGACTCAGACTCTCACGGATCAATCCTTTCTGTAACAGTTCATGTACTTGTCTGTTCAACTCCTCACTTTCTGCAGGTGTCATTCTGTGTGCTATCTTATTCGGCAAACTCGCTCCTGGGATCAAGTCCATCTGATGACTGATCTTCCTGACTGGTGGTAATCCATCAGGCATGTTATCAGATATAATATCCTGAAACTCATTCAACAAATCTGCAACTTCTACAGGAACATCTTCTACTTCCTCTTTACCAGCTTTTGGAATTAAAGTAAAACATACATGCTCATGCCTCATACCATCTAGAAATTTCCTTCCATCAACAAATGTTATTCTTGCATTACCACATACCTTTTCTTCGGTCTCCTTCAATGGCTTTAGCTTATGTCGCACTCCATCCTTTGTCAGGGAATAGGTATTTGCACGACCATCGTGTACATCACATTTGTCAAACTGTCACGGTCTACCCAATAACATATGACATGCATCCATAGAGATGATATCACATAGTACCTCATCTTGGTACCCGCCGATCTTGAACTTCACTAGGCATTGTTCATTGACCATGACCTTGTGGTCATCCTGTACCCAGGCAATCCGATATGGATGTGGGTGTTTCTTTCTCTTGAGCTTCAACTTTGTCACCATCTCTTCTGACATCAAATTGTCAGTGCTTCCACTATCAATAATCACATCACAACATTTACCTTCACACTTGCACCTGGTGCGAAACAAGCTCCTCCTTTGCTCAGGTTCATTCTCACCACTCAACAGGACTCTTCTGTTAATCAACGTTTCTCCTCTTTTAACATCTTCAGAATTTGATGATCTGGCATCTTCATCTACATGTGCAACTCTGGCCTGGCCTTCATTTCTCCTGTCCGTTCTGCCTTGGCGCTGAGGATATTCAAATGCCCTATGACCTTCTTCTCCACAGTGAAAACATGTTCCACGGAAGCCACCTCTTCCAGATCCTTGTCCTCTTCCCCTTCCTCTTTGATCTCTATTATTCTGATCCTGGAAGTGATTGGAATTGTTTCCTCTCTGATTCTGACTGCTACTGGCCTCATCCTTCTTTTTCGGATCTTCATTTCGGCCACCATATGACCGTCCACCAGATCGTCCACCGCGACCTCTTCCGTTTTGTCTGCTCTCAAACTTCTTGTTCAGCTTTTCCTCTACTTTTAGGGCAAACTGGTATGCCTCTTCAATACTGTTCATTCGAACCAGATTCAACTCCTCCTGAATGCTTGGCCTTAACCCATTAAGGTATTGGGCAACTTTCTCCTTATCAGCTTCGGCATGGCCTGTTCTGATGAGGAGTCGATAGAACTCCTCCGTATACTCCTAAACAGATCTTCCTGCTTGCTTCAAACTCTGCATTTTCTTCAGTAGGTCAAGCTCATAATCAATAGGAATGAACTGTCGCTTCAATTTATCCACCATCTGATCCCATCTCGTGATTTTCTCCTTTCCCCTTCTATTTCACTCCAACTGAATCTCTTGCCACCATATCTTCGCATGACCTTTCAGCCTGGCCTTCGCAAATTTGACCCTATCAGGATCCTCAACATCTTCATACTCAAAATATTCATCACATTCATTGATCCAGTCGATCAATTCCTCTGGGTTAAGATTTCTAGAAAATGTAGGAAACTCAATCTTAGGTCTTTTCCCAATCTTGGAAATCGCCCGAAAAAGTCTTTCTTCCTCCTGGTTCACAATTTCAACTTCTCCTTCTTGATATTCTTCTTCGGCTTCATCCTCATTTTCGTCTCTGACATTAAGATTCATTCCTCTACGAATCTCTTCTTGCAATGCTCGCACTTGTCTCTGCAGCTCTCTAACCTCAGGTGTCACAACACCAGCTCTTCCGCCACGTTCCCTTCGTGGAGGCATGTTTGCGATGCGCGCTGAAACCCTAGCCACGGTCTTGGTGCAAACTACCTCACAGTCAGCGATCTGTTTACACACTCAAGAACTCCTACTCTGATACCACCTGATGAAGGGTGCTCCCCTTAATACCACAAACACATAACAGATATAGAGAAACAACAACAATATGCAAGAACAGAAAATTGGCTTCTTATTATCTCCACAAATGTGGAATTACAAACTTTCAAAATTACAATATGCAAAGCCACATGGGCATTCCCTTACAATATTTTGTAGGACAAAGCCTCGAACTATTACCCAGATCTACTATCCAGAACTATTCTGAACTGCCTAAGACAATAATACAGCCTTCCTTATATAGACAATTTTCCACCGCCTGGGAAGGTTCCAGAATTTTAGCCAATAAGGCCTACCAACTTAGAATTATTTTATTTTACATTTTATTACATCATAGTCGGCTCAAGAGAACCTTTGAAACCCGAACAGAAATTTTGAAGAAAATTATTTTCCGCCATTTCAGGTGGCCCAACTTCCGAAGACCATAAGTCATCACCAGTTGACCCGCTCGGCTATTATAACCCCATTTCAGAAACGCCACGAAGCGCTCTACAGGCTTGACCAGTGCAAGTGCCCGTCACCCAAATTTTCGACCTCATCCGGGGCCTCTTAAGCCTTCAAAACTGAGTTCAAAGTTTCTGTACCCTACTGCCAATACCGAAAATCTTCAATATCTTCCAATATACACTTGATCTGGCAATGAAACTTTACTGGCAGACTTATATGACCAAAATGAACCTCCAAGAAAGAAATCAGATCATTCTGAGCACATACGAAAATTACCAAAAATAGTAACTTTCCATAAATAGCAGCTCTGCACAAAATAACCCTTATTGAATAAAAACATAAATATTTTTGGGTGATGCAAGATTGCTTTTACACCCAGGATGCTCCTGCATCAGCAGGATACTAGAGGCCCCTTTTCAAATAGACTTGAGTTCTTTACTCAAATCCTTGAGAAGAAGAAGATGGTGTGGATGGAAGGAGAGTTGGGATGGACAACTTGGATTGATGATCAAGATGATATTTTGGAGTAGCTTCTATTTTGCTCTCTTTTGTAATCTCGTTAAACTGTTACATATTGTGCTAGTTGACTGAGTATGATCTTCAATTGAACTTGGTGGTTGAGGCTTGCCTCCCCCTTATTTTGTTATTGTACCTTCCTTTTTGATCTATCGATTATTTAATTTAAAAAAAAAAAGCCAAAGTCTCATTTGATAATACACAAGGTTAAGTATATTTGCCCTAAATAAATATGATCAAATGCTCAGTCTTTTCTCAGTGCCATCCTTAGACAGTCCTGCAGTTCAATATTCTCATATAGAAGCTAGTCCAATATATATAAATATAGATCTAAGATATTCAGCATATCTGTAGTTATACATATTACTCTATGAATAAAAATTGAGGAGATCCTGATTTTGACCTTTGCAGATCTATGAATTTTATCAATGAACATCAGTATATAGGTATGTATATACTAGAAGCTAGTATATATATATATATATATATATAATCTCATCTCGGATGTCAGCCTCCTTTAGCTTCAGACAGAGTTAACAGATGATACTAAATTTTGCATAGTAAGCTCAATTACATGCTTCTCTCAGAAGAAGAGTAGATCTACACCATAAAGTATAACTTAATTTTTTTGAAAATTATGCAGCCTTTACCTTCGTATAGAGTTAACATATGATGCTAAATTCTGTGTATTAAGCTCATTTATATACTTCTCTTAAAAAACATAGTAGATCTACACCATAAAGTATAACTTAATTTTTGGAGATATGAGGAAATATATTTTGAAAAATATAATCATATTGCAATTCTTGCAGCTGGTTTTTCAAAATTGTCAAAGCCTTCACAATGCTAATATCAAACATACTTCTAGCCACGAATTGGAAAAAGAAAACAGAGTGAATAATGAAGTTTAAGGAGAAACTTTATGTGCTTGTTACCTATACTTCTATTACTATTATCTTCTCTGTGAGTATTATCGGAACAAACATATTTAAAGTATATAAGCAGTCTGTAATACTAATGCTAGTGAATGTACACGGATAAAAGATGTAAGTCCCAGATTTTACAGCTCTTTTTGTATTGCATATATTTACAAGTCTACCTCTACACCTCAAAAGCTATATACATCAAAACCTATATACAAAGTAAACTATATCAGTATCAAACTTCTGACTGAAAATCTTCTAATAAAACCAGACCTAAATTAATCAAGCTATTCTAGGTTCTTTTGTATAGTCATGGATTTCCATGCCTTACTGCCTTTGACCATAACAACGATGCTCTCAGTATCCTCCATGTCTTGTTTGTTTTTCCTTGTGCACCTAGAGATTTTCGAAGCCTTTATATGGAGATTTGAGGGAGCTATGTCATCCATGTCTTTTGGGATATCGAAACCCTCCAACCTCCAGAAGTTGAGTAGCCATCTGGTCTCCAGAGTCACTTCCAAAACTATCTTAAATAGGAAATCCAGATTTCTAGCCATTTCTGGCCAGTGGTCATCGAAATTCTCTTCATCTTTGAAGGTGATCATGGCAATTCTCTGTGTTTGAGGAATATTGTCTAAATCCCCTATGTCTGTCAGCATAGTTACTTCTGGATACAGGATAGTGAGGTTGTTATCAACACTATAGACCATCCGCTCTAAACCTCCCAGATGCTCTTTGATGAAGACCTCCTTAGCTACCCTGATAATGTCTTCTCTGTTTTTACCATCAAAGATGGCAATAGCTATGAACTGTCCTATCACAGCCCCGTTTGTTCTATATGTATAGGAATTGTTGAAGTGCTGATCTCCAATGGCTTTCTCCAAAGCCCTTCTAATGGAGTCTGGAAGTGGGTTGAGGAGTTGATTCCATCTCTCCGGGTAAATTCCACCCTTGAAAGCCATTGTTCTGTCACTTTTTGTATGAAAGGTGCAGAGCCTTGTTTCCATGCTGTGATTACCATCTTATGAAATCTGCTCTCAAATACTTATAAAATAAGTCTGAGGCTTCTGGAAGAAACCAGAAGCAGCTGAAAAGGGTAGGAGCTAAACTAAAGGGTGGCATGAACTGAAGTGAAAGGAAGCCTAACTAAGGTAGGGCAATCTATCGGTATGATGAAAGATTAAAAAAGGGGGTGCTAGCTAATCATAAGAATTCATTACAACTTAGAGCTATCTGCCAATAATGAGAAGAAATCGAGAAGGGCTCTATAACTATAGTCTCTAGCAGTAGTAATGATTAGTAGTAGCTATAAATATAAAGACCTAGACTACTGATCCTGTTCGACATAACTTAGCTAAAAATGATAACCTTATACATGCTAGACATGTTTACTTGTTGAGGCTTTAGAAATCATTACATAAAGTAGTTCGTAGTAGATGTTCAGGCCTTGAGAGCCGAGATAAGTGAATAAGGAAAGCCATTTGTTCTAAGAAAGACTGCTACTGATCTACTCCGTGAATGGCGACCAACTAAGTTAATACAAGATGAGGGAAAATGTACTATGATTGAATCAATGATATTATATTGTATTATATTATATTTCGTATATTATAATATATCAAAATTTAATAAAATATAATATGATATATATTTTTAAATATTATATATGATTATACAATATAAATATAATAATATAATATAATTAATATATAAATTGTACTATAAATTTTAATATAATTTAATAAATAGTTTTAATATAATATAATAAATAGTTTAAAATATAATATAAATAATATATGAAAATATGAATCCATATATAATTAAGGTTTGGTAATAAGAGTTGAATTTATGTAAGTTTCACATGATTATTCATTAATATAAATTATATTAAATTATTCTTAAATATTTGTTATATTACATTATTATATTATAATAGAAGATATTGACATACTTATATTTTTACAAATTTTTTTTACATAAACCACTAGTGAGAACATAAATTTCAAACTATATTATTAATGGAATCATATTAAATTAATTAATTATAAACTTACATTTATTTATATATTATTGAATATAGAGTTAACTTTTATTATATTTTGATTAAATATTTCAAAAATGTATATTTTATTTCAACAAAGATTTACAATGATTATAAGAAATTTTAATTAGTAGATGAGATCAATGCTAATTAATATATGTCATTCTATTTTGTATCATCTAAATTATATATTTTTATAACTAATTAAAATATATTTATAATTCTAACAAATTTATTAAAATTTAAATTAGATAGACATTGAAATTAACAAAACTAAAAAGGTCAAAAAAAATTACTTTACATAAAAATTAAAATTAAAACTAGTAGTCACATGCTTTTGTGCATGCAATAGATAAATAATAAATTAATAACAGAAAAAAAAAAGTATAAAACTAAGTAGTAGCCTTGAAGATAATTTTTTTTTATTTAAATTAAATATATAATAATTATAAAGATGTTTATTATTATATTAAAATAATTAATTAAAAGGAAAAATATTGTTTTCAAATAATTTTTATAAATACAAGTAATTGAATATTTTGTATTGTATTAATATCAATCAATTATAGAAATAAAGATTAGGACAAAAAAACAACAATCATATTAATTGGAAAATAAATAAAATAATTTTTTTTCAGCCTATGACTAAATAAACAACTTAGTTTAAAACTAAAATAATCTATATAAAGCACAAAAAAAGAAGAAGTCTGAAATCATATGTAACAATTTAAATTTCTATAATGGAAAAGATAAAACAAAAGAAATATTTTTATGTTTAAGATTTACAAACATTTTTTATAAATTAAAAATTATGTATATTATTTTTGAAATACTTTATATGTAGATAATTTTTATTTTTTAAATTTAGAAATATTATATTTTAATGATTAAAATTTTGAAACATAAAAATTTGATCTTTCTAAATTGAACATGAAAATTTTGGAATTAGAATCCACTTCTATAACACTAAAACGTTAAAAACAATTAGACTCAAAACTAAATAATTTCTATAATTTATTAAATTTTTTAAAAATATTTTAACATTAGTAAAATTAGTTGATTTATGATAACATCTTAAAAATTTTATATAGCAACAACTCTTGGCAAGTCAATGGCAAGTCAAGCAAACTACTCACCCTACAAAACAATGTTATGTATTTTTTTAATACACAACAATGTTGCTGAATTTTATTAAGTCGGGGTAAAATAAAACCGGATGTAAATAAATGTTGCAGTGAATAGTATGCGATTACAATGAGAGAAAAAGACATTTACAATATATGTCAAAAATGAAATTCACCCCTTAATTATAAAAAATTATTTGATGCATTTGATTCTTATCATAATAAAAAATAGAGCACAAAACAATAAAACAATCTAGCAATTAGAGCACCTAAATTATAATATAGAACAAAAAGCATCTATCTTCTAAAATTTGCTTGGCAAACACAATATCTTATTACAAAGAAAGAGGCTCAAATAACTTATGAAAAATCTTCAACTCCCCAAACTCTTCCCTTGTACAAAATATCGAGAAGAGGGCTGACAACTTTCCAGAGAAAAAAGTCATTTGTGTAAAGCCTATCGGCTTAATTAATTATATTTTTTTATTGAAACTACAACTAATTACATTACTTGCCTTAAAGCAAGTACTTGGCCACTACGTGGCACTTGAGTTTTGGATTTTGGGTTTTAACTAGTTATTAAAACAACTTGTTTCTACCAATTACAATTTAGTATTTATCTTATTTTGTTAAAAATTTCATATTTTTTATAATTTAAATGTAGTTATTATAACTTTATAGATTGAGAAAATGATTTATTGATTATCTCATTGGTTGAATGAGTTTGGGGTCATACACGAAATTCTAGGAATGGAACAATTTTATTGTCATCCATAATGAGTTATTTTAATTTATTTTTAATGTATAATAATAATAAAATTAAATATACTATTAGAATATAATAATATTATGATATTTTTATTATAAAAAATATCTCTAAATAATTAATATTATAATACTTTTAATTTTTTTTAATAATTTACATTATATAAAAAAAAATTGTATTAAAGATCGAGAGTTCACAAAATAGCACCAAAAAGAGGGGAGGCTAGGCCTCAACCCACCAATCGGAGAGTAGCAGGAGAACAGCTAAGAGTTTAAGACATAATTACAGAATGTAAAAGAACGGAGGAATAGAGGAACTTTAATGAAGAACATCATCAAGATTATTTATCCACGTGGTCCAACCAAGCGAGCCCTCCATCCAAACCACTTTTTTCTGCTCCAAAATCTGGGAGTACATATGCAGCTTATCAAATCTGGGACCATTGTTGTCTCTAATGTCTTGTATTAGCTTCCCAAGCACAGCATCAAAAGCCATCTGGTTGTCTACAATGCTAGCCCACTTGAAACCATCCTTCATCTCATAAATGAACATAGAAGCATGACCATCGCGAAGAAATCTCAATAGCTTCCTCCGCTCCAGATTCATCACACAGCAAACCTGAGAAGCAATTTTGAAACGGGTGAGTTTTCTATAAAACCCAGTAAGAGTCCTATCAATGCCTTGAAATTTAGATTCATTTCTTAATTTCCAAATATACCAAAGGATGAAAGATGAGAGAATATGCCAGAATAAGTTAGCATCTTTGCGGAGCCCATCAATAAATCCAGTAATGATATCAAGAGTATAAACATGTTTAGTAATAGAGAGACCAAACATAGCCAAATCTCTCTAGCAAAACTACAATCAAATAAAATGTGCCTCATAGTCTCAAGCATCCTGTAGATAGGACAGGTATCAAGGGTGACTTGGTGGTTCCTAATAGGTAATCTATCTAGCAAAAGTTGCCACTTGAAGCATTTAATCTTAGGTGGGATGGGGGACTTCCATAGTTTATCAAAGGTTTTCTGCCAATCAGTAGAACTGGTGGTACTATACCAAATAGTATTAATATGATCAGTGACAGAGGTATCATGATTGAGGAGTTTGTAAATATCTTTAGCTTTAATGTTGGTAAGGAGGGAACCATTTTTCCATCTAAAAGTGTGGTAGCGATGAGAGTCAACATCGGTGTTCCTAGGAAGATTAAGGGTAGCACAGGCCAACTTGGTCAGATTGTAAGTTCTTTTATGGGAAAAAGGGAGATCATAATCCCTGGCAAGGCTATCCCAACTGATAAGATTGTTATGTTCCATAATATCCATGATGCATTTGATGCCTTTATTGGCCCAGAACCTGGCAGAGCACCCCTTGGTAAGGGCAAGGGGCTTACCCTAGTGGAAGAGATTCCACCAAATAGAACGTTCACCATGTAAGGTATAATTGTAGTCAAAACTAGAATTATCAATGAAACCACGCACATTCTCCCAAGCCTTCCAAATGGATCTTAAAAACCAAGTGCCCCGAACAGTCACGGGAAACCTACCAGCAGTCAGGTCACAAAAAGGAAGGCCTTTCCAAGACTTGGCAGCTTTAGGGGCACCATTCTAAATATTATTTCTGATAAGCACCTTCCAGGGCTCATTTCCTTCAAGAGCTTGGAAAATCCATTTGGAGGCAAGCGACATTCCCTGAAGTCTAAGATCCTTCAGGCCAAGACCACCAAGACTTTTCTCTAAGTGGCACCAACTCCATTTAACCGCATGGGCTTTTTTATTACCTTTACCATCCAACCACAAGAATCGACGGATAGCCTTTTGAATTTCAAAGATTTGATAATTACTAAACATCCACGCATAAGAGTAGTAAATACTATAGGAAGAGAGGATTTTCTAGCAGACCTGGACCCTCCCAGCAAGGGAAAGAAATCTATTATTTCAATTGTTAAGCTTTTTGACAATTTTTTCCTTAACCTAGAGCCACATGTCTTTGAGTGAAGGGGCCATAGAGAAGGGGATACCAAGATATCTAATAATCTTATTAGGTCCTCCCCAGGCATAGCCAAACTAAGTAAGCTAATCAGGAGGCTTTTCTTTCCACCCCAGCATGACAGATTTGGAGCTGGAGATATGAGCACCTGAGGCTTTACTGAAGAGCTCAAGTTTTTTATTGAGATATTGAATGTTATTCTGTGAGAGCTCCAAAAATAAAGAAGTATCATCAGTGAACTGAATGTTAAGAAGTTCAGAGTCATCAGGCCGAGTAATGCCCCTGACTCTAGGAGAGGTGGTATCGTCTTGAAGGAGGTAAAATAAAGCATCTAAGGCAATGACAAATAGGGCAGGGGCCAGAGGACAACCCTATCTAATGGACCGAGATAGCAGGATGGGTTGGGAAAGAGCCACATTGACTTCAATCATGGCAGAGGCATCTTTAAGGAGGATTTGGACATACTTGCAGAATATGTTGGGGAAGCCAAATGCCTTAAACATCATAAGGATAAAGTCTCATTCAACCCTATCATACGCCTTCTCGAAATCAAGAAGAAGCATGGCAACGTATTGTTTAGAAGTGTTGGCCCATTCCATAGCCTCCCAACTAGTAATAAGGTTTTCAATAATATACCCACCTTTAATAAATCCAGTCTGGGTAGAGCAAATGAATTTGGGGAGAATTTTTTCCAGTCGGGAGGCCAGGATCTTGGCGAGGATCTTGTAGGAAACATTGAGGAGAGTAATAGGATGCCGATTTTTAACAAGGGCTTTATCACCATCTTTAGGAATCAATTTGATAATGCCAGTGTTAATAGAGCTGCCCAAAGTACCATTAGTGAACACTTCCGTGTAAAGATCATGGAGATCATTAGTAATCCAGTCAATATTAGCTTTGTAAAATTCAGCAAGGAGACCATCCGGTCCAGGGGCTTTATTGTCCTTGAGCTTACGAATGGCGTCAGAGATTTCTTGATGGGAGACCATATTCTGAAGGAGAGGGAGATCACTATTAGAAATCATCTTGGGGATGAGATCAATGCATCTGATCCTAGTGGCTTTCAAAGTTTCAGTATCCTCAGAGGTAAAGAGGGTTCTGTAGAACATCTCAAAGGCATTGGTAATGTCATGCAGGGTGAGGAGTTCCTTATCATTCATAACAATTATGTCGATCCTTTCTTTGCTCTGTTTGTGCTTAAGGAGGTTAAAGAAAAGTTTTGAGCCTTTATCTCTATATTAAAGCCAATGATTATGGGCTCTAATAAAGGCACCTCTGATCTTGACTTGCTGATGTTTCCTAAGGGAATCTCTAGCTAGAGAGACCTAATCGGCAAGGGCAGGGGAGTCAGGCTGGGATTGAATGTTACTCTCAAGCAAGTGAAGATGGTTAGAAAGCAATTTCTCCACATGCCTAAAGTCTTAAGCCTTTTTTTGACCAAAATTTTGGAAGATTTTCTACCAAGAGGAGATGTTAAGATTCCATCTACTAGTCTGAGAGAGGGTCTTATTTTGTAGGTTGAGTAATCTAACCATCTTAATGGAAATAAGCACATCTTGATCACCAAGAAGAGAAATATTGAGAATAAACTTCTGATTGG
This sequence comes from Chamaecyparis obtusa, assembly GCA_027943335.1. Lineage (NCBI taxonomy): Eukaryota > Viridiplantae > Streptophyta > Pinopsida > Cupressales > Cupressaceae > Chamaecyparis > Chamaecyparis obtusa. The sequence continues at coordinate 188,275 of BSBK01002440.1, read as the reverse complement.
TCTGAGAGGTAGCCAGGATGGAGTCCCTAAGATTCACTAAAGCTAAGATGGGGTGATGATCAGAAAGAGTAGCAGGGATAGTAGCAACAACAATACGATACTGCTTAGGGGAGAAGAAGAAGAAGCTACTATTAGCATAAAATCTGTCAAGTCTAGAGTAAATATAGTTAGATCCTTGTTGAAAATTGCACCAAGTATACTAGAGGGCTGAAGATTCAGTTTTATTGCCTTCAAGAGGGTCGAAAAGATGAAGATGATGCTTAAAGTTATCCCAATGAGCCTTCTCAGAACCTTTCCACTCAAAGGGAGAATCTCCAATTTTGTCATCAGAATTCTCAATCATATTAAAATCACCACCAACAAGCCAAGGAACACTAGGCAAGGTGGTCATCCAGTCCCAAAGGATGGTTCTTTCATTATAGTCATTAGGAGCATAAAGAGAGAAAATTCCAAAAGGGGAGTCATTAACAGTTAGAGTGATCCAAGCCACCCTGTTAAAAGGTGAGATACTTGAATCAGTAATGTATCTAGTCCATTTAGGGCTAATAAGGAGGGAAAATCCACCTTTCCCTTTAGGATGCGAAGTGACAACCTTGAAGGCATCTTTCCAGATACAATTAAGGGCATTATCCAGAGTGAAACCCATGGCTTTAATTTCTTGCAACATCATAAAGTCAATATTAGTATGACAATCCATAAACCTCTTAATAATAAACTTGCGATTTGGAGACTCGAGGCCTCTAACATTCCAAGAAATAAACTTCATGGGGAGATATGATTAAGAGAGCTAGTAGGGAGACCAGAGAGATCTCCATTCTTTTTTTTGTTCTTAGATCCAAGGGGCCTGCCTTTCTTCTTAGAAATAGAACTTTTCATGACATCTTCCTCATCACTGCCACCAGCAGAGTCAATACATGAACCCTGATTGTCTTTAGCGACAGAGCCAGAGGCTAAATTAGGTTTAGCATAGATAACTTCAATGACCAAACTATCTTCAATTTCATTGAGGGAAGAGGATGGGGGATTAGGAGGAGCATTCTCAAAAGGAATCTCTAATGAGAGAGTGGGGTCTAAAGTCATAGTATCAACCCTATTATTATTAGGATTATCATTCATAGCAATGTCAATATCAGTGTTAAGTTCAATTTTGTCAAAGATAGTATGGTGAGGACTAGCTTCAGTCATGAGCGGACTGGTATTAAGAATTTCAAAATGGTTAGATCTAGGATTACCAGTACGAATTTGTTCCAACGCAAGTTGTTGAGCATTTTTTCATCAACATTTTCTGTTTGCAACAATTTGGAATTCATTAGGGGATGGTGTTTCAAGAGATGTAAAGTCAAACGGATTAGAGATTTGCCTAGGGATCAACAGTGAATTGGTGTCCCTAGTGCACGTAGTTTGGTCCGACATAGAGCTAGAGGTCGAGGAAGCAGTGGGGTTGCTTTTGCTATGATTGTTCTTAGGAATAGTTAATTCTGGAGAATATTTAGGGTTTCTGATGGAGGCATTAGGTTGAGTCCAGGATGAAGGAGCTCTGGCAGTGTTAGGGTTTCCTGGGGTCTGAGTCATACTAGGCACCCCATGGTTGGCAATTATCAGAAAATTTTCCTTTGATGGCCTTCTCTTTTATAGAGAAAACAAGCATTTAAACCACCTAATATCTCAACCAGGCAAATAAAAATGTCACCACCAATATTAAGGTTTAAGCTCAAGGGGATGTCAATCCCAGGTTTAATGGAGATCAAAAATCTCACATCCAGGTTGGGTACCAGGCGGGATGTCTCATCTATTCGGATAATTTTTCCAAATTCATCCAGCAACTGGGGCAAAAATTTCTAGAGAAAGGGTGGGACATCTTTAATTATGACCCACCTAGGGCAAGAGAGCGCAAGAACTTCTTCATTAATTGCTTCCTGTGACCAAGCTAGGGCACGAAAGGAGGTTTTTCCAACGGTCTAGTAATGTCTCTTAAGGGCTTCAAGCTGAGACTCATGATTGCTAAAGAAAATGATATACAATCCACGCTGAATTTGCCTACAAAAGGAGATCTTCAAGCCAAGCTTCAAATTGCATAAACTGTGAAACCAATCATCCATGAATTTTTGTGGTGGGCATTTTTCCACATCCACACATGCAAAGAAAATCGCAGTACTGCTTAACCTAGTTTTTTCCAGAGCAATCTCATTTAACATTTCATCATTTGGGGAAATGAAGAGATCTTTTGAGGCATTGATAGGGCTCTTACCTTTGGTGTTGGGTCATTCGTAGCAAGCTGTTGAAACAAATCTTGCAGCAGGGGAGACACCATTGCTGGGAGGGGCAACCGTCTCAGCAAATGATTTTTTCGGAGGGGGATGGTTTGATGCATCGGACCTAGGGGTAGATAAAGATATGGCAGCCGGCTTTGGCTCCATTGAAAGCTAGGTACAAGCACGCATGCAGACGTACAAAAAAAAAATGCAAACCAACTAACAAGCAGCGAAAACAAAAAGCTAAAGAAACAGGGGAGATAGAAAGAAAAACCATGTGGAGGAGAATAAACTCCTCCACGTCATTGTAGCAACATCTGAATTCGCTCCGAAGCTCACTCTGGTTTCCTTGTCATCTCTATTATGATATCCATTATATAAATTTTAAATATAATTTATATAATAATAAATAAATAGCTTTAATTTTAATATACAATTAATAATATAATAATACACCAAACTAGGTACATATATAATAACTTAAGTTTAAATTTCTTTCTTTAATGTTCAACTAACAATTTTATAAAATAAAACATTAAAAATATTTTAAATTAGAACATTATGATATTTATTTAAATAATAGGATATTAATATTTCATTGTAGATTTGTTAATGAATAAATTTTTTTAATATTATTTTACAATTTTTTTTAAAAAGGTGTTAAAAATAGTAATTTAGTCTATATAAGAATAAGAATGATGAACTCTCTATTCTTAAAAAAATACTTTACTATCAATTTAACATATTCTAAACAAAATTAAAAACAATTATACTTCTAATATTTATTCTATTTATATTATTCTAATATTTTGAAAAATAATTATAATTAACATTAACATTAATAATTAAAATTAATTACATTATAATTTTAATATTTTATTCTATTTTTTTTATTTTTCTAATATTTTGAAAAACAATTATAATTTACACTAAAATTAAAAATTAAAGGCAAGTACTCACCATTGTTAAGTTTTAAGTTTTGATAGTTGCATTGACACCGGTGTTCTGGGTGCATGCTTAGTATGTGTAATGAAGAATGTATATATTTCTCTAGGCATATTAAACAAAAGGAGGTATAGATAAAAGTTGCATATCTTCACAGTCACATTGGTCATTAACTGACCTTGTTTTGTATTCTCTGAAAATTTGTGAATTAGGGTTTGAAAGAATATATTGTTAAGTATAGTTAAAGATAAATTATTATAAGTATAGTAATATGTGTTTTATTTATAAATTTTTGATAATGCTTATATGATGATTATTTTGAATATATGCAATTGAAATCATGTATTTGTATTTTATATTTGTACCATAGTAGTTGTTGATTTTTTTCTGAATTAATATTGATAAATTTACTGAAAATTTAATTAATAAAACACTTTTATATTTGTAATATAATACATATTGATTATTTTTATTAATATTATTAAATATATTGAAAGATTTGTGAATAGAAACATATTAAATATAAATAGGTTCAAAGAAGTAAAACTAAATATAATAGTAATAACATATTAGAGAAGTAAAATAAGTATTTTTTAAATTGGAATTTTGGAGAACTCAACATCATAAATAGCAAAGGTGATAAGTATAACATATAAAACTATATATTTTGATTGATTAATAAAGAATTAATTTAAATTGTGTATAGAATTAATATACTTGTAATAGAGGATTTGTTGAAAATTTTGTATTTACATATTATATTATGAAATATATTTAAGCATTCATAAGTACATATTATATAACTACTATCAAAATCTTAATATAGAAGTTGTTGAAAAAAGCTATTGTTGTGCATATAAATATGAAGGAGCACATATTTTTTTCTATTAATTATAAATAAGGTGTGCAACATTAAATTTGTTGCAAAGTATGACCTCGTGGAGATATGGAAGGCAAAAAGCAATATGTTATAATCTTCTCATAAACATTGTCTATGGTTGTGCTTTGATATAATATTACATATGTCTGTATTGTGTTATGCAAAGAGTGAATAGTGGTGAAGATCAGTTACATGTTACAAAAATAAAGAGTATCCATAAGTATGCATTTTCTAACTGTCATGAAAAGCAAAGTTATTGATTTCTTTGAACCAAGCCTCCCACGGAAGAGGGTCGTCTGAACATTTGTATTTGGCGATCTCCGCATCAACTGGCTTGCACAATGTAAGACCTTCAAGAATTATAAACTATCAAGGGAAGAGGTAGAAACACATCATATTAAATAGCAAGGTTTGTTTGGGCTTTCTTTATGGGGTCCTCATATTTGGCCATAAAATTAGTTAGTGTGACCTTCCAATGAGTGTCATGTGTGAAGCACATTTTAGAATAGATGTTTTCTGAAATACACACAATAATGAGTGTCATTGAAACAATTTACAAATATTGGTAACATCTAAAAAGAATGAGAAACTTGTGAAAGAAGCAAATTATAATGCATCTTAGAATTGTTTTTTTGTATTTGTTTAGACATTATGAGATGAAGTATAAACACTTTGTAACATGGTGCGTTGGAAAACAACTGCACAATGGAAATTACAAATGTTTTGGTAACTAGAAGGAAATAACTTAAGGAGAAAGCAACAAGCTTACATAATGGGAAATATGATAAGGAGGAATGAACCCTGCAATTTTTTTTTATCATTGGTATTAGTTAATCACATAGAAATGTATATATAAGAAATATGAAGGTTCAAATTATACATGTTAGTATGAACCTACATAACAAAAAGATATGAAAATTAGTTATGCACATACATGTAAATGGAGACATGTAAGTAAATTATTTACGGTCTTTATTTGAAAATGCATGAGTGCCTCTCATTGAGCAGTGGGAGTAGGTTTTTTTCTCATGTACTGACAACTTATTTATTTGTGTGTCTTGAATAAGTACCTGCAAGAAAACAAAGAGGACATCAACCAAAAATATAAAAGAAAATTTTGTTTAGCATTCAACAAATGATGTGGTCTGACTAGTGTGCATTCGTGAGGTAGAATATATTTAAGTTTACTTGTAGATGCAGATTATGTGGATTTGTAAGTGTAAAAATAATGATCTATGTCTAACACACCTGCACACTAGAAGCCTTGGTCGCACTCCAGGCTGCCTACATACCCATCGATTTTGTGGGATCAAGGTATGTTGGACCTGCACTCTATGTTTTTTTGTATTGTTTAGATGCAATTATTTGTGAAAGCATAACCCTTTTGGGACATTTGTATCATTCACACAACTCGTTGTTATTGTACACCCATTCAAGTGGCTCAAGTGGATGTTGGTAAAGTTATGGTTGATAAAAAAAGTTGTTAGTTTTCTTATACATATGGTGTTTTTCACTTTGGTAAAGACGTTGTACTGGAAATTGAGCAATTTGGTAGAAGGTAAACAATGAGCTGCAATGATCAAAACCATGAAAATGAAGTGACTTGTTGGTGATTTCTTTATGAGTTAGGAACAATTTTAAAAAGTGTAAAGAGTGACTCATATTTGTTTTAACATGGCTCAAATATATAATGCACTCCTCTTTTCCTAAGGGTAGACCTTTAGTAGATCTTTGTAGCTTTTGACATCCATTCCATGTTTCATTTTTTATAGTGTTCTGACTCTATATCAATCTTTCAATAGATGGTAAGGCTTTCTATGCAATTCATTAACTACAAGTATATCAATCTTTAAATTGACTCTAAGATCGTGCATGATGTAGATCGTCAAATTTATGAGTTGTTACAGATCAGACAAATGAAACATGTAATACCTTTCTTACATGAATAATTACTTTTGTTGGCAAGGCACTAAATAGTAATGTAATAAGAAGTGTACAAACATGAGAACAAACAACCAAACAATATCCTAGGTGCCTACATTCATTACTTCTAATGGCATTTCACAAGTAATGAAATAAGGAAATTATGATTTCATTCATTCATTTTGATGACATGTTGTAGTGGTAGGTGGATGAACATGTAAAGTTAGAATGAAAAAGAGTGTCAAAAGAGAAGAAATGAAAGATCAAAATAAAAAATATATAGAAATTTCTTGGGTTTTCTTCTGTTAGAATTTGTAGTAGGTTTTTGTTAGCTAATTCTTAAGAGTTTAGATGCTAAGAATGCAAGGGCACAAACAAGCCTTTGAACACCACCATTGAGAACACCATGGACACCAACTGATAAGTGATAAAGAATATGATAATTGCAATCGAGTTGTTCTATCCCTTGGCTTCTAAACTTCTAAACTTTGAAGGAATTAAACAAGCAACCGCAAGGCAATCAACATAAATGGTGAAAGTTTAAAGAAAGGAAATGTGAAGTGACATGAGAAGAAACAATAGATGACATTTGAGATCTGGAAGTGCTTAATGTATGAACATGTGAGTATAAGTACCTACAAGCAAACAAGAATGAGGACAACAACCAAAAATATAAAAGAAGTTTGTGTTTAGCATTCAACAAATGATGTGGTCTGACTAGTGTGCATTCATGAGGAAGAATATGTTTAAGTTTATTTGTAGATGCAGAGTATGTGAATTTGTAAGTATAAAAGCATGATTTATGTCCAACACACCTGCACACTAAAAGCCTTAATCGAACTCCAGGCTACCTACATACCCATTCATTTTGTGGGATCAAGGTATGTTGGACCCACACTCTCTATGTGATATGTAGTTGTTAATATGATTTAGAACAACATAGAGGGGGGGTGAATCAATTTTTCTCAGGTCCAAATGTATAAAACAATCTTTTAAACTCTTCAACAAATTAGATCTAATAACCAACACCTACTCGATCATTACTGATTGCATAACAGAAACATATAACAGTGCAGTCCACTAATCCAATAGCATCTAACTTGTAAAACACAAAAATGTTCAAACCAAAACATTCACACCAGGATTTATAGTGGAAACCCAATTTGGGAAAACCCACTTTGTAACATGTTACTATTATGTTCACTCTTCTGAAGTGAGCTCGGTGAAAAGCCAACCCTGTCAAAGGTTACAAACACATTGTCAGGTGTGACCTGGTTAAAGAATTTCAACCACTCTGTTAAAAGTGCACCTTGTTATAGGACTTACATACACTCCATTAGAATGCAACCTTGTTCAAAGGATTTATACCTATGACTGTTAGGTCAACCTCTGTTAAAAGGATTTTGACTATTATAATGGTTAGAAAGTAGCAGTAATATTGATTTGAGAAAAATACAACTCACTTTACAAATATTAGATCCAATTCCATACACATATGCTGACTTACTGACTGTGAACCTTTTCCATCTTCATCACTGATCTGCTCAGAACCCTTCAAGCAATCACAACACTTCTCCTTCAACCTTTTCTGCTTAGACAGTCAATAACAATACTTCCAGCATTCATTTCTTTTCCTCTCTTTTTTTTTTAACCTCTTGCTTAGGTTTCCTTAATACTACCTCTATTAGGTCAATATATCTTTCTCCGCTTAATCTCCTTTGTAGATCTTAGGGTTATGTCAGATTCATTGAATCCATCCTACATTATGTTCTTTGGATTATCTTTGAAATATCTCGAATCTCTTAAAGATTTACAATAAAACATTTTATAGTGCATTAAATGCTTTCATACAATCAATAAATAAAGTCAACACATTTTACATAATTCAAGAATTCAACGATGTCGGCTAGAAATCTAAATTCTTCAACAAATGCAAAATAGTGACGCTCGATCAATACTGTGTCCAACTTCTCCGTCTTCTGTAGAAAGCTCGGTCACCACATAAACTATTCCCTTGGCTAACACTATCTTCCTCGGCAATTAACTAGTGTTCGGTCAACACTATTTTTGCTCAGCACTCACTAGCTCGATCGACACAAACAACACTCGGCTTAAACTATATTTATTCACTTATGCTCGGTGAAGCCTACCAGTTTAGTCTTCATTCTTACTAAGATAAACAATACATTGTCTTATCATTGTGCCACATAATCAAGTACTCATTGAAGTATCAAGATAACTCAACCTTTCCTTAGGTGATGTTGTTACCAACCTTGCCTATCCCCTTAGAAACACTCAAAAAGATATATTACTTTCTTAAATAGAAATAGTCTTACCAATTAAGGTTTGACATCAATGACAAACAAAAATTGCTTCAATTGTCGTTTCCAACAATCTCCCTCTTTGGCATTGATGGCAACACCATATGAATATCACATGAATTACCAACCAATCCAAAACTTATATGTCTATCAAAGAAATGTATGATATCCTTAGCTTCATTCTGATATAGAATCAATTAGCCATGATTGACCATTCATTGAATTTCTCTCACTGTCTTGATTTTCTCATTCTGTGTATTCATCTGTCATTATCTCCCTCTTTGACAAAAAATTCCAAAGCAACAACAAAACATACATCCTGTAGATGTAGATATCATCCTTTCAGTTCACTAGACTATTTCTCCCTCTATCATCTTGCTTATGACTTATTTTGACTTTGCTATGCTCTTCACAACTCTAGGCTGCTCCTAAAGTGTGACCTTTCTCTGCATCAATTTGTTAGATGTTCTTTGCAGCACACTTGATGTAGTGCTCCTAGCTTGACTAGGCAGCCTCAGCTAGGGGAAGGACCCCTAATTGACTTCTTAGGTATTCATGAGCTTCTTTAGGTAAAGCTTTAGTGAATATATTTGCTATTTGTTCCTTGGTATTCATATATTCCAATCAGACCTCTTTATCTTGTACCAGTTCTCTCAAGTAGTGATACTTGATGGCAATGTGTTTGGTCTTTGTGTGCATCACTGGGTTTTTAGAGATGTTGATAGAACTTGTGTTGTCATAGAAGATGACAACTGGTTCAGTGATTTCTTCTTTCATGCCTACCAATGATTGCTTTATCCATATCAAATTTGAACAATTGACAGCTGCAGCCACATACTCAACTTTAACAATAGATTGGGAAATGCAATTTTGTTTCTTGCTTGTCCAGGAAACTAATCTTTGTCCAAGAAAGAAAGCTCCACCACTAGTAATCTTTTTGTCATCTACATTTTTTGCCCAATCAGCATCTGTATACACTCTCAGTTCAAATTTGTCATGCTTCTTGTAGTACAATCCATAGCCAGCAGTTCCTTTTAAGTATCTCATGATTCTTTTAACCGCCATCATGTGAGTTTCCTTAGGATTGGTAGAGAATCTTGCCACAATCCCAACAACTAATGCAATATCTGGTCTGCTATGTACATCATATTGTAGCTTTTCGATCATAGATCTATACAAAGTCTGGTTAACTTCTACAACATCATCATTCTTAGACAACTTTTGTCTAGTAGTCATGGGAGTACTTATTGGCCTTGAGTCTTCCATACCAAAGGTTTTCAGTATCTCATGAACATATTTAGACTGGGTGATGAAATTCCTTTCTCCATTTGGTATACTTGCAAACCAACAAAAAATTTGATCTCCCCAAACATACTCATTTCAAATTTAGTTTGCATTTCATTTGAGAATTTCTGACACAAGGCATCTTGTCCACCAAATATAATATCATCTAAAAAGATTTTAGCTAACATGATTCCTTTACCTTCTTCATCTTTCATGTACATATTGCTTGTGTCATTTTTCCTTGAGAATCCAATCTATATTAGGTAGTTGTGCAACCTCTCATACCATGATCTGGGAGCTTTCTTTAATCCATATAGTGCTTTATTCAGTTTGCAAACCATGTGTCTTTTGTTTGGATCAACAAATCTGACTAGTTGTTCAATTTATACTTCTTCTTCTAGAATACCATTTAAAAATGCAAACTTGACATCCATTTGGTATACATTGAAACTTTTATAGATAGCATATGCAAGCAGAGTTCTAACTCCTTCCAATCTTGCTACAGAAGGAAAATGTTTCCCCATAATCTATTCCTTCTTCTTATGTGTAGCCTTTGCATACCAGCCTAGCCTTATTTCTTTTGATTTGACCAAGTTCATTTAGCTTATTACGAAATACCCACTTTGTCCCAATGACATTCTTATCTTCTAGTCTCAGCACTAGAGTCCAGGTATCATTCTTCTCTATCTAGTCAATCTCTTCATTCATTGCTTCTATCCAGTCTTCATTTTCTAATGCTTCCTTTGTTGTCTTAGGCTCATATTCACATAGTAAACATGTTGGATCTCTTATCTTGCTTCTTGTCTAAATTTTGGTATCTTTATCTCCAATCATTTGTTAAAACTTGTGATGTCTCCTTACATATTGTGCTAGAATAGGTTATGCTCTTATTTCATTTGGCTCATTAGTTTCTTCAACAAGATTGTCAGATTCAGCTTTTGAATGCTCGACAACCTCTTCCTAATACTTGATAGCTTCTTCCTATCACTTGACACGTTCTTCTTCTCTCTCGGCATTGTTATGCTGATGCTCGACATTGCTTACCTGAGACTCAGCATCAGGTGCAGGTCTGTCACTTGCCTCTTCTTCCTCTATATACACAAAAGATCTGTAATCTTTTGGTACTCTTTTACTATCAGCTTAATTTTTCTCTGCATACTCATCAACTTTGACATTTACACTTTCCACAATTTTATTAGTGTTATAATTCAGACACTTATAAGCTTTAATTTTTGTGGAATAGCTTAGGAATATACCCTCATCACTTTTAGCATCAAATTTTCCATTCCTACTATCCTTCAATATGTAGCACTTACTTCCAAAGATTCTAAAGTATTTTACATTTGGTGCATACCCATGCCATAATTCATAAGGTGTCATATTTGTACCAATTTTTAACTGTACTCGGTTAAGAGTATAAACAACTATACTTACAGCTTCTTTCCAATACTTTTGTGCAACATTCTTTTCAATCATTAATGTCCATGCACAATCCAAGATAGATATATTCCTTCTCTCTGCTATACCATTCTGTGGAGGAGTTCTAGGTGCAGACATCTGTCTTTTGATCCCTCTATCATTGCAAAATAGATTGAACTCATTTGATGTGAATTCTCCAACTCCGTCAAATCTCAGACACTTCAGGTTTTTACTTGTCTCTTTTTCAACCTTAGCCACATACCACTTAAAAAATTGAAAAACATCAGATTTTTCTTTTAAGAACATTACATGCATCATTCTGGTATAATCATCAACAAACAAGATAAAATATCTAGCACCACAATAGCTTTGTACACCCATCAGTCCACAAAGGTCAGTATGAACCAAATCTAAGATATTTTCAGAAGTAAAGGTCTTGCTCTTGAAACTAGACTTAGTCATCTTACCCAACTGACATTCTTTGCACATTACATTCTCAGGTTTCTTCAATCTAGGTAGACCTCTCACTTTCTTTTTCTTGCTAATTTCTGCCAGATTATCAAAGTTAACATGACATAGCCGCTTATGCCATAACCAAATATCATCAAGTTGTGCAATCATACATGTTTCTTCAGATAGGTCAAGATAGAACAAATTACCTCTTGTTTGTTCTCCATTTCTAATCAATTCACCTGTGGCATCAAATATTTTGGCCTTCCTATGATGAAATTCCACTCGGTAGCCAGAGCTATTAAGCTATGCAACACTCAGCAAATTATAATTAAGACCCTCAACCCAATAAGCATTTTCACAAGAGATCTTATCAGTCATCTTAATCAATCCTTTTCTTCTAAAAGGACATGGTGCATCATTTCCAAACTTTACACTCCTACCTTTATAATGGTTTAAGGTATCAAACTTACTCTTATCTCTAGTCATATGATGTGTACAACCACTATCAATAATTTATTGATCATTTTTGTTCACATAAGATATTAATGCAATTTTCTCATCCTCGTCAGATTCATCTTTCATTGCAACATAGACAACTTCAATTTCAAAATCATCACTATCACTATCAGTGTCAGTCTCTTCTTCAACAATGTAGCAGGATTTCTTACCTTTCCCTTTGTAGTCCTTGTATCTTCAGTAACCTCTATCTTCTCTTTTCTATTTATGCTTGTTGTCTCTTTCTTCATCCTTATTATCCTTGTCAGGACATCTAGCAACTATATGACCAGCTTTATTACATGAAAAACATATAATAGGGAGTTTACCTTTGTACCTTCCTTTTCCCCTTTTCAGTCTTCTAGCCATAAGAGCTTCTAGATCCTCAAGTTCTTCATCAGATGTGCCACTGTCACTATCACTTTCACTTTCACTTTCACTGATGCATCTTTCTTTTTCCTTCTTTGACTTATTCAAAACCATCTGTGACTTAAAAGCAGATTCAATACTACCAACAGTGAAGTTATCATAGTTAGAAAGTTCAAAAGCAGTAAGCTTTCCGACCAAACTTTCTAAAGTAAGGACATTAGGAGGGTTACATCTAGATTCCTAGATTGCAAAAATTTTGATTGCATAGATAGGATGCAGAGTTCTCAATACTTTTCCTATTATAGTTTCATCCTCAATAGTTCCATTTGCTCCTCAAATAGCATTTGCAACTTCTTTTATTCTACCACAATATTGTGCAATATTCTCACCTTCTTGCATTCGCATTTCATCAAGTTTACCTCTTAGGTTCTCAGCTTTTGCTCTCAACACATTCACATCACTGCCATAAATGCTTGCAAGGGTATCCCACATTTTCTTTGCAGTACTATAGTCTTTGATGTCTTTAAATTCTGGATAACTTAGGGTAGATGCAATCTCCAACATTGCTTGGTTTTGCTCTTGTTTAGCTTTCATTTCTTCGGCAGTCAGAGGTGCTGCAGGTGTGACATAGTCATGTTCAATTTAATACTTAGCAGAATCACCAATATCGGCTAGATGCAGCTTCATCAAATGTTGCCAGGCAGGAAAGTTTTCCTTATTCAGCTAAGGTACCTCCTTCTACATCTTGATCATTTGCTTCAAGTACCTTCAAACTTGTTCTCTGTCAGCACCAACAGCTTTGATACCAATTGTTAATATGATTTAGAACAATAGAGAGGGGGGGCGAATCAATTGTTCTCAGGTCCAGATGTATAAAACAATCTTTCAAACTCTTCAACAAATTAGATCTAATAAGCAACACCTACTCGGTCATTATTGATTGCATAACATAAACATACAACAGTGCAGTCCACTAATCCAATAGCATATAACTTGTAAAACACATAAATGTTCAAAACAAAACATTCACACAAGTATCAACACCAGGATTTATAGTGGAAACCCAATTTGGGAAAAACCACTTTGTAACATGTTACTATTATGTTCACTCTTCTGAAGTGAGCTCGGTGAAAATCCAACCTTGTCAAAGGTAACAAACACACTATCAGGTGTGACTTGGTTAAAAGATTTCAACCACTCTATTAAAAGTATGCCTTGTTATAGGACTTACATACACTCCATTAGAATGCAACCTTGTTCAAAGGATTTATACCTATGACTGTTAGGTCAACCTCTGTTAAAAGGATTTTGACTATTACAATGGTTAGAAAGTAGCAGTAATATTGATCTGAGAAACATACAACTCATTTTGCAAATATCAGATCCAATTCCATACACATATGTTGGCTTACTGACTATGAACCTTTTCCATCTCCATCACTGATCTGCTCAGAACCCTTCAAGCAATCACAACACTTCTCCTTCAGCCTTTTTTGCTTAGACAGTCAATAATAATACTTCCAACATTCACTTCTTTTCCTCTCTTGTTTTTTGCAACCTCTTGCTTAGGTTTCCTTAATACTACCTCTATTAGGTCAATACATCTTTTGCTGCTTAATCTCGTTCGTAGATCTTAGGGTTAGGTCAGATTCATTGAATTTGTCCTACATTATGTTCTTCGGCTTATCTTTGAAATATCTCGAATCTCTTAAAGATTCACAATAAAACATTTTACAATACATTAAATGCTTTCATACAATCAATAAATAAAGTCAACACTTTTTACATAATTAAAGAATTCAACGATGTCGGCTGGAAATCTGAATTCTTTAACAAATGCAAAATAATGATGCTCGGTCAATACTGTGTCCAACTTCTCTGTCTTCTGTAGAAAGCTCGGTCACCACATAAACTGTTCCCTTAGATAAAACTGTCTTCCTCAGCAATTAACTGGTGTTCGGTCAACACTATTTTTACTCGACACTCAGTAGCTCGGTCAACACAAACAACACTTGACTTAAACTAGATTTCTTCACTTATGCTCGGTTAAGCCTACCAATTTAGTCTTCATTTTTACTAAGATAAACAATACATTGTCTTATCATTGTGCCACATAATCAAGTACTCACTGAAGTATCAAGATAACTCAACCTTTCCTTAGGTGATGTTGTTACCAACCTTGCCTATCCCCTTAGCAACACTCAAATAGATATAGTACTTTCTTAAATAGCAATAGTCTTACTAATTAAGATTTGACATCAATGACAATACAACAATTGCTTCAATTGTAGTTTCCAACAATCTCCCTCTTTGGCATTGATGGCAACACCATATGAATATCACATGAATTACGAACCAATCCAAAAATCATCTATCTATCAGAGAAATGTATGATATCCTTAGCTTCATTCTGATACAAAATAAATTAGCCATGATTGACCATTCACTAAATTTCTCTCACTGTCTTGATCTTCTCATTTTGTGTATTCATCTTTCATTATCTCCCTCGTTGACAAAAAATTCCAAAGCAGTAACAAAACATACATCCTGTAGATATAGATATCATCCTTTCAGTTTAGTAGACTATTTCTCCCTCTATCATCTTGCTTATGACTTATTTTGACTTTGTTGTGCTCTTCACAACTCTAGGCTACTCCTAAAGTGTGACCTTTGTCTGCATCAATTTGTTAGATGTTCTTTGCAGCACACTTGATGTAGTGCTCCTAGCTTGACTACGCAGCCCCAGCTAGGGGAACAACCCCTAATTGACTTCTCAGGTATTCATGAGCTTCTTTAGGTAAAGCTTTAGTGAATATATTTTCTATTTGTTCCTTGGTATTCACATATTCCATGCAGACCTCTTTATGTTGTACCAGTTCTCTCAAGTAGTGATACTTGATGGCAATGTGTTTGGTCTTTGTGTGCATCACTAGGTTTTTAGAGATGTTGATAGCACTTGTGTTGTCACAGAAGATGACAACTGGTTTAGTGATTTCTTCTTTCATGCCTACCAACAATTGCTTTATCCATATCAAATTTGAACAATTGACAGCTGCAGCCACATACTCAGCTTCAACAATAGATTGGGAAATGCAATTTTGTTTTTTGCTTGTCTAGGAAACTAATCTCTGTCCAAGAAAGAAAGCTCCACCACTAGTACTCTTTTTGTCATCTACATTTTTTGCCCAATCAGCATTTGTATACACTCTCAGTTCAAATTTGTCATGCTTCTTGTAGTACAATCCATAGTCAATAGTTCCTTTTAAGTATCTCATGATTCTTTTAACCGCCATCATGTGAGTTTCCTTAGGATTGGCAAAGAATCTTGCCACAATCCCAACAACTAATGCAATATCTGGTCTGCTATGTACATCATACTGTAGCTTTCCGATCATAGATCTATACAAAGTCTGGTTAACTTCTACAACATCATCATTCTTAGACAACTTTTGTCTAGTAGTCATGGGAGTACTTATTGGCCTTGAGTATTCCATACCAAAGGTTTTCAGTATCTCATGAACATATTTAGACTGGGTGATGAAAATTCCTTTCTCCATTTGGTATACTTGCAAACCAACAAAAAATTTGATCTCCCCAAACATACTCATTCCAAATTCAGTTTGCATTTCATTTGAGAATTTCTGACACAAGGCATCTTGTCCACCAAATATAATATCATCTACAAAGATTTTAGCTAACATGATTCCTTTACCTTCTTCATCTTTCATGTACAAATTGCTTGTGTCATTTTTCCTTGAGAATCCAATCTGTATTAGGTAGTTGTGCAACCTCTCATACCATGCTCTGGGAGCTTTCTTTAATCCAAATAGTGCTTTATTCAATTTGCAAACCATGTGTCTTCTGTTTGAATCAACAAATCCTTCTGGCTGTTCAATATATACTTCTTCTTCCAGTATACCATTTAAAAATGCAGACTTGACATCCATTTGGTATACCTTGAAACTTTTATAGGTAGCATATGCAAGCAGAGTTCTGACTCCTTCCAATCTTGCTACAGGGGAAAATGTTTCCCCATAATCTATTCCTTCTTCTTGTGCATAGTGTAATACCCCAAAAATGGGCTATAGGTTCATTAATCTCCTATATCGACACATCGAATGAAATTGACATCAAAGTCCTAACTTAAGGCACATCGACACATTATCAAATTTTAATTGATTATCTCAAATTCTGCATCGGGGATTATTCTTTATTGCTATTTATCTAATTATCTTTAATTTAATGATTATTTGGCGATAAATCCTATTTATCCTAAAGTTTGATTAATTGAATATTTTGAATATTTAATTAATTAGATTTAATACTGCCACTTAATTATTTAATTGGATTTAATTATATTTATTCCTAAATTATATTATTTCATTTTGGCAATAAATCAAATATCCTATGACTAATTGATTAAATTCTTATTTAATTAATTAATATTAATTGTCAAATTTAATAATATAGTTTTTGAATAAAAGTTTGATTTAATAATTGACTAACCCATAAATCAATTGTTTTATTTTTAAAATCAGTTAAGTTGAGGATAAATCACTTTATTTATTTATTTGATTCATAATTAATTATGCACACCCAAAAAAATAGTTAAACTATAAATCAGAAAATCAATTCAAGTTGTTTTAAAAATAAACTCAACTCTCTTTTGAGTTAAAAGATGATCTCAACTTCTGATTTAAATCAAAAAGTTGTTTTTGCATGATTTTTTGTGAGTTAACTATCTTTAATTCCTTGTTGACTCAAAAATCAACTTGAGTGATTTATGGTTTTTCCATGCATCCCCAAAGCCCTGGATTTCTATAAAATCAAGGCTCAGCTCTTCACAAATCATCTCACAAGTTTGCATACTTACTCTGCCAAAATCAATCAAATTTGCACAATCACACTGGTGAATCGACATCTGAAGAATTGAAGCTTCTTTGCAAATCAACAACTTTTGTGAGATCAATCTTGTCATTTTAGTTTCATATTTAGCATATCATTGTTAGATTAATTGCATGCATATCAGTTTTTCATAGATTCATATCATTTTATTTCATCTTATTGCATAGAAAAATATCAAAAATATAGATTAATTTGCACTCATCTCATATCTAGATTCTGCATTCAAATCCTTCGTTTAGGTGTCGTCAAGGTCACTGATCTCAGTCCAATTTGAGAATACATACTCGCACCTACTAGAAGGCAGTATATCACCTGGTTAGTTTAGTTTCTATTACTTGCATGATTTTGATTTTTGCTAACCTCTAATGTTTTACTGAATTTTTGTGTCTACAGTTAGGTACAAAATTCACACACACATTTTTGGCACCCACCATGGGGCATTGAGCCTCATTATCTTCATTTTGATCAAATTTTGTATATTTTCGGCGTCATTTTTTTCATCATTTTTGTGCAAATAGGAGAAACACCACCTACGAGAAATTTGACACCAGCTACGAGAAATATGACGCCACCTACGAATAATTTGATCATGCCTACAAGCAATTTGTTCATGCCTACGAGCAATTTGATCACGCCTATGAGCAATTTGATCACACCTATAAGCAATTTGCTTACACCTATAAGCAACTTGTTCACACCTACGAGCAATTTGATCACGCCTCTACACATTTTACTAATGCTTGTGCACATTTTGATGACACCTGTGCACATTTTGATCACGCCTATGCACAATCTGATTACACCTAGATAAACAGACATAGAATTTACAGATTTGTACTTTTAGATTATTAATTTCTAATGTTCACTGTTTACTATCGATTTGTCTTGATTTTGTAATTTCGGATGTGTGCTAAATTCTGGATTGCAGAGTGTTTGACATAAGGTATTCTTCTCAAGCTGATAATATTTCAATTTGGATTAAAAGAAACTCTCGCGTGTCAAGCTTGTGTGACTTTTATTGCTTTCATATCACATACTTCATTTTGGGCTATAAAAATGAACATAGATTTGCTTTTCAGCATATTTGTTACACATAGTAAATAGGCCCTATGAGCACTATTCATGGTTCTTGAGAGAGTGGGTTTCCAGCGAAACTCTTCTCAATGAAGGAACCCTTGTAGGTAGGGAGGTTACTGAGAGTGTCTCACATTCTACTAGATTTGTGCATCTTCAACTTCTGATTGATATATTCTCTCTTCGGAGAGGTTGATAGATCATAAGTGGTTGACATCATAGATCTTTGTGAGATAATCTTGGTCTTAGCATGTCGAATTAATCTATCTACTTATTTTTGGCGAAGTGAAGAGGTTAGGGGATTATGCTCTACTTCCTTTTTGGATAGTACCAGAAACCTAGATCCTTGAATTTGATCTAGTCTCCATGTGGTATCTTTTGTGAGTCACCTTTAGAGGGGGTTAATCATAGTGGACATTCCCTTAATTGGGTCAACCACGTTGATGAAACCTCAAGCGGTAATAGCCATTTTCACCGTGGTAGCAACAATCGCTATATAAATGTCCTTGTGGAGGAAATCTTCATAGGTGTGGTCTCTTGTTGGGCTGTTAGATCTCCCTAGTAGATCTTGAAGATTAAGTTCTCAGATTGTGTCAAAACCCTGGTGCGCCTGGATTGGAGTTCACCCTCTTGAGATCACAAAAGTTGCCGAGTCAGACCATTACTAAAAACCCTAGTGAGGCCAAATTTTCATTTTCTAGGAATATGTGCATTATTGTAAAACTTTTTGGAACATACACTTTTAGCACTCCTAGGGATTAACACAATTTAGTCACTTGATTGTTCATGCATAGGGTTGCTTTTTCCCCTATTCATTATTTTCAGATGTGCTTGAAATCACTTGCTTGCTATTTTGCGTGCTCGTTTATCTATTTGGTTACTAAGAACGAATCAATCTGCTACAACCTTCAAATCTGGACAGATAATTTTGTGAACAATCTGAAACTGAAAATCTCAAAAATTGCAAAATCTGATGTCAAACACCTTTCTGGAGTCAAAAGTCATCTTGTAAAGTCAAAAAGTCATTCGACTTTTAGCTATTATCATTTCAGAACCCCCAGATTGTCATGTGGTATCAAGTACTGTCGTACGAGTTTTGCTGCCAGTCAATTCCAAAAAGTCAAAAACCCTGCTATCAACTATCGTGCAAGTTTTGCAATAGTTGTACAAGTTTGTCAATTGTCGTTTCATGCTATATCCACTATTGTATGAGCCTGTAGAAAGTCATTTGAGAAATTTTGAAAAATCACCAGAAGGTTGTCAGAACTATCAGAGACCCAACTTTTCCAGCCTATTTCCAAAGTCTGTCAAGAAAATCACTATGTCAAGAACAGAGCAGCAAATACTGAGAATCCAATAATTATCCTAAAGTGGCCTTTTGAATCTAATTTAGCCTTCTGTTTAATCAATTTGAGTCTTTATCATCTTGTGTCAAAACCTTGTCATAACTATCAATCTTCAATCCATCTTCAAAATGGCTAAGTGTTGTGAACTTGTGTCCACTATCTTTTGGGCATCTACCCATACATCTAGGGCACAATCTCCTTCATTTACATCTAATCCAAGCTTCAATCAATCAAACCTTGACAAGGTTGTGTCATTTGATCTTCTTGAATTAGATCTTTCTTCAGTTGTCTTCATCATATTCTTTTGTTTCACCCAAGGTTAATGGTGGAAACTAGAGCTTCCTCTCACAAGAAGTCTAGAGAAGTATCCCATCCCATACCTCTGAATACTCTCCAAGCTCCAACTCTTGAGCAACTCTACAATTCTGGTCTTTACGAAGACAACGGTCTTGGCAATTTTCGATTGAAAACCTATTATATTCCTCCTTCATCAACTCACAGAGGTAATCAACAAACTCCTCCTCAATCTATCCTAGGGAGAACTCATACCATGTCTCAAGAAAGGAAAAATGTTGGCTCTCAAAGAGCTCAATCTCAACATGGTGTAGATCAAGAACCCACACCTTCTGAAATTGCTTAATATCAAAACGATGATAATTTCAAAAGAATGATGAAGCATTTCTTGAAAGAAGATAGAGAGGCATACTTTTTAAAATTAGCTCATCAAGGAGATAAACTTCCTCCCAACTTTAATGTTGAAGATATCATTACACATGAGGAAGAAACTCCACTCATAGCTATGATGAAACAGATGCATGTCATGCAAGTCAAACTTAATAAACTTGAGAAAGAAAAGGAACCCAAGGAGTTCTCCATGGAGGCCCTATGTCCTTTTCCATTTGACAAAGACTTGTACATGCCACCATTCCCGAAAAGAGTGGAGATGCCTAAATATGATAAGTATGATGGATACTCTGATCTTCAAGATCATGTTAGAGAATTCTATACACAATCTATGGAGTTCATGCACGAACCAACTTATTTGATGCATCTTTTTCCTTGATCTCTGGGAGGAGCAACCATTCATTAGTTCTCTATATTGCCTTCTACTATCAAAAATTTTGAGGAGTTGATCAAATTGTTCTATCAAAAATACTCCTACAACATTCCACATCTAGTCACCATGATTGATATCTGCAATCTCAAGCAATATCCAGGACAACCATTCCTGACATTTCTCAAGAGATGGAGGAAGAAATCCTCTCTATATGCCAGGTCTATCCCAGAAACTGAGAAACTGGAAATCTTCATCAATAGTCTTGTTCCAAAGATCAACTACCCTTTACAAATGCAAGATCATACATCTTTTGATAAGATGGTAGACAATGCGATCAAAATTGAAAAGGTACTTGTGAAAAAAGGAGACATCACACTTCAAAAGGACAAGTATGAATCAGGATCTAGTTCTAAAGACAAGAACAAAAATTGGAACAAAAATAAAGGCATCATCACAGATGGCATTTTTGATACCATCTGTGCCCCATCAAAGGCACCAGATTTCAATCTAACTATTGGCACCCAAGCCATCAAAGCCTCAGAGCAAAAGGTGTCTGAACCATCTCAAAAGAAGCCAGAATAAAAATCTTGGTCTGCTGATAATAAATGAAAGTTCACTCCTCTTGGGGAATCTTTGGAATCATCTATGAGAACTCTGTTGGCTAATAACATCATCTCTTTGCCTAAGATCCGACAATATGATCCTAATCCTAAACCAAAATGGTGGAGGGAGAATGAATTATGTAATTTCCATCGGGGTAAAGGTCACAAAACTAATAACTGCTTATGCTTGAAACATACTATTCAAGATCTGATTGATAAGGGAGACATCACGATTGATAATCATAAGAGAAATAATGATCATACAACATTCACAGAACCATTTCTGAAACATGGTCAAGAAGTTTCATCTTCTCAACGTAATATGGGGGCAAAGGTCAATTATGCTTACCCTGGAAATAATGTTGTTATCAATATGGTTGAACCTTGTCTCTCTGAGCATTGCAATGTCATCACAATTGTGCGAAGAGATAGAGATCATCCTTCAACTAATGCAGTTACTCGATCACAAGCTCAGGCTCATCTGAACGGACAAATCCCAAATTCATCAAATGTCCCTAAGATGCCCTTCAATCTTTCTTCCGCTTCCAAATAGAAGGCTGCTTCTAAATCTTCCAATCCTAAAGATACGAGGTCAACATCTTATAGCATTTTTCAACAACTCCAACACACTAATGCAAAAATCTCCATGTTTGAGTTGCTTCAGATATCTCCAGCTCATAGAGCTATTCTAGACAAATCTTTTCTCAGATCCAATGTTCCTGATGACCTTGATTTAGACAGGTTCCAGACTATGGTTGGACATCACATATCCACAGTAGATATCCTTTTCAGAGGAAGATGACAACTCCTTGAGTCACCCACATAACCAGCCCTTGCATATAGAAGTCTTGATCCAGAACTGTAGAGTCAAACGTGTGTTGATAGATGGAGGCGTTGGCCTAAACATTTGCTCTTACAACTTGGTCACACAATTGGGATTTTTAGAATTGGCTATTGATCCTAGAAAGAAGATAACTATAAAAGCCTATGATGAACAAGAAAGATCTTCTAAAGGCACCATTGTCTTACCTATCAGAGCAGGTCTGGTTATTAGAGATACTATATGTCAAGTTCTTGATCTACCTTTGGCTTACAACATTCTTCTAGGGAGACCATGGATACATGAGATGAAGGCTATTCCTTCTACATTCCACCAATGCTTGAAATTTCCTTATGAAGGAGTAGAGGTCACTATTCCAATAGACATATCCACTACTTGCAATACATTAAAGGAAAGTGTGGATAAACTTGTGCCTAATAATAGAGAATCTTCCATTGAGCCAACAAAAGAAGCATCCACATCTAAAATGGAAGACATTGCAAAAGAGGTCAATATCAAAGAAAATGGTATGGGAGAATATACTATAGAACCAGTCTTATCTTTGACATCTCTACCTATCTCACCTAAGTCTTATGGAAAATCTTTAAAACAGTCCAAACCAGACTCTAAAGAAGCTCTTGAGGCATATAAAAAGAATTTTGTAGCAGTGAAAAGTCTCCAAGCAAGAATTTGAAGAAGATGAAGCGATGCTTACATGGCTATACAAAGATGAACCTGAATCTCAAGCTATTCCAACTAGTGACTCTACAGTATCCAAAATCCCTTCTAAGTCATATGGTGTAGGAGATAAACTGATAGCTAAGATGGGATATTCAGGTAAAGGACCTCTAGGAGTCAAAGGAGAAGGTCTTATAACACCTATTTCACATACTAGTAGGGCAAACAAGGATGTTGTTGGCTTAGGCTTTAAAAAAAAACCCTTCCACCTCAAAGGTAATTATTCTCATGTCATAGAGAAGATCGCACTAGGAGAACCCCTTCTTAAGAAGGAAGAAATTGAACCATCAGATAGTGATTCAAATAGCTCAAAAATTATTCCTTATGAGCATTTACCTAAAGAAATCAAAGATCTCCTTGAAGCTGAAGATGATCCAATAAAAAGAATCAATGTAGTAGAAACACAAGAACCTACTATAAAGCAAGAAATAGTTGCAACACAAGAACCAACTAATCTCGAAGACAATCAAATAGCCAAAGAGGAAGGTGGTAGTTATTCTGAGATAGATTCCCATGAGTATGAATTCAAAGCCGAATTTGAGGGTAACCCTTCTTGGGGTATTCATCTTGATTTTACTCATGTTCTTAGTTTTCCTAGAGGCATAGATGAAGAATCTAATGACTATGAATGGGGAGTCATTCCAGAGGAAGATGAGCTTATCATAGAAAAACATGTTGATGTTATTCACCAATATGCACCTAAACCCAATGTATGTCTAGAGAGAAATAATGAACTTATCGAGTCTGATCCACCGATGGTTGAAGTGGACTCCCACAATGACAGTGAGCCTATTCATGAATTGAATGTCTTAAGTTGTAATATTACCTTTGAACTCGAGCATCGGGTTAGGACCAATGATGACAGATCCATATCCATAAACACTATCTCCCAATCTTTCCCATTTTGACTATCCAACATCCGAAACTTCTTGATCAAACCTCCACAAATCTAAGCCATGGTATTTATACCTTCCCGAATGACTATACCCTTGCTTGCTACCTAAATGTGGTTGAGCCTATGAGGACTTCTGTTAGTGAACCGAGCGTTAGCATGACGGAGTCGGACATCAAGTATCTTAGTCAGATAATAAGAATAAAAAGAAAAAGAAAAAGAGTTCTGAGGGTGAAAACCACTTTGTGGCAGTCTCAGAACCTACAAAAGTAAAAATAAAAGATGTATCTGAAGGTGAGAACCTCTTTGAGGTGCTTAAGGATGAGATATTTGATGTCCTTTCGAGTCATTTACAGGACAAATCTCCAGTTCTAATTGAGCCCACTCAATCCATCAACTTGGGAACAATAGAAGAACCACAGTTGATTCATGTAGCACAATCTTTATCAGAAGAAGATAAGAAAATTTTTACTACATTCCTAACAGAAAAGAAGAGCAACTTTGCATGGAAATATTCAGATATGCCAATGTTGGATCCTAATCTTATAATGCATCATTTATCTATAGCTCCAAATGTCAAACCTGTTAAGAAAAATTTAAGGAAGATGCATCCTCATGTTGCACTCTTGGTAAAAGCTAAACTAGAGAAGCTACTAAAAGCTGGATTCATCCGAGTTATTGATTATGCAAAATGGATCTCTAATATTGTACCTATTTCAAAACCAGATAAATCAATCAGAGTGTGCACGGACTTTAGAGATGTGAACAAAGAATGCCCTAAGGATGATTTTCCACTACCTAACATTGATATGATAGTGGACATGACCATGGGTTTTGAGATGTATTCTTTAATGGATGGTTTTTCTAGATATAATCAAATAAAAATTACTCCAGAAGATCAAGAGAAAACTACTTTCACATGTGCATGGGGTACCTTCTATTGGAATGTCATGCCATTTGGGCTTAAGAATGCTGGTGCTACATATCACAGAGTTATGACTTCTATTTTTCATGACATGATGCACAGAACTATGGAGGATTATGTTGATGACACTTTAGCAAAATCTATGATTAGAACTGAACATCTAAATGACTTGAGCAAGATACTAGACAGAATGGAAAAATTTAGTCTCAGACTAAATCCTAAGAAGTGTGCTTTTGGTGTCACTTCTGGAAAGCTCTTAGGATACATAGTTTCAAAGAAGGGCATTGAAGTTGATCCAGCTAAAGTAAAGGCTATCATGGAAATACAACCTCCAAAGAATATTAGTCAAATAAGGACATTGCAAGGGAGAGTTCAATCTATTAAAAGATTCATATCATAGCTAGCAGACATATCATAGCCTTTTACAAGAACATTAGATAAAGGTGTGACATTTGCGTGGAATGAAGAATGTGAGAACAACTTTAATCATATCAAGAAGTATCTATAAAATCCTCCTATCTTGATGCCTCCCATTCCAGGGAAGCCTTTGATCTTATATGTCTCCACTATAGATACATCATTGGGGGCATTGCTTGCACAACATGATGAGAACAAAAAGGAAAGAGCTATATACTATATCAATAGGACATTGGTAGCATATGAAAAGTATTATTCTATGATTGAGAAGGATTGTCTAGCTATGATCTTTGCATCATAGAAACTGAGACATTACATGTTGGTACATACCACCCATTTGGTAGCTAAGATTGATCCACTCAAGTACCTACTAAGAAAAGCTGCCCTCACAGGTAGACTAGCTAAATGGGTCATGCTCTTAAGTGAATTTGACATTGAATATGTTGAGATAAAATCTATAAAAGGATAGGTTATTGCTGATCAATTAGAAGATGCACCTATGATTGATGATACACCAATGCAAATGGAATTTCTAGATTCCTCTATCATGAATCTTTCTTCTAGAGAATGGCAGTTATTCTTTGATGACTCCTATACACAGAATGGATCAGGAGCAGGCATATTGTTCATAACTCCTCAAGGATACTCAATCCCAAAAGCATTTAGATTAAAGTTCCCTTACACAAAAAATATTGCAAAATATGAAGCCCTTCTTAATGTCATGAAACTAGCGATTGAGTGGAGAGTAACAGAGATACACATTCATGGAGCCTCTCAACTTGTTATCCATCAAGTCAATGATGTGTACCAAATTAAAGATGAAAAGCTTATTCCATACAAGAGAATGGTAGATGATTTAAAGAAGTATTTCATATCTATCACATTTGAGCAAATTCCTAGAACAAAGAATAAGGTTGCTGATGCAATGGCAATGTTATCTACTTTATAACAGCAGCCTAAACATGAGCTACGCTATGAGTTCTTGGTGGAAGCACTATCGTATCCTGCATATGATTCCCTTGAAACCTGCATGATCTACACTATTGTTGGTCATGATTCATCCAGATACAAAAATCTATTCTCTTATCTCCAAGACCAAATCATTCTTGATACCTTCAACCAACATGAAAAGAGATACCTTATCCGTAATGCCTCCTGATATGTCATCATTGGTCACGATCTATACAAACAAGGTCTAGATGGTACGCTACATAGATGTTTAGAATGGGAAGAGTCTCAACATGCGTTAGAGGAAGTCCATGGGTATTTTTGGGTCACACTCAAATAGTTTAACACTAGCTCGAAAACTTATTAGGGCTAGGTACTATTGGCCTAAAATGGAGAAAGAGTCTATCAAGTTTGCTAAGAACTATCAAAAATGCCAAGTGCATGGCAACTTAATTCATGCTCTAGGGAGAGATCTAATTCCCTTTACTACACAATGGCCTTTTCACCAATGGGCATTTGATCTTATAGGAGCTATACATCCTCATTCTTCTAATGGGCATACCCATATAATCATAGCTACAGATTATTTTACAAAATGGGTAGAAGAAGTCCCTTTGACACAAGCAACTGGAAAACAAATATCTATGTTCATATTAAACTATATCATATGCAGATATGGGATACCTCATTCCATAATCACAGATAATGGTGGAGAATTCAAGAACAAAGATCTAGATGATTTATGTGCTAAATTCAAGATTACACAACATTGGTCATCTATCTACTATCCTCAAGGGAATGGACAAGCAGAGGCTTCTAACAAGAATCTATTGAAAATCTTGCACCATACAGTTAATAAAATAGGAAAAGACTGGCATCTCATGATCAATCCAGCTCTCTGGGCCTACAGAACAAGTATCAAAATGTCCACTGGGGCTACACCTTTCACTTTAGTTTATGGGTCTGAAGCGGTACTACCTATTGAGGTTGAAATCCCATCACTAAGAATCAGAATGTATGGTCTAGTAACTGACGATGACTACAGAGTGTCTAGATTGCAAGAACCTGAACTACTAGATGAGTGTAGACAAGTAGCATATGATCATCTTAGAGGATATTAGAAGAGAATGTCTAGAGGTTACAACAAGAAAGTCAGACACAGATAATTTTAGGTTGGTGATCTAGTCTTGAGAAAAAATCCTAAAAATCAATCACATCAAGAACGCAAGGGGAAGTTTGAACCCAACTGGCTGGGTCCCTTTGTTATCACTACTACTTTTGGCTTTGGTGCCTATCAACTCTCAATGACTAAAGGAGAACAACTTCAAGAACCAATCAACGTTCTCCATCTAAATAAATTCTACGCCTAAGGCATTCAGTCTATGGTAAAATGTCCTGAAAAAATCATAAAAATCAGAAAAGTCCTAAAAAATTGAACATCTTGGTGAAAACCTAGCAATAGGCACCTTGATGATTCACAAAAAAAGTAAAAAATATCAAAAGTACAAAAAAATTGAAAAAATAAAAATATAAAAAAATGAGAAAAAGAAAAAGTGCCTTGGTGAAAACCTAGAAACAGGAGCCTTGGTAGCAAAAATAGAATCTCTACCAAGATGGTGAAAACTCAGCAAATGGGTGCCACTTGTTTCAAAATGCTCCATCTATCAACACAATCTTGGTCTTTCCTAGCTTTCAGTCTTGCTTTAGTTTGTACATATCTCCCAGTTTGTTTTTGCATTCCTATTTTCAATAAGTCAGTTTGTACACCAATCAAGCTCAAGCGTCTGTATCCTATCAATGCTTAACACTTGGGGGCAATCAAAGTCATATCCTATGGCCTCCAATGTATCTTAGAAGTATCATATCCAGTCAAAGTCCTTTGAAGTTTCATTCAAGTCAGTTAGTCTGTCTTGTCTCCAGAAAGGATTTTGCATCTACAACAATGCAATCAAACATCAAAACAAACTGAAAACAATCTGTGCTTTACATGCTTTTATCTCCTTGTATGCTTACTGATTCGCATTGAGATTTTTGCATATTGTGTTCCCACAAGCTCTTCGATGATGTCCTTTACTGGATTTAGAGGGTGATGACTGGGGGCATAATCTTTTCTTTGTCTTCTGCTTGTATGTGAAAATCTAAACAATTTTGGAAATTCTGGATTGAAATGGTGTCTGACTGTAAGAGCCTCTATCTTGAATTGGATGGCCATGCGTACCTTGACCATTGATACCCAGAAAATCCAAGGAAGTTTGATCTAACTATTGTCTTTTTGAGTGAGTTCTTTCTCCTATTGTGAAATGCAATCCTACCTAAGGATGTGAATGATAAAGGGTCACTACGGGTAATTCACATTGGATTTAGAATGATCTCTTGACTATTTGATATGTTTGTAATGCAAGGCATATTCTAGTCATCACGATGTTTATGTTTTGATGCTTATACAAATTGCTATACCAAAATGGACATGATATTTAGGTCATCTTGGCGTTTATACCTTGGTGCTTATATCTAATCCAACATTTCAAAAATAAAATCAATATTCATATGTCCATGGTTGCCTAACCAGTGGGTGTTGTATTGATTCCTATGCATACAAATTGATATTCATATGTCTATGGTTTCCTAGCTAGTGGAAATTGTATTGATTTATTCGGTTACCTAAAAATTCAATGATGACGATGATCGACACATGATCAGTGACTAGGTCCTAGGTCTTAAGGTTGCATTTCATTCTGCATGTCTCCTTGCATTTTGCATGTTTGCATGATCTCACAATGGTTGGCTAAACTTCAATGCTTAAATGATTCTTCAAATCGCCTCTTCAAATCTAACAAGAGTTGAATCTCACACGAAGGTTCCTCCAACGAAACAACAAGTAGAATCCTTTTTCGGGATCAAAATCAAAATTTGAGATTGTTTATATTATTCACTGCTTGCATAATCAACCTTCAATCATCATAGAAATCTAGAATTCAACTTAACTAATTATCTTACATCAAACTATCAAAATTTCAACTTGGTCAACCATGGTCAACTCATGGTTTAACCTAGTCAAACTTGGTCTCCAAGACCTCCAAATGATGTAGAATGCATTCTCGAACATGTTTAACCACTTCTCAAATCAATTAACATGTTTCTAACACTACAACGCTGACTTCTCTTGTCAGATTTCAATTTTTATCCCGAAGAGGGCATGGTATTGCACATCATTCAAAGTCTATAATCTAAATTTGAAATCATATCTTTCCTCAGTAATCAAAACAACAACCATGTCTAGTTGCTGATTCATCAAAAAGACCTCATCGCTTGGGGAAAATCAATCATCGCTCGGGGCATATCAGATTCATCGAGATCCATATCAATCTGGTATTCTCCTAATCTTGTAAACTATATCAATCTTTTGTAACCATCGGTTCATTAGTGTTATTTCCTTGGTTCTTCGTAACTGAAGGGTTCATATGTGATACCAATGTGATTATTATCGACAATTGGGTCTGGAATTGGTCACTCACTTCTTCGCAATCATAAGGTTCAGAATCAGGCATTTTGACACTTCTTCACAATCATCGGTTCATTACTGTTATAGTTAACATTATCTTTGGTCATTCAGGACCTATTATCTTCATATCAATTTTAATTAGTTTCTGTTTCATATCAATATCAATTTCAAACATCAGTTTCAACATCATACATAGACTGTCTTTGAACCACTGTGCTTCACACAACAATTCAAAGAGGGGCAAAATGTAATACCCCAAGAATGGGCTATAGGTTCATTAATCTCCTATATCAACACATCGAACGAAATCGACATCAAGGTCCTAACCTAAGGCACATCGGCACATTATCAAATCTTAATTGATTATCTCAAATTCTGCATCGAGGAATATTCTTTATTCCTATTTATCTAATTATCTTTAATTTAATGATTATTTGGCGATAAATCCTATTTATCCTAAAGTTTGATTAATTGAATATTTTGAATATTTAATTAATTAGATTTAATACTGCCACTTAATTATTTAATTGGATTTAATTATATTTATTCCTAAATTGTATTATTTCATTTTGGCAATAAATCAAATATCCTATGACTAATTGATTAAATTCTTATTTAATTAATTAATGTCAATTGTCAAATTTAATAATATAGTTTTTGAATAAAAGTTTGATTTAATAATTGATTAACCCATAAATCAATTGTTTTATTTTTAAAATCAGTTAAGTTGAGGATAAATCACTTTATTTATTTATTTGATTCATAATTAATTATGCACATCCAAAAAAACAATTAAACTATAAATTAGAAAATCAATTCAAGTTGTTTTAAAAATAAACTCAACTCTCTTTTGAGTTAAAAGCTTATCTCAACTTCTGATTTAAATCAAAAAGTTATTTTTGCATGATTTTTTGTGAGTTAACTATCTTTAATTCCTTGTTGACTCAAAAATCAACTTGAGTGATTTATGGTTTTTCCATGCATCCCCAAAGCCCTGGATTTCTATAAAATCAAGGCTCAGCTCTTCACAAATCATCTCACAAGTTTGCATACTTACTCTGCCAAAATCAATTGAATTTGCACAATCACGCTAGTGAATCGACATCTGAAGAATTGAAGCTTCTTTGCAAATCAACAACTTTTGTGAGATCAATCTTGTCATTTTAGTTTCATATTTAGCATATCATTGTTAGATTAATTGCATCCATATCAATTTTTCATAGATTCATATCATTTTATTTCATCTTATTGCATAGAAAAATATCAAAAATATAGATTAATTTGCACTCATCTCATATCTAGATTCTGCATTCAAATACTTCATTTAGGTGTCGTCAAGGTCACTGATCTCGGTCCAATTTGAGAATACATACTCGCACCTACTAGAAAGCAGTAAATCGTCTGGTTAGTTTAGTTTCTATTACTTGCATGATTTTGATTTTTGCTAACCTCTAATATTTTATTGAAGTGTTGTGTCTACAGTTAGGTACAAAATTCACACACACACGTAGCCTTTGCATACCAGCCTAGCCTTATTTCTTGTGATTTGGCCAAGTTCATTCAACTTATTATGAAA
Organism: Chamaecyparis obtusa; assembly: GCA_027943335.1. Lineage (NCBI taxonomy): Eukaryota > Viridiplantae > Streptophyta > Pinopsida > Cupressales > Cupressaceae > Chamaecyparis > Chamaecyparis obtusa. The sequence goes on along the minus strand of BSBK01002440.1, from coordinate 157,132 downwards.
TACCCACTTTGTCCCAATGACATTCTTATCTTCTGGTCTCGGCACTAGAGTCCAGGTATCATTCTTCTCTATCTGGTCAATCTCTTCATTCATTGTTTCTATCTAGTCTTCATTTTCTAATGCTTCCTTTGTTGTCTTAGGCTCATATTCACATAGTAAACATGTTGGATCTCTTATCTTGCTTCTTGTCTTAATTCCAGTATCTTTATCTCCAATAATCTGTTCAGGCTTGTGATGTCTCCTTACATATTGTGCTAGAACAAGTTCTGCTCTTCTTTCATTTGGCTCATTAGGTTCTTCAACAAGATTGTCAGATTCAACTTCTGATTTCTTGGTAACCTCTTCCTCATACTTGGCAGCTTAGTCCTATTGCTCGGCATGTTCTTCTTCTCTCTCGACATTGTTATCCTGATGCTCGACATTGCTTACTCGAGACTTAGCATTAGGTGCAGATCTGTCACTTGCCTCTTCTTCCTCTATATACACAAAACATTCATAATCTTTTGGTACTTTGTTACTGTCAGCTTCATTTTTCTCTGCATACTCATCAACTTTGACATTTACACTTTCCACAATTTTATTAGTGTTAGAATTTAGACACTTATAAGCTTTACTTTTTGTGGAATAGCCTAGGAATATACCCTCATCTCTTTTAGCATCAAATTTTCCATTCTTAATATCCTTCAATATGTAGCACTTACTTCCAAATATTCTAAAGTATTTTACATTCACTCCATACCCATGCCATAATTCATAAGGTGTCAAATTTGTACCTTTTTTGATCTGTACTCAGTTAAGAGTATAAACAACTATACTTATAGCTTCTTTCCAATACTTCTGTGCAACATTCTTTTCAATCATTAATGTTTGTGCATAGTCCAAAATAGATCTGTTCCTTCTCTCCACTATACCGTTATGTGGAGGAGTTCTAGGTGTAGACATCTATCTTTTGATCCCTCTATCATTGCAAAATAGATTGAACTCATTTGATGTGAATTCTCCACCTTGGTCAGATCTTAGACACTTCAAGTTTTTACTTGTCTCTTTTTCAACCTTAGCCACATACCACTTAAAAAATTGAAAAGCATCATATTTTTCTTTTAAGAACATTACATGCATCATTCTGGTATAATCATCAACAAACAAGATAAAATATCTAGCAGCACAATAGCTTTGTACACCCATCAGTCCAAAAAGGTTAGTATGAACCAAATCTAAGATATTCTCAGAAGTAAAGGTTTTGCTCTTGAAACTAGACTTAGTCATCTTACCCAACTGACATTCTTTGCACATTACATTCTCAGGTTTCTTCAATCTAGGTAGACCTCTCACTTTCTTTTTCTTGCTAATTTCTACTAGATTAGCAAAGTTAACATGACATGGCCGCTTATGCCACAACCAAATAGCATCAAGTTGTGGAATCATACATGTTTCTTCAGATAGGTCTAGTTAGAACAGATTACCTCTTGTCTATTCTCCACTTCCAATCAGTTCACCTATGGCATCAAATATTTTGGCCTTCCTGTGATGAAATTCCACTCGGTAGCCAGTGCTATTAAGTTGTGCAACACTCAGTAGATTATAATTAAGACCCTCAACCGAATAAGCATTTTCATAAGAGATCTTATCAGTCAGCTTAATCAATCCTTTTCCTCTAACAGGACATGGTGCATCATTTCCAAACTTTACACTCCTACCTTTATAATGGTTTAAGGTATTAAACTTACTCTTATCTCTAGTCATATGATGTGTACAACCACTATCAATAATCCATTTATCATTTTTTTTCACATGAGATATCAATGCAATTTTCTCATCCTCATCAGATTCATCTTTCATTGCAACATAGACAACTTCAATTTCAAAATCATCACTATTAGTGTCAGTCTCTTCTTCAGGAATGTAGTAGGATTTCTTACCTTTCCCTTTGTAGTCCTTGTATCTTCGGTAACCTCTATCTTCTCTTTTGTCTTTATGCTTGCTGTCTCTTTCTTCATCCTTATTATCCCCGTGAGGACATCTAGCAGCTATATGACCAACTTTATTACATGAAAAACATATAATAGGGAGTTTACCTTTGTACCTTCCTTTTCCCCTTTTCAGTCTTCTAGCCATAAGAGCTTCTAGATCCTCAAGTTCTCCATCAGATGTGCCACTGTCACTATCACTTTCACTGATGCATCTTTCTTTTTCCTTCTTTCACTTATTCAAAACCATCTGTGACTTAAAAGCAGATTCAATACTACCAACAATGAAGTTATCATAATTAGCAAGTTCAAAAGTAGTAAGCTTGCCGACCAAACTTTCTAAAGTAAGGACATTAGGAGAGTTACATATAGATTCATGGATTGCAAAAATTTTGATTGCATAGATAGGACATAGAGTTCTGAATACTTTTCCTATTACAATTTCATCCTCAATAGTTCCATTTTCTCCTCAAATAGCATTTACAACTTCTTCTATTCTACCACAATATTCTCACCTTCTTGCATTCTCATTTCATCAAATTTAGCTCTTAGGCTCTCGGCTTTTTCTCTCAACACATTTACATCACCACCATAAATGCTTGCAAGGATATCCCACATTTTCTTTGCAGTACTGCAGTCTTTGATGTCTTCAAATTTTGGATAACTTAGGGTAGATGCAATCTCCAACATTGCTTGGTTGTGCTCTTGTTTAGCTTTCATTTCTTCGGCAGTCAGAGGTGCAGCAAGTGTGACATAGTCATGTTCAATGTAATACTTAGCAGAATCACCAATACCAGCTAGATGCAGCTTCATCAAACTTTGCCATGCAGGAAATTTTTCCTTATTCAGCTTAGGTACCTCCTTCTTGTACATCTTGATCATTTGCTTCAAGTACCTTCAAAATTGTTCTCTGTAAGCACCAACAACTCTAATACCAATTGCTAATATGATTTAGAACAACAGAGAGGGGGGTGAATTAGTTGTTCTCAGGTCCAGATGTATAAAACAATCTTTTAAACTCTTCAACAAATCAGATCTAATAAGCAACACCTACTCGGTCATTACTGATTCCATAACATAAACATATAACAGTGTAGTCCACTAATCCAATAGCATCTAACTTGTAAAACATAGAAATGTTCAAACCAAAACATTCACACAAGTATCAACAGTAGGATTTATAGTGGAAACTCAATTTGGGAAAAACCACTTTGTAACATGTTACTATTATGTTCACTCTTCTGAAGTGAGCTTGGTGAAAAGCCAACCCTGTCAAAGGTTAAAAACACACTGTCAGGTGTGACCCGGTTAAAAGATTTCAACCACTCTGTTAAAAGTGTGCCTTGTCATAGGACTTACATACACTCCATTAGAATGCAACCTTGTTCAAAGGATTTATACCTATGACTGTTAGGTCAACCTCTGTTAAAAGGATTTTGACTATTACAATGGTTAGAAAGTAGCAGTAATATTGATTTGAGAAACATAAAACTCACTTTGCAAATATCAGATCCAATTCCGTACACATATGTTGGCTTACTGACTATGAACCTTTTCCATCTCCATCACTGATCTGCTCAAAACCCTTCAAGCAATCACAACACTTTTGCTTCAACCTTTTCTTCTTAGACAGTCAATAATAATACTTCCAGCATTCACTTCTTTTCCTTTCTTTTTTTTTCAACCTCTTGCTTAGGTTTCCTTAATACTATGTCTATTAGGTCAATACATCTTTTGCCGCTTAATCTCCTTCGTAGATGTTAGGGTTAGATCAGATTCATTGAATCTGTCCTACATTATGTTCTTCAGCTTATCTTTGAAATATCTTGAATCTCTTAAAGATTTACAATAAAACATTTTACAGTGCATTAAATCCTTTCATACAATCAATAAATAAAGTCAACATGTTTTACATAATTCAAGAATTCAATGATGTCAGCTGGAAATCTGAATTCTTCAACAAATGCAAAATACTGACGCTCAGTCAATACTGTGTCCAACTTCTTGGTCTTCTCTAGAAAGCTCAGTCACCACATAAACTGTTCCCTCATCTAACACTGTCTTCCTCGACAATTAACTGGTGTTCGGTCAACACAATTTTTACTTGGCACTCACTAGCTCAGTTGACACAAACAACACTCAGCTTAAACTAGATTTCTTCACTTATGCTCAGTTAAGCCTACCAGTTTAGTCTTCATTCTTACTAAGATAAACAATACATTGTCTTATCATTGTGCCACATAATCAAGTAGTCATTGAAGTATCAAGATAACTCAACCTTTCCTTAGGTGTTGTTGTTACCAACCTTGCCTATCCCCTTAGCAACACTCAAATAGATATAGTATTTTCTTAAATAGCAATAGTCTTACCAATTAAGGTTTGACATCAATGACAATACAACAGTTGCTTCAATTACATTTTCCAACAATAGTTCTATTTTTGTTATTTTTTAGGTGCAGTTGTTTGTGAAAGCATAACCCTTTTGGGCCATTTTTAGCATTCACACAACTCTTCGTTGTTTCACACCCACTCGAGAGGCTTAAGAGAATGTTAGTAAAGTTATTGTTAATAAAAAAAGTTGTTAGTTTGCCTATATGGATGGTGTCTTTCACTCTGGTAAAGATTTTGTCGTGAAAATTGAGCAATTTGATAGAAGATAAACAATGAGTCTACAAAAATCAAAACCATGCAGATGAAGTGACTTGCTGGTGATTTCTTTATGAGTTATGAGCAATTTTAGACAGTGTGAAGAGTGACTCATATATGTTTTAATACAACTCAAATGTATAATGTACTCTACTTTTCCTAAGGGTAAACCTTCAATAGATATTTGTAGCTTTTGACATACATTCCATGTTTCATTTTTTATAAAGTTGTGACTCTATATCAATGTTTTAATAGACACTAAGGCTTCCTATGTAGTTCATTAAGTGCAAGTATATCAATGTTTGAATTGACTCTAAGGTCATGCATGCAAATAATCAAAGTTATGAGTTGTTATAGATTAGCAAAATGAAACATGTGATACATTTCTTACATGAATAACTACTTTTGTCGGCAAGGCACTAAATAGTTACATAAGTGTAGACACCTAAAATCCCTTTGCTAAATAAAAATATTTTATTTTGTAAAAATCCTTGATGACATCATCATTAATTAATTATTTAATTAATTAATTGATTTTTATTGTCATTATCCCTTCTCCTATTTTAATTAAACCTATTTAATTAAAGAACCTCAACCAAAAACATTTAAATCAAATTTGAATATTTATCCCTCCAATTTATTAATTATTTAATAAATTATGTCTCAAACCCTTTAAATAAATTATTTATTTATTTAATTCCCCAAAACCCTAGAAATCTTCTAGAAAATTGTAAACCTATCCTCACTTTCCTAATCACTCCCTAAACCTATTTAAGAGGTGTGCCCTAACCCTCTTAGCCTAAACCCTAATCCTTTGACTTCTAGTCAACCCCCTCATTAATGAGCCTTACATGCTCATTAATGAGCCCTTACACTGTCATTAATGAACCTTATCTTTCAAGATTTTTAACTCATCTTAGCATAGTTTAATGGATTAACTTAGTTCATTTTCAAGCTTTGCATGTCATTTACATCCATATCATACTCATATTTTGGCTAAAATCAACCTTGCATAACATTCATTAGCTTAGAATCTGCATCTTCCTTCATTTGAACTCTTGGGACTCTAGGGGCAAAATAGGTTCACCATACCTCATTTTGTGCCATTATGGGGTATCCATGGTTCCTAAATGATCCTAATCCTTCCTAAAAAGCATTGGGGACATGCTCACTATGTTTTGAGAGCAGATCCACATCCCTACTCTAAGAGCAAATCAAACGGTGACATGGTGCTCCTGTTTAAGCTCTATCTGAGGTGTCCTGTAGATAGTTTTTCTATATGTTAGGTATATTTTGTCTCTTACTAATGTTTGACTATCTACGCATGTTCCAAATAGGTTAGGTTCTCATCGATCACAATAAGAAGCAGTGTACAAACATGAGAACAAACGACCAAACAATATTCCAAGTGCCTACATTCATTACTTCTAATGGCATTTTAGAAGTAATAAAATAAGGGAATTATGTACACGGTAAGGAATGTCATCTGTATGTTTATCATATTAAGAATTATGTTAATGCATGAAATTTTTAGTGGGTGTTTGTTAGCTAATCCTTTAGATTTTAGAGGCTAAAAATGCAAGGGCACAAACAAGCCTATGAACACCACCATTAAGAGCACCATGGACAACAACTACTAAGTGATAAAGAATATAATAACTGCAAGCAAGCTGGTTTATCCCTTGGCTTTTGTGCTTCTAAAATATGAAGGAATTGAACAAGAAACCACAAGGAAGTCAACATAAATGGTGAAAGTTAAAAGAAAAGAAATGTGAAGTGACATAAGAAGCGGGAGTGGGAGAAAATTTGAATGGGTGTGTGTGCGGGAACAATGGTAGCAATGCGGATGTACCTACTAGTGCAGAGGGGTAGGATGCTAGAGATTCACAGGAGTCAATAGGTCAGGAGGAGGATAATGGGCCAATGAGGCCTTTGGATGATAGTGGGTCTTCAAGAATTTGGGACTCATGAGGTAATAGTGCTTCCCTAGACTCGGGGGAGGAGCTCATAATCTACTCGGAGAGCATAAAAATGGCAAGTCAAAACCACCTAAGTGCCCCTGGGTTGCACTTTTTAGAAAAAAAAACCTTTGGGAAAGTCCTCTTTTCCTGAAGCAAATAACATCTCAGATCCAGCCAAGGGAGAATTTCTAATTTTCATCCCGGACCAAGCGATTGACCATTCTATGGCTTTGATGGATCTTATGCTGGTGGGGAAATTTGCTAGGATGAGACCAAATATAGACAATGTATGAAGGTTCACGTAGAGAAGATGGTTCCTAAGGGGGAAAGTTTATATAGTTGTAATGCCAAAGGGCTTCTTTTCCTTTTCATTCACCAATTGTGAGGATATGACCAAAGCTTTGTGTGGTGGACCTTGGGTTATGGGTAAGTCTTCCTTGGCTTTGAGAAAATGGGAACCCAATATGGATTTAAATGAGTCATTTTTGTACTTGGCTCCAGTCTGGGTTAGACTGCCTAGTCTACCCTTGGAGTACTGGAATGAATGTGTTTTCAAAGGAATAGCCAATGTTTTTGGTGAGATGCTCTCCTTGGATCTGGCTATGACGTCCAAATCTGAATTGGTGAATGCTAGAATCTGTGTCAATATTTGTAAGTTGACTGACCTTCCTTTGTCTATAGACTTAGTTTCTAAAATGGGAATATGGAAGAAACTAGTTGAATATGCATCACTCCCTTTTTCTTGTTTTAGCTGTAAAAAAATGGGTCACTGGGCTAAGAACTACCCGATTAAGGATTAAAAAAAGAGAGGGATCAATAGAGAATAAGAATGAAACTAAAATGATTCTCTTAGTCTGGAAACCTAAGAATTCAGCTACTAAGAGCTCATTAGAAGAATCGGCCAAATTAGTCAATGAAGAGAACTCAAAAAAGGATGATCAAACCCTTATTTTAGAGAGCTTGGAAGGTGTTGTGACAAATCCTTGCAACAAAAGTCAGTGGAATGACCAAAGCAAAGAATCTAAGATCAGAGGTAATGGTGAAATTGAAGTTCTAAAGCCTATCCCAAGTCGTGAGGAGATTTTTGACATGCTCATTTGGGGAAAATAGTTTTTGGCCCTTTTGAATGCTAATGAGGTGTTGAAGAAGGCAAACCCAAAAGGTGAACAACAATCTAACAATCAGAACAAACAAGGGAGTGAAGATAATGATTCAAAGGAAGACAACCATAAGAATCAAAACCTAGACATGACCACCCTATATGAAAATTGATCATCACCCAATCAGGATGAGATGCATGACACCCAAGGATGTAATATCATTGGCATAATTGATTCCCTTAATATTTCATCATTGGTAAAAGAGATTAAATCACCTAATGACTCAAATGCTTGTGAGGAAAATCTAACCTCAGACTGTTCCAAGGATACATAAATAGAAAAGGATAAAGGATTCAATTAGAATGCTAAAAAGTACCCTAAAGGAAATAACCAAGCCTCACTTTTCACTCTGGAAGACATCAAAACTAGAACCAGGAAGGTAGATGTGGGGAAACCTAAGATTGGTCTAGGAAGAAAGCATGCTAAAGCTGGACGTGAGCAAGACAGTTGGCAGGAGGTTGCAGATGGAAACCAGAGGACTATCCCAAAGGTTTTTTCCCCTAAAATATTATGAAGATTATATCATGGAATATAAGAGAGTTGAATGCACCCCATAAACAAGACATTTTGAGAAATATGGCTAGAGATCACAAACCGAACATCTTTCTTGTGCAGGAAACCAAAATGTGTAAGGAAAAAGTGGATAAAATTAGATTTTTCCAAAAAGGTGGACTCAGTAGTTATAGCTCAACTGGTGCTTCAGGTGGAGAAATTTTTTTCTAAAATTAGAAAACCATTCATGGAGAGATCATTTATGAAGACCCTAATATGATTTCAGTTAGAATGCAAAATATCATAGACAACTTCAACTGGGTCATATCGAATATTTATGCCCCAAATTCTAAAGTTAATAGAGCTAAGTTTTGGAATAAAATTATTGAAAGAAGACAATACTTTAGGGATGAATGTTGGCTGGTGATGGGGGATTTCAATACCCCTCTAACTTACAAGGAAAAATATGGTGGCATTCTCTCTTAGAATGAAGGAAGAAATTATCTTTTTTATTTTATTAATGATCAAGGTCTTCTGGATTTGGACCTTCAAGGATTAAACTATACTTGGTCCAATAGGTGTGCTGGTAATTATAACATCCAAAGAAAACTAGATAGAGCCCTTATTACTTAGGATTGGCTCCCTAAGTACTTTTGTGCTCTCTCCTCTTTTGCCAGAATTGGTTTTGATCATTACCTCCTGGTTCTAGAGGTGAATCAAGCAACATGACACAAAAACTACCCTTTCCATTTTGAAAAATGTGGCTGATCCATCTAGATATGGAAAGGAAAATTTGTTAATGGTGGAATATCATATTTGATGGGACAACGATATTCAAAGTTACCAAAAAACTCAGAAACATAAAGGAAAAAATTAAAATTTAGAATAAGGATGTTTTTGGGGACATATTCTAGTAGAAGAAATTTGGTAAACAAGAGTCAAATACTATCTAGGAAGCTATCCAACATCATGTTCTTTCTGAGACTCTTAAAGAGGATGAACATAAAGCCCTTATTTATTATCATGATATCATATCAAAAGAAGAAACCTATTGGCATCAAAGGTCTAGAGCTGTGTGGCTCAAAGAGGGAGACAAGAATACTAAGTTTTTCCACTCAACTACTCTAAAACATAGAGTGGCCAACATAATAGATAAAATTTCCAGACATGACAAGGAGGTTAACAAGGAAGAGGAAATCAAGAAGGAAGCGATTGACTTCTTTTCTTCTTTGCTTTCGGTGGAGAATAATCTTAACAATGACAACCAAGACTTTTTTCTTGAAGCCATCCCGAGTTTAGTGAACCATGAAGAGAACAAAATGTTGCAGGCTATTCCTTCTAGTAAGGAGATCAAAGAGGTTATCTTTTCCTTTGAAGGAGACAAAGCTCCAGGCCAGATGGTTTCCCAATGTTCTTCTTCCAAAAGTTCTAGCTGATTTTTGAGAAGGATGTTTCTAATGATGTGAAAGAATTCTTTGGAAGTAGATGTCTTCTCAAAGAAATCAATGGAACCTTTTTAGTTCTGATTCCCAAAGTTGCTGGGGATCAATCCTTTGATCAATTTAGACCAATTAGCCTCTGCAATTCTATTTATAAGATTATGTCAAAAATCATAACTTCTAGATTGTTGACTATCCTCCCTTTGTTAATTTCCCCCAGTAGAATGGCTTCATACCTGGTAGACAAATCCTTGAATCTATTATTTTGGTCCATGAAAACATTCACTCTACTTTTGTTGCTAGTAAACAGGGTTTTCTCCTCAAACTTGATCTATCAAAAGCTTATGATTAGGTGGATTGGATGTTTTGTGCCTGGTTCTAAGGAAGTTTAGTTTTAATGAGCTGGTTATTTAGATTATATCCCAACTGGTTTCCACTGCATCCTTTGATGTTATCATTAGTGGGACTACCTCCAAGTTCTTTAAAAATACTAGAGGCTTGAGACAGGGGGACCTTATCTCTCCTATTTTTTAGGAATGGGAACACTGAGAGGAGGGGGGGTGAATCAGTGTTCACTGTATTAAATCTTTTCGCTTAGCTCTTTAATCTTAACTTGAATGCTTAAGTACTGAAATGAACATTAACATAAACAAGATAGAAGAACACAACACATAACACCAATATGGTTATGGGGAAACCCCAATAGGTAAAAACCTTAGTGGGAATTGACACCCACTAATATTTTGTACTAGTGTTTTATGATCCTTGTTAGAAGATTCTTAATCCTGTTAGGAGTTTCTTTACAATGTATTTAGTACAGTGACCTTGTCAAGGGTCAGAACCTATTAGGAGTCTTTTACAATAACCTTGTTAGAGGTGTGGACACATTTTCCTAGAGCTCACTACTCAAGTAGTGAAGGCTACAACCCTCATATTTCAGATACACACTATATTTACTGGATGAACTGTTGTTATGACACTGCTTGTCTGATCAGTTCTTTTGATGTGCTATTGCTTTGACCTCTTGCAAATCTCTAATACATATTTACAACTCTTCACATAATTCTTCTCTACTTCTTTGAACTCTATATCAACTTTCATACTTAATTACAAAGGCACATCTAATATTTATATGCACATACAAAACAATTAACTAGGTTGGCCCTTTAATCGATTACATACAATGCTTCCAATTGAATTGGATCAAGAGTGTTTACAAAAAAAGTTAATTACATGTCTAAAACCTAATTATAATAGGTGCATAGCCTTTACAACATAATAATATAACCGCTAACCAAAATACCAACAGTCAGCTGCTTGCACTATTCTTCTTTGGAATTCACTGTCTGTGCAACTTAAACTCTCTGTATCTTGCTCATACTGAATCTTCTGATCATGCACTCTTAGAATTAGCATGGATATGGTATTACCAACTTAAATTCTAGGGTGCATACCATAATTCTATCGTATGCATGTGCACTGACGCTCTGACCTTTAGGTACTCTGTATACTGTCCAGTCTTCAACACTTAGCCAATTTCTGATCTTCTTATCATAAGTGCTGACTCCAAAAAATCATATGACTTTGTTTCCATAATTACAACACTATATTAAGTCATATACACTAGTATAGTCAACTTTCCAACACTATTCTCTTCACTATGTTGGTTGAATGCCTGGGGAGATACTTTAAGCTTCTGGTGGATAAGGGTGTTATTCAGGGGTTGCGACCTTCCTCCAATCCTCTTACTTGCTCCCACACCTAGTTTGTGAATGACACCATCACTATGGGAACTTCAATGGTCAAAGAAGCTAAGGCTATGAAAAATTACCTTAATGTTTATACTAGTGCTATCAGCCAATTGATTAACTGGAACAAAAGCTCCTTATTCTTCATCAATACCCCAGATGATAGGCAAATCAGAATTACCAATATCTTAGATTGCAAAATCAGTAGCTTTCCCTCATCCTATTTAGGTCTCTCCCTTGGGTTGAATGTTTCTGAATCCTTTTGGAATTTTCTTTTAGATAAATTTAACAAAAAATTGGTTGGATGGAAAGGTACTATTTTATCTCAAGCAGGAAAGGTGACCCTCATTAAATCTTCCTTGCAAAGTTTGGTGATTTATGCTCTTAGCTTGTTTAAGACACCTTTGAAATTCTATAATAAAACTGAAAGCATACTCAAAATATTTCTCTGGTCTAGGGCTAATGAAAAAAACCTCATCCCTTTGATTTCTTGGGAAAAGGTTTGTAAACCCAAAATGATGGGGGGATTGGGGTTAAGACCGGTCAAGGTTATCAATAACGCTTTTTTGGCCAAATGGATTTGGAGGATCTATGGGGAACCTAAGGAATGGAACACCATATGCAGACAAAAATATCTCTATGACCTCCCCTCTATAGATGTCTTTCTATTGAACATGGAAAAAGTTGAAGGCTCAGTTTTTTAGAGAAATATAAATAATACCATAAATCTTGCCAGAAAGGGGAAGAAATAGAAGTTGGGAAATGAACAAAGAATAAATTTCTGGGATGATCCTCGGTTGATGGAGGAGCCCCTGGGTGACAACCTTGATTATTATGATTCTATGAATTGGTGCAAAAATAGATATGGTACCAAAGTTAAAGATTACTGGATTAACAACTGTTGGGTGAATCTGGTAGGGATAAACCTTGTTTTTGATAAAATTGACAAAGCCCTCCTGGCATAGTGCATTTGTGATACAAAGGAAGAATCTATGATATGGGGTCCTCCAAATGGGATTTTCTCAGTTGCTACTGCCAATTTACTTCAATGTGAACCTCCTTATTCTAAACCTGGTTGGGCCAAGACTTGGAATAAATATCTCACACCTAAAATCAAGATCTTTTATTGGATTTTCATCCAAAATAAATCCCTTACGGTGGACAAACTCAAAAAAAGGGGATTATTTTTCCCTAATAGATGTTTCTGTTGTGCTGCTGAGGAAGATACTAATTACCTTTTCTCGCATTGTTCTTTCTCTCAATAGGTTTGGTCTTTATTCTTGTAGAAATGGAACATTTTCTGAATTTTTCCCTACTCCATCCAGGAGTTTTGCCAGCAATGACACTGTCCTAGTGCCAATGATGTGGTTAGTCAAACTTGGAAGATGGTGGCTCCCCATGTGGCTTGGAACATATGGAAAGAAAGGAATAATAGAATTTTTTGGGAGAAGTATAGTAATCCTACCAGTGTGTTTGAAAAATCTCAAAGAGGATGCTATGAAAACCTTACTAAGGGAAACACTCAACATCGCTAGAATATTAATGAAACTATGTCTAAGGAGGGTAGATATGAGAACAATGTTTGGAGATCTCCTCTAGAAGGTTGGATTAAGATCAATTTCAATGGTGCTGCCAAGGGAAATCTAGGCCTTGTTGGGTGTGGTAGCATAATTAGATATAGTAGTGGTAACTTTATTGTTGTAATTGTTGCCCCCTTGGGAACTCAAACCAATCACATTTTTGAAGCAATGGGAGCTCTTTATGGCCTTCAACTTGCCAAAAATCTCTCTTTTTAAAAAAAATGGCTTGAGGGAGACTCTATGAATATTATTAAGTGTCTCAAGGGAGAGTCTATACCTTCATGGACCATTGAAAATGTTATTTTAAAAGTGAAGGAAATTATTTCAAAATATGCTAAAGTTCATATCTCCCATGTGTACAGGGAAAGAAATGATGTGGTAGACAACTTGGATAATATGGGAGTTAATTCTGATGATGTCTTCATGTGGGAGAGCTATGCAAATTTGAATGAGGACAGAAAATCAAAGATTAATTATGACAAAATCATCCATAAGGAAGGAAATCTTTCAGTTGCCCAGAACTATATGCACGAGTACTATGGAGCCAGCAGATAGTTATTGAAAAGAGTAGAGTGGAGGATTTGGCATTAATAACATTTTTATCTCCCACGCTTTCTGGGTTGTTATCTCCACCTATGTTAACATTGCCAAGAAAGACAACTCTTGTAAGCACAATCTTGAAATAGGGAAGAGTGATCGATGTCTGGACTAAAACTCTATCATCATGGGGTGGTGATCTTAAAAGGGAGGAGCCTGCAAATTGCTCTAAGCTTAAAGGGGAAGATATTGCTATGGTGTGGCATAAACTACAGAAGGGCGAAGTCACTTTGTATCTAGAAAAACTCCATGGGTTTGACAAAACTATTACCCAAAAGTTCTTCAAAGGATGGAAAAGTGAGAGCATCACTATGGAAGAGAAGACTATCAATCTCTCAGTTGAGCTCATAGCCCAAGTTACTTGTATCCCCAATGAGGGTTTAAAGTTTTATAGAAATAGGAAGATTTCAGACATGGCGATTAAGAAATTTCCTAAATTTGAGAAGGAGAAGGAGGCTTTCTCTGAAGCTCATGCTAATGGGTTCATTGATGTCTACAAGATCAAAGAAGTATGGCATAACACCCTCCTGGTTACTATGGAGTACTGTACTCTTGATGGTCGGTTCACGCGGGCACATTCCCACCACTTCATGTTCCTTAATCACTTCAGGTATAAGGATATTATCAACATTCCTTATTACTTACATAACTCTTTGATAAAAAGCCTAAATGAGCACAAGAAGAAAGCTAAGAAGGCCATTCAACATGAGGGGTTGATCCTATTGATTTATGAATACATAAGGGACTCCATCCCTAACCCTACTATCAAAACTCCCATTAAGGGTAAAGGAAAGTAGATAGCTGAAGACAATCTTGAAATAAGTTTAAATAAATAGAGGTCTGTGAAGAAGGAAGCTTCAGAGTGCAACTATGATGAGGACAATGATACTGATGATTGGGAGGATGAGGAAGGACGTGCTATCCAGAATGTGCAAAGCCCTAATAGAGAAGAGGAGGAAAATGAGGACTTTAAGGATAATGCCCACTCTTAGGATATGGGAGAGGTGAGGAAAAACACTGTGAGGGGTCTGAGAAAAATGAAGAGCCAAAGATTGAGACTGCTGACAATGTTGATGATGATACCCAAAATAAGGAAGATCTCATAACCTAGAAAAGGGAGATCAATACTGAGATGAAGAACAAATAAAAAGACAACACATACACCAAGGAGAGTGAGGGAGATTGTCAACTTGGAAGGTAAGTTGTGGGACATTTTGAATTCTAAAGACATTAAGGTTCAAAATTCCCAAAACCTAGATGACTTGGTTGATACTGCTATCAACTACATTGAGATGCACACCCCTGATAGGAATTTCCAAACTAAGGAAGTGCCCATACTAGATGATTTTTTGGTTGGCATGAGGCATGATGTGCATGTATCTCAAGATACCTAGGATAATACTAAAGAGGATAATGAGGACATAGGTGAAAGAAGGGTTAGAGAATCCTCAATTAAACTAATTTTTGAGGACTTCGATGATAAGGATGAAGTCACTATTGGTGCCCTTTAAACAAAAAAAGTTGAGGATTTGTACTCTTTTAGATTCAACAAATGATGTTTCTATGAGATAAAGAGGCTAAGCCTTAAGTGCAGGAAACTGGAGGCCACTAATGCCAATCTTCAGGAGAAGCTGGAAAAAGGGTTCAATGAGGGAAACTTGACTCAGAATTCAAAATTTTCTATCACTGATGTGCATAACATAATGGATAATATGGAGAGCATGATTATGGATATTCTCCAGCATAGTAAGGACAATATGAAATCCTCAAGCATCAATCTAAAAACCCTGGTCAATATGCTGGACAATGGTCTTGGTGAGGAAGTTGATGACAAGAATGATGCTTTAGAGGCCACTGGTGGGCCGAGCTCCAGAACCCGAGCTAGTAGCAAGAAGAAATCCCCCATAGTTAAGAAGAACATAGAAGAACTCAAAATGATCATTGGGAGGATGGATAACATCCAGGCTAGAATGGAGAAGATTCTAGATGAAAAAGATGGAATAATGAATACTGTCAGTTGAGCTGGTGCTTTGGCTGGTTTTTTTGTCTCTCATGCTGGTTTTTTTCTATTTTCTATTTTTAGTTACTTGCGGTTCCCTCCCGTGGGTCACTCATTGATGTTGTCTCTTTTTGTTGGATCTACTTCTTTCTATCTTTAGTTTTTGGATTTGTAAAGGGTTTTTGGTCCCTTTAAAACCCGCTTTTACCAATAATCAAAATAATATATGACATTTGAAATGTGGTGGTGCTTAATGTATGAACATGTGAGTATAAGATTTTGCAATGGTTACATTAATTGCTTATAATGACATTTCATAAGGAATGAAATAAGGGAATTATGTACATGGTTAAGAATGTTACATGTATCTTTATGGTTTTAAGAATTATATTAATGGATAAACATGTAGATATAACATTGTGCAATGGTTTTATTCATCAAGCTATGGTGAGGTGTCTGGTGCTATGTTTCATGAGTGCACGATTTTCATTTCTCATACGAGGGCAACTTGGCTTTGCAAAATATTATGAGTCAATGTGCATTCAATGGAATGTACTCACTTTATTTTTTTCATGGTTATGGAAATTGTTTTGAGGGTTCAATTGCTTTTTTTCACACTTTTACAATTTTTTTTTTATTGGTTGTGTCAAAGTAAAATGAAGAGAAGAGAATAATATATGGAATAAAATTATAATAAATTTAAGTTGTGTTGAGATAGTACATAATTGTGTATTGTATGAATGAGAAGAAATCTCTCCTACATTTGTTTCACAATTTATAGACATTACAGAGAAGTAATCCAAATAAACAAACAATGTGACAAGGGCCAACTACAGTTGTGGACAAGGTACAAGAATCTGACACTTGAAGTTATTGAAAATCATGTGTATGCAACATTTTCCACATTGGACCTTGGGATGATGTTGTTCATTTGGGTCATTTATAAACATGAAAAAAACACATAAGGAATGAAGTATCAATAACTTAGTATCAAGAATAATCAGTTATGTTCATTGGCAATTACATGTCGATTGTATTCATTTTCTAATGATGACATGCACCGGTCCTCATTTCTCATTTTTCTGGAGATGAGTTTGTTGGAAAGTTGGCTATACTAAGGTATATGACTTAATATAGTGTTGTCATTAGGGAAACAAAGTCATATAGCAGTTTGGAGTCAGCGCACTTGAAGAGAAGATCAGAAATCAGTTAAGTGTTGAAGACTAGACATTGTACAGAGTTCCTGCAGCTTAGAGCATCAGTGCACGTGCGTAAGGAAAAATTATGGTATGTGCCCTGGAATTTAAGTTGGTTAGACTATATTCATGCTTATTCTATGAGTGCATGATCAAATGTGCAAGGATGAGAAAGATACAGTTAGTTGAAGTTTCACAACCAGTATGTGCCAATGAAGAACAGAGCAAGCAGCCAACAGTTACCATTTTGTGTTGCGACTATATTCTAATGATGTAAAGGCTATGCACCTATTGTAATTAGGTTTCCAACATGTATATATGTTTTATTATAAACATTATTAAGCCAATTCATTTGGAAGCGTTGTATGTAATAGGTTTAAGGGCTGACCTAGTTGTTTATTTTGTATGCACGTATAAATATAAGATGCGCCCATTGTATTCGGTATGGAAGTGAAGATAGAATTCTGATAAGTAGAGAAGAAGTGTGTAAAGATAGTATAAGATGTATTAGAGCTTTGCAAGAGGTCAAAGCATCAACGCATTAAAGGAACTGATCTGACAAGCAGTGTCACAGTGACAGTTCATCCAATAGATATAGTGTGTATCTGAGATCAAAAGGTTGTAGCCTTCACCACTTGAGCAGTGAGCTCTTGGATAGTGCATCCTCTCCCCTAACATGGATTATTGTAAAAGACTCCTAACAAGGTCCACTGTACTTAATGCATTTTAAAGAAACTCCTAACAGGGTTAAGGATCTTCTAACAAGGATCACAAAACAATAGTGTAGAATATTAGTGGGTGTCAATTCCCACCGGGGTTTTTACCTATTTGAGTTTCCCTATAACCATATTGGTGTCATGTGTTGATCTCATGTTTCATGTTTATGTGAATTTTTATTTTAGTTCTTAAGCATTCAAGTTCAGTTTAAAGATTAAAGTAAAAAGATAAAATATAGTGAACACTGATTCACCCCCCCCTCTCAGTGTTCCCATTCCTAAAAATTGGTATCAGAGCTTTGGTCCTTAGTATATAAGTTTAACCACTTGAGGAGATCATGGATAAAGTAGAAATGAAACATCTGAAAAGAAATCTTGAAGCTACTCTTGAAGACCTGGACAAATCAGAAAGAGAAATTGAAGAACTAAAAGAAAAAGTCAGTGATGCACAATTGGTTATCAAAAGGATAAGAAAGCATTTGAAAGAATGCTCTAATAGCGATCTAGGAGAAAAGGTAAAGAAGATGAATGAAGAAAATGCATCTATGAAAGAACTACTTGAAGAATTTGATGATAAGCTGATCAACAATCAGGAAGTCTACAATGAACAAGTCAAAGAAAACCTTCAGCTCAATGAAGAACTAAGGCAAGCAAACATGGAAATATTGGAGCTAAGGAATAGAAAAGAAAGCTTGGAGTCTGAATTAAAAGAAGAAAAGAATCATATTGAAAAGTTACACACCAGTTATGATTTGATAGAATATTAGTTGTATGCAAGAAGAGCCAAAGGAGACACTAGCTGTATTGGATACAATGAAGCACAAAATTAGATTGACAACATGCGAGCAAGAAAGGATACACAAAAGGACTCTACTGATGCTAAGAAGACTGAAGATCAAACCAAAGATAATGGTGAACCACCTAAGAATGAGCGTAAGCCTGTAGACCGCACTTGTTTTGCATGTAACAAGCATGGACACATTGCGAGGAACTGTACAGAGGTAAGACCTTTTAATGGTTACTGTTATTCATGCAATAAATTTGGTCATAGAGATATGAATTGCAAGACTAGTAAGAAGAATAGGATTCAGCATAATCAGAGAAATTAGAATCAGACAAATGTAAGAAGTTCTCAGAAAGTTACATGTTAGATATGTAACTATAATGGTCACTCAGCTAGACAATGTAAAATGGTGACTCATGTCAATGCACTGAGAAATATAAGACCTCCAGTCATTTTTCAATCTTGTAACAAGGCTGGACATATCTCAAAAATCTATAGATCAAGGATGCAAGGTCAGGAAAGCCCTAAAAAGGCTGAAGAACTAGTTTTGGATCCTAAAGGAGAAGTCAAGTTTGTGAAAGCCTTAGAGGATGAGAGCTTGATTTGGAAAGAAGGAAAGAAGGAAAAAGTTGATGAGAATGTATTGGATGCATCTATAGTGGATGCACCCTCTACATCTAGATGAATGGCCCTTGGTGTCATAGGGGGAGCTAATTTAGCTCAAGACCCCTGCGTGGTTGGTATACTCATTCTTAGAGTATGCACCTTTAGACTTAAGCTTTTGGAGTATAAAGGAACCTTCGTGTAAGAGCACACATACCGATTGTTAGCAGAACTCAAGTTGGAAATTTTTAAGTGACAGCCTGGTTTATGAGACAAACATTAATGGTGGAATTTTCACTTTAAGTACACAAAAATTTATTTGATTACTCATTGCATTCAAATTTAGAGTGATTAAAAAGTAGAAAGAGCCTTAGAAGTTGTTGTGAAGACTTGTAGAGTGATCTGTCAGTGATTTGTAGTAATTAGTAGTGCATTTGGTCGGTTGCAGAAACCATAGCTCATCACGCCGATTCAGAAGTCTTCAGATTATCTCGAAGATCAGTTGGAAAGTGATTAAACAAGTCAATCATGCCCACTCCCATAGTTTTTGATGTTTCAGAGAAGAAGATATATGTATTTAAGAAGCATCCATTTAAGTCAACTCTAGATGATTTAGAGGGACCATTCTCTCACACACCTATGGGCATTATGCATGTTGAGGAAATTAGGGCTTACATCTACTGCAAGAAGGAACCAATAGGGTTGGACAAGTTAAGGGTGCACATGGAAACAATGTTGAAAGTAGATAAAACATTCATGGATGATTATGTTAAGTATGCTATGGCATATGAATTTTATGAGACTGAATGGATTAATATACTATTGAGTAGAATTCATGATGATTTGTTTTGGATAGGTGATGTGCCAGTAAGAATCACCAGTGACCTAATACATGAGATGACAAGCCTTACTAGGATAGGTATCATCCTTCCTATGGGCAAGGATGTCAGGAAATTTTTGAGAAAACATGTAAGTTAAGGAGTGATAGGTGCGGGATGACAATTGAGCCTATTGAGCAAGCATACATCAAATTGATGTCTATGATAATTGGGTACATGTTTCATCACACCAGAAGGGTGAATAGTGTGTCTGCGGGCACAACTCTAGTAGCCATCAGACTTGTGAAGGAAGATGGGGAGTTCAATCTTTGTGAGATCTTGTGCACACAATTGATTCATAACATCAAGGCAATCAAGCATGACAAGAACAAGATATTCAGGTTTGGGCCTTTGATCATTTACATGTATCTACATATAGTTGGGAAAGTATCAAATTCATATTTGGACAAGTCCATTCCAACCATGCCATAGATATCTTACAAGGCAACCATTGAAAGTACTTTGAGAGATTACATAACATTGGAGTTGAAGACCTTCAGGGTCAAGATGCAAATGAGGTTCAAAATTCCAGAGAGCATTGTTGAAAAGTATAAGGATACTATTTGCTTTATGGTAGAGATAGACACAACTTATATGGAAGTTGTTGAGCCAAGAACTAAGTGGATTCATCCACTTGGTTATGAGGTAGAGGAATAGGTCCTTGAAGCATATGCACAGGTTGTACTATCATCCCCCAAATATCCTAATGAACCTAGGTGGGGAACTTATGAGGAGAAGACAAGAGAAATAGATGTCAAGATATACAGTGCAACAACAAAAAGAAAGTTTGCTAAAGTCACATCAGAGATCTTGAGAATACATGGTGTGTCTCAAGAAGATCTTGACAAAGCAAAAGAACAAAAGATTGCTTTGGAACTAAAGAGCGTAGATGCAACAAAGGCAGAATCACTTGATCCCAAGTTGAAGAAGGTAAAGATAGAGAAATTAGATAAATAGAAGGATATAACTAATGATACTCCTTCTGCACCCAAGGAAACCATTGACCTTACTGCTCCTCCTAAGTATAAGGCAATGCCAAAAAGGAAGAAAGAGGTTGGCACCAGTCATCCATCATTGCGAGCAACAAGAAGCATAAAGAACACTCAAACACCTCCCAAAGTAAGTTTCAAACCTAGTCTCAGTGTGCTAAGTGCCATAATAATTGATGAGGGAAGAATTGATCAAGTAAATAAGTTTTATGATAAATAGAGTGAAATAGACAAATCAGAGATTCATAGCATGATCATAAAGCACATGATCAAGTTCAAAAGAATAGTCTTGGAACTAAAAACAATGATCCCTGACAATGTATGGAATATCCTAGAATTCCAAAAGAGACAAGCTATTGAAGAAGATTTGCGGATTAGGGAAAAGATCTTAGATGAAAATCTTCCTCTATGTGAGCTAGAAGAGAAGTTTCTGTTAGATCTAGTGAAGCCTCAGCTTAGAACCAAGACAAGAACTCTGAATATAATGGATAAAAACTATGAATTAGTTGCCAAAGAGATAGAGAAATCCTTTGAGAAGGTTTTTATGAACAAAAACATGTATCCACCTACTGAACCCACAACACATGTACCCATAATGGTTACCAAAGGGTCAGAGACCATCAAGGTACAATCTATAGGTCCTCAGGATTCAGCACCTACAATGAAAACACAATCAGAGGTAGATACAGATAAGTCTGCACCCATGACATAATCACTCAAGGACAACACCATTATCATTGATAATATAGAGATTGCAATGGCAGCCATAGACAATGACTTGGATAAGTTTGAGGAAGCTTTTGTGAGAACACATGAAGATGAAATGTTATGCAGCAACACACCTCCCACTCATCAAGAAGTATTGATTGATGATGAGAAAGAAGAAGTAAAGATGGTAGAAAAAGAACAAGAAAAAGAAAAAATAGAAAAGATAAAAGAAAGTGAGAAAAAAGATGAAATGTCAATCAAGGTGAAATAGGAAGTGATGGATAGCACTCCCATCACTCCCTCTGCAACATTGTTGTCAAGTTTGACACCTGACACATCCAGTTTGGACTCATGGAGAGAAGAAGACCTGATTAAGTTCAGTGTCTTAGCTATAGAGAAAGCCAAAGAAAAATAAGTGATGAGGAATCCCCTCCTGGTAGAATCAGTAAACATTTTGAACAATCTATTACCAGAGGACAAGAAAGTGTCAAAGATACACTCGATTGATGATGTGAGTACAGTCATCTCACATTTCAAAAGCAATTTCTCAAGCCTTGAAGAATCTGCATCCCTAGTTGTAGAAGAAAAGTATCTGAAGAAAAAATTGAATGAATTGGTGAACAAATTTGCACTTGACCTTAGCTCACTCAAGATTGGTCAAGCATCCTTGAAAGAATTTGCAGATCAAGGAAGAAAAATCATTGCAGAATACATGGATCAAGATAAGCTTAATGATGCTCATTTCAAGAAAATAAAAGAGGTAGATGCTATGATTGAGCAAGTGAAGAGTTAGTGAAAGACACATCCACATATGTGAACATGTGCAATAATGTCTACCAAGGTCAGTTAGACAAAATTGAGAAGGTAGAAAAAGAGATGACAAAGTTAAGGGCTAGATAGACTCGGTTGAGGAATGCTCTTGCACCCTCATTAGACATTCTAAATCAGAACATCAAGGAGATTAATGCCACCATGATAACCTATGATCAAGGTCCTTCCACAAATTTGAAGAAGATGGAGAAGCTTTAGTATGCATTATGTGCCCATCTCCAGATAGTAAATTCTTTGATCTCATTTGGGAAGAAGGAGATCCAGAACCTAAAGATTGCATATCCGGGTGTTTTCCCTCAGTGAGTATGTATAGTTATAGTTTTTTGAAACACCTTTGTCATTAATGTCAAAGGGGGAGTTGTGTATAGAATATGGATCATAATATGTATAGGGAGATATAAGTATATGTATAGATGACAAAAAGTTTTTTGTATTAAAGACAGTTAACAACTTAGCCATATTCCTTTGTTGCCATCAATGAAAAAGGGGGAGATTGTTGGCAAGTTGGCTATACTGAGGTATATGACTTAATATAGTGTTGTCATTATGGCAACAAAGTCATATAGTAGTTTGGAGTCAGCGCACTTGAAGAGAAGATCAGAAATCAATTAAGTGTTGAAGATTGGACAGTGTACAGAATTCCTACAGCTCAGAGCATCAATGCACGTGCGTAAGGTAAAATTATGGTATGCACCTTGGAAGTTAAGTTGGTTAGAGTATATTCATGCTTAGTCTATGAGTGCATGATTAGATGTGCAAGGATGAGAAAGATACAATCAGTTGAAGTTGCACAACCAGTATGTGCCAATGAAGAACAGAGCAAGCAGCCGACAGTTACCCTTTTGTGTTGCGATTATAGTCTAATGATGTAAAGGCTATGCACCTATTGTAATTATGTTGTTGACATGTATATATGTTTGATTATAAACATGCTTAAGGCAATTCATTTGGAAGTGTTGTATGTAATAGGTTTAAGGGCCGACCTAGTTGTTTATTTTGTATGCGCGTATAAATATAAGATGCGCCCATTGTATTCGGTATGGAAGTGAAGATAGAATTGTGATAAGTAGAGAAGAAGTGTGCAAAGATAGTATAAGATGTATTAGAGCTTTGAAAGAGGTCAAAGCATCGATGCATCAAAGGAACTGATCTGACAAGCAGTGTCACAGTGACAGTTCATCCAGCATATATAGTGTGTATCTGAGATCAGAAGGGTGTAGTCTTCACCATTTGAGCAGTGAGCTCTTAGATAGTGCATCTTCTTCCCTAATAGGGATTATTGTAAAAGACTCCTAACAGGGTCTGACCCTTAACAAGGTCTACTGTACTTAATGCATTGTAAAGAAAATCCTAACATGGTTAAGGATCTTCTAACAAGGATCACAAAACACTAGTGCATAATATTAGTGGGTGTCAATTCCCATTGGGTTTTTTACCTATTTGGGTTTCCCCATAACCATATTGGTGTCATGTGTTGATCTCATGTTTCATTTTTATGTGAATGTTTATTTTAGTTCTTAATCATTCAAGTTCAGTTTAAAGATTAAAGTAAAAAGATAAAATATAGTGAACACTAATTCACCCCCCCCCCCCTCTCAGTGTTCTGATTCCTAACATAGTTGTCTATCGCTATGTTTGCGCAGGGTACATTGTGCATTTGGAATACAAGGGAACCCTAGCTTTGGAAGCAGGTGCTAGTTAATGTACATTCAATGGAGTGTACTTGCTTCATTTTTCATGGTTATGGTGATAATTATGTGGCTTTGATTGCTTGTTTTTCACACTTTTTTTTCTTTTCTTCTATTATCATTTGTGTTGTAGATAATTCTGGTTGTGCTACAAGGAAGACATATATTTGGCATTGTTGCTATTTTTCACTATCATTTGTGATGGAGAGGATTTTGGTCACATTGCCAAGAATTTTGTTCATCGGGAGGGCACAGGCTGGAGGCTGTGAGGTTTTTGTTGACTCTTTTGCATCGTGTTGTTTCTTGCATTCTTTTTTGGGGTTTTTATGTGAGAAAAAAATAAAAAATGAAAGAGGGTTTATGTTATAAAAAATTAAGAAAATGAAAGAGGGTTTTTTATTCTCGGCATATGGTGGTTTTTTATCTTGACGGGGAAAAAAGGTTCAAAGGGAAAGATGGTTTTTAAAATTGGCCAAGTTCTTCTCATATTTTTAGATGGAATTTGTGAATCGGGGGATTTTTCTTGAATTATTATTTTGGGTTTTTATTGTGAGGAGAAATTCGAAAGCAAAAGAGGGTTTTTAAAATTTGCCAGGTTGTTCATATATTTTTAGATGGAATTTGTGAATGTGGTTAAGTTTGTTCTATGTACATTTCTAAAAATTATATCAAAGCCAATATATGTGGGTGTACCATTATTCTTCAACAGGTAGCTTGTGGATTTGCAGAATGTCGATGAGTTGGTCAAGATCATGAACCAAAACTTTGGCTAGGTTTTTGTTCATCCTTTTGTACATGGTTATTCATTGTTTGTTCTATCATTATTCCTAAATATTTTTTTTGAAAAAAATAAGAAAATGAAAAAGGGTTTTTTGTTCTGTTTTTGAGGTGGAAAAAAATTGTATTGAAAATAGTGTTTTTAAAATTAGTTGAAAGGAAAAGAGGGTGAAATTGGCTAAGTTATTCTCCTATTTTTAGATGGAATTTGTGAATGCGAGGTTTAAGAATGTTCTTTGTATACGTCCCTATTTTTTAGGTGAAAAAAATTGTAAAGCAAAGAGTGTTTTTAAAATTAGATGAAAGGAAAAGAGGGAAAAATTGGCCAAGTTCTTCTCGTACTTTTAGATATAATTTGTGAATGTAGGGGTTAAGAATGTTCTGTGTATATGTCTCTAGTTTTTACGTGAAAACAAAATTGTAAAGGAAAGAGGGTTTTTTAAATTGGCCAAGTGCTTCTATTATCATTATTTCTAAACTTTCTTGAAAAAAAAGAAAATGAAAGAGGGTTTTTTGTTATCTAAAGGAAAGAGGGTTTTTTTTAATTGGTTAAGTTCTTGCACTATATTTATATGATATTTATTTGTCCAGTTACAAATGTATGACATCTGTGGAAAGGAAAAATTGGGATATTAATTTAAAGCGAGGATAGGAAAGAGTTTGTAGCATGGAATTGTTTAAAGTGAAAGTGGTTAGTTATGCGAAGGTTCTTTGAAGAGCGGCCAATAGTAACATACATAGTGGGAGGTGTTGATGTGTATTGGATTTTCTATAATTGAAGGAGTCCACATAACAACAAGAAGAACAATGCAATGGAAGGACAAGATGACTAGATTTTAATATGTTGAAAATATGATGGATGTAAAGAGAAGAATTAAGAAGACGAAGATAAGCAATAAAATGTAACAAAGTATTTAAGAAAGCTAGCAGTATGTACAAAGGAAAAGAATATAAAATAATAAATGGACATACTTGAAATTGATTGTTGAAGGTAGGTTGTGATATATCGAAAGATATTTTTTCCTAACAACTTATGTAAGTGAAAATTGTAAAAGAAAATGAGCTTCATTTGGAACACAATGCCATACAAGTGTTTAAATGTCATGAACAAAGAGGTAAGTTGAATGACGCCAATATTCTATGAAGATATTATCCTCAATTAGGTTTCTTGTTGATATAAAGGATATCTTGAAGGAACATTACTAATTGGAAAATGTCACATCACAACAAAAGGGTTGACCAATTTTGGAGGACTACTCGAAGTAATAGTGAAGAATGCCAAAAAATTATATAATCATGTCAAAATTCAATATTAATATCATTAATCTCCCAAATTTAGTCAAGATCATATTTATAAGCCAATGCAGTAAAGTGTACAACAATATTTGTCAGCAACTAAACAACAATGATTTAGAACTCAGTTGTATTATTTCAGAGAATATCCAAAGGGTTCAATGTAGCAAGAATTGTGCAAACATCAAAACATTAAAAATTTTGTGTGTTGTGTACTTGAAATTCCACGCAGGTTCGTAGAAGGTGGTACACTTTGTGATATGTTTGTGTTGCAAGAAATACGTAGAAATGAAAAATAATATCAATTAATAATGGGATAAACCTAAAATTGGTTGTCGTAAGTAGGTTGTGAGATATATTGTGAGATTTAAGTCTCCTAACAACTTTTGTAACTGGAAGTTCTAAAAGACAATTAGCTTCATTTGTAATGGAATGACATTATGAGTGTTTGATTATTGTGAACAAAGAAGTAAGTTTCCTTCATTAGATTAATTGGTCATGTTGAGCATTGTTTTTACACAAGTTAATTACTAGGCTTTCAAGATTTAAATTCCCCTCTTGAAGGAACAACAAATTTATTCCCAAGGTTGCGTAAGGTTGTTTGTCAACTGCTTGGATAGCTCAACTAAAGATAAATGTGATTGTTCACGAGGAGGCCTTTTTTATTTTGATTTTTTGAAGACTGCAAATCAAACTTTAACACTTTTTGTATTTTCTCAATTTTCAATGTATGCAATTTCCTAACAATGCAAATTATTCTAATCTTAACATGAATCTTATACTTAACTGATTTCCAAAAAACTACAAAAGAGTAAGATAATGAGAGTTTTAAGAAAATTACTAAATTTAAAACCTAACGGACATCAACCATCATTGTATCATTCTTGTGATTTAAATTACTAGGGAAATGGAAATCTCACACATTATAAATCAAACATACTCACAATTTACATTATGCAAATGCAATCATAAATGGAATATGCTTAAGATGTAGAATTTCTCAAAAACTCATCAAACCGTGAAGCTTCTACAGATGCATGCACACACAAGACAAATTTATCATTTGGCTCCAATAGAATAATTTCTCCAATAATTTGTCACAACAATAATATCCAACAATGATTAACACCAAACTAAATGATCGTAGATACATTCACAACAACGCACAATTGGCTCTCTGAGATTAATGAACAAGCATACACAAATTCATAAATTTCTCATCGATAGAAGAAAAATCACACCATGAATGAAGCACCAATTGCATATAGCTTTATTGCATAAAATATTTGACCTTTTTTACATCGTTTGAATGAGTTTATATATAATGCTTACAAAAACCTATAGCTAGGGTTTTAACTATGCAAAATATGGTGTAATAAAAGTAAATCTATTGTTTAACAATGAAAAAATACTCCTAAATTGATTGATAACAAGTTTCAATGGATTCCCATGCATTTGTACATCAAAAGCATGCAAAAAAAGACTGGAATCGGCCCCTAAAAAGTAGAAAATAGACTCTAGTTCCACCGTTTATATTCCAAATATGCATGTGGTTTGACCTTCTCTTTGATATTCATGCCCAAAACACATGGATTTAACTTCTTGTCTTATGTGTAATTGATAGAAGAGCCCTCGACTTGTAAATATGACCTCCATTTTGCATGCAATTCTCTCAAAAAATGATTCTATATGAAAAACACGATTGAAAAGTGTGTGCCTAGAAATTTCAAGGTTATGGACCTCTGAAAAATGCAACTCTGAAAAATGGTTAAGTCTGGAGAAATTGATGACCCCAAAATTTTTTCGGGAAATTGATAACTAAGTCCATAAATGACTTGATTCGGGAATTTTGGGGTTGTGGACATCTGAAACTCAAAAATTCCACAACTAAAAAATGACTAAGTCCAAAATGATGTGATTCAAGAATTTCAGGATGTGGACATCCGAAACTATGAAAATTCTATGATTAAAAAATGACTAAGTCCAAATGACTTGATTTAGGAATTTCAAGGTTGTAGAAATCTAAAACTCTGAAAATTCCATGATTGAAAAATGACTAAGTCCAAAATGACTTGATTCAGGAATTTTGGGGTTGTAGACATCTAAAAATCTGAAAATTCCATGACTAAAAATGACTAAGTCCAAAATGACTTGGTTCAGGAATTTCGGGGTTGTGCACATCCGAAACTCCAAAAATTCCATGACTAAGTTCAAAATGACTTGATTTAAGAATTTTGGGGTTGTGGACATCGAAAACTCTAAAAATTCAATGAATGAAAAATGACTAAGTCCAAAATTTCCATGATTGAAAAATGGCTAAGTATGGAAATGACACTTAGTTGTTTGGAAGAATGCCAGGGTGGGCTTTGTGGAATCTTTGTGTTACTTCACTAATCTCATCAAAATTAGGAAACTCATAGCATCTAACTATTTTTTTGCCATTTCTAGAATGAATCCACCTTAGAGCCAAACTCTTGAATCCTAGATATGATCCATGATCTCCCTCAAGTCTTCCTTAACGTTAAACATTTGTTGCAAATCATCTTGGGTGTTCACCGCAGTCACAATTCCCATGAATTGTTGAACGATATTCTTGGTAGAATATAAATTCTCTTTGTTCTAATCTTCATACAACTGCAAGTCAATCCCATCAAAGAATTTCTCTAACTCATCGATTCATAACATGCCACATTGAGATTATCAGTTCTGCAATCACAAAGGATGCGTCATCAACAATTTTTATTGAAAATAAGAAATTAAACCAGAGAAAGTAAGTCTACATGTAAGGAAATTAAATCTAACTCTAAAAGGGAGACAAAGAAATCCCTAAACTTGATTAAAACCCAACAAAAATTGAAGAAAACCCCTTCATTGCATCTTTCAGACTTGTCTAGAAAAAACTAACTCTAAGAAACACAAACAGAAAGAGAAGCCAAAAAAGCAAAAAGAAAAGAGGGGGGAAAACACAAAAAGCTAACTCAACCCGGGAGCCCATGAGCCCACAATCTAACTTGCCAGATGCCTAATCAAATCATCTATAGGGGTCCCTTAAAAAAACTAAAATTGAAAAAAATGGGGGTAAAATAGGGTGTTGTAATACCCCAAAAAATGGGCTATAGGTTCATTAACCTCTTACATCCTCAAAATCGAACGAAATTGACATCAAAGTCCTAACCTAAGGTACATCTGCACATTCATTTATCAAAACCCTAATTAATTTATCTTAATTCTACATTGGGGAATATTCCTTGAGTATTCTTAATTATCCTAATTATCTTTAATTGAATGTTATTTGGCGATAAATCATATTTATCCTAAAATTTGATTAATTGAATATTTTGAATATTTAATTAATTAAGTTTAATTATGCCACTTAATTATTTAATTAGATTTACTTCTAATTATTCCTAATTATATTATTTAATTTTGACAATAAATCATAATCCTATGAATAATTCATTAAATTCTTATTTAATTGATTAAATAAAGTTGTCAATGTTTAATGATATAGTTTTGGAATAAAGTTTGATTAAATAATTGATTAACCCATAAATCAATTGTTTTAATTCAAAATCAGTTAAGTTGAGGATAAATCACTTTATTTTTAAATTAATTCATTGATTATCTATGCACATTCAAAGAGCAGTTAAACTTTAAATCAGAAAATCAATTCAAGTTGTTATCTTTTTGAAACTCAACATCTATTTTGAGTTAAAAGCTTATCTAAACTTCTGATTTGAGTCAAAAAGTTATTTTTGCATGATTTAATGAGTTAATTAATTTTGATTTCTTATTAACTGAAAAATCAACCTAAGTTTATCAAGAGTGATTTATGGCTTTTCTCAATGCATCCTCAAGCCCTGGATTTCTATAAAATCAAGGCTTAGCTCTTCACAATAATCTCTCGAATTTGCACAATTACTCTGGTGAAATTACATCTGAAGAATAAAGCTCTTGTGAATAGGCGATTTGTGAGATCTTTCATTGTTTTTCATAGCTTTGCATCCATTTTCATATCATTAATAGAATAATCTGCATATCAATTCCATACATTCTAGATTAGTTTCATACACTTTTCCATCTTATTACATACAAAAATCCAAAAAGATAGATTAATTTGCATTCATATTTCATTGCTTTCATCATTTTAAATCCTTCGTTTAGGTGTTGCATCGTCACTAATCTCGATCTAATCTCAGAATACCATACTTACACCTACTAGAAGGCAGTAAATCACTTGGTTAGCTTAGTTTCATTTATTTACAGATTTATCAATTTGCTAACCTCTAATGTTTTACTGAAGTGTTGTGTCCGCAGCTAGGTACAATTTTCACACACACATTTATGGCACCCACCGTGGGGCCCTGAAACATGTTTCCTTTTCATTTCTAACAATTTTTATCATTTTCTATCAAAATTGCAATTTTTACCTTTTGTCAGTACATTTTTCGTACAAGTTTTAGCAAATTGTCATGCCAGGACCCCCTGATTGTCATACAATAGTTGGTGTTTTCGAGACTCATGCCTGTTGTTACTCATTGTCATTTGGAGGCTTCTTTGTCATGTGTGAACAAACCCATTGTCGTATAGGCTTGGATTGTCATATGAGAGGTAACACATTGTCGTACAAGTTTTGGCATCAAGAATTCAATTGTCGTTTCAAATTTTTAGGCAATTTTCTAGATTTGATTTTTGGATTTGGACTAACAGCTAACCCTAATAATTGAGATCTTCTATTTCTGATTGGTACTTGCTGATTCTAATTGGAAAAAAAGCAAAAAAAATTATAAAATAGGTAAAATCTACTAAGCGCATTGCGAAGGAACTTAGGTATTTTGTTGCATCTGATAACACTTCAATTTGGGACATAAAATGAACTCTCACATGTCAAGCTTGTGTGCCTTTCTAGCTTTCATTAAACAGACTTCAGTTTTGGGCTCTAAAACAAAGATAGATTTGCTTTATGCATATCTGTTACACATAGTAATTAGGCCCTATGAACACTATTTGTGGATGATCTTGAGAGAGTGGGCTTTATTCACTTGTTTTTCATGCGAAGCTCTTCTTGATGACATATCCCCTTGTAGGTAAGGAGGATACTATTGTTATCTTACGTTCACTTGGTTTGGTCCTCAGCTTTGATCAGCACGTTCTCTCTTGGTCCCACTTAGAGAGCTTGGTAGACATCTTTATTGACATCACAAATCTTGGTGAGGTAATTTCAGTCTTAGTGTGTCAAAGAATCTGTTTGCTTTGTTTGGGTAAAAGTGAAAAGGCTAGAGGATTATGCTCTACTCCCTTTTTGGGTAGTATCAAAAACTCAGATCCTTGAATTTGGACCAAGTCCCCATGTGATATATTTTGTGAGTCACCTTTAGAGAGGGTTAACCATATTGGACATTCCCTTTATTGGGTCAACCACGTGGATAGAACCTCAAGCAGTAATATCCATTTTTCATTGTGGTAGTAGTAGTTGCTATATAAATGTCTTTGTGGAAGAAATCTCCACAAGTGTGGTCTCTTGTTGGGCTGTCAGATCTCCCTAGCAGCTCCTGATTGATTAAATTCTCAGACTGTGTCAAAACCCTGGTGCGCCTGGATTTGAGTTTTCCCTCTTGAGATCATAAAATTTATAGAGTCAGACCATTACTAAAAACCCTAGTGAGGCCAAATTTTTCATTTTCTAGGATTATGTGTGTTATTGAAAAAATTTTGAGAACATACACAAGTAGCATTCCTAGGGATTAGCACAATAAGTCACTATTACTTGTTCATGTGCAAGGTTGCTTTGGCCCTTGTTCATTTTTTTAAGATGATTGCTTGCTTCCCTTGCTTTCTATTCTGCGTGTTTTCTATCTACTTGGTCATTTGGAAACAAACAATAGCCGAGATGAACTATTACATAGACTTTCAAACCTGGACAAAAAAATTTGCAAACAATCTGAAACTGAAAAACTAAAAAAATTACAAATCTGAAGCAAAAATCCTATCTGGAGTCAAAAGTCATTCTGCAGTCTCAGAAAGTCATATGAGTTTTTCCCAAGAGTTGTATTAGAACCCCCAATTGTCGTACGAGAGCCTATACATTATCGTACAAGTTTTATCTCAAAAATCAAGCAAAATCAAACCCTAGTGTCAATTGTCATGCGAGTTTTGTCAACTGTTGTGCTAGAGCCAACTCAGACTTGTACGAACCTGGAGAAACTTGTATCAAAATCTTCAAAAGTTGTCAAAAAACTCTAGAATTTGTCAAAAATCCAATTTTTGTAGCCAACTACTAGATTCTGTCAAAAAATTCACTGTGTCAGGAATAGAGCAGAAACCAAAAAGAATCCAATCATTTTCCAAAAGTGGTCCTTGAGTTTTGATCCATCCTTATAATCTATTGATTTGAATCTCGTTCATCTTGTGTAAAAAACCTTGTCAAAATCATCTTCAATTCAATCTTTAGCAAAATGGCTAAGTGTTGCAAGCTTGTGTTCTCCATCTTTTGGGCATCTACCCAGACATCTAGGGCACAGTATCCTTCATTTACACCCAAATAAATCTTCAACCAATGTAATCTTCAATCTTCAACCAATCCAATGTTGACAAGGTTGCATCATTTGATCTTCTTGAATCAATTCATTCTTCAATTGTCTTAATCTTGCTCTTTTGCTTCAATCAAAGTTAATGGTGGAGACTAGAGCTTCCTCACAAAGAAAACAAGGAGAACAACAAATTCTCCTTAGAAACATCTTCTATGATTGCTCAAACATTTCATCAACCTTACGACACAACTAAATTTGGAGAAGACACTCTTGGTAATCACTTTTTGAAAGATAGTTACGTCACCCCTCCTGCATCAGTTCACATAGGTGCTCAACAAAATCCACATCAGTCAATCCCTGTCACTCTTCATACTAACACAATGTCTCAAGGAGGAGCAAACCAAGGCTCCCAAGGACATCGGTCTCAACATGGTGCAGATCAAGAACCCACACCTTTTGAAATTGCCCAATATCAAAATGATGATAACTTCAAGAAAATGATGAGGCATTTCTTGCGTGAAGAGAAAGAGGCATATTTCCTAGATCTAGCTGGACAAGGAGCCAAACTTCCTCCAAACTTCAATGTTGAAGATATCATCACTTAAGAGGAAGAAACTCCTATTCTAACCATGATGAAACAGATGCATGCTATGAAAGTCAAGTTCAACAAACTAGAAAAGGAGAAGGAACCTAAGGAGTTCTCCATGGAAGCTCTATGTCCTTTTCCATTTGATAAAGACTTGTACATGCCACCATTCCCAAAAAGAGTGGAGATATCGAAATATGACAAGTATGCTAGAAACTCTGACCCTCAAGATCATGTCAGAGAATTCTGTACTCAATCTATGGAGTTCATGCATGAACCAACCTACTTAATGCATCTTTTCCCATGATCTCTAGGAGGAGAAACCATTCATTGGTTCTCTAAAATGCCTCCAACAATCAAAATTTTTGAGGAGTTGATCAAATTGTTTTATCAACAATACTCCTACAACATTCAACATCTGATCACCATGATCAATATCTGCAATCTAAAATAAAACTCAGGAGAACCCTTCCTGACTTTCCTCAAATGATGGAGGAAGAAGTTTTCACTCTATGCTCGACCTATTCCAAAAATTGAAAAACTCAAAATCTTCATCAATAATTTGGTTTTGGAACTCAACTATCCCTTGTAAATGCAAAATCATACATCCTTCAATAAAATGGTAGAGAATGCCATCAAGATTGAGAAAGTACTTGTCAAAAAAGGAGACATATCACTTCATAAGGAAAACAAGTACAAGTCTGGTTCTAGTTCCAACAACAAAGACAAAGGTAAATTCTGGAACAAGAACAAGAATGTTGTAATAGATGGTGTTGTTGATCATGCCAGTGTCCCATCAAAGGCACCAGCATTCAATCTCACCATGGGCACTCAAGCCATAAAAGCTTCTGAACAAAAGGCATCTGAACCTCCTCAAAATTTGAAAGACTATAAACCTTGGGTTACAACACCAAAACATGAGTTCAGTCCTTTGGGTGAGTCCTTAGAATTTGCCATGAAAACTTTGTTGGTGAACAAAATCATCTCATTGCCTGAGATAAAAGTATTTGATCCTGAACCTAAACCAAAATGGTGGAAAGAGATCAATTTATGTGACTTCCATCAAAACAAGGGTCATAAAACCAATAACTACATACACTTGAAACATATCATACAAGACAAAATTGATTATGGATAAATTGTGATTGATAATCATAAGAGCAATAATGATCATACAACATTCACAGAACCATTTCTAAAACATGGTCAAGGAGATTCATCTTCTCAATCTAACATGGGTGCTAAAGTCAATTACGCCTACTCTGGGAATAATGTTGTCATAAATATGGTTGAACCATACCTATCTGAACATTGCAATGGCATCACAATTGTAAGAAAGGATAGACATAATCAATTAGAAAATGCATTAACCCGATCACAAGTTCAGGCACATCTACAAGGACAAAAATCAGGTTCATCAAATTCCCCTAAGGTGCCTTTCAATCTTTCATCTACTTCTAAATAGAAAGCTGCCTCAAAATCATCAACTCCTAAAGAGACTAGACCAACATCATACAATATTGTCCAACAACTCCAGCATACCAATGCAAAAATATCCATGTTTGAGTTTCTTCAGATATCTCCTGCTCATAGAGCCATTCTGGATAAAGCTCTGCTCGGTTCCAATGTTCCTGAAAATCTTGATCTAGATAGATACTAGAAAATGGTTGGTCATCTGACATCACCCTAGTATATCTCCTTCTTAGAGGAAGATGACAATTCACTAATTCATCTGCATAACTAGCCCTTGCACATTGAAGTCTTGATCCAAAACCATCATGTCAAACGCGTGTTGATAGATGGAGGTGTTAGTCTAAACATCTTTTCTTACAAATTGATCACACAATTGGGATTATCATAAAATTACTATAAAAGCATATGATGAGAAAGAAAGATCTTCCAAGGGAACAATTGTACTACCTATCAGAACAGGACCTGTTATTAAAGACATCACTTGTCAAGTTCTAGATCTTCCATTGGCTTATAACATTCTTTTAGGGAGGCCTTGGATACATGAAATGCAAGCTATTCCATCAACATACCATCAATGTGTGAAGTTTCCTTATGATGGAGTAGAGGTTACAATTCCAACTGACATATCAACATCTTGTAATGCCTTGAAAGAAAGTGCTGAAAAACTTGTTCCACATAATAGAGAATCTTTCACCAAGAAAATAGACATTGCATCTACATCCAAGATGGAAGACATTGCTAAATAAGTCAAAATTAAGGACACAGACGTGGGAGAATACACTATGGAACCAGTCCTATCTCTAACATCTCTTCCAGTCTCGCCTAAATCTTATGGGCAACCTTTCAAACAGACAAAGCAAGAGTCTAAAGAACCTCAAACCATCTACAATGGAAGTTTTGTCATAGAAAAAGTACCCAAGTAGGAGTTTGAAGAAGATGAAGTTGTGCTTTCATGGTTATACAAAGATGAGTCTCAATCCCAAATAGTTAAAAAATGTGACTCTAAAACACCGAAAATTCCTTCAAAGTCATATGGACTAGGGAATAAACTGATGAGTAAAATAGGATATCTTGGTCAAGGACCTGTAGAAGTGAGAGGTAAAGGTCTCGTGGCACCCATTGGACATGTTGGTTGACAAAATAAAGATGCTACTGTGTGTGTGAAAATTGTACCTAGCTGGGGACACAACACTTTAGTAAAACATTAGACGTTAGCAAAATCAAAATTTGACAAATAAATGAAACTATGCTAACCAGGTGATTTGTTGCCTTCTAGTAGGTGTGCATATGATGTTCTCAAATTGAAATCGAGATCAGTGACAATGCAACACCTAAATGAAGGATTTGAATGCAAAAGAATGAAAGACTATATGATTGCAGATTAATCTATATTTTTGTATTTTTTGTGCAATGATATAAAAATTGTATGAATCTAAGCTAGATGAATGAAATTGAATGCAGATTTAATCTAAGAATGATATGAATGAATATGAATGCTATGATATGAAAACTATGCAAAACTATGATCAACAATGAAAGATCTCACAAATCGCCTATCGTAAGTGCTTAATCCTTCAATCGCCAATTCACCAGAATAATTGTGCAAATTCGAGTGTTGATAATTATGAAGAGCTGAGCCTTGATTTTATAGAAATCTAGGGCTTGAGGATGCATTGAGAAAAGCCATAAATCACTCTTGATAAACTTAGGTTGATTTTTGAGTTAACAAGAAATCAAAGATAATTAACTCACAAAAATCATGCAAAAGCAGTGTGTAACTCAAAATAGAGTTAAGATCAAATGTCAACTCATCATCAGATGTTGAGTTTTAATTTTAAAATTGATTGTTGATTTCTAGTTGCCTGCTTTTCTGATTGTGTATGATATAATATGAATTAATTTTAAAAATAAAGTGATTTATTCTCAACTTAACTGATTTTTGAATTAAAACAATTAATTTATGGGTTAATTAATTATTTAATCAAACTATATTATTAAAATTTGACAATTATCTTTAATTAATTAAATAATAATTTAATTAATTAGTCATAAGATTTTTGATTTATTGTCAAAATTAAATAATACAATTTAGGAATAAATAGAATTAAATTTAATTAAATAATTAAGTGGCAGAATTAAATTAATTAATTAAATATTCATCATATTCAATTAATCAACTTTAGGATAAATAATGACATGTATCACCAAATAATATTCAATTAAAGATAATTATGATAAATTAGGAATATTCAAGGAATATTCCCTGATGTAGAATTTATGATAATCAATTAAGATTCGATAATGTGCAGATGTGCCCTAGGTTAGGACTTTGATGTCGATTTCATTTGATTTTGAAGATGTAGGAGGTTAATGAACCTATAGCCCATTTTTGGGGTGTTACATTTTGCCCCTCTTTGAATCACTATGCGAAGCGTAGTGGTTCAAAGAATAATCTGTGTATGATAAAGATGTATGGAACTGATTTGAAAGATTAACCGATTCTGAGACAGAAACTGATTGAAAGATTTAAAGATGTAAGATTTAGGCCCTGATTGACCAAACATAATGTTAACTATAGCAACAATGAACCAGTGATTATGAAAAAGTGTCAAAACACCCGATTTTGAACCTTATGATTGAGAAGAAGTGAGTGACCGATTCCAAACCTGATTGTCCAAAGGAATCATATTGGTATCACATATTGAACCCATCAATTATGAAGAACCAAGGAAATGACGCTAATGAACTGATGCTTACAAAAAGCTGATACAGTTTACAAGATAGATTTAGGATACCAAATTGATATGGATCTCAATGAATCTGATATGCCCCAAGAAATGATAGATTTGCCCCAAGTGACGAGGTCTTTTGATGAATCAGTAACTAGAGGTGGTTTTTGTCTCGATCACTGAGGAAAGATTTGATTTACATACTTGATTGATGTGTAATACCATGCCCCATTCGGTATGAAAATTGAAATCTGACAAGAAAAGTCAGTGGTGAATGATTTAGAAGCATGTTAATTGATTTGAGAAGTGGTTATACACATTCAAGAATACGTTCTACATCATTTGGAGATCTTGGAGACCAAGTTTGAATAGGTTTGACCATGGTTGAGAAAGTTGAAATTTCAATAGTTTGATGTTAGATAATTAGTTAAGTTGAATTGTAGATTTCTATGATAATTGAAGGATGATTATGCAAGCGGTCGGCCATCCTGGGTCTGAAATTTTTTAATTATGATATTAACATAGTAAATAATCTTAGATTTTGATTTTGATCCCGAAAATGGGTTCAGAATGTCAAAATTAGCCAAGGGTGCAATTTTTGTGGAAAACGGAGCACTTTTTGAAAATTAGGTCAAAACCTATATAAGGACCAAAAGGGTCATTTTCAATTCATTATTCACTTTTAACTTTTGAAACCTTGTGGAGCCCTATGAGCGAGAAAATGGCTGAGATGAAGGTACCTATCTCTTCCCACCGATTTGAGCATAACTGGAGACATCAACGGCCTTCGCAGTATGGACATCTGGTAAGTGGACCTTTGTGCCCCTTTGTAAATTCCATTTTTGCATGTTTGTAGCATTTTTAGGTTGTTTTTCATACGTTTTTAATTTTCAATTCTCGCATGCATGGAAACTGGTACGAATTTCCTCTGTGACTCGTATGACCTTTCAATTTCCTATAGATTGTCATATCATAACCCCTAGAAACTCATTTGAGAGGGACCCAAGAGTCGTACGACATTTCGTCAGGTCCCTCATATGTCGTATGACAAGACATAGAAATTCGTATAATCATGGTTTGTCATATGGGACCCTGTTGAAACTCGTACGAGTTTTTATGCCAGTCTGCATTGTCGTATGGAAAAAAGTGAGCTTAAAACACCTCTTTAGGTCAAAAATTTAGATTTTCTGATTCCTTAGGCTGATTGCTAAGCATTTAATGCACCTTCTGAGATAGTGAAATTTTGAATTTCTGTACTGTTAGCCCGTGTTTCAACCAAATTACTCATAGGATTCCCTGTTTCTATTATGTGTAGGTCAAATATCCTTATGTACATGTGTGTATCTCTCATCTCATGACACAAAGATTATGCATTTCTCTTCTAGACCCTATGAGGGTACATCTTGCTACCTATGGTTTCGAGTATCTGATTCGGTTGCCCAAGATTAGGGTGAACAATGGATTGCTGACTGCTTTGATTGAGAGGTTTCATTCTTAGACCTAGACCTTTCATCTCCCTATAGGAGAGATTACTATTACACCAAAGGACGTGTATAGGATTTTGCACATTCCATTTCATGGTCCTCATCTAGATTATGTGAGTTCGGGGAAATTTGGATTACATGCCTTCAAACGTTTGTTTGGAGATGATACACAACTCACTGGTTCTATTTCTTAGGAGACTTTAGTGTAGCACTATGGGTAGACCCATAGATTAGAGTGTATTATAGCTGGTATGATAGGAGGCATTATCATGTCTGACCATCAGCAGAATGGTCTTTTGATGGGCTGGGCCCCGATGGTTGCACGATTGATGGCCACTCCTTCTGAGTTGGGTTGGGGTCAGTATATGCTGGCTCACATGTTCTCTGAGATGCACGAGATCATGTATCAGGAGGGCAAGTATTTTTCTTCCAATGCATTGGTACTTTAGATATGGGCCTAGGAGCATATCCTAGTATGTAGACTAGTATGTAAGGGTCAGCGCCAGCCACAAGAGCCAGTGATGTTTACTCTGGATATGTTACACAGGTTTTCATGGGTCATACAGAGTACTGGAGATGCTACTTGGATGATAACACACATGTTATCTGGTGTCTATATCTACAGATTGAGGCATGGCCTATTGCATGAGAGCAGTTTAGTTATTTCTGCCAGATTCAGATATTAATTGGTCTGTCTACTACAATGCTTGAGCACTTCCTTATTACTAGAGTGTGGAGGCAGTACGGTCTCATTTGGGATGCACCACGGGAGCACACTATGTATACATAGATATTGAGAGAGCTTAGATTAGGATGGGGCCCTCAATTATCTTATGCTCTTTGTATGCAGGAGTACAGTGGTATTGTCGGTAGATATTGGGATTATCGGGCAGATGTTCCAGATGTTGGGGTGATAGATGGTTTTATTGGATGGATTATAGAGCATCCCATATACAGGTTTTCAGATCTGACAAAGTTGATACCTTCCATGGAGGAGGCTATGGATGTTATAGGTGCTCTGATGGGTAGAGGGCAGAGACATATAGGTACACAGGTTCTGATGCCCTGACCTACACCTCTGAGGCCAAGAGTAGTCATGACACCTCCTCAAAGACCATCTAGATAGATGAGACCACCTTGTCCCTCTAGTTCTTTAGTAGGAAAACCTACAGTTTTACAGAGGAGATCCACTAGAGGAGAGAGTGGCACTCTAGGAAGTGTTGGTATAGCAGATGAGGTACTTGGTGTAGAGAAGGATATAGGGGTCAGGCTAGATCCTATACATGTTGATACTAGTTTTGATCTGGGAGCTGAGGTTAGACATCGTAAGGTGTAGAGAGCAGAGACTACTGAGAAGCCAGCTAAAGATATTGATATGCCTACAAAAGATGTAGAACCTGGTGTACCACAGACTCCTCAGGAGATCATTAGATGAATTTGATTACAGGTCAGGGACCTGAAGGTATGGAGTGCTCATTGGGAGGAGAAATTTATTGAGGTAGATAGATAGTGATCCGAGCTCTGAGAGGAGAACAGGAGATTACAAACAGAGGTGACACATTAGACCTCTAGAGCTGCCTATTACGTTTCTTCTTACTATGTTGTTGTTCCTACTACTCAGAGAGTACCCAAATACTCTCAATACATGATAGCTTTAAAGGGAGTCAGGGAACCTAGAGCCAAGGTAGTACCTAATGCACCACCACCACCTCCACCAGATGCAAAGGATCAGGCAGACAACTGATTTGTCTAAATATTCTAATTTTTTTTCTCTTTTTGTTCATGTATACTATTCTGACTTTTGATAGATCACATGAGCTCATTATTTTGTACTTTGTGCCAGTAGTGCACCCTTGACTAGTTTGAGTTATATGATATGAGATTGAGATTTTGGTTATGAGATCATTTGTGCTTTTCATGTTTTGATTTATGATGATATCATGTGATGTAAATGCTACGATACACATGATATATTTTTTAGGTATTGATGAAGACAAGTACTCAGTCTTATGTCAAAAAGGATGTCTAACCCAGGAGGGTGATTTCTTGTGGTTCGATGAGAAAACCTTCATGTGAGATTCAACTCTTCATGTCAAGTTTAAGTTTAGTTTTGAAGGATTTTTTTAAACATTCAAGCCTATTCAACAATTTGTGAGATCATGCAATCATGCAAAGTGCAAAATGACATGCAGAATGAAATGCAAACCTAAGACCTAGGACCTAGTCACTGATCATGTGTCGATTTGTTTTCATCATTGAAATTTTTAGGTAATTGGATAAATCAATACAACATCCACTAGTTATGAAACTATAGACATGAATATTGATTTGTATGCACAAGAATCAATACAACACCCACTAGTTAGACAACCATGGACATATGAATATTGATTTTGTTTTTGGAATTTCGGAGTAGGTATGACCTGAATATCATGTCCATTTTGATATGGCAATTTGTATAAGCATCAAAATATAGATGTCGTGATGACCAGAATACACCTTGTGGAACAAACACATCAAGCAATCAAGAGATCATTCTAAATCCAATGTGAATTACCCATAGTGACCCTTTATCATTCACATCCTTAGGTAAGATCATGTTTCATAGTAGGAGTAAGAACTTTCTCAAAAAGACAATAGTTAGATCAAACTTCCTTGAATTTTCTGGGTATCAATGGTTGAGGTATGCATGGCCATCCAATACGAGATAGAGGCTCTTACAGACGGACACCATTTCAATCCATAATTTCCAACGTTGTTAGATTTTCACATACAAGTAGAAAATAAAGAAAAGATCATGCCCCTAGTCATCACTCTCTAAATCTTGTAAAGGACATCATCGAAGAGCTCGAAGGGACACAATATGCAAAAATCTCAATGTGAATAAGTAAGCATACAAGGAGATAAAAGCATGTAAAAGCATAGATTGTTTTCAATTTATGTTGATTGCATTGTTGTAGATGCAAAATCCTTTCTAGAGAGGAGACTGATTGACTGACTTGGATGAAGCTTCAAAGGACTCTGACTAGATATGAAACATCTAAGATACACTGGAGACCATAGGATATGACATTGATTGCCTCCAAGTTTGGACATTGATAGGATACCGACACTTGAGCAGATTGGTGTACAGATCGACTTATTGAAAATAGGAATGCGGAAACAAATTGGGAGATATGTACAAACTAAAGCAAGACTAAAAGTTGGGGAAGACTAAGATTGCACTGATAGATGGAGCATTTTGAAACAAGTGGCACCCGTTTGTCGGGTTTTCACCATCTTGGCAGAGATTCTATTTTTGCTACCAAGGTGCCTGTTTCCAGGTTTTCACCAAGGCACTTTTTATTTTTCTCATTTTTTTTTGTATTTTTGATACTTTTCAATTTTTTTGTGAATCATCAAGGTGCCTATTGTTAGGTTTTCATCAAGATGTTCATTTTTTCAGGACTTTTTCAAAATTTTATGATTTTTTTAGGACATTTTACCATAGACTGAATGCCTTAGGCGTAGAATTTCTTCAGATGGAGAACGTTGATTGGTTCTTGGAGCTATTCTCCTTCAGTCATTGAAAGTTGATAGGCTCCAGAGACACAAGTAGTAGTGATAACAAAGGGACCCAACCAGTTGGGTTCAAACTTCCCCTTGCGTTCTCTATGTGATTAATTTTTAGGATTATCTCTCAAGACTAGATCACCAACCTGAAATTCTATGTGTCTGACTTTCTTGTTGTAACCTCTAGACATTATTTTATGATATACTCTGAGATGATCATATGCTTCTTGTCTACGCTCATCTAGTAGTTCAAGTTCTAGCAACCTAGACACTATGTAGTCATCATCAGTTACTAGACCATGCATTCTAATTCTTAGTGATGGGATTTCAACCTCAATAGGCAATACCGCTTCAGACCCATAAACTAAAGAGAATGGTGTAGCCCTAGTGGGTGTTCTGATACTTTTTCTGTAGGCCCAAAGAGCTAGATTGATCATGAGATGCCAATCTCTTCCTATTTTATTAACTGTTCGGTGCAAGATTTTCAATAGATTCTTGTTTGAAGCCTCTACTTGTCCATTCCCTTGAGGATAGTAGATAGATGACCAATGTTGTGTAATCTTGAATTTGGCACATAGGTCATCTAAGTCTCTATTCTTGAATTGTCCACCATTACCCGTGACTATAGAGTTTGGAATACCATACCGACATATGATATAGTTCAGAATGAACATATAAATTTTCTTTCCGGTTTCTTGAGTCAAAGGGACTACTTCTACCCATTTTGTAAAATAGTCTGTAGCTATAATAATATGGGTATGTCCATTAGAAGAATGAGGATGTA
Source organism: Chamaecyparis obtusa (assembly GCA_027943335.1). Classification (NCBI taxonomy): domain Eukaryota; kingdom Viridiplantae; phylum Streptophyta; class Pinopsida; order Cupressales; family Cupressaceae; genus Chamaecyparis; species Chamaecyparis obtusa. The sequence continues at coordinate 113,942 of BSBK01002440.1, read as the reverse complement.
TGGCTCCTATAAGATCAAATGCCTATTGGTGAAAAGGCCATTTTGTAGTAAAGGGAATTAGATCTCTCCCTGGTGCATGAATTAAGTTACCATGTACTTGGCACTTTTGATAGTTCTTTGCAAATTTGATAGCCTCTTTTTCCATTTCAGGCCAATAGTACCCAACCCTAATAATTTTTTGAGCTAGTGTTAAACCGTTCAAATGTGAGCCACATATACCTTCGTGGACTTCCTCTAATGCATGTTGAGACTCTTCCCATTCTAAAAATCTAAGTAGTGTACCATCTAGAACTTGTTTGTACAAATCATGACCAATGATGACATACCGGGATGCATTTCGGATAAGGTATCTTTTCTCATAGTAGTTGAAGGTATTGTTAATGATTTGATCTTGGAGATAGGAGAAAAGATTTTTGTATCTAGATGAATCATGACCAACAATAGTGCAGATCATGGAGGTTTTGAGGGAATCATATGTAGGATAAGATAGTGTTTCCACCAAGAACTCGTAGCATAGCTCATGTTCAGGCTACTATAATTGAGTAGATAGCATTGCCATTGCATCGGCAGCCTTGTTTTCTATTCTAGGAATTTTCTCAAAGGTGATAGATATGAAATATTTCTTTAGATCATCTACCATTCTCTTGTATGGGATCAAATTTCCATCTTTTGTCTGATACACATCATTGACTTGGTGTATTAAAAGTTGTGATTCTCCATGAATGTGTGATTCTATCACTCTCCACTCAATTGCTATTTTCATGCCATTAAGAAGAGCTTCATATTCAACAATATTGTTTATGCAAGGAAAGTTGATTTTGAATGCTTTAGGGATTGAGTATCCTTGAGGAGTGATGAATAATATGCTTGTTCTAGATCCATTATGTGTATAGGAGCCATCAAAGAATAATTTCCATGATCTAGAAGACTGGTTCATGATAGAGGAATCTAGATATTCCATTTGCATTGGTGTATCATTGAACAAAGGTGCATAAGCTAATTAATCAGAAATTACCTTTCCTTTGATAGCTTTTCTTTCAATATATTCAATGTCAAATTCACTTAAGAGCATGACCCATTTAGCTAACCTACCCGTGAGGGAAGCTTTGCTTAGTAGGTATTTTAGTGGATCAATCTTAGCTACCAAATGCATGGTAGGAGCTAACATGTAGTGTCTTAGTTTTTGTGATGCAAAGATCACAGCTAGACAAGCTTTCTCAATCATTGAATAGTTCTTCTCATATGCTACCAATGTTCTACTGATATAGTATATAGCTCTTTCCTCTTGTTTTCATCATGTTGTGCTAGTAATGCCCCCAGTGATGTATCTGTGGTGGAGACATATAAGATCAATGGCTTCCCTTGTATAGGAGGCATCAAAATAGGGGGATTTGATAGATATTTCTTGATATGGTTAAAGTTCTTTTCACATTCCTCATTCCATGCAAAGGTCACACCTTTATGTAATGTCTTTGTAAAAGGTTGTGATATGTCTACTAGCTGAGATATGAAGTGTCTAATAGATTGTACTCTCCCTTGAAATGTTCGCATTTGAATGATATTCTTGGGAGGTTGCATCTCCATGATAGCTTTGACTTTAGTAAGATCCACTTCAATTCCTTTCTTTGAAACAATGTAGCCTAAGAGCTTTCCAGAAGTAACACCAAAAGCACACTTCTTAGGGTTCAGTCTGAGACTAAAATTCTCCATTCGATCTAATATTTTTCTCAAATCATTTAGATGTTTAGATCTTATCATAGATTTTTCCAAAGTATCATCAACATAATCCTCCATAGTTATCATGTCATGAAAGATAGATGTCATAGCTCGTTGATATGTAGCAACATCATTCTTAAGCCCAAATGGCATGACATTCCAACAAAAGGTACCCCCTACAGACATGAAAGCAATTTTCTCTTCATCTTCTGGAGCAATTTTTATTTGGTTGTATCCAAGAAAACCATCCATCAAAGAATACATCTCAAAGCCCACAGTCATGTCCACTATCGTATCAATATTAGGTAATGGAAAATCATCCTTAGGGCATGCTTTGTTTACATCTCTGAAATCTACGGACAATTTGATTGATTTATCTAGTTTAGAAATAGGTACAATATTAGAGATCCATTCAACATAGTCAATAACATGGATGAATCCAACTTTTAGTAGTTTCTCTAATTCAGCTTTGACTAAGAGTGCAACATGTGGATGCATCTTTCTCAATTTCTGCTTGACAGGTTTGACACCTGGAGCTATAGATAAATGGTGCATTATAAGATTAGGATCCAACCTTGGCATATCTGAATATTTCCATGAAAAGTTGATCTTCTTTTGTGTTAAGAATGTGGTAAATTTTTGCTTTTCTTCTACTGATAAGGATTGTGCTACATGGATCAACTATGGTTCTTCTGTTGTTCCCAAGTTGATAGATTGAGTGGGCTCAATTAGAATTGGAGATCTATCTTGTAAATGACTCGAAAGGACATCAAATATATCATCCTTAGGCACCTTAGAGAGGATTTCACCTTTGAATACATCTTTTATTTTTACTTTTGTAGGTTCTGAGACTACCACAAAGTGGTTTTCACCCTCAGAACTCCATTTCTTTTTATTTTTACTCTTATTCTTTTGACTAGGATACTTGATGTCTGACTCCATCATGCTAACACTCCGTTCACTAATGGAAGTCCTCATAGGCTTGACTACATTGAGGTAGAAAGCAAGGGCATAGTCATTTGGAAAGGTATAAATACCTTAGCTTGGATTTGTGGAGGTTTGGTCAAGAAGTTCAGGATGTTGGCTAGTCAAAGTGGTGAAAGATTGGGAAATAGTGTTTACAGATATGGATCTGTCATCATTGGTCCTAACCCGACTCTCAAGTTTGAAGGTGATATCACAACTCAAAATGTTCAATTCATGAATAAGCTCAATGTCATTGTGGGAGTCCTCTTCAGCCATAGGTGGATCAGACTCGTTAAGTTCATTATTTCATTCTAGACTTATGTGGGGTTTAGGTGCATATTGGTGAACAACATCAACATGTTTCTCTATAATAAGCTCATCTTCCTCTGGAATGGCCTCCCATTCATAGTCATTTGATTCTTCATCTACGCCTCTAGGAAATTTGAGAATGTGTGTAAAGTCAGGATGAATACCCCAAGAAGGGTTACCCTCAGATTTTGATTTGAATTCATACTCATGGAAATCTATTTCAGAATAAATACCACCTTCCTCTTTGTCTTTTTGATTGCCTTCGAGATTAGATGGTTCTTGTGGTGCAACTGTCTCTTGTTTTATAGTAGGTTCTTGTGTTTCTACTACATTGATTCTTTTTACTAGATCATCTTTAGCTTCAAGGAGGTCTTTTATTTCTTTAGGAAAATGCTCATAAGGAATGAGTTCCTCAGTGGTGGTGTCAGAATCATCACTGTCAGATTGTCCAGTTGTTTCTTCCTTTAGTTGATTTTCTGTGGATGGCTCAATCTATTCTAAGACATGTGGGTAGTTCTTGCTAAGATAGAAAGGCTTCTTCTTATATCCTAGACTTGTTGTATCCTTGTTTGTTTGGCCATGGTGGTCAAGAGGTGATAGAAGACCCTTACCTTGTAGTCCTAGAGGTCCTTTTCTAGTATATCCCATTTTTGTGATCAATTTGTCCCCTGGTCCATATGAATTCTAAGGAATTTTTCTTGAAGTGGATTCACATTTTTGAATTGATTGGGATTGAGGCTCATCCTTGTATAACCATATAAGAATGGCTTCATATTCCTCAAACTCTTGTTTAGATACTTGTTTTGTGACAAAGCTTCCATTGAATATGACTTGGGACTCTTTAGCTATAGGTTTCACTTTGTCAGATGGTTGTCCATAAGATTTAGGGGACAATGGGAGAGATGTGAGAGATAAAATAGGTTCCATGATGTATTATCCCATTCCATTATCTTTGATTTTAACCTCTTTAGCAATCTCTTCCATCTTGGATGTTGAAGCAATGTCCATTTGTTTAGTGGAAGATTCTCTGTTATTAGGAACAAGTTTATCAACACTTTCTTTCAATGCATTGCATGTTGTGTATAGATCCGCTGGAATCATCACCTCTACTCCTTAATAAGGAAATTTCACACATTGATGGTATGTGCAAGGAATAGCTTTCATTTCATGTATCCAGGGTCTTCCTAGAAGGATCTTGTAAGCCAAAGGTAGATCAAGAACTTGACATATGGTGTCTCTGATAATAGGTCCTATTCTGATAGGCAAGACAATAGTTCCTTTAGAAGATCTTTCTTTCTCATCATATGCTTTGATAGTTATCTTTTTCTTAGGATCAATGGTAGCTTCAGAGAATCCCAGTTGTGTGATCAAGCTGTAAGAACAAATGTTGAGACCAATGCCTCCATCTATCAACACGTGTTTGACACGATGGTTTTGGATCAAGACTTCAATATGCAAGGGCTGGTTTTTCGGATGACTTAAGGAATTATCATCTTCCTATGAAAAGGAGATATACTATGGAGATGTTAGATGACCAACCATAGGCTAGAATCTATCTAAATCAAGGTTTTTGGGAACATTGGATCTGAGAAGAGCTTTGTCTAGAATGGCTCGATGAGCTAGAGATATCCGAAGCAACTCAAACATGGAGATTTTTGCATTTGTATGCTAGAGTTTTTGGACAATACTATATGATGTTGGCCTCGTGTCTTTAGGATTTGATGATTTAGAGGTAGCCTTCTATTTAGAATTAGATGAAAGATTGAAAGGCATCTTAGGGACATTGGATGAATCTGGGATTTGTCCTTGCAAATGTGCCTGAGCTTGTGATCGAGTAACTGCATTTGTTGATTGATTCTGTCTATCTTTTCTTACAATTGCGATGACATTGCAACACTTAGATAGGCATGGTTCAACCATATTGATGACAAAATTGTTTCCAAAGTAGGCATAACTGACTTTAGTACCCATATTAGGTTGAGAAGAAGAATCTTCTTTACCATGTTTCAGAAATGGTTCCACGAATGCTGTATGATCATTATTGCTCTTATGATTATCAATCGTGATTTCTCCATTATCAATTTTGTCTTGTATGATGTGTTTCAAGTGCATGCAATTATTGGTTTTATGACCCTTATTGTGATGGAAGTCACATAAATCATTCTCTCTCCACCATTTTGGTTTAGGTTCAAGATCAAAGACTTTTATCTTAGGCAAGTAAATGATCTTGTTAGCCAATAGAGTTTTCATGGCAGATTCCGAGGATTCTCCAAGAGGAGTGAATTTGTGGTTAGGATCTGTAGCCCAAGGTTTGTAAGAAGATGGCTTCTTGTTAGATTCTATTTCTTTACCTTCAAAAGCTTTGATGGCTTGGGTGCCAACAATGAGATTGAAAGCAGGTGCCTTAGATGGGGCACAAATATTATCAACAATGCCATCTATGACAATGCCTTTATTCTTGTTCCAATTTTTGCCTTTGTCTTTAGAACTAGATCCAGATTCATACTTGTCCTTTTGAAGAGATATGTCTCCCTTTTGCACAAGTACTTTCTCAATTTTGATTGCATTTTCTACCATCTTATCAAAGGATGTATGCTTTTGCTTTTGCAAATGGTAGTTAAGTTTTGGAACAAGATTGTTGATGAAGATTTCCAGCTTCTCAGTTTCTGGAATGGGTCTAGCATATAGAGAAAACTTCTTCCTCCATCTTTTGAGAAAAGTCAGGAATGGTTCTCCTGAGTCCTGTTTTAGATTGCAGATGTTGATCATAGTGACTGGATGTTGGGTGTTGTAGGAGTATTGTTGATAGAATAGTTTGATTAACTCCTCAAAAGTTTTGATAGTTGGAGGCATTTTTTAGAACCAATGAATAGCTGACCCTCCCAGAGATCGAGGGAAAAGATGCATTAGGTAGGTTGGTTCATGCATGAACTCTATAGATTGAGTACAAAATTATTTGACATGATCTTAAGGATCAGATTTTCCATCATACTTATCATATTTAGGCATCTCCACTCTTTTAGGGAATGGCGGCATGTACAAGTCTTTATCCAATGGAAAAGGGCATAGAGTATCCATAGAGAACTCCTTAGGTTCCTTTTCTTTTTCAAGTTTGTTAAGTTTGAATTGCATGGCATGCATCTGTTTCATCATAACGGTGATTGGAGTTTCTTCCTCATGTGTAATGATATCTTCAACATTAAAGTTGGGCGAAAGTTTATCCCCTTGATGAGCTAACTCTAGAAAGTATGTTTCTCTGTCTTCCTTCAAGAAATGCCTCATCATTTTCTTGAAGTCATCATCATTTTGATATCGAGCAATTTTAGAAGGTGTGGGTTCTTGATCCATACCATGTTGAGAGTGATGTCCTTGAGACCCATGATGTGTCCCTCCTTGAGACATGTTAGGAGTTTTAGGACTCCCTGGGATAGATTGATGTAGAGATTATTGATTGACTCCTTGGATTGATGGAGGAGGGGGCATGTAACCAGTTTTTAAGCACAGATTGTCAAGATCATCATCTTCGTAAAGACCTGAATTGTAGAGTTCGTCAAAGGTTTCACCCACATGAGTAGACAGAGGTAAGGTATGAGGTGATTCTCCACATTTCTTATGTGAGGAAGTGCGAGTTTCCACCATTAACCTTGGGTGAAGCAAGAGAGTAAGATGAAGACAACTGAAGAATGACTTGATTCAAAAAGATCAAATGACGCAACCTTGTCATGATTGGATGAGATTAAAGATAGATCAAACGTAAATGAAGGATACTATGCCATAGTAGTATGGCTAGATGCCCAAAAGATGGCAGGCATGAGCTCACAAAACTTAGCCATTTTTGTATGAAGATTAAATTTGAAGTTAATTTTGACAAGGCTTTGACACAAGATGAAAAAGACTCAAATCGATAAATCAGAAGGCTAAATCAAACTCAAGAGACCATTTTAGGTAAATGATCAAATTATTTCTAGTTTCTGCTCTGCTCCTGACATAGTGAATGTTTTGACAAAACCTGGAAATAGGCTATAAAAAATGGATTCTCAAAAAATTTGACCAATCTCTGACAAATTTTTGAAAATTATCAAATGAGTTTCTATTGGCTTGTACAACACTAGGTATGCTCTCAAATGATAATTGACAAGACTCGTACGACAGTTGCTGCCAGGGATAATGTTCTTTGATTTCTGGTGACAACACTCGTATGACATAGTACTGACTCCCATAGGAAAATATAGGGGTTCTTAAACAACTTTTTCCCAAGACTCATAGGACAATCTGAGACTGTGGGATGAATTTTGACTCTAGAGAGGAATTTTGCTTCAGATTTCGCAATTTTTAGGCTTTCAGTTTCAGATTGTTGGCAAAGTTTTTTTGTCCAGTTTTGAAGATCTATGTAATAGTCCGTCTCAAATAACCAAGTAGATATCAAGCACACAAAACAACAAGCAAGGGAAGTAAGCAATCATCTAAAAATAATGAACAAGGGAAAAAGCAACCTTGCACATGAACATGCAATAGTGACTTAATAAGCTAATCCCTAGGAGTGCTATTTGTGTATGTTCTAAAAAGTTTTTCAATAATGCACATATTCCTAGAAAATGAAAAATTTGGCCTTACTAGGGTTTGTAGTAATGGTCTGACTCTACAAATTTTGTGATCTCAAGAGGGCGAACTCCAATCTAGGTGCACCAGGGTTTTGACACAGTCTGAGAATTTAATCAATCAGGATCTGCTAGGGAGATCTGACAGCCCAACAAGAGACCACACCAATGAAGATTTCCTCCACAAGGACATTTATATAGCGGTTGCTGCTACCATGATGAAAATGACTATTACCGCTTGAGGTTCCATCCACGTGGTTGACCTAATTAAGGGAATGTCCACTACGATTAACCCTCTCTAAAGGTGACTCACAAAAGATACCACATGGGGACTAGATCGGATTCAAGGATCTGGGTTTCTGGTACTATCCAAAAAGGAAGTAGAGCATAATCCCCTAGCCTCTTCACTTCACCAAAATGAAGTAGACAGATTAATCCGACATGCTAAGACTGAAACTATCTCACAAAGATCTATGATGTCAACTGCTTATGATCTATCAACCTCTCCGGAGAGAGAATGTATCGATCAAAAGTTGAAGACTCAAAAATCTAGTAGAATGCAAGACAATCTCAGTATCCTCCCTACCTACAAGGGGATCCTTCATCAAGAAGAGCTACGCATGTGTGAACAAGTAAAAGAAGCCCACTCTCCCAAGATCATCCACAAGTAGTGTTCATAGGGCCCATTTACTATGTTTAACAAATATGCAAAAAGTAAATCTATATTCATTTTATAGCCCAAAATGAAGTCTATGATATGAAAGCAAGAAAAGTCACACAAGCTTGACACGTGAGAGTTTGTTTTAATCCAAATTGAAGTGTTATCAGATTGAGAAAAATACCTAAATTCCTCGCAACGCACTTAGTAGATTTTACCTATTTTAGCAATTTAGTTGCACTTTTTCTAATCAGACTCAACAAATATTAGTCAGAATCAGTAGAGTTCAATTGTTAGGGTTAGCTATTAGTCCAAATCTGAAAATCAAATCTAAAAAATTGCCTAAAATTCTGAAATGACAATTGAATCCTTGTACCAAAACTCGTACGACAGTGGGTTACCTCCTAGATGATAGTATGAAAACTTGTATGACAGTGGATGTCTATCCAAATGACAAAGTAGCTCTCAAACAATAATCTGTAGTTGCTGAAATGAGCCTCAAAAATGTCAAAATTCTTACAACACCTAGGACCTGGCACGAGTTTCTAACAAAACTCGTACAAAAATTGTACGGGCAGAGAATAAAATTGTCAAATTGACCAGAAAATGTAGAAAATAGATAGAAATTGAAATAGAAGAGATGGAAACCCATTTCAGGGCCCCAAGGTGGGCACCAGAAATGTGTGTGTGAAAATTATACCTAGCTGGGGACACAACACTTTAGTAAAACATTAGAGGTTAGCAAAATCAAAATCTGACAAATAAATGAAACTATGCTAACCAGGCAATTTAATGCCTTCTAGTAGGTGTGAGTATGATGTTCTCAGATTGAAATCGAGATCAGTGACAATGCAACACCTAAACGAAGGTTTTGAATGCAAAATAATGAAAGACTATATGAATGCAGATTAATCTATATTTTTGCATTTTCTGTGCAATGATATAAAAAATGCATGAATCTAAGCTAGATGAATGAAATTGAATGCAGATTTAATCTAAGAATGATATGAATGAATATGAATGCTATGATATGAAAACTATGCAAAACTATTATCAATAATGAAAGATCTCACAAATCGCCTGTTGTAAGTGCTTAATCCTTCAATCGCCAATTCGCCAGAGTAATTGTGCAAATTCGAGTGTTGATAATTATGAAGAGTTGAGCCTTGATTTTATAGATATCCAGGGCTTGAGGATGCATTGAGAAAAGCCATAAATCACTCTTGATAAACTCAGGTTGATTTTTGAGTTAACAAGAAATCAGAGATAATTAACTCACCAAAATCATGCAAAAGTAATGTTTAACTCAAAATAGAGTTTAGATCAAATTTCAACTCATCATCACATGTTGAATTTCAATTTTAAAATTGATTGTTGATTTCTAGTTGCCTGCTTTTCTGATTGTGCATGATATAATATGAATTGATTTTAAAAATAAAGTGATTTATTCTCAACTTAATTGATTTTTGAATTAAAACAATTGATTTATGGGTTAATCGATTATTTAATCAAACTTTATTCTAAAACTATATTATTAAAAATTGACAATTGTCTTTAATTAATTAAATAAGAATTTAATCAATTAGTCATATAATTTTTTATTTATTGTCAAAATTAAATAATATAATTTAGGAATAGATAGAATTAGATTTTAATTAAATAATTAAGTGGCAGAATTAAATTAATTAATTAAATATTCATCATATTCAATTAATCAACTTTAGGATAAATAATGACATTTATCACCAAATAATATTCAATTAAAGATAATTATGATAAATTAGGAATATTCCCCGATGCAGAATTTAGGATAATCAATTAGGATTCTATAATGTGCAGATGTGCCTTAGGTTAGGACTGTGATATCGATTTCATTTGATTTTGAAGATGTAGGAGGTTAATGAACCTATAGCCCATTTTTGGGGTATTAGAACTACGGGTCTAGGCTATCAGAAGAAACCCTTCTATCTCAAGGGGACTCTTTTCATGTGATAGAACAAATAGAACCAAAAGAGAACAACAATGAAAAGGAAGAAATACCTCAATCAGATAGTGATGATTCAGACAACACTGAACTTATTGCTTATGAACGTTTACCTCAAGAAATACTAGATCTCCTTAAAGATGAAGAAAAACCTAAGGAGAATATCAATTTGGTAGCTCCGCAAGAACCTTCTACTAAATAAGAGGAAGGTAGGCCTATCACCATAGCTGAAAATTTGTGATGCAGTAGTGATTCTGAAAGAGACTCTCATGAGTATAAATTCAAATCAAAATCAGAAGGAAATCCTTCTTGGGGGATTCATCCTGACTTTACACATGTTCTCAGATTTCCCAGAGGTCTAGACGAACAATCAAAGGATGAACCAAATGACTATGAATGGGGATTTATTCCAAAAGAAGATGAACTTATCACTGAGAAACACATTGATGTCATTCACCAATATTCACCTAAATCCGATGTAAGTCTAGAGCGAAATGAAAAACTTAACGAGTCTGATCCACCTATGGCTGAATTGGAATACAATAATGACATTGAGACTATTCGCGAGTTAAACATTTTGAGAAGTAATATCACCTTTGAATTTGAGAGTTGGGTTAGGACCAATGATGACAACACCATATGCATCAACACCATTTCCCAATCCTTCCCTACATTGACTATCCAATATCTAGAACTTATTGACCAAGCGTCTACTGATCTGAGCCAAGATATCTATACCTTTCGAAATGACTATGCCCTTGATTGCCACCTCAATGCTGTGGAACCTATGATGACTTCCATCAATGAACCAAGCATTAGCATGACAAAGTTGGATATCAAATATCTTAGTCAAAAGAATAAAAGGAAAAAGAATCTGAGGGTGAAAACCACTTTGTGGCAGTCTCAAAACCTAAAATAGTAAAAATAAAAGACGTATCTGAAGGTGAAAACCTCTCTAAGGCACCTAAGGATGATATATTTGATGTCCTTCTAAGTCATTTATAGGATAGATCTCCAGTATTGATAGAGCCCACTCAATCTATCAACTTGGTTACAATAGAGGAACCACAATTGATTCATGTAGCACAATCTCTTTCAGAAGAAGAAAAACAAGCATTCACTACTTTCTTAACAAAGAAGAAGATCAAATTTGCATGGAAGTATTCAGATATGCCAGGGTTAGATCCAAAATTGATAATGCATCATCTTTCTATAGCTCCAGGAGTCAAACCTGTTTGCCCAAGATGCATCCACATGTTGCACTTTTAGTCAAAACTGAATTAGAGAAATTATTGAAAGCCGGATTTATCTGAGTTATTGACTATGCCGAATGGATCTCCAACATAGTTCAAGTTTCAAAACCAGATAAATCTATCAGAGTATGCACTGATTTCATAGATGTAAACAAAGAATGCCCTCAAGATGATTTTCCATTACCAAACATTTATATGATAGTGGATATGGCTGCGGGCTTCGAAATGTATTCTTTAATGGATGGTTTCTCTGGATACAACCAAATCAAAATTGCTCCAAAGGATCAAGAGAAAACTGCTTTCACATGTGCATGGGGTACCTTTTGTTGGAATGTCATGCCATTTGGTCTTAAGAATGCTAGTGCTACATATCAAAGAGCTATGATGTCTATATTTTATGACATGATGCATCGAACTATGGAAGATTATGTTGATGAAACCTTAGCTAAATCAATGATAAGATTTGAATATTTGAGTGACTTAAGCAAAATACTAGATAGAATGGTGAAGTTTAGTCTCAGACTGAACCCTAAGAAGTGTGCTTTTGGTGTCACTTCTGGAAAGCTTCTAGTCTACATTGTTTCAAAGAAAGGCATTGAAGTAGATCTTGCTAAGGTCAAAGCTATCATGGAGATGCAACCTCCTAAGAATATTAGTCAAATGAGAACCTTACAAGGAAGAGTGTAATCAATTAGACATTTCATTTCTCAGCTAGCTGACATATCACAACCTTTCACAAAGACATTACATAAAGGTGTGACTTTTGCAAGGAACAAGGAATGTGAAAATAATTTTAATCATAGAAAGCACTATCTATCAAATCCTCCTATTTTGATGCCTCCTATTCAAGGGAAGCCATTGATTCTATATGTCTTCACCACAGGTACATCACTAGGGGCATTAATAGCACAACATGATGAAAACAAGAAGGAAAGAGCTATTTATTATATTAGTAGAACATTGGTAGCATATGAGAAGAACTATTCAATGATTGAGAAAGCTTGTCTAGTTGTGATCTTTGCATCATAGAAATTGAGACATTACATGTTAGCTCATATAACACAACCAATAGCTAAGATTGATCCACTAAAGTACCTACTAAGAAAAGCTGCCTTCACAGTTAGACTAGCTAAATGGGTGATGCTATTGAGTAATTTTGACATAGAATATGTTGAAAGGAAAGCTATTAAAGGCCAAGTCATTGTAGATCAGTTGGCAGAAGAACCACTGTTTGATGATATACCATTACAGATGGAATTTCCTGATTCATCCATCATGCACATATCTTCTAGGACATGGCATCTATTCTTTGATGGATCTTACACACAGAATGGATCTGGAGCAGGCATATTGTTAATAACACCACAAGGTTACTCAATACCTAAAGCATTCAGACTAAATTTTCCTTGCACAAATAATATTTTTGAATATGGAGCTCTACTTAATGGTATGAAGATAGAAATTGAGTGGCGAGTCATAGAATTACACATTCATGGAGACTCACAACTCGTAATACACCAAGTCAATGATGTGTACCGGACAAAATATGAGAAGCTTGTTCCATACAAACGCATGATAGATAACTTAAAGAAATATTTCATATCTATCACGTTTGAGAAAATTCCCAGAATGGAGTACAAGGCTGTTGATGCTATGGCAACACTATCATCTCTACTACAACAGCCCGAACATGAGCTACGCTATGAGTTCCTAGTGGAAGCACTATCATTTCCTGCATATGATTCCCCCAAAACCTACATGATCTGCACTTTTAATGGTCATGATTCCTCCAGATAAAAAAACCTATACTCCTACCTTAAAGACCAAATCATTCCTGACACCTTCAATCGACATGAGAAATGTTACCTTATCCGAAATGCATCCTGGTATGTCATCTTTGGTAATGATTTGTACAAACAGAGTCTAGATGGTACACTTCTTAGGTGTTTAGAATGAGAAGAGTCTCAACATGAATTAGAGGAAGTCCATGATGGTATATGTGGATCACATTCCAATGATTTAACACTATCTTGAAAATTTATTAGGGCTGGGTACTATTGGCCTGACATGGAAAAAGAAGCTATCAAGTATGCTAAGAACTATAAAAAATTTCAAGTACATGGAAACTTGATTCATGCACTAGGGAGAGATCTTATTCCCTTTACTACATGATGGCCTTTTCAACAATGGGCATTTGATTTGATTGGATCCATTTATCCACATTCTTCTAATGGACATACCCATATCATTATAGCTACAGACTATTTCACAAAATGGGTAGAAGTAGTTCCTTTGACTCAAGCAATCGACAAACAAATCTCTATGTTCATTCTGAACTACATCATATGTCGGTATGGAATTCCACATTCAATAGTCACAGATAATGGTAGCCAATTCAAGAACAAGGATCTAGATTCCTTATGTGCTAAATTCAAGATAACACAACATTGGTCATCCATATACTATCCTCAAGGAAATGGACAAGCAGAGGCATCAAATAAGAATCTATTGAAAATCCTACATCGTACAGTTAATAAAATAGGAAGAGGCTGGCATCTCATGATCAATCCAACTCTCTGGTCCTACAGAACAAGTATCAAAATGTCCACTGGGGCTACACCATTCATTTTAGTTTATGGGTCTGAAGCGGTACTACCTATTGAGGTTGAAATCCCGCCATTAAGAATCAAAATGCATGGTCTAGTAACTGATGATGACTACAAAGTGTCTAGGTTGCAAGAACTTGAACTACTAGATGAGTGCTGACAAGTAGCATATGATCATCTCAGAGTATATCAGAAGAGAATGTCTAGAGGCTACAACAAGAAAGTCAGACACAGAGTATTTTAGGTTGGTAATCTAGTCTTGAGAGAGAATCCTAAAAATTAATCACATAGAGAACGCAAGGGGAAGTTTGAGCCCAACTAGCTGGGTCCCTTTGTTATCATTGCTACTTTTGGCTTTGGAGCCTATCAACTCTCAAAAATTGAAGGAGAACAACTCTGAGAACCAATCAACATTCTCCATCTGAAGAAATTCTATGCCTAAGGCATCCAGTCTATGGTAAAATGTCCTGAAAAAATTATAAAAATATGAAGAAGTCCTAAAAAAATGAACATCTTGGTGAAAACCTACCAATAGGCACCTTGATGATTCGCAAAAAAATTTGGAAAATAAAAAAGTACAATTTTTTTTTTGAAAAGATAAAAATACAAAAAAAATGAGAAAAAAAAAGTACCTTGGTGAAAACCTGGAAAAAGGCACCTTGGTAGCAAAAATAGAATCTCTGCCAAGATGGTGAAAACCGGGTAAATGGGTGCCACTTGTTCAAAACACTCCATCTATCAGCACAATCTTGGTATTTCCCAAATTTCAATATGATTTAGTCTATATATATATCCTTGTTTTCAATAAAGTCAATCAACAAAAGTGTTGGTATCCTATCAATGTTCAAACTTGGGGGCAATCAATGTCATATCCTACAGTCCTCAGTACCTCAGATGTGTCATATCCAATCAGAAGTCCTTTGAAGCTACATCCGAGTCAATCAGTCAGTCTCCTCACCAGAAAGGATTTTGCATCTACAACAAACATCAAAACAAACTGAAAACAATCTTTTCTCCACAT
Organism: Chamaecyparis obtusa; assembly: GCA_027943335.1. Taxonomy (NCBI): domain Eukaryota; kingdom Viridiplantae; phylum Streptophyta; class Pinopsida; order Cupressales; family Cupressaceae; genus Chamaecyparis; species Chamaecyparis obtusa. The sequence continues at coordinate 98,831 of BSBK01002440.1, read as the reverse complement.
GCTTTTATCTCCTTGTATGCTTACTGATTCACATTGAGATTTTTGCTATTGTGTCCTTTTGAGCTCTTTGACGATGTCCTTTGTCAGATTTAGATAGTGATGACTGGGGGCACAATCTTTTCTTTGTCTTCTTCTTGTACGTGAGAATCTAACACCTTTGGAAATTCTGGATTGAAATGGTGTCCATCTGTAAGATCCTCCATCTCATATTGGATGGCCATGAGTACCTCGACCATTGATACCCAAAAAATTCAAGGACATTTGATCTAACTATTGTCTTTTTGAGTGAGTTCTTACTCCTACTATGAAACGCGATCTTACCTAATGATGTGAATGATAAAGGGTCACTATGGGTAATTCATGTTGGATTTAGAATGATCTCTTGATTGTTTGATGTATTTGCAACCGCGAGGCATATTCAGGTCATCACGACATTTATGTTTTGATGCTTATACAAATTGCTATATCAAAATGGACATGATATTCAGGTCATCTTGGCTTTTTTGTCTTGGTGCTTATTTCTAATTTGACATTCCAAAAACAAAATCAATATTCATATGTCCATGGTTGTCTAGCCAGTGGGCGTTGTATTGACTTTTGAGCATACAAATCAATATTCATATGTATATAGTTTCCTAGCTAGTGGATGTTGTATTGATTTATCTGATTACCTAAAAATTCAGTGATGAAAACAACCGACACATGATCAGTGAATAGGTCGTAGGTCTTAGGTTTGCATTTCAATTTGCATGTCACTTTACATTTTGCATGATTGCATGATCTCACAAATTGTTGAATACACTTGAATGCTTAAAAAATTCTTCAAAACCTAATCCAAAACATGCCACAAGAGCTGAATCTCACATGAAGGTCTCTTCATAGATCCGCAAGCCGTCACCATCCTGGGTTAATCATCCTTTTGACAAAAGACCGAGTACTTGTTTTCATCAATACCTACAAAACATATCATGTGAATCATTGCATTTCATATTCATACATTCAAAGCATAAGCAAATCATACATTTCTATAATCCATAATTAATTGCATTGCATAATCCATACATTTGAAAGAAACCATTGCATTGCATATTCCATACATTCTATACCACTCAAAGAATTCACATCACATGATATCAATCATACACAAAACAACAAGTACAAATGAAGTCATAACCAAAAACTTGATCTCATATATATCATATAACCAAAATAGTCAAGAGTGCACTACTGGCACAAAGATATATATCAGAAGACCATTCTGTTGATGACCGAACATGATGATCCCACCAATCATCCCTTCTATGATGCACTCTAATCTATGTGTGTGCCCATATCTCTGAACTAACAACTCCCATGAGATAGACTAATTCAGCTGAGTGTCGTCACCGAACACTCTATGAAAAGCAAGCAGACCAGCATTCCCCAAACTGACATAATCAAGCCGAGGACCATGAAATGGTATATGCAAAATCCTATACACATCCTTAGGTGTGACAACAATCTCTCCAGTAGGGCGATGGAAAGTTTGTGTCTCAGAATGGATCCACTCTATCTGTGCAGTCAATAGACCATGGTTCACCTGAATCTCAGGTAAACAGATCAGATACTCAAATCCACGCGCAACAAGGTGTACTCTCATCATATCAGGCAATGACACACATAATCTCTGTGTCGCCAGGTGTGATATACAGACATGAACGTCAGGGTAGATGACCTACACAACATAGAAATAGGGTATCCTATCAGTAACTTGGTCAAAAATCAGGCTATCAGTACATATATTGAAAAGTTGAACAATTCAGAAGGTGCATTAAATGCCAAGGAATTAGCCTATGAACTCAAAAAATTCAAAAATTTAACCTAAGTGTGTGAAAATTGCTCACTGTTTTCCATACGACTTTCCAAACTAGTGTCAACACTCGTACAAGTTTCTAGGGGTTCCCATATGATAATTCATGCATGCACAACATTATACAAGTTCTCGTACAACATTGGAGGGACCCGATGAAATGTCATACGACAAATGGGTCCCTCTCATATGATTTTCCTATAGAACTGGGATGACACTCTAAAGAAATTTCAAAAGTCATACAAGTCCCAGGGGATTGTCGTACGAGTTTCTATGCTAGCAAAATTCAAAAATTGAAAAGTGTACGAAAAATATCCTAAAATAATAAAAACATGCAAAATTTGAATTTACAAAGAGGCACAAAGATCAACTTACCAGGTTCCTGTACTGGGGAGGTCGCTGGTATCGCCGACTGTGCTCAAATCGGTGTGAGGAGACTTGAACTTTCATTTTGGCCATTTTTCTCTCAGAGGGCTCCACGAAAGTTTCTAAAGTCAAAAGTGAATAATGAATTGAAAATGACCCTTTTGGGCCTTATATAGGTTTTGACCTAATTTTTCAAAGTGCTTTGTTTTCCATGAAAATTGCACCCTTGGCTAATTTCGATGTTCTAAACCTATTTTCAAGATCAAAATCAAAGTTTGAGATCATTTGTTTTGTCAAAATCATGATTTAAAATTTTCAGACCTAGGATGACCAACTCCTTGCATAATCAACCTTCTATCATCACAGAAGTCCAGTACTCAACCTAACTGATTATCATACATCAAACTATTGAAATTTTAACTTGGTCAACCATGGTCAATGCACGGTCAAGCCTAGTCAAACTTGGTCTTCAGGACCTCCAAATGATGCAGAACGTGTTCCCAGACATGCATAACAACTTCTCAAATCAATTAACATGCTTCTAAACTATTTAATGCTGACTTTTCTTGTTAGATTTTGATTTTCATCCTAAAGGGGGCATGGTATTGCACATCAATCAAATCTATAAATCAAATTTCTTTCCTCAGTAATCAAGACAACAACCAAGTCTAGTTACTGATTCATCAAAAGACCTCATCGCTTGGGGCATATTAGATTCATCGAGATCCATATCAATATGGTATTCTCTCTTTTAAATCTTGTGATTTGTATCACCTCTTCGTAACCATCGGTTCAGTCATGTTATTTCCTTGGTTCTTCCTAATTGAAGGGTTTGGATTTGGCATCCATGTGATAATCAGGTTTGGAGTTAGGACTATCATTTCTTCGTAATCATAGGTTCAGAATCAGGCGTTTTGACACTTCTTCGTAATCACCGGTTCATTGTTGATATAGTTAGCGATTCTTTGGTCAATCAGGACTTGAATCAACATTTTCAAATCCTTCAATCAATTTCTGTCTCGGAATCGGTTAATCTCTCAAATCAATTTCAAACATAAAAAATACATTAATCTTTGAACCACTCCGCTTCGCACAGTGATTCAAAGAGGGGCAAAATGTAATACTCCAAAAATGGGCTATAGGTTCATTAACCTCTTACATCCTCAAAATTGAATGAAATTGACATCAAAGTCCTAACCTAAGGCACATCTGCACATCAATTTATTAAAACCCTAATTGATTTTATCTTAATTTTGCATCAGGGAATATTCCTTGAATATTCCTAATTATCCTAATTATCTTTAATTGAATGTTATTTGGCGATAAATCATATTTATCCTAAAATTTGATTAATTGAATATTCTAAATATTTAATTAATTAAGTTTAATTCTGCCACTTAATTATTTAATTAGATTTAATTCTAAGTATTCCTAATTATATTATTTAATTTTGACAATAAATCAAAATCCTATGAATAATTGATTAAATTCTTATTTAATTGATTAAATCAAGTTGTCAATGTTTAATGATATAGTTTTGGAATAAAGTTTGATTAAATAATTGATTAACCCATAAATCAATTGTTTTAATTCAAAATTAGTTAAGTTGAGGATAAATCACTTTAGTTTTAAATGAATTCATGATTTTCTATGCACATTCAAAGAGCAATTAAACTTTAAATCAGAAAATCAATTCAAGTTGTTATCTTTTTGAAACTCAACATCTATTTTGAGTTAAAAGCTGATCTAAACTTTTGATTTGAGTCAAAAAGTTATTTTTGCATGATTTTATGAGTTAATTAATTTTGATTTCTTGTTAACTCAAAAATCAACCTGAGTTTATCAAGAGTGATTTATGGCTTTTCTCAATGCATCCTCAAGCCCTGGATTTCTATACAATCAAGCCTCAGCTCTTCACAATAATCTCTCAAATTTGCACAATTACTCTGGTGAAATTGCATCTGAAGAATCAAGCTCTTGTGAATAGATGATTTGTGAGATCTTTCATTATTTTTCATAGATTTGCATCCATTTTAATATCATTGTTAGAATAATCTACATATCAATTCCATACATTCTAGATTAGTTTCATACACTTTTCCATCTTATTGCATACAAAAATCCAAAAAGATAGATTAGTTTGCATTCATATTTCATTGCTTTCATCATTTTAAATCCTTCTTTTAGGTGTTGCATCGTCACTGATCTCAATCTAATATAAGAATACCATACTCGCACCTACTAGAAGGCAGTAAATCACCTAGTTAGCTTAGTTTTATTTATTTACATATTTTCTCTATTTGCTAACCTCTAATATTTTACTGAAGTGTTGTGTTTGCAACTAGGTACAATTTTCACACACATAGGTGCATGTTGTGAAGCCATAACAACTACCCCCAACAAAAGGAGAAATGACCAAAGTATTTCTTTACCGAAAAAAAACCTCTCAAAACCTGCCTTGTAATGGATTGAATGCAGATATTTTCTCATGGGCTAATCATTTCGCCAACCTCTAAATTGATGTCAAATTGTTGAACTATCTAGTGTGTGAGATTGTGCATTCAATCCATTAAAACCTTGACAACATTATCCTAGGTAAATACCAATAAAAGACCATTCTTCGCAAAATCAACATAGATTCCCCAAGAAAATCTCTACTACCAGTTAGGTGTCTATAGCCTCGACAAAGTTTCATGTGGTTTTTCATCCTAACATTTCTCTATTGCCAGTCAGACATCTATAGCCCAAGTAGATATTACCAGGATCGCCCATTTCATCCCGACTTGAGTATTTATTTCTTTGTTCTTTTTTTTAACATTACATTTGGGTGGATTACTTAGGAATCCTTTTGAATTCTACTTGTCGTCTTTGATATTTGAATTTCTTGAACGATCTTCTTCAATATTTGAATTATTGAACGGTCTTCTTCAATATTTGAATTTTTGAATGGTCTTCCTTTTGTAGAAATTCTTGACTGATTAAGTTTTCTCAACCATATTTGTATATTTGCAAGCCCCTTTAGAGATTACTTAGTAATCTTTTTTTTCTTATCACTCTCTTTTCCTTTTTTAGTTGGGGTTATATGTGTAATTACCCAATTTTGGTCTAGTAAACTATAAGCCCTATTTATGAAAAATTAAATTAAAATATTAGACCATTGCTTTGCATCAAATCAATTCTTCTTAGTTAATTAATCATTTATTTGATTATATCAAAAAGTTTGACCACTTTGTTCTATATTTATTTAATTAAAGAACATGCTCCATTTTAATTAAATAATAAAAGACCCCTTTTATCCTAAGTGCGCATGAAAATGATTTTTTTAAAAATAAAAAATAATAAAAAAGAAAATCCCTCCACTTAAAGTGCACTTTCCAATGAGATAGAATCTTTTTACTTTTGAAGAAGGCTTTTGCCTCTTTATCTCAACCACTCATTGTTTTGCCTCTTAATCTTGGCTTTTTCTTTTTGCCTCTTAAAGACATGAGCACATGGATCAACCAAGACTTAATCTTCACCATTGCTCATTCTTTTGCCTCTTAATCTTGACCGTCCGCTCATTTCTAATTTCTTTAAAAGGAGGCTCTCTCATTCTTGCATCTTCTTGCAATCTTGGTACTTTGAAAGTTTTCTTGAAATCTTCTTGACATCTTTACATCTTGGCTCATTCTTGCATCTTAGCTTATGTTACATCTTGAAGCATTGTATTATCATTTAGCTTAAATTTTTTATTTACTTTCTTGCATTTAGCTTAGTTAATCTAGTCTAATTAGGATGGATAGTAATCTTTTATCTTGTTAGCTTAGATTTACTTTCTTAAAACACTTTTGCATTTCATCTTAGCTTAGTCTTGCATCTATTGCATCTCATCTTAGATTAATTTTTATTTTTATTTGCATTCATCATGGATATCTTGGATACTTGCACTCTCATTTCTTGATATCTACTTGAATCTTCCATTCTATAGTGCACCTTGCAGGGATCTTGCTTATTGGGTTCATTTGAGAGCCACCATCTTTATCTACATGATTCTTGTATGCTATGGATAGGAAGCTATAAGCCATTGTCTAAGAATCCAAACTCATTAGATCTCTTGGATATAAGGGTTTAAAGAAGTGACCACACTTTTTGGATCACATTTTTTGGCACAAGGTTGAGCATTTGTACATACAAATTGCTGCAACAATTGGGTTTCTCTGAACACAACATCGATCCTAGAAGAAAGATCACAATTACAGATTATGATGAAGTAGAAAAATCTTCTAAGGGCATTTTTTACTTCATATTTGAGTAGGTCTAGTTGAGAAAGATGTTATCTTCCAATTTTTAGATCTACCTCTTGCATACAACATCTTGATAGGAAGACCTTGGATACATGATATGCAAGCAGCTGAAGAAACTAAAAGCACACTAGTTGAATGTGAAAGGAAACTGAAACTACTAAATAGTGGGATGGGGGAATATCATTTGGACTCTATTGCATCACTTCCCATTTCTCCTTGGTCTTATGGAAAACCTTCTGAGGGTATGAAACCGTCTTCCTCCGCTATGACTATCTATGGCAATTTTGTTCAATCCTCAGCTCCTATGGAAGATGAAAATGAAGAAAAAGCTATTAGGAAATGGATATACCATGGAAAAGACACTAAGAGTTCTACATATACTATTAAAATTATCCCAGAAAAATATGGCAATGGATATGAGTTGCTAGCTAAAATGGGATATTCAAGTTATGGTCCTTTGAGTGATAAAAAACATGCTCTTGTTGAACCACTAAGTCCTATTGAGGGATGTAAGTCTAAAGACAAAAATGGTGTGGGATTTTCTACTGCTGATAATAGACCCTCTTTGGATGAAGAATCAGATGCCACATAAGAGTCTGAAAAGGAAACTGAACCCATTAACACTATTTCTCAAGAGAGAAAATATTTTTTCCCCTCCACTTCTCTTCTTTGGAGAGAATTTGAACAACATACTGATCACACCTCTAAAGCTTCTACTTCTCACCAAAACTATGCTTTAGATATTGAAGATCCCAAGGAAGAACACATACATGCAACTATTTATAGATTGGTACATAAAATTGAAAGCAGTGACTCTAGGGAATATGAGTGGGATTCTCTCTCGGTTGCATCTACGGAGGTAGGAGTTGATGTCATTCATTGCTATGCTAATCAACCTAAGATAGCAAATGAGTCACCCATAGGTTTTTTCAAGTCGGATCTATATATCGTTCTTGTTGACCAAGTTGGAAATGCTAGGATTCTTATCGATTTAGATATTTTTGAAGGGTACCTTATAGATTCTGAATTACTTGTCAATGGAAATGATTCCCACCACATAAATACTTTAGAACCTTCCGCATCCCTTTCTCTTATGCATCCCAACCTTATTAATTGGTCATGACAAAACCAACACCCTAAGCTCTTGACCTTTCAAAATGACTATGAGATTGTCTGCTACTTAAATGCTCTTGAGCCTATAGTCTCTTCCACCAGTGAACCAACAATAAGTATGATTAAGTTAGACATCAAGTATTTTAGTCACAAAATAAAAAGAAAAATAAAAAAGAATAGGCTCTTTGATAGTGAAAACCACTTTGTGGCGGTGTTAGAGCCAAAAATAGTAAAAAGAAAAGATGTATCTAAGGGTGAAAATATCTCTGAGGCACCTACATATGAGATACTTGGTGATCTACCCAGCTACTTTCAAGAAAAATCATCATTTTTGATAGAACCTACTTAGTCAATCAACATTGGGATAGATGAAGTACCTCATGTCATACACTTAGCTCAGTCTTTGTTAGAGGAAGAGAAGAGGCAATTGAGAGATTTATTATTAGAAAAGAAGATAAATTTTTCTTGGACTTATTCATACATACTAGGACTTGACACTAATCTTATCATGCATCACTTATTCATAGCTCCTGGTGTCAAGCCTATGAAACAAAAGCTACAAAAAATGTATCCACATGTCACTCTCCTTGTCAAAGCTGAACTAGAAAAGATCCTTCAAGATGCATTCATAAGGGCTATTGATTATGCTGAATGGATATCCAACCTTGTACCTATGACTAAAGTAGATAAATCCATATGAGTATGCATTGATTTCCAAGATCTAAACAAAGCATTCTCTAAGGATGATTCTCCACTCCCCAATATTGACATGATAGTGGACATGAAGGTAGGTTATGAGATATATTCTTTAATGGATGGATTCTCAGGATATAAATAGAACAAAATTGCTCCTAAAGATAAAGAGAAAACAACTTTCACTTGCGCATGGGGAAATTTATGTTGGAATGTTATGCCATTTTGACTTAAAAATGTTGGAGATACATATCAACAAGCTATGCCCACAATATATATTTTATGACATGATGCATAAAACTATGGAGGATTATGTGGATGACACCCTAGCTAAGTCTCATAAGAGAAACACACATCTTAGAGATTTGAGATTAATCCTAGATCGTATGGAATAATTTAAGCTAAGACTAAATCCTAAAAAGTGTACATTTGGGGTTACCTCTGGAAAAATACTTGGTTATATCATATCAACTAAAGAAATTGAGTTTTACCCTTAAAAATTTCAAGCTATCATGGATATGCCACCACCGAGAAATATTAGTCAAATGAGAAGTATACAAGGATGCCTACAATCTATTAGGAGGTTCATCTCTCAACTTGCTGACAGAGCACAACCATTTAACAAGAACTTGCATAAAGGAGTTAAGTGTGTATGGAATGAAGAATGAGAGAAAAGCTTGAATTGAGTTAAGGAATATTTGGCTAATCCACCTATCTTGATGCCTCCTATTCCTGGAAAGCCTCTTATTCTATACATTTTAGCTACAACTGCATCCTTAGGAGCATTATTGGCAGAAAAAGATGAGTTAGGAAAAGAAAGAGCTATCTACTACATTAGTAGAACATTAGTAGCTTATGAGAACAATTAAAATAATATTGAAAAATCTTGCCTTTCAATGGTGTTTTTGTTCCAAAAACTTAGACATTATATGCTGGCACATACTACACAACTTGTAGAAAAAATTGATCCATTAAAATATCTAATAAGTAAAGCTATCCTTACTTGTCAACTAGCTAAATTGATGATGATTCTTTCTAAATTTTACATTGAGTACATTGATCATAAGGCCATAAAAGGACAAGAAATTGTTTATCAATTGGATGACTTCCCTTTATAAAATAATGCACCTATGTAGATTGATTTTCATGATGCATCTATCATGTACATGACTGAGCGCACCTGGAAAATGTTCTTTGATGGATCTTACACACAAACTGGTTTGGGTGCTAGAGTTCTGTTTGTCCCACCTCAAGGATACACCATACCTAAAGTATACAAGTTGTTGTTCCCTTGTACAAATAATATTTCTGAATATGCGGCTTTAATGAATGGGATCAAATTGGCTATTGAGTGGAGGATTGTTGAATTACATATCTTTGGAGATTTTTAGCTCATCATCAATCAAACAAATAATGAATATCAAACCAAGGATGAGAAGCCGATGTCATATAAGAAAATGGTCGATGATCTTAAGAACTACTTTGTCTTTGTGACCTTCCAAAAAATTTCTAGAGCTGAGAACAAAGCTGTTGATGTTATGACTACACTTGCTTCCATTCTACAGTTGCAAGAACATGAATATCAATATGAATTACTAGTGGAAGAGCTACGGTTCCCCGCATATGAATCTCTTGATAACTACATTATTTGTACCATTGTTGGTCATGACTCTCACTATGCTAAAATCTATTCTTTCCTATGTGATAAAATTATACCTGATATCCTTACCTGTAATGAAAAATGCCAACTTATTCACAATGCCTCCCACTATACCATCATTTCTGGTGACTTGTTTAGGAGGGGTCTAGATGAAACACTTCTTAGATGTCTAGAGAGAGAAAATTCCAAATTTTCTTTAGATAAAGTTCATGAGGGCATATGTGGGTCTCACTCTAATGGCCTTGTGCTAGCTCAGAAACTACTTAGGGCTGGTTACTATTGGCCTATTATGAAAATTGATGTTGTCAGGTATGCTAAATCCTGTAAGAAGTGACAAATTCATGACAATTTGATACATGCTCTAGGAAAGGATCTTATTCCATCTATCACACATTGGCCTTTTCAGTAGTGGGCCTTTGACTTAGTAGGTTAGATATATCTGAACTCATCAGGAGGACACAAATTCATCATCACTACTATTGATTATTTCACTAAGTGGGTTGAAGCTGTATCACTTTTTGCTACTATAGGAAACTAGGTGTCCATGTTTATCCTGGACTACATAATTTGTCACTATGGTGTACCATCCTCTATAGTTACTAATCATGGATAAAAATTCAAGAACAAAGACCTAGAATTATTGTGTAAGAGATTTAAGATCAAACAACATTAGTGAGTGTTCTAAGAAGAGAAGGAAACATAAATGTGACATGCACTATTTGTGGGAACTATGAACACATGGTGGTGAACCACCAATTAAGGAACCCTAGAGGCAATGCTGGACCCTGGAGGACAACATGTATGGTATGTTTTCATTTCCACAAGGCTGGACATCTAGCAAGATATTGTAGGTGCATGAACCTGTCACCAAGCAATGACGAAAGGAAAGATAAAAATATTGTTAATCCTGAAGAAATAGGGAAGCAAATGAAGACAATATGAACAAATAAAGGTGAACTCAATTATTCTAAACTGATAGAGATCTCCACAACATCAATAAATGTGGAGAATTCATCAACAAACTAAGCCTATTTTGGATTAGGGGGAGCTATTAAGAAAAGATCAATCTAAGACCCCTGAGAATAATGAGCGGCAATATCTATTTTCATAGTGATATGCATTGATGTTAATGTATTGCATTGAGTAGAGTTTTTAAATACATTAGGTCATCACTGACTTTATATTTGAAAAAGTTATATACTAATGGTACTTTTGGCATTAATTGGCGGAAGTTGTAATTGGTAAAAGTGTGATATCGGTAAAATGCATTAAATGTTTGTACCTAACTATTAGTTGGAGAAATATTTGGGAAAACAAATTCTATGTTAACTTATTGATTACTCACCTTGCATTTCAAAGAGAGCTTATAGGAGCAAAGAGTGATTATTCATTGTGATTGATTGTGTGAATTGTCTGAACTGAATACTTACAAAGGATCAAACTACAAATTTGAAAGCCCTAGTTGAGTGTTTGAGAAGAGCGGTGGTCATTTGTGAAGATATTTGGTGTAATTGAGATTTGGGGAAGAATCTTTACAATGATATCATGGAATCATCGGTTGTGGCACCTAAGTTGATCGAGATAACAAAGGAAGAAGAAGGCAAAAGGAGATAGGGAGAAAATAGATTTAGATAAGGAGATTAAAGACTCTAGAAAAATAAGGTTCAAAATTCCTAAGACTGCAAATGAAGTTTCACAAGCAATTAGAGAATAGGGAATGATCGAAAACATCACTAACTTTAAGTTTTCTAGGTTATCTGATGAAGATAAGAAAATAACTGAGGATGCAATTGTATTTCATTTTCATAAGTTCATTAGAGTTCCAAAAAAAATTAAAGGTCATATAATTGGTGAATTTTTTAATGTTAGATGGGAAGTTGTGGTCAAGGATGAAAAAAGAGTAAGAGAAAGAACTCTTATATATATACTATGCAACATTTGACAATAAAAGAAGTGGATGAAGAACTTGAAAACTACAAAGGCAGATTCAGTATTGGTAATAGAAATGGAAAAGTATTAGTTGTAAAAGAGAAAGAAGTTGAAGATGAATCGGTCATGATTTGGAGAAGGATATTCAACTTAGACCAACCATTGGTATATGATACTACTAGTACATCTCAAGGATATGACACATTCACCGTGCACGAGCTAACATGAGGCATGTTGGGAAATGTACCAACACATATTGAACTAACAAAATATACAACTGATGATGACGATGACATAACTAATACTCCTAATTCTCCTATGACTGGATATGAACATGAAGATAAACCACCTTTGATACCACCAGAGATGAATCTTATTGAGATTAATAAGGATGCAGTTGATATTGAAGTCAATAAAGTTGATGAAGAAGAAAAGAAAAAAGAAACATAATAGGTAAATGAGACCATAGAAAAACCCACAGACATTGAAAAAGAGGACACTCAAGATAAAAAAGATGAGAAATAATAGGAAAAAGAACATGAAAAGGAAAAAAATAAGGACACACAAGGAGACAATACCAAAACATGGGAACAAAGTACTCAAGATACTACTATTGGGATTATGGAAAGATAAGTATTGAGAGGGGAGGGGTGAATCAGTGCCTCAAAAACTTCTAACACTAACACTTTGCAATAGTAGATCTTAATTAACCGCATGATTCCATTGTTAGAAACATACATTCATATAACTGAAAATGTAAAGTGCATGTAAACTAAACAATAAATCGTCCATAAAGATTCATACTCATAAAACAAATATTTTGGTTACACAAAAACCCCTGTAAGAAGGTAAAAACTATGGTGGGGATGACACCCACAAATATCCACTACTATAGCAATAAAGTATGTTGGTTAAGGCTACAATTTTTTATCACTTCTGATGATCTTATGATGTTAGGAGTAACAAAAGATTAACTAGATCTACCTAGTTAAATGATTTTCACAACATAATGTATGTTTGTTCTCGGTTAAGAGATTTACATAAGAACGATTAAGTCCACTCTCTTAAGAGATTTAATTATTCTACAATGGTTAAATTTATAATAGTAAAAGTATCTGTAAATAAAAAATTTATCTTGTCTGATTCAGATTTGTGGAATATTAAATAGATATCACCTTAGTGTGATGTATGTGTTCTTCTGTCTTGCTCAGTAGCCTTGTATGTATTATGATAAAACTAATTCTTTCTTTCATAAACATTCTGTTATAAACCCTTGTCTGATCTCTTGATGTCCTTAGTGCGACTACTACTTCATGATCCTTAATAATAATGACATCTTTACAAATTTATATCAAACAATCTTGACCTAATTAGGGTTTACAATATCTTAGAAAACCTAAGATCAATGGTGTAAGAAAATAACCTAGATCTAACATTACATAGGAACCATCACCAAATTTAATGATTACATCCACATTAATTATTTTCTTGATCTTGGTAAACCATTTCCCGATCAGTGTAAACATTTTTCATAGATGTATGTGTCATTCCTGATTACTATTTCATTTCCTAGTTTACTCGATACACACTGCATTCACTGTTCAGTAAATTACTGGTGCTTGATGTGTATGAATGCTTGGTGTTCACTAGCTTAGTACTCAGTAATTTCCTAATGTTTGGTAAGTGTGCTTGGTCAAAATTGTATTTGGTTAACTTCAAGTTCTACCTTGACTTTGCTCGGTGTAAAGGCTTTGTCTTCTTGATCGACTGTCTTGTTTGTCTCTTTTATGAACTGAATAACTGATTGATACTAATGACAATCCATTAATTCTCAAATAGAGATAACAATCTCTCCCTTTGGAATTAGTATCAAAAACTTATGTATATGTACCGATTTTCCAAAAATATATACAAACTAAAAAATGCACCTTTTCTTTACTAACTCCCCTTTTGTGCATGCTCTCAGTGGTGTGAAGTACATAGTGGCATATATATACATAACTTTCTCCTTTTTGAAATTAATGCCAATAGAAAGAATGTACTTACAACTTGTCAAAAATGTGTTGGTGGGTTTTCTTAAGTGATGCCAAGAGGTTTTCCCATTCCTCCTTTAGGCTCTCAAGATCAATGTGCTCTAGACCTACTTGTGCATGCATATCAAAAATGTTTTCAAGTACTAAAATCTCAGGGGTGGAAACTAAACCTTTTTCCTTATTTACATGTTTCTCAATGATTTTCAGATGTGAAGAAACTCTACTTGAAGCTCAATGACTTGGTCACTTATTGTATTTTCCTGCTTCCTTAAATCTAATCTGAACCGCCTAAGTTCTTGAACTTTTGATATATGCTTATGAAAAGCATTTGGCTCGGTTAGAGAATTATTTGCACTGACCTTGATTTCTTCATCCAAATTTTTAATCTTGTCACTAACCTCGGTAGTGAACTAGTCAATAGTGCATAACTTAAAAAAAATTTGAATAATGGTTTCCAGATCAGTTATTACCTTAGATAGCTTAACCTTATTCATTACCACTTCCTCGCTTATTTTCTTTTCCAGTTTCAATTGAATCTTTTCTTCTACCCTTTCTTCTATTCTCTTCTCAGCATCAATATCTAGGGCATTTATGTGGCTGGTTAGAGTTGCAAGTTGATCAAGGATGGGAGTATCCTGATCGACATTGATCTCAGAAACTACTTGTTGTAATATATCTCTAACTTCCTCTAGAATTTGTTTACTCTTTCTCTCATTTCTATATTTTTCTTGTGCAACCTTCCTAGTGCACAATTCCCCATATCTTCTAAATGCCTCAGGGTCTAATGTTCTAGGGTTGCATGTAGGTATCTCAATTACCTCATCCAATGTGACTGGACCCTTGCCATGTTTCTTTTTCTTATTCTTTTCAGGTGTGGGTGATTTGATATATGGAATGAGAGCCTTTGTCTCTAGATTTATCTTCTTGGGCTCAGTAGACACACTTTCCTCCTTAGGTTTTCCGGTGACCTATGTCTCATTTATTTTTCCTTGGGCATCAGTTGTGGTGTCTATAGTTGTAGATTCTACCGGTTTAGTTTCTTCCGGTGCTTGTGGTGCTACCTCTATTTGCTTAGGCTTAGTGCAAGTATTTTTCTTTGTTATCCCATGCTCAGTTGTTCCATGTTCCTTAGTTGTATCTTTGGGTTTCTCGAGGGTTGAGCATTTAGGTTCCTTATGGGTTATGATTTCAACAGCTTGTACCAAAATTGGTAAATCACCTGGAATGTCACTTGTTGCTTCCTCGGTAAGTGCAATATCTGTAGTTGTATCTACAACAATGTTTACATCTTCACCATATTTTATATCATCAGGATCTCCATGTGTGATGTCTTCAATAAGTGCATCATCTATCCCTATTATCACTAACTGCCCGGGAGGATCCTTGTATTCTTCTCTATAACCTACTAGGTAGAAATCTATTTCAATGGTGGTGTCTACTACCTCAGTGTCAGATACCTCAATAGGTTCCTTAGTAGAAAGATCAACATCATCTGAGTGTAATCCTTTACCCTTCTTCCAATTTTTCTTCTCAGGGATAACTACCAATGCCAATTTATCTACTTCTGCTCGGGCTTTGAGAATTGAAGTCTATAGAAGCATGCTATTCTTATCTACCTCCTCAAGTTTGCCTGCCAAAATGTTCAAGACTATACTTTTTACTAAAATTCTCTTTGAATATTAATTCATTAATTCATCAATCTCAGGAACTGATAAGGTAGGCATAGCCAATATCACTAAATGTTCCCTCATCTTTTTCTCAGTGTGAAAGGCATAAGTCCATCTTGCAGACACTTTTTCATACAATTCCTTAGGTACATACCTATAAAATTCAACATGTACCTTCTTAAAATTTATCATCATTTGTATGATTCCCTCTTCATTCTTTTCCTGGTCCTCGATAGACATATGCACATTCTGATTCTATTTGGCCTTACCTAGACCACCAGTTTCCTTTATGCTCTCAATTAATTCATCAATTGATTGACTCTTGTTCACTACAACTTTAAAATTATCTTGATCTTCCTCTTCATCGTCATCATCAACATCATCCTTTTCTCTAATCAATTTTCTCCTCTTCTTAGGTAGCTCAGAGGTGGCTTGGGCACGTCTCTTTTTCTTTTGATATGTCTTGGTGGGAGTTGGCCTAGAAATTTCTACAAGACCTTTCTTTAGAGGTGGGGAAGTAGCTATAGTGGACCTTGTCCTTACTCTTGTTGGTTCTTTTTCTTGCTTCCTCTTCCCTTTGGCCTTGACCGGTGTAGGTATTTCTTTGTCAGACTCAGTCTCCTCCCCATCATGTTCACTATTCTCAATCAATAGCTATTCCTCAATTGTATGTTCAACCGAATTAATGTCAGATGCTTCTTCATCTTCTACATCATCACCAAATTGCTTTATCAATGTATCCATTATTTTCTTTGATTTCTTGTTTACCTTAACTACAAAAAGATCCATTTTTATTCTTTGTTTGGCCTCTTCATAAGTACCAAACCTACTTTCCTATGGATCTTTTGGCTCGGCTAATAATGCCTCTATTGACTTGGAGGCTCAATCAATATCAATTTCATATCCCATAGGTGGCAACCAAGTTGTTCTTGGTTTAACTGCCTTGATAAGAGTGATGTCAGTATCCACTACGAAACATATATCATCTTTGTATTGCTCGATCAATTGTCCTAGTATTCTACTTCTTTGATGGATTTGGTCCTTAAACTTCTCAAAATATATGTCCATAATGCTAACAACATTTTGTCCCAAACTTTGAATAAAGTCATTAATTTTCATAGTGATTGGTTGGCCAGATTCCCAGTCAACACTACTGACTAAGGGAAAGAATTTTTGTACATAGAAAAATATGCAAATCATTAGTGAACCAAAATTACAAGTGTTAGACTTTTTTTTCCTTATGGTTCTCGTGTTTTCATCTAACTATTTCAATAAGAGCTCAGCCAGGTCAAATTGAAAGCCTTTCTTCACAATCTTATATGAAATATCCACTACTCCACATGGAACTCTATTTGGTCTTTTGGATTGAAATATCTTATACCTAACTGCATAAGCACCGAATCGTGTCTTGAGATCAACAATAGTGTTGATTCTCATGCCTTTGTCATCCCATTCAACTCCATTTAATTTTTCAATCTCAGCTCTCGGTACACTCCTTAATGCTTTGACCTTGCTGGTTAGGGGGTAACCGGTGACTGTATGTATGATGTCCCTTGTGATTTTGACTGGTTCATCCAACCATAAATTTCCCTCATGCACTTGGATCAATACTACCCTTATCCATTCATTCTTAAATACCTTCAGGAAGTACATGGTGTTCACCAAACCCGTCACCTTCAAGCGTGTATGATCATCCTTGAGATTTCCATCGATACACAAATCCTAATAGGTCGATTGAAGCTCAAAATCCTGCACTTCACTGATTTTACAATGAATGTACGCGTAGATATCCTGAACTAGCAAAACCCTAGCTACTATACTCAAGAATGTGTCAATTTTGTTAGTTTGTGAAGAAACCTCAGGATGTAATTTGTACTTAGGCTCAGTACATGTTTTAGATTTTATTAGGGTAACCTTCTTCTCACTTCTGGACTTAGATTTCATGGCTTTAGATGAGGATGCCATTTTTCTTCAATTTAGGGCTTCAAAAAATAACTTATAAAATAGCTCAGTGAGTTCAAAACTTACTTCAACTATGAATACTTAGCTCATAGATCCTTCAAATCTCTTCTCAAACTACTCTGTAATCTCTCTTCTCAATTCTCGCTCAAAATCCTCTATTCTTTGTAATTGTAATGTGAAAATTGATTAAGTTCATGGTGTATTTAAATCCAAAAATTCAAATTCCCACTCAAACTTTTGCATTTAAGGCTTGACCTACCACATCTCGGTAAAAGTAGTTGTGCTCAGTTTATACTTCAAAAGATCTTAAGTTTGGTTAAACCTAAGATATCACTTGGTTAATACTTCAACTTGGTTAACCTTGCCAATAGTTACCGACTAGAAAATGCATACTCGGTCTTTCTTATACTGACTATTCACAATTTGAGCTCTAAACATATAATCCCACAATGCATCTTGTTTCATGCAAATTTAGTATTCAATCAATAGATACAAGGAACTATTTGTTAGATATAACTGATTTGAAATTTAGTTCCATACATAACTTTTATGACTTAGGTGGAAATGGTGATGTCACCTAATCCAATGGACGAGGTGTCACCAAATGCATTGCTTGATCCAACATTAACTTTTGATTCTTTTCTCCACATTTGATTCCTTATCCTCATGATTTCCTCAATTGTGTTACCATTTTCATTTGTTTGTGTCTCTGGTGCTCAGTCTCTGCAATCCTTGCTTAGGTGACCAACCTTGTGACAATGTAAACATGCCATGACAGTGTTTGTCCAATTATGAGATCTTCCTCTCTAGTTCTTTCTTATGCAATTTTATGCTATATGTCCATACCTACCACATGCTATACAATTAACCCATGTGTTTTAATCCCAAGTGTATGCATTACCTTTCCTTCTCGATTGATATGTTTTGTTCTCTTCTTTTAGTGTCTAGAATTGCTTCATTTTTGTCCTGCATTCCTATGACATGTGTCCATGCATATTGCAAGTGTGGAAATGTTTCTCCATGTAGGGCTTCTTAGGAGTCCTATTGAATATTTATCTGCACTCATGTGCCTGATGTCCATACTTATTACAGTTATAGTAATAACCATTAAACTTAGGAGTGGATTTAGGAATACCTTTTTCTTTACTCTTACAAACATTAGAAGTGTGCCCCAATTTTCCACAATGATAACATGATAGCTTCTTTTTCTTTTGATTTGTGTAGCCATTTTTCTTTTTTTTAGCTTGTCTTGATGACTCTCCCTACTCGGCGTAACCTAAACTAGTTGTGTTGCCAATTCTTTTCTGACTTATCAGAAATTCATCTATTCTTTTAGTATTGTCTTCAGCCTTCTTGATCATCTTATTATGCTGTTGTTGCATTTTGACTTCATTCTTCAATCTTTCATTTTCTTCTCTTAGTTCACCGATGTCTTCTAGTTTCTTTGTAAGTTCACTATTTACTCGGTTGACTTCCTGACTCATGAAAATGATCTAATTGTAGATTTCAAAGTGATGCTTAGTAAGTCTTAGTATCTCAAATTCCTTCTCTTGTAGCTTATCAGTCATTTGTCTCCTATCTTCAATAGCCAAGTTTCTTTCTTGTTCTGCTTGTCTAGCATTGTTCATAACATCAACCACCCTAACCATTTGTGTCTCTTGACTGGTCTATAGAGCCTTGACTTGTTCAGTGAGATGTATATTCTTTTCAAATAGATCTAATATAGTTCCTTTAGATGCATCAAATATACTACCAGATCTAGATCTAGATATCTCAAAAGGGTCATCTATCTCTTCTTCATGATAATCAGTCTCATTGCACCGAATTGCCATATCTTTCCTTCTGATCATTAACTTCTCTAGTTCTTCTTTGGCTTCCTTAAATTATTCAATAAATATTTGCATCTGCAACCTTTTATTTTCAATGGTCTTGTCCAACTTATATCTTTCCATCCTTATATCTTTTCCTCTTTAGTGGTTAAACTTTCTTAGCAAGAGATATATCTCTGATACCAATTTTTGGGATTATTGAAAGATAAGTACTGAGAGGGGAGGGGTGAATCAGTACCCTCAAATTTTTTTAACACTAACACTTTGCAATAGTAGATCTTAATTAACTGACTGATTCCATTGTTAGAAACATACATTCATATAACTGAAAATGTAAAGTGCATGTAAACTAAACAATAAATCATCCATAAAGATTCATACTCATGAGACAAATATTTTGGTTACATAGAAACCCTTGTAAGAAGGTAAAAACTGTGGTGGGGATGACACCCGTAAATCTTCACTACTGCAACAATAAAGTATGTGGCCGATTAAGGCTACAATTTTTTATCACTTCTGATGATCTTACCTTGTTAATAGTAACAAAAGATCGACTAGATCTACCTGGTTAAAGGATTTTCACAAAACAATGTATGTGTGTACTCAATTAAGAGATTTACATAAGAATGGTTAAGTCCACTCTGTTAAGAGATTTAATTCTGCTACAATGGTTAGATTGATAACAATAAAAGTATCTGTAAACAACAAATTTATCTTGTCTGATTTAGATTTGTGAAATACTAAATAGATATCACCTTAGTGTGATGTATGTGTCCTTTTGTCATGCTCGGTATCCTTGTATGTGTTCTAATAAAATTGATTCTTTCTTTCATAAAATTTATGTCATAAACCCTTGCTTGATCTCTTGATTTCCTTAGTGCGGCTACTATTTCATGATCCTTAATCATAATGACATATTTACAAATTTATATCAAACAATCTTGACCTAATTAGGGTTTACAATATCTTAGAAAACCTAAGATCAATGGTGTAAGAAAATAACTTAGATCTAACATTACATAGGAATCATCACCAAATTTAATGATTACATCCACATTAAATGTTGTCTTGATCTTGGTAAACCTTTTCTCGATTGGAGTAAACCATTTTCATAGATGTATGTGCCATTCCTAATTACTATGTCATTTCCTAGTTTACTCGATAAACACTGCATTCACTGTTTGGTAAATTAATGGTGCCTAGTGTGTATGAATGCTCAGTGTTCACTAGCTCAGTATTTAGTAATTTCTTGATGCTCGGTAAGTGTGCTCAGTAAAAACTATATTCAATTAACTTGAAGTTCTACCTTGAATTTTCTTGGTGTAAAGGCTTTGTCTTCTTGACCGATTGTCTTGTTTGTCTCCTTTACTGACTGAATAACTGATTGATACTAATGACAATCCATTAATGCTCAAATAGAGATAACAACTACTAGTACACAATAGTTACCCCCACAATAAATACCCCAATCAATACTCAAATTGTTAATCTAGTTGATACAAGGAAGATAGAGGAAGATAGATGAGAGAAAACAAAATGAAGAAGAAAAGACACAAAAGGATAGCACTCTCAGTGCTTCAAAAACAACACAAGATACCAGTGAGACAAAGAAAAGGATGAGAATGGAAGAAGAAGAAGAAGATGATGATGATGATGACAACAAAGAAGAAGAGGAAGATGAAGATGATCCAAAATTTTCTATTCAAAAGAAAGACTTTAATAAATTGAAACCAAAGGAATAGTTATTATTTTAAAAGAATCTAGCAGAAATGACAAAGAAGAACTGACAAAAGAAAAAGAGGTATAACAAGAAAATTTTGAGGAAAATAATTTCTATTTTTTCTGACTTAGTACCTAAAGCAAATATTGATGAAGAAGAGTCACAAATTGATCAAATTAAAACCTTAACTGATGCAATCACATGTTTAGATCATGACATGGAAGAAGAGATGACGATGAGGGCTAAGAAGAGGTTGGAGAAAGAAATGATGGAGAAGTTACTAAAAAGGATTGAACTTGAAAAAGTTTCATTATTTCAACTGATCATAGAGATCGAGGACTCACTTCTTGATTTTGGTAAAATATTCACCAAGATATACATACTCACTAACTTCACAATAGACATAAAGAGCAATATAGAAGAGTTAGAAAATGAGTTGGCTACACTTGCAAATCAATTAGACCCCTTGAAAAATTCAATGATGGATCATACTTCCAAACTAAAGGAACTAATATTCAAGGAGAGGGAACTCAAAGAGGAAGAGGACATAATAAGAATGACACTCCTGAAGTTACAATGATTCCTGACCCCTCACATGGATATAATGCAAGCATACATCAGGAAGGCTAAAGAATTGATAGGTACTCCTGAGATGAGTACAATTGATAGTATGGAAGAACTAGCATCTGGACTCCTTGGACAACATATTGCACTATTAGAATTGAAGGAGTCACATGAGAACTCACTTGCTAGTGCTAAGGTACACTTTAAATCTATATTTGATAAGTTGTAAGACACCCTTGTATATACAATTTCTTTTATAATATTTTGTATTGTTGCCAAAAAAGGGGGAGTATAGTATATAGAGTTTCCAATACATAGATGATTATCGATCTGAGAGTAATTTTAGGGGGAGTATGTAACTTAGACATGGAGTATGTCAATTTTCACAAGTTTTTGCCATCAATGCCAAAGGGGGAGATTTTTGGAATATTGATGAGATAGATGACATTTATGATGAGTATGAAGAGCATGGTTTTCATTATTGGAAAGCCATTTAATTAGTGATATCATTTTTGCTAAGTATGAGAAGTTACACCAACCGGTATACATGTATAATTAATCAGTACACAAGAAGGTAACTAGTAAACATAACAACATGTGAAGGTTAGACAGGTAAAGGGAGAAAATAGGTAAAGTACAACCGACGAGACCACAAACCAGTATAGGTAAAATTCAAGACACTAGAAATCAGTCAGAAAAGTGAACATGTACATATAGAGGTTATCAAATAGTTTTACTTCATTAGCCAAATCGGTCATGACGGTGGAAGATTCATTGAATCTAGAAAATAGAGAAAATGTAGTACACTGTTCACAAAGATGATTAAATTGATTTATAGGGAATTGTATAAAGATCCTTTCATAATTATAAGGCATGTTTGACAAATAAAATTGAAGAAATATTGCACATTAAAAATGACAACATATGGTATGATTTGGCCGACGTGGTAAGGAAGTTAAATAAGATTTGAGAAACAAGTTTGGAGAAGAATGGAAACCCTAATTAGGTTTTACACTTGGTGGTGAAGATAATATATTAGGAAAGAGTTTCAAGAAGAAGTAGAGGAGTGGAAGCAGTTGTTGTGAAAAGTTGATGAAGATTTAAAGCTATGATCACTGAGTTGTTTGCAGAGATGTTACAGAGTTGAAGTCAGAACAAGAACAAAGTATAAGGCATATGATTAGCATTATAGAGTGCATATTGTTAGTAAATGAATTTGTCTCTTTTTTAAATTTATTTCTATACTATATATCCCACCAAGAAACATTAAATCTTTACTAACAACTGGATTAAACATAAACTATTTAACCCTCTGAATTATGGTACAACTCCCAGTAAAATCTTCAATGAATTTTTATGAAAAAGAATAATGCATTTCTGCAATCATTAAACTTTTGACCAGAAAGTTGATAAGGCATAAACAGTAACTTTCCTCAATATGACATAATTACTGGCAATTGGAAGTAACTAACATATCCGAAGCTCACAAGACTTCAATAAGAAAACACTACACTAATCTAAGGCATGACTTTAACTAGAATTCAAAGAAAGATAAAGACATTCAATCAAGATATTCTGCTCAATGTAAGATATCCCAACAGAGATCCACCCACAAATATAAACCAACAGATTTATATCAATAAGTCTTTTTCATTCACTGATTCAGAAAACCTTCATTCAAGTCTTTTGACAAACTATTAAACTTAAAATGTTCTACTATTAAGAAAAACAAACTAACATAACATCCATTTCAATAGTTTCTTCTTGGTTTTATATAGCCATCGGTTACAATTTATCAAAAATTGTAAATGTTTATCAAAAATCCCAGAGTTTCGGCTCAGAACTACTTAAGATAACCAAAATATGCTAAAAATAGAAAATAATGGAAAACTGAAAAACAACGACCCAAAATAAGTGGAGCATGATCACCGGTCGTGGCTGAGATGGACACCTTTGGTTCAGTTTTGAGAAGATCCAGATGCACGTGCCTACCTCCACTCTTCATGAGCAAGTGATGTGCTAATGACTGTGGCATGATATGGTAGGCTAATGAGAGTGATTCTCTATCCCAGAACTTTCTTATCTATGTATATTTGACTCAACCTTGATCTGTGAGACTCCAGGTGATCTACACAAATGACTAACATAGCCTCAGTATTAGCTATAGAAGTGAGATCTTCAGTTGTAAGCTCTTTACTATCTCTGATCACTGCTACAGCTGCTTCAAATTCCTGAGTCATTTTGTCTACCCTTTTAATGTCTTGGGTACTCTCATCCATTATAATGATATTAAGGCACTTAAGGTCTTTTTGCATTGTATCTGTCAAGCCTTTAAGGTCATTAAGCAAGTGGGTCACTCCTTCACACCCATCTTTAATGATTGAATTTTGCCATTCAATACTTTTCACAGAGACATAAAGAACTTCCTCATTCAGGCCAGGAACTAGTTTTTCCATAAGGAACTTGGGCACTCCATAATGATCAATTTCTGACAACTGATTAGCTATACCCATCCATTTATTCCTCTCCTTTCTCCATTCAGTTAATTCAATTAATATCTTTGAGATGGTTTTAGTCACAACTCCATGAGTTTCAATCAGTTGATTAATATAATCACTTCCCCATTGAATCATCCCTGCAACCCATCTATTGAAAACCTCCACTACTAGTTTATTCCTTTGAATTTGATCCAGGGTTTTGCAGACTTCTGGTGAGCGAGGATCAAACGTATGAGGTACTTGGGTCAGCGGAAGTGGACTAGGCTCTTGAACAGCCTGGATGAATTCTTCTAGCCTATGTATGGTAGCCTTCAGCTCTTTCTTATCTCTTTCATCTTTGAAAGTCCTGTGCAATATTTTCCATGTAGAAGATTCAAGATGCTTTGCATCTACTACCCTTCTTGCAACTCCCAAGTCTATGTTCTCAATAATAAAATCTTTAGTAGAGGCTTCAGAAACATTTTTATCAAACTTTGGTAATGCATGTTATGTTGTCCATTGCCCAGTCTTCTCATCGACCTCTATCATTGAGTCCATCCTGATCCTTTTAGGTTTGACAAAAGCTCCAAGGCATTTACTGTCCATGTCTTTAACAAACAGAGTTATTGGTAGAACATTCTGCTTCTTACTGATAGAGTTATCTAGCCAGCTAAGAGTGGGAGGAGGAGTTTGAAAGGTATCACTCAACACAACTATTGAGGGATTTCCAGAATCTTGCTAATTGCCCTTTGGAGTCTATGTATCTTCACCCAAGTTATCTGATTCAGCCTTCTCTGACATATGAGTATCCATCTGATCAAGATCAATCACCTCCTTGTCGTTGATCAACTTATCACTTTCCTTACTTGATTTGTTTCTGGAGGTTCTTATTACTGGTGAAGAGTGAGGAGAGGCTTGTTTCATAGGGACAACTTTAGAATTTATCTTATTTTTAGCTTTGGATGTACCTGCAAGAGAAGCATTTTTGTTAGCAAAATCAACAGGCTTGGTTACTGCATCACTGTGTGTTTTCCTCCTTGTATTGTGTCTCCTTAGAGGGGGAGGCTACTTGCTCTTGACCCATTTCTCAGTTCTTTTAATCACACTGAGGGTCTTGATTTTTATGCTCTCTCTCTCTCATCAATACCCCAGTCTATTTTAGGTAGTGGCACACCCCTAACTCTAGTTTTGAACTGATCATCAATTACCTCTGCACCATCATCTTCATCTACTTCTGTGATATCAATCTGAATATTTAGGGTAACAATATGTCCTAAGGTAAACCTTGACCATGTTCTTCTTCTTACTTCAAAATCATCAACACAACCCTCCCAATAATCCTCTATTTGGGGAATATGTTGAAACTCAGAAGATAAATTAAAATGTTGAGCAACATATCCTCTACTATTAAAGTCCTTCCTAAGTTCAAATGTCTTTATATTAAGCTTCATTAATTCATGCTCTATATTTAGGGCATCTAAATAGGTTTTACATGTATAATACCCTAACTCAACTGGGAAGCTATACTTAGCTTTACCCTTCCTTTCCTTAACTCCCTTATGAACATATACCAGTTGATGAGCCACTTCTGCAATAATCAAGCTATCAAAAGCATACCTGGGCAACTTGAATGGTTCCCCTTCAAAACCACCAATTCTGAGATATGTGAACCTTCTGAACTGGATGAAGAAACTTCCATAAGTATTGACAAAGGTTATATCTTCTTTAGACATTCTTTGCTTAGTATTCCCTTGAAGTTCATAGGTTAATCTCCCAAAGAACACCCCATTCAATTTTGGAAAGCTATCAACATGATATTCCTTCTGCAGGTGAGGGTAGTAGTCATAGACCTTCATCTTTGGGAGGGTCTGCTCATGAAATAAACCCTTCCACTCTTTGGTATAGGCCAGGATGTAAAATAGGTAGGAAGACATGTGAAAGCTACTGCCAGCAGGAAAGTTTGCTAACTGATGATTGGGTTCATCGACAATGGTTTCGGCCCAGTCGATATATTTTTCCCCTCTAAGAGTGACCTGGATATAGAAATACATCTAGTCATGACAATAATATTCATGCTAGTTTCCTTTTATCCTATTGAGAAAAATAACCAGTTTAGTTACCTCAGGCTTGAAATGATCTACAATGAGTGGTTTTGGGAGCCTAGAACCTCATTTTTGAGCTTTCAGCAACCATTACTGAGCTATCTCATTCATGTAGATTTGTCTCTTGGTGGAAAAAATTGACTGGGATGAGGGAATATTCCACTCTTCATATGGGGCTCTTTCAAGGATTCCTATTGCCTTCAAGATGACATCTCTATTTATATATACCAGCGGGCTCCTGTCAACCTTTTTAATACACTTCTCCTCAAAACTATATCTTCTTGCACACTCGATAACTAGCTCTCAACATGGGGCCACTATAGGGAAAGTGGCTGCATCAGTCAAACCACTTTGAATAGCTTTTTCCAACATGGAACCTAGGTTGGGCTCTTTAACTCGACTTATAATTTCCTCTAAGGCTCTAGTTTTGATCAGGGTATCTTCACAATCGGGTAGAGAGAAAATTAAAGGAGAAATATTTCCAAAATTAGGGACTGCATTCTTCATTTTGGACTCACAAACTAGGAATGATCAAGGAGACACAATAGCCTTAAAGGAGTTTGAATTTGACAAAGTAATGAGCTTTAACTGAAATAAGGAGGCCAAAAGAGAGACTCAGCTATTTTCTTATGCGACGCACTAAGCTCTGAGAGGAGGAAAAGATACCTTCTTCCACGCTAGTCACCTGAGATATCTCTGCCACTATGAACAAAAATGGCTAGGCTCTTCAATTTATCATAAAATAGTTCACAAATCTTGGGAGATTTGTAATAAATGATGAATAATGTCTCATGAGGTTTAATTAATGATCACATGGGATTTTCACCACTTTAAACATTGATTACTGTACTTTCCCAAGAGTGAAGTGGCACTTAAGTGTCATTTCTATTAATTACAATATCCACACCACGTGTGGATCTCATAACCAATTTCTAGCTATCCTTTCCGTCAAATCACCACTTTTCACTTTTGCAAATTACAAACACATGTTGAACCTCAAACCTTGAACTACAAGAGTTCATAGTTCAAGTTCAACAAGAAGGCATAAGGACTACCCTTTGGCATGATTTGATTAAATAAAGAAAAAAAATAGCAACAAGGAAGATTGGCAAATAAAAAGAAAATCTGCATGCAAAAGGATAACATCTGTTGAACTTTGAATCTTGAACCACAAGAGTTCATTGGTCAAGTGCTTGTTGCAAAGACAACATGCTGCTAAGCTTGCAATCAAAGAAGGATAATCATACCAAAGGATGTTATTGAACCCTGAATCTTGAACTACGAGAGTTCAAGTTTCAAGTTCAACCGACAAGATGTATATGTAAGGAAATGAAACTTGAGTGAAACACACCTTTAAAGATTATGGGGTAATTTTGAGAAAATTAGAGCCTGAGATAATTTAGAAAAAATCTATTGGTAACACATATCATAGGTCAATTTTTATTTTTTTGTATTCCTAATAGTTTCAACAAATTGTAATGCCCTTAACTAGGTAGTCTTTAGAAAGATTCAATTGTAAATACCTTAACATGTTGAACACTATAATAAGTGGGATTAAATCCTTTGATAGGGTAGTCTGTAATTAGATTGTAGAAATTTCTTCAACCTCATCCAGTATATATTCCAACTTCATTTCTAGATCTACAAATTTATCCCTTAGTCCCTTAGAAAGTGAAATTGGAAGGATATGTTCTTGGTTCTTGAATGAATAATCAGATTCTTTGAAATTTTTATGGAACTTTTATTGTCACAAAAAATAGGCATGGGATAATCATAAGTTACCTTGATGTCCTTCAAGGTATGCTTCATCCAAAATATTTGAGTGCAGCAAGATGTAACTACAATATATTCTTCTACTATTTATAGGGAAATTGAGTCCCATTTCTTATTGAACCATGAGACTAATATGTTTTCTAAGAAGAAGGTACCTCCACTTGTTCTTCTTCTATCACTTACACAAATTTCCCAATAAACATCAATGTACATATTTAAGGAAAACCCATTATCTTTTGGACACCATAAACCATAGTCCATAGTTCTCTTCAAATATCTAAATATTCTTTTGATTTCCTTCACATGGGTTTCTTTTGGACTATCTTGAAATATTTCAACCAAGCATAACGCTTGCATAATTCTAGGCCAAGATCTAGTTAGATATAGTAGACCTCTAATTATGAATGTGTATTGAGTTTTAATAGCCTAAGGTGACTCATCATCCTTTCTTAGATGAAAACCTATTATCGTAGTTTTTTCCACTAGTTTATAGTCCTCCATATGTGCAAACTTCTTCTTCAACATCTCCTTAACATATTTATCTTTAGAGATAAGATACCATCATCCAATTGAGAAATTTGAAGTCCAAGAAATAATGAAAACTCACCTAGCATAGAAATTTCAAATTCCTTCTGCATTTATTCAACAAATATTTTCCATTTTACATCATCTCCTATTTATATTATATTATCAACATGTACACAAAAATAATTACTATTCTTACATCATCAATTTTGATATAGAGATTTCTATCTACAATACCTTTCTTGAATCCTTACTAATTTCTATTGTGGACATAGATGTTTTGGAAGGAAAACTAGTTATCAACCCCAAACATTTATGCAATGGAAGGAAAGTAAATGTAGACCAAGAAAAAAATTTAAAAAGACCCAAAATATATTAAAAAACCTCTCCATATTGGGACAAACAACAAATAATTATTGAAATAAATCTAGGTCAACTAAATAACCACTTATCCTTCCAAATATCCACCTCATTTAGCAAATAGTTCCAAAGAGAATAGAAACCATTGTCAAAATATTATAACAACATCATATACCTTTCAAAACTATCCCTATATCATTCTTTTATACTTTCACACCTAATTAGGTGGGTGCTTTAATAAATAAACATTAAAACTAATTATCTCTTGCATGCCAAGAAACTTAGTCTTGAGACATAGCAGCTAGATTCATAATTCTGGTACACTTTATCATATGACACTTAAAGAGAAGGAATATACCATAAATTATGAATAAGTCTCCCCAATTACATGAGTCCTCACTAAAAACTAGAGAAATGCAGATCAATATGATTTCTCATCTTTGAAATGTGGAGAAATGTAGAGAATTCTGATTTCTCATCTAAGATCCACAATATCGTCAAAATATAGCATCATTTCATCTTTGTGAACTTAACTCTCAAACCAAGAGATAATATATTCAAATGTAGAGAAGTGTGCTACAATTACTTGAGACAAAGACACCAAAAAAGACACAATATACTTGAGTTGTTTTACTTGACATCCAACCATGAACTTCAGATCAACTCACTTTATTAGCATGCATTTTTCATGAATATTAGATAGTACATTTGACATCCAACCATGAACATTAGATCATACTTATAAAAATGCATTGGATCAATAAACATTTTGACATCCATCCCTAGACAATTAATTAGAAAACATCTTGAAATACAATCGTGGACACTGGGTCACTATAGATGTGACATCCAGTCATGAACTTCAGTCATTCAGAAATAGGTTGATTTCAAATGCAACTTGATCTTCCTGGCCCTCAACAAGATCATTAGCACCCACTACTCCATAACTACACATCACACACACACTTATTTATAATGGGGGGGAGAGTTAGATGAGGTTGTTTCTCATCTAGACAGGACCATAATCCATGTGGTCTGAGAAGCCAGATGTGATAATTGTGTGGAGTGAGAAGCTCAACTGAAGCTAGATCTTCCATGTTGATAATTGATCTGAATACCTATTTTTTATTATTATTATGGGTTTTCTTTCAGAACTAGACAGAAGATGCAGAAGGGTTTGTATTTTTGTTGTTTTGGTTTTCTAAAACAAATGACAAAAAGAAAGAGAAAAATACCCCCCCACAAATAGAGAACCCAAACCCTGGTACAATCTGAATGCAAGAAATAAATAATGTAATGTTTCAGATAAATTTCTATGTACCTGAGAAATTTTCTAAAAATAAATTCTAGATCTAAAAAGATATCTGAAAGAGCTTTTTAGAAATATTTTATTTTCAAAAAACGGAGCTCAAATGCAAAAGTTATGGCTCTGGGAGTGCACAGAGGTACTTCAACCTTTGACAGAATAAATGAGAAGAAAAATGTCAAAATAGGAATTGCAAACCTTCAAATCTAAATAAATCTCTAATGAAAAATAACCCACAGCTCCCAAGAACACCTCACGCAAACACCTGCCACAAAATGAGAGATAAGAAAACAACTATGGAGACCTAAATGTATGGATCCACGAGAGAGGAGAAATCCTTGATGTGCAAAAAAAAAGTTGTAAATCAATAATGAAATGTTAGAAAAGGTTACATGTTGTTATGAGATCAATCCTTATAAAAGGAGATTAGAAAACCTAAAAAGGTAAAACCTAGGTTGTATAATAATAATTGATAAAACAATTAATTATTATATGCCTAAAGTTTAGCTTAAGTTGAAAGAGGTAATAAGTGACTAAATAATTAAATCAATATGATTCAATTAATTAGTAAACACTTTATTACTCTAACACCCCCCCTTAAGATGAACTTTGGGAGAAGCTAAAAACCTAGAAAGAACAACTAAAAGCAAATGGGTCCCAGCAACAAAAGGTGTGATCAGGTAACCAAGTACAAAAGAGAGTCTTTGAAAAGTGGAGAAATAGAGAAAACCACATGGGAAAAACTCTACTCCAAAAAGAGACAAAGACTAGTCTGAAGGACTGAAGAAGCCTCCAAAACTAGGAATGTTCCAGAAAATAGGAACAAAGATGAACATGTACAACATCACTGAAGCATGAAACTGCAAACTCTCTCAAGAAGAAACTGATGATCTAAAGATCCTCCACAAAAATATGACTAGGTAGAGAAGACTGTAATCTGCATGAGTGCCCTCAAATAACACTACTCAAATCAAGAGGCAAAAAAAGGAAAACACCTAAACTCGAAGATACAGATGGCATAAACACCAAAATTTTGAAGAGATAATCAATCAAAGCTGGAATAGTGCATCCAAAAACATGAAAGAAAAGAGTGTCCATATGGTAAATGATACATCTCATCAAAATGAATAGGTACTCAACCACTATAATCACCTAGTACATTGAATCAAATACTGAATACATAGCTCACACTATTGAACCAAGGAAGCAGTAGAACCAATAGTAGAAACCCCCCCACACTAGTGACAAGCGAGTAATGACAGGTACACAGAAAAGATCTTCCAATATGAACAACATGATGAAGAAGAATCTGAAACATCGAATGTGTAGAGAGAGTACAAACACATATAGAGATACCTTAGGCTAATTTCAGTGGAGGAACTCTCACATGAAAAAATTAGATGACAAACAAAGGCAAACATCAAAACCCCACTGGCACTTTATAATGGAGTGTGAGTACAAAAAGCATGAACATGTGCAATATCCCATACATGCAATATAATGACACTTTATCTCAGTGCGTGTGCATAAAATAATGCTACAAAAAATGAAGTATACACTACTCAAAGAAGAGAGAAGGTTGTTGAAACAAAAGAATAGCCTAAGATGAGCCATCCCTCAAAGGGAAGAGATCCCAGGACCTATAACATCCAAGATATCCACCAGAATACAAAAATGAAGGAATCTGAATGAAATGAACTTGGAGCAGAATTTGGAAAAATGATTCACATCACTAAAAATCTCTCTTAACAAGCTTTCCAACGATATATCATTTTCCAAAAATGGAGTCCGTTGGTGCAAGATAGAGCTCCTAGAGTGAAGAACTAAACATCTGGATTTGACAGTGAAAAACACCATCAAAAAAGAAAAAACTAAAAATAAAATCTATAGATTGGGAAAGAGCTCAGAATCAGCTTTCCCATGATATCTCATTTGCCAAATTTTGACACCGTATGCTCCATATATGAGCAAAAAACCAACAGCTATGCTGGAGGCCCCAAAGAAGGTGTCTAGAAGGATCTGAGGATGGTGACGTCAAAAAAATGACAAAATCACAAATAATACCACCAGATTTGATAAAATCTTAGAAAGAGATTTCTAGCAATATCTTGTTTGCTGAAAATGGAGCCCAAATGCAAGAGAAACGGATCTTGAAATGAAGGAGGTCTGAAATGCCGAGAGCCCAGAAAACATATGACTTTGATAGCAAAAAAATATCATCAAAATTGAAAAATCATGAAACTATACTAGCAAAAATGGATCAGACTTGGAACCAGCTTTTCAATGGTATATCACATGCCCAATTTCAATCTCAATTATGGGCAAAAAATCGCCTGCTTGTCTGAACTTGTCTCAAAATCATGCAAGAGAGCAAAACAATAAAAAGCTAACTACAATTAACCGTGACCACCAACATTCAAACCTGATAGTCACGCTGATGGTTAGCACTGGCAGGGCCGTCAATGGTTCCCACTGGCAGAGCCGCCCGAGTGGCACCTACAAAATGTTTTTAAATATTTTTTTAAAAATCTATACCTGTCTCAGGATGCATGCCAGGTTGTATGGCGTGGTACGCAAATTTTTTTGCGTCCGAGGCCAACTTGTCCAAAATTGACAAGTTTTATATGAATTTTGGGTATCTCAAATGCTCCAGACACAACCGTGATGTCTGTTTGGACCAAAAGTTCTCCAAAAAACAATGATCACCTCAAGATCTATGTCGGGGCCGGTTGTAATTTGTTTTTCTCACTGATTCCAACTTTGTCCAAATTGGAAAAATTTTATATGGATCTTGGGGTTCTTGGATGCTGTGAACGCAACTATGAGGTCCATTTGAAACAAAGATGACCATAAAAATAGGTCCCCCTAGATCTGACAAGAAACCCTCTAAAAATGTAGATCTGACGAACATGATCGAATCTCTCAGGAAGAGGACAGGGGCAAGAAGATTTGAAGCTCTGATACCATATTGGAGTTGATGAAAAATAATCCACAGCTCACAAGAACACCTCATGCAAACACCTATCACAGAAAGAGAGAGAAGAAAACAACTATGGAGACCTGAACGTATGGATCCACGAGAGAGGAGAAATCCTTGATGTGCAAAAACAAAAGTTGCAAATTAGTAATGAAATTTCCAAAAAGGTTACATGTTATGAGATCAATCCTTATAAAAGGAGATCAAAAAACCTAAAAATGTAAAACCTAGGTTGTACAATAATAATCAATAAAATAATTAATTATTATATGCCTAAAGTTTATCTTAAGTCGAAAGAGGTAATAAGTGACTGAATAATTAAATCAATATGATTCAATTAATCTGTAAACACTTTATTACTCTAACACTTCAGTCATTCAGAAATAGGTTGATTTCAAATATAACTTGATCTTCCTGGCCCTCAACAAGATCATTAACACCCACTACTCCATAACTACACATCACACACTTATTTATAATTGCACTTCATTTCCATATCATGATTTGACACCAATGTCAACATACTACTCTATACCTATAATACTCTCACATTTACCATAATGTATTGACATTAATGACAACATTCTACAATAATCTACTTTCCTTATTCTTATTTTTTCTTATTGTTGACATTCTTAGATATCTTTTTTAGCATGTGCTCACATATAAAATTATTCATGGCATCAAACTTATTGGAAATGAAATTACTCTTCACTCTCATTTTGTTGATGACAACAAGTTTTTCATTCAAAATTCAAAAAAAGAAGCGGCTAATATTGTTAATGTTTTTGATTTTTTTTCTTAGTTTCAGGTTCTAAGCTAGCCATGTATAAACCATAATTCATTATGAAAAGGCGTCATTCATGAATACCTTGGTTACCATGTGAGTGGAGAGAGATACAACATAGTGTTATTAAAAGATTTCTTGGCATACCTTTTGGAATTGGGATTTACTTCAAAGACATGTAGAAATGGTTCTTGAATTATTTCTTTAAAAAACTTTTGAATTGGATCAACAAGTTTCTTTAAATGGTTGGTAGAATTCATGTTTCTAAGAAAATTATTATTGATAAACATGTTTACATTTCTTCTTGTTGGTTTCTAAATATTGTTACAATAAATTAACTTAGTTAATAACAAAATTCCTATGGGGTGAATGGGGAAATAAAAAATATCTACCTATCACTTTGTGGATGCATTGCATTCAACCAAAAGATAAAGTAGACATAGGAATTATTGACCCATACACCCAAGGATTTTTTCTCACAACCAAATGGTTTATTAGGGATTTAGATAGTGATTCCCCATAGAAAAAATTGGTTCACCATTGTATTCAAACTACTACAACTAGCCAATCATGGAATGTAGTGAATTGGAGGACAAGCTTTTACTTGGCACATATTTCAAAAAACATGGTACAATCTCTTTCAACTCCATTTGGAAAGCTTGGAAAATTACTTAATTTTTTTTTATCATAGTATGACCAATATTTGTGTCTTGGCTTAAGTTTTTCTTCCTCCTCCATTTGGTGGCAGTACGTAGTTTAACTAGACAATACCCATCTTGCAACTAAAAAATTCCTTAAAGGTAAACAAATCTTTAAAAGATGAATTCAATTTTTTTGATACCTTTAGGACCTAGTTGGTTTTAATTAGTAAGCATGACATCATCTCAAGTCTCAATTTAATCTTTCCTTCACCGATAAACCTCCAATTCTTCAAATTTAGAGACTTGTTACACCTGAATAGTATTATTAGTTGTCCACCCCCTACTATGACTATTAATATGATTTAGAAAATTAGAGGGGGGGGGGGGGGGTGAATCAGTTGTTCTCAGGTCCAGATGTATAAGAAAAAACTTTAAAACATTTCATCAAATCATCTCTAATAACCAACAATTATTCGGTCATTACTGATTGCATAACAGAAACATATAACAGTGCAGTCCACTTATCCAATAGTATCTAACTTGTAAAACACAGAAATGTTCAAACCAAAACATTCACACAAGTATCAACACCAAGATTTATAGTGGAAACTCATTTTGGGAAAAACCACTTTGTAACATGTTACTATTATGGTCACTCTTCTGAAGTGAGCTCGGTGAAAAGCCAACCCTGTCAAAGGTTACAAACACACTATTGGGCGTGACCCGATTAAAGGATTTAAACCACTCTGTTAAAAGTGCACCTTATTATAGGACTTACATACACTCCATTAGAATGCAACCTTGTTCAAAGAATTTATACAAATGACTGTTAGGTCAACCTTTATTAAAAGGATTTTGACTGATACAATGGTTAGAAAGTAGCAATAGTATTGATCTGAAAAACATACAACTCACTTTGCAAATATCAGATCCAATCCATACACATATGCTAGATTACTGACTGTGAACCTTTACCATCACCATCATTGATCTTCTCAGAACTCTCTTCAAGAAATCACAACACTTCTCCTTCAGCTTTCTCTGCTCGTACAGTCAATAATATCAACAACACTTCTAGCATCCTCTATTCTATTAACCTCAAGCTTAGGCTTCCTTAATACTTCCTCAATTAGGTCAATACATCTTTTGCTACTTAATCTCCTTCGCAGATCTTAGGGTTAGGTTAGATTCATCGAATCCTTCCTACTTTATGTTCTTCGGCTATCCTTCTAGAAATATCTCAAATCTCTTAATAGATTTAAAATAAAACATTTTACAGTGCATTAAATGCTTTCATACAATCAAGAAATGAAGTCAACACATTTTACATAATCCAAGAATTCAACGATGTCGGCTGGAAATCTGAATTCTTCCTCAAATGTAAAATACTGACACTCAGTCAATACTATGTTCAAGTCCTCGATCTTCACTAGAAAGCTCGGTCACCTCAAAAACTATTTCCTCAGCTAATACTGATGTTCGGTCAACACTAAATTTACTTGGCATATACTAGCTCGGTTGACACTAACATCACTCAGCTTAAACTAGATTTCTTTACTTTTTCTCAGTTAAGCCTACCAGTTTAGTTTGCATCCTTACCTAGATAAACAATACATTATCTTATCATTGTGCCACATAATCAAGTACTCATTGAAGTATCAAGATAACTCAACCTTTCCTTAGGTGCTATTGTTACCAATGTTGCCTTTCCCTTTAGAAACAATCAAATAGATATAGTAATTTCTTAAATAGCAACAATCTTACCAGTTAAGGTTTGACATCAATGACAATACAACAATTGCTTCAATTGTAGTTTCCAAAAATCTCTCTCTTTGGCATTGATGGCAACACCATATGAATATCACATGAATTACCAACCAATCCAAAACTTATCTATCCATCAAAAATATTTATAATATCCTTAGCTTCATTTTGATACAAAATCAATTAGCCATACTTGTATGACTATCTATTGAATCTCTCCCTCTTACTTGATCTTCCATGAAAATTTCATTCTATGTGTTCATCTGTGATCATCTCCCTCTTTGACAAACATGCCAAAGCAGTAACTAAAACATACTCCTGTAGATGTAGATATCATCTTTTCAGTTTAGTAACAGTATTTTTCCCTCTATCATCTTTTCTTATGACTAATTCTTGGCTTTGCTATACTTTTCACAACTCTAGGCTGCTCCTAAAGTGTGACCTGTCTCTGCATCAACTTGTTACATACTCTTTGCAGCACATTTGATGCAGTGCTCCTAGCTTGACTAGGAAGCCTCAGTTAGGGGAAGTGATGCAGGAGCATCCTGGGTGTAAGAGCAATCTTGCATCACCCAAAAATATTTCTATTTTTGAATTCAATAAGGGCTATCTTGTGCAGAGCTGCTATTTGTGGAAAGTTACTATTTTTGGTAATTTTCATATGTGCTCAGAATGATCTGATTTCTTTCTTGGAGGTTCATTTTGGTCATATAAGTCTGCCAGTAAAGTTTCATTGCCAGATCAAGTGTATATTGGAAGATATTGAAGATTTTTGGTATTGGCAGCAGGGTACAGAAACTTTGAACTCAGTTTTGAAGGCTTTAGAGGCCCCGGATGAGGTCAAAAATTTGGGTGACAAGCGCTTGCGCCAGTCAAGCCTGTAGAGCGCTTCGTGGCATTTCCGAAATGGTTATAATAGTCAATCGGGTCAACTGGTGATGACTTATGATCTCCGGAAGTCGGGTCACCTGAAATGGCAGAAAATAATTTTCTTCAAAGTTTCTGTTCGGGTTTCAAAGGTTATCTTGAGCCGACTATGATGTAATGAAATGTAAAAATAAAATAATTCTAAGTTTGGTCGGCCTTATTGGCTAAAATTCTGGAACCTTCTCGGGCGGTGGAAATTGCCTATATAAAGAAGGCTGTATTATTGTCTTAGGCAGTTTAGAATAGTTCTGGTTAGTAGATCTGGGTAATAGTTCGAGGCTTTGTCCTACAGAATATTGTAAGGGAATGCCCATGTGGCTTTGCATATTGTAATTCTGAAAGTTTGTAATTCCACATTTGTGGAGATAATAAGAAGCCAATTTTCTGTTCTTGCATATTGTTGTTGTTTCTCTATATCTGTTATGTGTTTGTGGTATTAAGGGGAGCACCCTTCATCAAGTGGTATCAGAGCAAGTTTTCTTGAGTGTGTAAACAGATCATCGACTGTGAGGCAGTTTGCACCAGGACCGTGGCTAGGGTTTCAGCGCGCATCGCGAAAATGCCTCCACGAAGGGAACGTGGCGGAAGAGCTGGTGTTGTGACACCTGAGGTTAGAGAGCTGCAGAGACAAGTGTGAGTATTGCAAGAAGAGATTCGCAGAGGAATGAATCTTAATGTCAGAGATGAAAGCGAGGATGAAGCTGAAGAAGAATATCAAGAAGGAGAAGTTGAAATTGTGAACCAGGAGGAAGAAAGACTTTTTCGGGCGATTTCTAAGATTGGGAAAAGACCTAAGATTGAGGTTCCTACATTTTTTGGAAATCTTAACCTAGAGGAATTGATCGACTGGATCAATGAATGTGAGGAATATTTTGAGTATGAAGATGTTGAGGATCCTGATAGGGTCAAATTTGCGAAGGCCAGACTGAAAGGTCATGCGAAGATATGGTGGCAAGAGATTCAGTTGGAGCGAAATAGAAGGGGAAAGGAGAAAATCATGAGATGGGATTGGATGGTGGATAAATTGAAGCGACAGTTCATTCCTGTTGATTATGAGCTTGACCTACTGAAGAAAATGCAGAGTTTGAAGCAAGCAGGAAGATCTGTTCAGGAGTATACAGAGGAGTTCTATCGACTTCTCATCAGAACAGGTCATGCAGAAGCTGATAAGGAGAAAGTTGCCCGATACCTTAATGGGTTAAGGCCGAGCATTCAGGAGGAGCTGAATCTGGTTCGAATGAACAGTATTGAGGAGGCATACCAGTTTGCCCTAAAAGTAGAGGAAAAGCTGAACAAGAAGTTTGAGAGCAGACAAAACGGAAGAAGTCGTGGTGGACGATCTGGTGGATGATCATATGGTGGTCGAAATGAAGATCCAAAAAAAAAGGATGAGGCTAGTAGCAGTCAGAATCAGCGAGGAAATAATTCCAATCGCTTCCAGGATCAGAATAATAAAGATCAAAGAGGAAGAGGAAGAGGACAAGGATCTGGAAGAGGTGGTTTCCATGGAACATGTTTTCACTGTGGAGAAGAAGGTCATAGGGCATTTGAATGTCCTCAGCGCCAAGGCAGAATAGACAGGAGAAATGAAGGCCAGGCCAGAGTTGCACATGTAGATGAAGATGCCAGATCATCAAATTCTGAAGATGCTGAAAGAGGAGAAACGTTGATTAACAGAAGAGTCCTGTTGAGTGGTGAGAATGAACCTGAGCAAAGGAGGAGCCTGTTTCGCACCAGGTGCAAGTGTGAAGGTAAATGTTGTGATGTGATTATTGATAGTGGAAGCACTGACAATTTGGTGTCAGAAGAGATGGTGACAAAGTTGAAGCTCAAGAGACAGAAACACCCACATCCATATCGGATTGCCTGGGTACAGGATGACCACAAGGTCATGGTCAATGAACAATGCCTCATGAAGTTCAAGATTGGCGGATACCAAGATGAGGTATTGTGTGATATCATATCTATGGATGCATGTCATATGTTGTTGGGTAGACCATGGCAGTTTGACAGATGTGCTGTACATGATGGTCGTGCGAATACCTATTCCCTGACAAAGGATGGAGTGCGACATAAGCTAAAACCATTGAAGGAGACTGAAGAAAAGGTATGTGGTAATGCAAGGATAACTTTTGTTGATGGAAGAAATTTCCTAGATGGTATGAGGCATGAGCATGTATGTTTTGCTTTAATTCCAAAAGCTGGTAAAGAGGAAGTAGAAGATGTTCCTGTAGAAGTTGCAGATTTGTTGAATGAGTTTCAGGATATTTTATCCGATAACGTGCCTGATGGATTACCACCAGTCGGGAAGATCAGTCATCAGATGGACTTGATCCCAGGAGCGAGTTTGCCAAATAAGGCAGCACACAGAATGACACCTGCAGAAAGTGAGGAGTTGAACAGACAAGTACATGAACTGTTACAGAAAGGATTGATCCGTGAGAGTCTAAGTCCCTGTGCTGTACCAGAAGTATTAGCACCAAAGAAGAATGGAGAATGGAGGATGTGTATAGATTATAGGGAAATAAACAAGATCATAATCAAGTACAGGTTTCCATTGCCACGAATGGATGATATTATGGACTGTTTGAGTGAAGCTGTGTATTTCTCAAAGATAGATCTGAAGAGTGGATATCATCAGATTCGGATCAGAGAAGGAGATGAATGGAAGACTGCCTTCAAGACAAAGGAAGGACTGTATGAGTGGTTAGTCATGCCTTTTGGGCTAACCAATGCACCGAGCACTTTCATGCGGCTCATGAACGAGGTTCTGAAAGAATTTCTAGGTAAGTTTGTCATTGTTTACCTAGATGATATTCTGATCTTTAGTAAGACATTGGAGGAGCATATGATGCATATTCGTATGGTATTTGAGAAGCTGAGAGAAGAGAAATTGTTGATTAATTTAAAGAAGTGCAGTTTTGTGAAGAAAGAGTTAGTGTATTTGGGATTTGTAGTTTCAGCAGAAGGTCTAAAAATGGACCCAGAGAAGGTACAGGCTATCCTTGAATGGCCTACTCCAAGGAGTGCTACCGAGGTAAGATCTTTTCATGGTCTAGCTAGCTTTTACAGAAAGTTTATCAGAAATTTTAGCAGTATTTGTGGACCCTTGACTGAAACAATGAGAGGGGATAGAAAAGAGTTTAAGTGGACTAATGGGGCAGAAAAGAGTTTTCAATTATTGAAACAAAAAGTTATAGAACAACCTATTTTAGCACTTCCAGATTTTAATAAGGTGTTTCAAGTAGATTGTGATGCTAGTGGTACTGCAATAGGAGCTGTTATGAGCCAAGAAGGTAAACCTGTTGCTTATTTTAGTGAGAAATTAAATGATGCCAAGAGAAAATATTCTGTTTATGATCAGGAATTTTATGCTATAGTTCAGGCATTGAAAAAGTGGAGGCACTATCTGCTTCCTAAGGAGTTTGTTTTGTATACTGATCATCAAGCTTTGCAATATTTGAATAGTCAAGGAAAGTTGAATCAGAGGCATTTGAAATGGGTTGAGTTTTTGCAGAGTTATACATTTGTTTTGAAACACTGGAGTGGAAAGTCTAATAGGGTTGCGGATGCTCTTAGCAGAAGGCAACTATTGCTGACAGAAATGCAGATTGAAGTGATTGGGTTCAAGGAACTCAAGAATTTGTATCCAGAGGATCCTGATTTTGGTGAAGCTTGGAAAGCTTGTAAAGAACCTGTTACTCTAGACAGGACGAAATGGTTGGATTTCATCATCCAGGATGATATGCTATTCAGAGGGAGTCAGTTGTGCATTCCGCGAAGTTCTATGAAGGAGAATCTCATCAAGGAGAAGCATAGCGGAGGATTGGCTGGACATTTTGGTCATGATAAAACCCTTGGTTTGGTTAGTGAGAATTATTATTGGCCACAGTTGCAGCAAGATGTGAAGAAGTTTGTACAGAGTTGCAGAATATGTCAGATGGCGAAAGGAGTGAAGCAGAATACAGGGCTGTATCAGCCATTACCTATACCAGAGAAGCCTTGGGAGGATATCAGTATGGACTTTGTTCTTGGTTTACCGAGGACTCAGCGGGGACACGATTCAATTTTTGTGGTAGTTGACAGATTCTCAAAGATGGCACATTTCATTCCCTGCAAGAAGACTAATGATGCTGTTCATACACCAGAATTGTTTTTCAGAGAAGTAGTGAGACTTCATGGTTTGCCAAAGACCATAGTTTCAGATCGGGACAGTAAGTTTGTTGGATATTTCTGGCGTACATTGTGGAAGAAGTTAAAGACAGATTTGAAGTTCAGTTCATCACATCATCCACAGACTGATGGACAGACAGAGGTGGTGAATAGGAGTTTGGAAAATTTGCTGACATGTTTGGTTGGAGATAAGCCAACAGGATGGGATTTGATTTTACCACAGGCAGAATTTGCATACAATAATTCTGTCAATAGGAGCACTGGTAAATCACCATTCCAAATTGTATATGGAAGTAGTCCAAGAAATGCATCTGAATTGAGGAAGATAGATAAAGGAGAAATAAGTAGTGCTGAAGCTGAGGATTTTGCAGAACACTTGAAGAACATCCATGGGGAGGTGAGGAAGCATATTAGCAAGATGAACACACAGTATAAGGCTAAGGCAGATGAGAAAAGGAGGTATAAGGAATTTCAGGTTGGTGATGAAGTCATGGTTCATTTGCGGAAGGAGCGATTTCCGGTTGGTACATATAACAAGCTGCAAATGAAGAAGTTTGGGCCATGTAAGATACTGAAGAAACATGATTCAGGAAATGCATATGAGGTAGAATTGCCTAGTGAGCTGAATATTTCACCAGTGTTTAACATTTCAGATCTGACAGAGTATCATGAAGGAGGTGTTGAAGATGAGATCACAATAGCACAGTGGAGTATTCCAGCAACCAGTTCAGATATCAAGGAGATTGAAGACATACTGGACAGTCGTGTTGGCAGAAGCACAAGGAACAGGACATATGAAGAGTATTTGGTCAAATGGAAAGGACGACCTATTGAAGATTCATCATGGCTAACAAAGGAGGAGGTTAACCGTCTTGGTTTTCCTCTGCCCACCTGAGTCGTGACAGGGTCACTTCTCAAATTACCCCGGGTGTCTGATGCAGGAGCATCCTGGGTGTAAGAGCAATCTTGCATCACCCAAAAATATTTCTATTTTTGAATTCAATAAGGGCTATCTTGTGCAGAGCTGCTATTTGTGGAAAGTTACTATTTTTGGTAATTTTCATATGTGCTCAGAATGATCTGATTTCTTTCTTGGAGGTTCATTTTGGTCATATAAGTCTGCCAGTAAAGTTTCATTGCCAGATCAAGTGTATATTGGAAGATATTGAAGATTTTCGGTATTGGCAGTAGGGTACAGAAACTTTGAACTCAGTTTTGAAGGCTTTAGAGGCCCTGGATGAGGTCAAAAATTTGGGTGATGTGTGCTTGCGCCGGTCAAGCCTGTAGAGCGCTTCGTGGCATTTCTGAAATGGGGTTATAATAGTCAATCGGGTCAACTGGTGATGACTTATGATCTCCGGAAGTCGGGTCACCTGAAATGGCAGAAAATAATTTTCTTCAAAATTTCTGTTCGGGTTTCAAAAGTTATCTTGAGCCGACTATGATGTAATGAAATGTAAAAATAAAATAATTCTAAGTTTGGTCGGCCTTATTGGCTAAAATTCTAGAACCTTCTCGGGCGGTGGAAATTGCCTATATAAGGAAGGCTGTATTATTGTCTTAGGCAGTTCAGAATAGTTCTGGTTAGTAGATTTGGGTAATAGTTCGAGGCTTTGTCCTACAGAATATTGTAAGGGAATGCCCATGTGGCTTTGCATATTGTAATTCTGAAAGTTTGTAATTCTACATTTGTGGAGATAATAAGAAGCCAATTTTCTGTTCTTGCATATTGTTGTTGTTTCTCTATATCTGTTATGTGTTTGTGGTATTAAGGGGAGCACCCTTCATTAGGAAGGACCCCCAATTGACCTCTCAGATATTCATGAGCTTCTTTAGGTAAAGCTTTAGTGAATATGTTTTCTAGTTGTTCCTTTGTATTCACATATTCCATTCAGACCTCTTTATCTTGTACCAGTTCTCTCAAGTAATGATACTTGATTGCAATGTGTTTGGTCTTTGTGTGCATCATTGGATTCTTAGAGATGTTGATAGCACTTGTGTTATCATAGAAAATGACAATTGGTTCAATGATTTCTTCTTTCATGCCTACCAACAATTACTTTATCCATACCAAATTTGAACAGTTCACTACTGCAGCCACATACTCGGCTTCAGCATTAGATTGGGAAATGCAATTTTGTTTCTTGCTTGTCCAGGAAACTAATCTCTATCCAAGAAAGAAAGCTCCACCACTAGTATTCTTTTTGTCATCCACATTTCTTGCCCAATCAACATCTGTATACACTCTTAGTTCAAACTTTTCATGCTTCTTGTAGTACAATCCATAGTCAACAGTCCCTTTCAAATATCTCATTATTCTTTTGACAGCCATCATGTGAGTTTCCTTAGGAATGGAAGAGAATCTTGCCACAATCCCAACAACTAAAGAAATATCTGGTCTGCTATGTACAACATACTATAGCTTTCCAATCATAGATCTATACAAAGTCTGGTTTACTTCTACAACATCATCATTTTTAGACAACTTTTGTCCAGTAGCCATGGGAGTACTTACTGGCCTTGAATTTTCCATACCAAAGGTTTTTAGTTTCTCATGAACATATTTAGATTGGTTGATGAAAATTCCTTTCTCCATCTGATATACTTGTAAACCAACAAAAAATTTGATCTCCCAAAACATACTCATTTCAAATTCAGTTTGCATTTCATTTGAAAATTTCTTACACAAGGCATCTTGTCCACCAAATATAATATCATCTACAAAGATCTTAGCTAACAAGATTCCTTTACCTTATTCATCTTTCATGTATAGATTACTTGTGTCATTTGTCGTTGAGAATCCAATCTATATCAGGTAGTTGTGCAGTCTCTCATACCATGCTATGGGAGCTTTCTTTAGTCCATACAGTGCTTTATTAAGTTTGCAAACCATGTGTCTTTTGTTTGGATGAACAAATCCTTCTGGTTGTTCAATATACACTTCTTCTAATATACCATTTAAAAAAGTAGACTTAACATCCATTTGGTATACCTTGAAATCTTTATAGGCAACATATGCAAGTAGGGTTCTTACTCATTCCAATCTAGCTACAGGGGAAAATGTCTCTCCATAATATATTCCTTATTCTTGTGTGTAGCCTTTG
Source organism: Chamaecyparis obtusa (assembly GCA_027943335.1). NCBI lineage: Eukaryota > Viridiplantae > Streptophyta > Pinopsida > Cupressales > Cupressaceae > Chamaecyparis > Chamaecyparis obtusa. The sequence goes on along the minus strand of BSBK01002440.1, from coordinate 54,247 downwards.
CATACCAGCCTAGCTTTGTTTCTTGTGATTTGACCATGCTCATTTAGCTTATTTCAGAATACCCTCTTTTTCCCAATGACATTTTTATTTTCTGGTCTTGGCACCAAAGTCCAGGTATCAGTCTTCTCTATTTGGTCTATCTCTTCATTCATTGCTTCTATCCAGTCTTCATTTTCTAATGCCTCCTTTGTTGTCTTAGGCTCGAATTCACATACTAAACATGTTGGATCTCTTGTCTTGCTTCTGGTCAGAACTCCAGTATCTTTGTCTCCAATAATCTGTTTAGGCTTGTGATGTCTCCTTACATATTGTTCTAGAATAGGTTCTGCTCTCCTTTCATTTTTCTCTTCATGTTCACCAAAAAGATTGTCAGATTTAGCTTCTGAATGCTTGACAACCTCTCCTTGATACTCGACAGCTTCTTCTTGTTGCTTGACATGTTCTTCTTCTCTCTCAGCATTATTTTCCTGATGCTCGATATTGCTTACCCAAGACTCAGCATCAGGTGCATGTCTATCACTTGCCTCTCCTTCCTCTATATACACAAAATATTTGTAATCTTTTAGTTCTCTTTTACCGTCAACTTCATTTTTCTCTGCATACTCATCAACTTTGACATTCACACTTTTCACAATTTTGTTAGTGTTAGAGTTCAAACACTTTTAAGCTTTTCTTTTTGTGGAATAGCCTAGGAATATACCCTCATCACTTTTAGCATCAAATTTTCCATTTCTATTGTTCTTTAGTATGTAGCATTTATTTCCAAAAAATTTAAAGTACTTTACATTAGGTGCATACCCATGCCATAACTCATAAGGTGTCAGATTTGTACCTTTTTTGATATGTACTCAGTTAAGAGTATAAATAGTTGTACTTACAGCTTCTTTCCAATACTTTTGTGCAACATTCTTTTCAATCATTAATGTCCTTGCACAATCCAAGATAGATCTGTTCCTTCTCTCTGCTATACCATTCTATGGAGGAGTTCGAGGTGCAAACATTTGTCTTTTGATCCATCTATCATTGCAAAACAAATTAAGTTCATTAGATATAAATTCTCCACCTCGGTTAGATCTCAAACACATCAGGTTCATGCCTATCTCCTTTTCAACCTTAACTAAATACCACTTAAAAATTTGAAAAGCATCAGATTTTTCCTTTAAGAACATTACATGCATCATTCTGGTATAATCATCAACAAATGGGATAAAATATCTAGCACCACAATAGCTTTGTACACCCATTGGTCCACAAAGGTCAGTATGAACCAAATCTAAGGTATTCTTAGAAGTAAAAGTTTTTCTCTTGAAGCTAGACTTTGTCATCTTACCTAACTGACATTCTTTTCACATTACATTCTTAGGTTTCTTCAATCTAGGTAGACCTCTCACTTTCTTTTTCTTACTAATTTCTACCAGATAATCAAAGTTAACATGACATAGCCACTTATTCCATAACCAAATATCATCATATTGTGCAATCATACATGTTTCTTCAGATAGGTCTAGATATAACAAATTACCTCTTATATGTTCTCCACTTCAAATCAATTTACCAGTGGCATCAAACATTTTGGCCTTCCTATGATGAAATTCCACTCGATAGCCAGTGCTATTAAGTTGTGCAAGACTCAGTAGATTATAGTTAAGACCCTCAACCCAATAAGAATTTTCACAAGTGATCTTATCAGTCAGCTTAATCAATCCTTTTCCTCTAATAGGACATGGTGCATCATTACCAAATTTCACACTCCTACCTTTATAATGATCTAAGGTATCAAACTTACTCTTGTCATGAGTCATGTGATGTGAACAACCACTGTTAATAATCCATTTATCATTTTTGTTCACATAAGATATCAATGCAGTTTTCTCATCCTCATCAGATTCATCTTTCATTGCAACATAGACAAATTCAATTTCAAAATCATCACTACTAGTGTCAGTCTCTTCTTCGGTAATATAGCAGGATTTCTTACCTTTTCCTTTGTATTCCTTGTATCTTTGGTAACCTCTATCTTCTCTTTTGTCTTTATGCTTGTTGTTTCTTTCTTCATCCTTATCATCCCTATCAGGACATCTAGTAGCTATATGACCAACTTTATTACATGCAAAAAATATAATAGGGAGTTTACCTTTGTACTTTCCTTTTCCCCTTTTCAATATTCTAGCCATAAGAGCTTCTAGATCCTCAAGTTCTTCATTAGATGTGTAACTGTCACTTTCACTTTCACTTTCATTAATGCATCTTTGTTTTTCCTTCTTTGACTTACTCAATCATTTGTGACTTAAAATAAGATTCATCATTACCAACAATGAATTTATCATAGTTAGAAAGTTCAAAAGTAGTAAGCTTACCAACCAAACTTTCCAAAGTAAGAGCATTGTTAGGGTTACATCTAGATTCCTGAATTGCAGAAATTTTGATGGCATATACAGGACGCAGAGTTCTCAATACTTTTTCAATTACAGTTTCATCATCAATAGTTCTATTTGATCTTCTAATAGCATTTACAACTTCTTTTATTCTACCACAATATTGTGCAATATTCTCACCTTCTTGCATTCTCATTTCATCAAATTTACCTCTTAGGCTCTCAGCTTTTGCTCTTAATACATTTATATCACGGCCACAGATGTTTGCAAGGGTGTCCCACATTTTCTTTGCATTACTACAGTCTTTGATGTCTTAAAATTATGGATAACTTAGGGAAGATGCAATCTCCAACATTGCTTGGTTGTGCTCTTGTTTAGCTTTCATTTCCTCTGCAGTTAGAGGTGCAACAGGTGTGACATAATCATGCTCAACATAATACTTTGTAGAAGCACCAATATCAGCCAGATGTAGCTTCATCAAGGTTTTCCATGCAGGGAAGTTCTCCTTAATCAACTTTGGTACCTCCTTCTTATACATCCTGATAATTTGCTTCAAGTACCTTCAAACTTGTTCTCTGTAAGCACCAACAGCTCTAATACCAATTGTTAATATGATTTAGACAAATAGAGAGGGGGGGTGAATCAGTTGTTCTCAGGTCCACATGTATAAAAAAAAACTTTAAAACTCTTCGTCAAATCAGATCTAATAACCAACAGTTACTCGGTCATTACTAATTGCATAAAAAAAACATATAACAGTGCAGTCCACTTATCCAATAGTATCTAACTTGTAAAACATAGAAATGTTCAAACCAAAACATTCACACAAGTATCAACACCAGGCTTTATAGTGGAAACCCAATATGGGAAAAACCACTTTGTAACATGTTACTATTATGTTCACTGTTCTAAAGTGAGCTTAGTGAAAAGCCAACCCTGTCAAAGGTTACAAACACACTATCAGGTGTGACCCAGTTAAAGGATTTAAACCACTTTTTTAAAAGTGCACCTTGTTATAGGACTTACATACACTCCATTAGAATGCAACCTTGTTCAAAGGATTTATACAAATGACTATTAGGTCAACCTCTATTAAAAGGATTTTGACTGATAGAATGGTTAGAAAGTTGCAGTAGTATTGATCTGAAAAACATACAACTCACTTTGCAAATGTCAGATCCAATTCCGTACATATATGCTGGCTTACTAACTGTGAACCTTACTATCACCATCATTGATTTGCTCCAAAATCTCTTCAAGAAATCACAACACTTCTCCTTGAGCCTTCTCTGCTTGTACAGTCAATAACATCAACAACACTTCCAACATCCTCTATTGTATTAACCTCAAGCTTAGGTTTCCTTAATACTTCCTCAATTAGGTCAATACATCTTTTGCTGCTTAATCTCCTTCGTAGATCTTAGGGTTAGGTCAGATTCATCGAATCCTTCTTAATTTATGTTCTTCAGCTATCCTTCTAGAAATATCTCAAATCTCTTAATAGATTTACAATAAAATGTTTTATAGTGCATTAAATGCTTTCATACAATCAATAAATAAAGTCAACATGTTTTACATAATCCAAGAATTCAACAATGTCGGCTGGAAATCTGAATTCTTCCTCAAATGTAAAATATTGATGCTCATTCAATACTATTTTCAACTCCTTGGTCTTCACTAGAAAGCTCAGTCACCTCAAAAACTGTTTCCTCAGCTAATACTAATGTTTGGTCAACACTGAATTTACTCGGCATATACTAGCTCGGTCGACACTAACATCACTCAACTTAAACTAGATTTTTTCACTTTTTCTCGGTTAAGCCAACCAGTTTAGTCTTCATTTTTACTTAGATAAACAATGCATTATCTTATCATTGTGCCACATAATCAAGTACTCATTGAATTATCAAGATAACTCAACCTTTCCTTAGGTGCTATTGTTACCAACCTTGCCTTTCCCCTTAGCAACAATAAAATAGATATAGTACATTCTTAAATAGCAACAATCTTACCAATTAAGGTTTGACATCAATGACAATACAACAATTGCTTCAATTGTAGTTTCCAACAATGACAACTTCATTATTGATTATACATGAGAAAAAAATCATAACTTATGTGTTTTCCAACTTAAAAATACTTATAGAAAAATCCTAGCAATATTTTCCATGTCTATACACCTTAATTTCAAATAGAATTATATGTTCAAACACGCAAAATGGAATAAGTTAAGTGATTAAATTTGGAAGTCCAAAGCTAAGGCCCAATCCTAATTTTGTAGATGACCTTTCATAATCCAACTTTTAAAATTATCATTTTAAAAGACACAATGGTGTTGAAAATATATGTTTGGTTGTCTATTGTCATTGATGTCAAACATTGTATTCCAGAGGTGTTTGTGCTTTCTCAAACACTGTGGTTCGAAAGTATACCATACTTGGAGAAGTAAGTTTGTGTATTGAACCCGTGGAAATGAACAAGATATATTTGGTGTGGAACATAGAAGTTTCTCCTGATGGTGGTCCAACATCTATTCCTAATGTTGTTTCTTCCTCTATTAAATGATTACAGGGTCACAAGGGGAGTCTTCATATAATTTTTTCCCCCTCAAGAATAGGTTTTGGGTATCTTCTCAACATAACAATAAGGTGTAAATATTTTTCAAAAGGTAAGATTTGTATTTTGTGGTTTGGAAAGGTGGTTGTTTAGTTCTGTAAATAGGGTAATAGTTGTATGGTTGTATTAAAGATTGTTCTTTCTAAGTTGTGTCCAAATGTGGGTTTGCAATATGATATGTATGTTGGTTCATAAATTAATATACATTTGAATGACTTGGATAATAGTGCTATGAATTATAGAAGTTCCCTTGATAATTTGAAGGATAGGATAAGTCTCTAAGACTATTTTTATCCTAAGGCTACTAACCAATTTAAGGATAGTAAGAGTTTTTTTCTACATAGAGAAGATAAAGTCTAAAATTATTTCAGATAACAGTAAAGAGGAAGAAAAAAAAGTGTTGATGAAAAAATGAAGACTATAGAGGTTAATGCCTTGGCTACTGCTAGTAATGAGAAGAAATTTTCTTCTCATGTCTCTTATGATAAATTTTATATGTCATTTGAAAATATTCCTACTTTACTAAATCAGTTAGGAGAGATAAATTTTGTTAGAGATAAGTTCCATCCTATGATCAAAATACTTTTGAGTTTCTCTAGGAAATGTTTGGGGTTGTTACCTCTATTTTGCCTTTCTTAATGTATTAAAGTGGTGCATCTATCCAGGGGGAGCTTTCTGACTTAGTTTTATTTTGGACCGATGCTTTATTATCATAGTTGTCTCATAGTAATCACGTTGTTGGCCTTTGTCCTTGACAAAAATGGGGGATAACGAAAAGGAAAATATTTATGTGTTTAGGATTATTTTGGTTATTTTGGAAAGGGGGAGTGATAGTGATTAATATCTTAGTAAAACATTTGTGGTGGCTATTTTCCATCAAAGACATGGGGGAAGCTTGTTGGAAATATATGTTTTGGTGTCATTGATGTCAAACATTATATTTTGGAGGTATTTGTGGTTGCTCAAACATTGTGGTCTAAAAGTATGATATACTTGGAGAAGTAAGTTTATGTACTAAACCTATAGAACAATGGAAGACATGTATGTATTAAAAACAATGGAAGACATGTATGTAGTTAGTGCTACAGTGCAGTGAAAGATAAGTAAGTATTCAAAATAGTGCTATAGTGCAGTCAAAGAAAAGTATGAATTTACAATAGTGGAAGATGGATATGTATCCTATGATCATGAGAGGATGATTTTTATTAGTGCTTTAGTGTTATATTATTATATCCAGAAGTATGCGTGGTTTGGATTTTTTTGTTTCAATGGCAGTGTTATACAGTTGCAGATAACAATCTTATAGTTGCTAATGACAATGCTTCATTTGTTCTTTCTAAAAGGTTTTTTCTCCAAAAATTATGGTTGAAGGTGTGTTTATGGTTATGCGGATACATATTTTAAGTTTTGGTAATAGTTGCATGACATTCTCTGGTGACCCAAAAATTGTTCCTAGTGATCCAAAAAAAATTGTATTATCAAGTGTCGTAGTTAATATCACTTCTTGGTCTGGTATGAAAATGTGTTGTGATGGATTTTAACATGGGCTTTTGGCAAGTGAAATGGCTTTTGATGTGGCTTATGGATCTCTCAATAGCCTGTATTGGAGGTCTAGATTCAGTTGGAAAGTTAAGTGGCTCTTTGAGAAATGTGACTACACATTTGAGATGGTTTTAAAAGTTGTTCTTGTAATTGTAGATCTAGCATCGAGCTATGTGTAGTGTGTTCACAACCCTCCTCTCTCCTAGAGTGTATCATGCTTATTGATTTAGGTCAGGGTTATACATTTAATGTTTATCTCTTATCTAGATGGGTTTGTACTATATGTGACCTATGCATTTAATGTTTATCTCTTACTCGATTGGCTCCATTCTATATTTTGGTTTGGATGCTTCTAGTATGGGACCTTATTATATTTTATTGTTGCCTTGGTCGACTTATAACTTAAATTAGAATATAATTTTGGAATGGACAACCTTTTTGTAATCTCCAATGTTCTATCTTGTATATAAGTGTAATTTGTTCTTTGAAAAAAAGTAAGAGTGTGCAACACAAGGATTGAAGGTGAACCAGTGAAGATCTCCAAGTAGAAGGGAAAAGTTGAGCAATAGTGATAGAGAAGAAAAGGTAGTAAGATTATGTTACTAAATTTGAAATTATTGTGTAGATCAACTATATTATCAAGAGAATCTCTCTTTATCTATTGTAAATATTTATTTGTATCTTGTCCTTGAGATAGTGAGTCTTGGGTTCACATGTTTGTTGTTCTATCTTTCTACTTTGGTAGTGAGCCTCTATATACAATTCTAAATTAGTGAGCTCCTATTTGTATTCATTATTATATTTGTAGTGAGCTTCTAGTTTTAAGTCCGAAGACGTGAGCTCCTACCATATTTTTTAATTAGACTATATATGTATCAACAAATTATCTTTTTGGGAAAGTGCTCACCATGGTTTTTCCTAGTTCAGATTTTCCATGTATAAAATATTCATGTTCATGTGTTGTTGGTTCTATTCATTACTCTATTATTGTTTCATGGGGTGAATATTGAAGTTACTTATTGTGTTTTGGTTTATACCGATTCAACCCCTCACCCCCCTCTCATCATCCAAAGTGTGTTCAACAATTGGAAATATGATTTTGATGGAAGTCAAACTTGATATATTGTGAAGACCATTAATACATTTAAAAGTGAATTAGAAGGTTAATAGATGCTAATTATGGGTTAATTGCACTATGTGAACCTCTTCTCCACACAAATAATTTTTAAGTTTATTGTAGCTCCTTGAATGAATCCAAAAAAGTACTCTTTGATTGAGATATTTTGTTACACTTCATAAAAAAAAATTTAAGACTCTTGAGGCTAGTCATCTTCCATGCAAGACAACCATTATGATTGTAGAAAAGTTGGTGTCAAATGCCATATAAACACTAGCCACTATTTAGATTTTAATTTAAACTTAATTTATTTTTATTTTTTAAGAAATCCCACAATTCTCATTATCTACTTATTGTACTTTATTATAATTTATAAATGGTAAAAAATAATCTTCCATCTATATCCATTAATTGAAAATTTGAGAGCATTAGTCTTAAAATATTTTATTGAGTTTGGAATCCATGGTAAAAGCTCTACAATTTTACTCATATCTCCTAGATCATTTCCCTTATTGTTAAAACCCTTGGCTATTATATTTGTCAAGTTATAATTGGATTTATCTTTGAAGAGAAGGAATGCAATATTTTAGATTAAACAAATCAATGTCTTCAGTATTCTTCTCTACATTTGTGACATTGTTGATTCTAGGTGTAGATTTTTGTTTAATTTGATATGTTAGATTTGTTAAGATTGTCAAATTATATATTTTTACATTATTTGATTAAATTTGGCATGTTGAAAAGTTTTAACATATTATAATGGTTTATAATTTAGAAATAAATTAGAATATTTTTTAGTATAGAAATTTTATTCAAAGATTTTAGTCTAGTGGTTGTGTTAAAGATTTCTCGGAGGAAATCTTAAACTTGGAAGAAAAAAACTAGATTTTCTTTTTCTTTTTTCACCCCAAAAGAAATTATTCATTAGGGTTTCTTAAGAATCTTCCAATCTTTCCAAAGGTAAGCTTTGAGAAAACATAAGGATCTTCTTGAGTGGGTATAGATCTATTTTGAACACATAGATAAATATTTAAAATCTTTCATTTTTATATCTTATTTCAAATAAAAGAGTAAAAGATTGTTTATGATATATAATTTTTAGAACAAAATTCAAAAATATTTTCTACAACAACATTATTTAAAAAAAATCATGATTCTCACTACTACTTCTACCTATTTTTTCAAAAATATTTTACTTTTAGACTTTAGTTAATTACATTCTTAAAGTTACTATATTTATTGAATCAATTTGAGAGATTTTGATCAAGCACATGACACCCATTATTTAAATTTTTCTCTCCAAAAAAGAAGGAATTCTAGGTAACAATACACTCACCTCAACACCAAACCAACTTTTTCTATGTCAACAGTCAAGTAAGTCATCCATTTTATCTAATCAAAATGAATAATCTTGGACATACATAATTTTAACACATACATTTTTGGGTGATTTGAAAGTGAATGATAAACATTTTTAATAAGTCTATCATATTTATTCCTTCCGCTTCACCTTTTTCTATCCTCTTTTCTACCCATTTATTTTATAATACTTGCAACACCCAAAAATGTGTTACGATTTGATAGAATTCATCGACAAGTTCTTACTTTCTCTAGGGACCTAGATGCCTCATCATAAGAAAATATAAGTCTATTGAAGATATGATATTTCCACAATCCATAATCAATTTAGTTCAAGATTTATGGAATAGATTGTGTATAATATTTTTTGGATCCAAAAAAGCTTATACTCAATCTATTTCAAAAATCTTGAACTAAATTTAATATAAGTCCAATTAAAATTATATTAATGGCATGAAGAAATATGAAATATGACCACATTTAGGAATCTTATGTAGTGACAATATATAAATCATGAGGTTCAAACCTCCATCGTAGTTCCTAATCTAAGAATTTCATGAAACCCTTATTTTATTATTCAACCATACATCCATCCTAGGACACAATATGCACACCTTTTAGAGACATAAATGCCTCTCTTGACCAATATATGGTGTTGTAAAGATTAATAGTATAAAATTATGTATAGAAGAACAGTAAAGAATTAACACACTGATTTACGCAAAATTTTTTGGTAAAATTATACTAGAAAAGTTTATGGGAAAAGATTTCTCATATTATTGCTTAGGAATTTTGATTATTACTACAATTTTTTTCAAAGTATATAAAAAAATGACTTCTCATAGCATATAACAACCTGGTTGTGGAAAAAACCCATGTTTGAGTTATGGATAAAACCTATAGAAGCCAAAAAGGCCTCCTTCATGTGGAGACTCCTCCTACACAGATTACCTCTAAGGAAACCCTTTGGGGAACTCAATGTTTGTTCATTTTATAGATGTTGGAAAACCATCCATCACATATTTTTTATTGTATTTTTGCTAAAGAAATTTGGGGGATGTTTGGACTTGTTCCTAATGGTAACTTTAGTATTCTGAGTGTTCTTAATGATAACTTCTTGAGACTTAACAAAAGATGTAATTTATTTTTGTCTTTATTATCTAGTGAGATTATTTGGTCCATTTATAAACTTCGTAATGATGATGTGTTTGATGGTAGGATGAGGCACCTTATGGAATCTCCACGAACACTCATTTTTCACAACATTGTTGTGCAGGTTTCAGTTGTCATGAAAGTGGATGAATCCAAGTTCCTTTACCTTCTCCTTGAAATTTTGGTTATGATGTTAAAGTGGGAAGTATCCCACAGGTACACTTGGACAAAAACTACAACCACCAAATCAGCATTTGAGGAAGCACTAAATTATTTATTTGCAGGCCTGAACAATTAGAATTATCAAGAGAGACATGACAAGGGCATCCCAATTGTAACAATCCCTCTTGATGGCATTCCTTCAACGATCATTCTACAGCCCCACAATGGAAATGGGCATCCTTACAGAGCATATGTACATGAAGATAAGATTATGAAATGGATGGATGAGCAACAAGGCTAGACAACATGGGTCCCAGAGACCATAATGAAACTTGAAACATCTGATCACATACTTTATTGTAACTAAATGTAACAATAAGATGTATTTTATATTCATGGGATATAGAATACATTGCTACTATTCTATTATATTTAGTTTCTAGATGTAGCTGATTGTACTCATAGTGATATTATAGATTAAAACAGTTCGGTCAATATGTATATTTTGATACCTTATAATTAATAGAAGAAAAATAAAACATGATCACATGTAGGAATATTATGTATTGATAATATATAAATCATGAAGTTCAAACCTGCATCGTAGTTCCTACTCTAATAATTTCATGAAACCCTTATTTTATTATTCAACCATACATCAATCCTTAGGACACAATATGCACACCTTTTAGGGATATAAATTCCTCTCTTGAACAATATATGGTGTTGTTATGAAAATTAATAAAAAATGTTGGCATAATGGTCAGAACTCCCCTAGGGATGCACAATATGGCTTAACTTCCTCCTATGTCTTCTATAATTCTAGTGGTTGTATCAGGCATTAACAAGTCAAAATTTTGGTGTAACGACAATCACACTTGTAACAAGTGGTATAGAGATTGGTCACAGGTTCAAATCCCCTCGGGTAGCGTCGAGGGGGATATTTTTGGCATAATGGTTAGCACTCCCCTCGGGATTTGTGACATGGCTTAACCACTTCCTGTGTCTTCTATAAGTCTAGTGGTTGTATCAAGTATTAACAGGTTGATCTTTTGGTGCAACAACAATCACACTTGCAACACAAAATTATGTAGAGAAGAACAGTAAAGCATTAACACATGGGTTCACGTATTTTTTTTGGTAAAAGTATATTAGCAAAAAATATGGGCAAAGATATCTCATATTATTGCTTAGGAATTTTGACTATTACTATAATTTTTTCAAAGTATATGAAAAAATGACTTCTCGTAGCATATAACAACCTAGTTGCAAAGTCTTAATTAAAGACAAATTTCAAAAAATTGAAAGTATGACTCATACAACTACATGTTTAACACATGTTGAAATTTCTAAAAATAGTAAGTTCCCTAAAAAAAATTGCCTTCGGTGAATGCCTCCAATGTGGAAGTGGTGCTATATCTAGAACCCCTACAAACCTTGGCCTTTATGCTTTGGCTTAAAGTTATGTCCTCCAAGAAATTGTATTGGGCAAAAACCTGAGGAACTATTATGTTACCCCATGATGACTATTTGTCACTACACGAATACTATTATAATTGACTTCACATTCCAATAGGAGTAATTATTGTTTGGTATAGCTTAGGCTTGCAACACTAGAATCACCACCAACCCAAATGATGTTATACCTTCTTATGCATCCTCAACTTTAGGTGAGATTATAGATATTAGTAAGAAGAAAGAGAACCCCACTCATATAAAGAGTATAACCACCATCAAGATAATAAATTAACATGTCCTCAATGTAGTAATAGGAAAAATATTGGTCAATGTAATGTACCCTTTGACCAAGCCACTCGTAAGGCCCTCATTTCCACTTTGGTAGAGAGAATCAAAATAATTAAAGTGGGCGCTAAAACCACTTTAAAAATATGCTCATAATAATGTGATACCATGATATCCTAGGACATGTAGTAGCAACACCTCATTTCCAAGTGCTCCCTCTAAATCTAACTATGAATCCATCCAATTTATCCATTATACTATTGTGTGCTAAAATGTTGACACACTTCTATGAGTCATTATATCCAAGATTGCTCAAGAATGAGGTCTCAGATGGTGACTCATAGCTCTTTATTCATGGAGTGCAAGGGTTTATGATGGAGGCCCTCAATTTAGACCTAGTTTGTGCCCATGCAAGTACACCATAAAATGAGAGATTCAAAGAGGAAAAACAAGAATGCTAGTCTCTGTGATCATCAAGTATGCATGCAAATGAAAATGAAAGCTATTCTATATGATAACAATGCATAAAAGAAAACTAATATATGAAAGGAAATGCTTACGCAAGATTATTTTATGAAAGGAAATATAGGTCTAATCTAATATGAAAGTGCAATATTAATCTAAATGGATTGCCATGGGGCATGAGAGAAGAAGACAAGAAAAGAGAAGTTGCAATTGATGAACTACAACTGATTTGAATACATTGTATAACTTGAAGATCTATGATTTAAGATCACTGAGTTGCTGATTAGATATGTAAGATGGTTAAACATTAATATGTTGTCATTTATGTCAACTAATTTTGACAGTACTTATCTTGTAAGTTACTATACCCAAACATCTGTAGAAAGAAGAAGAAAAGAGATGAAGAACAAAATATATCTACATGAGGAAGATGGAGATGACATATAAGGATAAGGAATACATTGGGTAACTTATGAATGAGTCTATGACCTTATGTTATTGACTTGATTATGTTGCATCCATCTATGATGAAGGATAGAGAAAAATGCACAAGGTAGTGTTGCCGGTTATAGAACCATTTCAGTATACACTGATGTAGTGTAGTGTATGCTAATCACAGTAGAAACCAAGCTTGTGTTCACCGACACATTTCTTTGTTAACTGAGAAGAAGAAAAGAACTAAATGACTAGTTTAGCTGATGAAAGTTGATGAGTTGTAAAGTACCTCTAAATCTGAGATGAAGATATTGTTTGGTATGAAGATTGATGGCTAACATAATTCAAAGAAGATCTAATGGATTGAAACAAAACGTGTTACTCACACATCAGCCGAGGAAGGTTTAAGCGGCAAAATCAACAAAGGAGATTAAGTGGTAAAATTTGATGGATGGAATTAAAATGGTTTACTCATCTATTTAAGAGACTGGAATTTCATGATGAAATCAGCCAGAAGAAGGAGACTACAAAGATATCACGTGAACAAGCTTCATGCATGCCTAATCAGACTAGTTAAGGAGAACCGAACTACAAAGATTACCGAGCGTCAGAAAACTATTACCGAGTAACACTAAGTTACTAAATATTGATTGAAACAAAATTGAAATATTGATCAGAGGATTTGAATGAGCTTAACATAGATCTAATAATCTGCAATTGAAGTTGTATTGTAATTAGATCAACTGCTGTTACATTTTAACCATTGTAAACAGCGAAATCTGTTAACAGAGTGGACTAGAAAGTCTTGTAATGTCATTCATAGAGTGTACATTTGTTATCCTGTCAACCCCATAGTGAATGCTGGTTGGATGATAACGGTTGGTCTAAAATCCTCTAACAAGGTCACACCTCACAGTGTGTTTGTAACCTTTAACAGGGTTGGGTCTTCACTAAACTCACTTCAGAAGAGTGAACAATTTTTGGGTTGCCGGTCCCAGGTGGTTTCTCCCTTCATAGGGTTTCCACGTTAAATCTCTTGTGTTATGTGTTGATTTTGATGATTGTTTGTTATCATACTTTACATGTTGCATATTGGATTTGATCAGTAATCATTATATGTTATTAAGTGGTAATCAGTAAAAGCATAGATAGAATACTATTTTAGTTTACCGAGCTGTAGAAGTTTTAATAAATTGTTTTTGGATATACATTTTTTGATTGGGACTGTGGATAACTGATTCACCCCCCTCTCAGTTATTCTAAAAATTGGTATCAAAGTGTTGGTTGCTTGGAACAGAGTTTTAAGGACTTCAGCACAAAGATCTCTAAATGTATAAGAGGGAAGTGCCAAAGCTGAACAAAGACAACTTCATAGTATGGAAAAGATGAAAGAAGCTGCATGTATTTGGAATTGGGAATTCTGCCCTTACACTAATGGAGAATGGCTACATTGCACCGCCCACTGGTCCCTTGACCCTTGATCAACTGAGAGATAGGCATGAACATAATGTTACTATGATGGAGATTGTTGCTGCTTGTACCGATGCCAAATTTGAAGATATTAAAAATTGCACTATTGCTAAAGATATGTGGGATAAACTTGCTCAAGTTTATAGTGGCGATGTGAATTATGTCAAAAGAGCCAGAGCTAAAAGCTTAAGAGGTAGATTCGATGATATGAAGATAAAGGAAGGTGAAAATATTGTGCAGTACATAAATATACTGAAAGAGGTAGTACATGCTATTAGAGCATCTGATGGTGTTATTGATGAAGAGACAGTGGTAAGAAAAGTTCTCAAAACCTTATTTTTGGTTTATGCAATCAGAATATCTACAATTCATGAAACAAGGTCTACATTTGGTAACAACTTACTCTTGATAACCTGATTGGTAAGCTTACAACCTTTGAACTAAATAACTTTGACAATAGTGTTGTACCGTCTGTTGAATTTTTTTTTATGTCTTCTCTGAAGATTGGTAAGTCTAGTAGTAGAAATAAGAATGATGATAGTGATAGCAATACTGATGATGAGCTTGATGAACTTGAAGCTCTTATGGCCAAAAGGTTACCTAAAGGTAAAGGAAGGTATAGAGGTAAATTACCTTTAGCATGCTTGAATTGTAAAGAGGTTGGTCATATTGTTGCTAGATGTCCACATAGGAAAGATGATGACAGAAACAAAGACCGATCTAGTGAAGGAAGCTATGGGAGAAGAGGCAACATAAGTTACCGACACTACAATAGAGACAATCGAGACAATAATGATAAAGGAAAGAAGGTGTGCTACATTGTAGAAGAAGATGTCACCGATACCGACATTGATGAAGATGTGGAGGTAGTATTTTTTGCAATGAAGGATGACTCATAAGAGGATGAAAGGTATGTAGAGACAACACTTATCTCTAAGGTGAATAAGAATAATACATGGATCATAGATAGTGGTTGTACACATCACATGACTGGTGATGAAGATAAATTTGATCATCTTGAAGAACACAATGGAGGATCTGTTAGAATGGGTAATGATGCACCCTATATGGTTAGAGGAAAATGATCCCTGATGATAAATGATAAAATAAGATGTGATAATGCTTATTGGGTAAAAGGTCTAAACTATAATTTGCTAAGTGTGGCACAACTGAACAATTCAGGCCACCGAGTTGCTTTTGAGAGCAAGAAAGTGAAGATATATAATGATGGAGGAAGACTTATTGGATCTGGAACACAGTCGAGAGGTAACTTGTTTTATCTTGATAATGATTAGTCTTCTTGTTTAATAATGAAATATGAAGATGCATGGTTGTGGCATAAGAGGTTATGTTATGTGAATTTTGATAACATGATTAAGATCAGTAAAAAGAAAAAGGTTAGAGGTCTACCTAACTTATCTAAGCCTGATCATGTTATGTGTCATGAATGTCAAAAAGGAAAAATGACAAAATCTAGTTTCAAAAGAAAAGATTATTCAACAAAGAAATTACTTGAGTTAGTGCATACCGACCTATGTGGTCCTATGAGAACTCAAAGTTACTATGGAGACAGATACTTTATTCTTTTTGTTGATGATTATACTAGATTAATGACAGTCATGTTCTTGAAAGAAAAATCAGAGGCATTTAAGATGTTCAAGTGGTATAAAGAAAAAGTTGAGAAAGAGACTGGTAAAGAATTGAAATGCTTAAGATCTGACCGAGGTGGTGAATTTATTTCTGATGAATTTACTAACTTTTGTAATGAGCATGGTATTAAAAGATAGGTCTTTGCACCAAGGACACCACAACAAAATGGAATAGCTGAAAGGAGAAATAGGTCAATCATTGACTGTGCAAGGACACTGATGTTATAAAAGAATGTTGCTCAAACATACTGGAGGGAAGCTGTCAGCACATCTGTTTATGTTCTGAACTGAGTACAACTGAAGAAGGACACTAATAAGACACCCTATGAGTTATGGTTTGGTCACAAACCCACTGTAAGTTATTTCAAGATTTTTGGAAGTAAATGTTTTATTCTGAAAGATGAAAGAAATGGGAAGTTTGACTCAAAAGGTGATGAAGGGATATTTTTGGGATATTCCACTAAAAGTAAAGCATACAAGTGTCTTAACAAAGTAACTAATAAAATGATTGAAAGTACTAATGTTCAAGTTGATGAGTTTGATGATAAGAATGCTGAGGAAAGCACAAAGGAACCGAAAGACTATGGTAGATTCAATTACATTGAACAACCAGAGTACCTACTGACATAACAGAAAGTGACAACCGGCCAACAGGAAAATAAATACCGAGGAATAGGAAAAAGAAACCGATGAGCAAGAAGCACCCACCGAGAAAGAAAATGAACCTGCACATGATGAACAAGAAAGAAGAGATCAGATACTGGTGAAATTTGTTAGAAGACATCATCCTGAGACACAAATCATTGGAAATAGACTAGTTGGCATGCAAACAAGAAGTAAAGCAGGACAAGGTACATGTCTAGTTTGTGAATATGAACCGAAGAATGTAAAAGTTGCATTAGAAAATGATGAATGGGTTAATGCAATGAAAGAAGAAATAGAACAGATAGAGAAGAACAAAACTTGGAGTTTAGTACCCAGACCTAAGGACAAGAATGTTATCGGTACTAAGTGGATATTTAGAAATAAGCTTAATGAGAATGGAGAGGTAACAAGGAACAAAGGTAGGTTAGTATGCAAGGGATATGCACAAGAGGAAGGAATAGATTATGGTGAAACATTTGCACCTGTTGCTAGATTAGAAGGAGTCAGAATGTTACTTGCATATGCTGCACACAAAAAATTCAAAGTTTACCAAATGGATGTCAAATATTCTTTTCTAAATGGGATACTTGTAGAAGAAGTCTACATAGAACAACCTGAAGGGTTCGTTGATCCAAAAAACAAAGATATGGTATGTAGATTACATAAATCTTTATATGGTTTGAAGCAAGCACCGAGAGCCTAGTATGAAAGGCTGCATAACTATTTGCTGAGTATTGGATTTGTTAGAACAAGTAAGAACAATAATATGTACATGAAAGGAAATTTTGATGATACTATCTTGATTGTTGAGATATTTGTGGATGACATAATATTTGGATGACAAGATCAAATCTATAAGTCATTTGCTGATGAAATGAAAAGTGAATTTGAAATGTCTATGTTTGGAGAGATTAAGTTCTTTCTAGGCTTACAAGTGATTCAACAAGAATGATGGTATATTCATCACACAATCTAAATATATAAAGGAAGTATTGAAGACATTTGACATGGAAGATGCTAAACCCGTGGGAACACTGATGGCTACTGGATGGAAACTGAGTAAAGAAGATGGAACTATTGAGGTAATTCAGACACTGTACCAATCCATGATTGGTAAGTTAATGTATGTAGTTCATAGTAGACTTGATATAGAACATGTTGTTGGAATAGTTGCTAGATTTTCTACAAACCCTAGAGAGTCACACATGGTTACTACAAAGAGAATCTTAAGATACCTAAAGAAAATTGAAGATTATGGATTGTGGTATCCTAAGAAAGGCAAGTTTGAACTGAAGGTATACACCGATGCTGAGTGGGCTGGAAATGTGGATGATAGAAAGAGTACCACCAGAGGAGCATTCTTCTTTGGTGAAATACTTGTTACATAGACAAGTAAGAAACAAGCTTGCATTTCTCAGTCTACAGCTGAAGCAGAGTATGTTGCTATTGCTACTAACTGTTCAAATATTGCATATATCAAGCAAGTGTTAGAAGGTATGATTGCAGTAATCACTAAGCCGGTGATTATATATTGTGATCAAACTAGTGCTATTAATAATTCAAAGAATCTAGTGATGAACTCTAAAACAAAGCATATATAAATTAAGTATCACTACTTAAGGGAACAAGTACAGGAGAAGCAAGTTAAGCTAGAATTTGTTACATCAAAAGAATAACTTGTTGACATATTTACAAAGCCTCTGTTGGCAATTTGGCTAAGTTGATTACATAGATGTTGTCATTATGGAAACATATGATCCACATGAAGATTGCACAGGTCAGAGAGCAAGTATGACAGAGCACATTGCAAATTTGTCTAAGTGTGAGACAATGTTTTTACCAGTGAACCTGGACATAGTTTTTGTTTGCAACATTGATTGGAGTAATTTTAGTGCTTGTGCAATTGAACATAGACTCTATGATTTCTATTGAACACCCATCTCAAAGTGCAAGTCAGTACGGCATGTATGGAAGAAGTTATGATAGTTTTACCAAAGACAGTGTCAAGCCGACAGGATAGAATATGAAGAGAGAACTAGTAAAGAGTTAAGGGATTATTTTGTTTATCAAAATAATGACTTAACAATATAAAGGGATGACATCCTAGATTTTAACCCTTTGATAAATCTATTGGTATAAATGTAATTGTAATTGTAAAGATAGAGGAAGTAGTAATGAAATGTAATGAAGCAGTGATATGATGTGAAGTATATGATGCATATGTAATAGTGATAGTGAAAGAGCAGTGAAGAGATATTGATGCAAGTAGTATAAGGTTATGTATCTTAACCTATTTTTTTAATTAGTGTATATTTTACATTACTTGTTTGGGTAGTGGGCTCATCTGGTAATCACATTTTGTACTACCAACTCCTAACAAGGTTGAGGCTTCTAACAAGGCCTATAGTCCCTTAATTAGGACTGATACACTATATGCTTGTAATAGACTCCTAATAGGCTCAACATCCTTAATATGATACTTTTGATTAGTGGATCTTTGTGGGTACCATCCCCACCAGGGTTTCCTCAAGAACAAATAATGTGTTATGAGTTCTTTATTATTATGCATGTTGTTGAGCTTCTTATGTTATGCATGTATAAAGATAATCTGCTATATCCATAATTGGGCAAAAGATAAAGTTTGTAGAATACTGATTCACCCCCCCTCTTAGTATTCCCTATTTCTAACAATTGGTATCAGAGATTAGTTACTCAAAAAAGAATCATTCAAGGAAAGCCTAGTAGCTTGACTAAGATCTCTATGGATATAGATCAACTACAGAAGAATCTTGTAGAAGCTCTTGAACAGATTGACTTGCTTACTATTGAAAAAGATACTTTGAAAAGAAAGTATGATGATGCAAAGAACCTCATTGAGAAACTGAAAAACAAATTGGAAGATCTGAGATCTGAAAAGGAATCTGAAGTTTTTATTGAAGATTGTGATGACAATTTAGAAAAATAAAATGAGATCCTTAAGCATGAACTAAAGATAGCAAATTTGAAGCTTAGTTTGAAAGATGGAAATGGCAAGAATGAAGCAAATCTGAAATTTGAGAATGAAAGTCTAAAGACTGAAAATGAAGGACTAAAATCTAAACTTTGTAAAGTAACATCTGAACTTGAGAAAGTCAATTTACAGTATGATGAACTTGAGAAATATAATAAGATTATGAAAGGTGAACTAACTCAATCCAAACAAGAACTTGAAAGGCTATATTCAACTAGCAAGAAGATTGATGAACAAATATCTTATCAAAAACCATTCTATGATAAGATTGGTCTTGGATTCAACACTTTTAAAGCAAATGATGAAAGCAAGGAACCAGATCTGAAGATATTTGAAAGCATAGATGAGAAGAAGCTCGATGAGATCAAAAAATCTGAAGATACACCTAAAGAAGAAGAATCACCGAAGCAAGATGAATCACCCAAAGGTATGCAAAGAGAATTCAAAGGTAGATGTTTTTCTATTGGTCATATGAATAGAGATTGCACAGGTAAATGATTTAAACCTCTTAATGGTTATTGTTACAATTGTCATAGTTTTGGACATAGAGCTATTGAATGTAGGAAACCTAAATTTATTGAGAATAATGATGGTAGTAGAATGTTTAGGAATACTAACAATGCAGATAAGAAACCTACTAAAGATATGAACAGAAGAAATGGAGTAATATGTTATAGATGCAACAAGGTTGGACACATTGCTAGAAACTACATATCACAAATCAATCAACCTAGACCAAGATTTGGAAATAATGGAATTGTTTGTCAGATATGCAACAAGATTGGACATAAAACAAGGTTTTGCAGAATGAACAATAGATTTTTTCATCCTAATCCAAATCCTAGAAATCATGCAAGAAGAAATGAAGATGCAAGTAATAGTCAGAAAGGATGTTGTAGTAATTCAGATGAAGTGAAGTTTATCAAAAGAAGAGATGAAGGAGACATATTCAACATTGAAGGTAATCAAGAAGGTGAAGTATTGAAAGGTAAGAATGAATCTTTACCTGACCTATCTCAAAGTACTTAATTTATGTAAACTACAGTATAATAGGAACTTAGATTAAGTGTAGAAGTAGATATATGATGAATTGAGTCTTGCACAGTTAATAAAAGGTAGTTTATGATGTTCTAATGCTATGGTTAAGAGTGCAAAGAAAAATATTATGTTTTGTGAGATCGCAAGAAGTTTTAAGTTTTGCAGGTTAGCAGAGACAACTTTTTGGAAAGAAGCGGCAAAAGAATTGAATGCAACGTCAAATTTGAGTGAGATTGAATTAATAAAAGGTTATGATCGGTATTATTTGATCATCAAAGTGAATTCAAGTGTCAAGGAGATCAAAGAGTAGTGATTGAAAGCATTTTGCAAGGATTTGGAGAAGAATTTTGTGCCGAATCTACGCATGCCCTAAAATCACAAAATTAAGGTATTTTACTTGACAAATATTTGAATCAATAAAGGAATTTGAAGAAATCATGGATGTTTCTTTAATACACAATGTTAGAGATAAGAATAGACCTAAATTGAAAAGGGAACCAGTAGAACCCTTGGAAGATGACCCTAGGTTTGCATTATCATCCATAATAGATGGAGTTTTACACTTAGAAAATGTCAGAAGTTATCTTGGATGCAAACTAGAGACAGTGAGTGATAGTGATTTCACAAATAAATATCAGAAGATTTACAATCAAGATATGACACTGAAACAAGGTTTTGAATATTTGGAACATAATGAAATTGTTAAGTATGGATTATAGTATGAATTTGATAATGAAGAATGCACTAAGATTATCTTGAGTAGAATTCATAATGGAAAGTTTTGACTAGAAGATAGAGTGATAGACATTATAGTAGATTTGATTCATGAAGTCACTGGATTATCTAAAACTGGAGCTATTCCTTTAAATGAGAAAAATATGAGGAAGACAGTCATTGATAACACAAACTCATCCTATAATGGTAGAGGAATTGTGATTAGTAGGATCAAACAAGATGATGTGAGATACTTATGCAAGATCCTAACTACTAAGTTTTGTGCAAATTCAAGAGAGGATGACATGGCAGCTAGAATGGTACATGCAGCCTATCTAATGTGTGTTGACAGGGCACAAGTTGATATGTGTGAAATTCTAAGAATTCAATTGTTTGAGAACTTGGAGAAGATTAAGAAAACTAAGTATACACAGTTTAGGTTCTCATCCCTAATCACTTATATGTTCTTTCATCTTTTGAGGAGATTTCCTTACACCATAGGAAATGACTAGAATGATGGACAAAATACAATGGAAATGATTAACCTAGTGTACAAAAGACATGTTATTGATAGTGTAAATGAGAGTGCAATACTTATTATTAAGACATTTCAGAATATTGTGTCTAGCAGATCAAGGATCCCTAAGTCTCTTGTTGAAAAATATAAAGATGATATATGTTTTATGGTGGATACTAACTTTACCTATATTGAAGCAGTGGAGCCTAGAGTAGAGTTCATAGACCCTCTTGGCTATGAGATATATGAGGTAGATATTGAAGAATATGTTAGTAGGTTACTTAAGTGTAAGTTGGACACTCAGTGTAACAGGTTTGGAACCTTTGAGGAGAACTTCAACTCTGCAAAGATCCTAATTGAAGAGAAGTAGTCTAAGAAGAGATTTGAGAGCACTATAAAGAAAATCCTAAAAGATACAGGGATGATAGAGCATGAGTTTTTGGTAACAAAGCAAACAATAGCAACAATCGGAGAGAGTGGACAAAAGGAAGTTTTGTCTATCCCTCCTTTATCATCAATTGTAGTACAATAGGAAGAACCACAAGTGAAGGTGAAAGTGGAAGTAACTAAGAAGGACATAGAAGCAAAGACGTCTACTAGATCCACTTCCTCCACACCTAGAAAAAGAGTAAAGGAAAGTGCTACTGGACCAGGAAAGAGACATAAAATTTTAGTGCAACCAGTTCCAAGAAAGATTGCAGAAGTAAAAGATGATGTCACTACTAAGAAGAAAGCTTGGAAACCCAAAGTTGAAAAGCTTATTGAGCAGATCATTGAGAATGGTGACTTTACAAGAATGAACAAGTACTATGATCTTTATGATTATACAGACAGAATTAATTTGGAGAATGCAGTTGTGAAGCATATGATTTTGGCTGAGAAGAAGTTTGATACAATTCAGGGACAAATACCTGATGATTCATATAACAAACTTGTAAATAGGAAGAAGAGAGCATCAGAGGAGGACATAGCTATTAGAGAAAATCTTGTGAGGAAGCTCTGTGAAATAAGAGATGAAACACATTTCAATCAAATCATGAAAGCCTTAAGCACCCATCTAAGAACCAAAAGGAGAACTATTCAGATTATGGGAGGTAGGTATGAAGAAATCAATTCTGAGACAGAGCAAGCTATTATCAAGGTTATGGCAGAATATGTTGAAGAATCATTAGTTGTAGTAGAGCAAGCAGGTGAGAAAGAACAAGAGGACATTCCCTCTTCTCTAGCCATTAATATTGAAGATGAAATAATGAATGTAGAAGGTACAAAAATCACCTTGGATACTAATGAAAATGTATTCAAGAATTTGGAGAACATTGCTGACAATTCGGCCTTTGAAGAACAGGAAGCTACAAAAGAAGAAGAGATGATAGAGACAATAGTTGTGGAACCACCAGTGACAAAGGAACAAGTTCCCATTCCCACCAAAGAAGATATCAATCTTACTCTTGAGACTGGAAAGAAGACTCAAATTGGATCTATGATTGAGCATTTGGGAAAGGAAGTAGATGATGATGATCAGTTGGAATTGATCACATCCTTGAATAAAATCATTGGCAAGAATAAGAAAGTGAAGAGTCTTGAAGGGTGTCTGAAGGAACTAACTGAGAAGTTACAAAGCACTGTAACTATACAAAATGTAGAAGCGGACCCTATGGAGAAAGAAAAGAAGGTAATGAGAACTTTTGAAAATGAATTCACAAACTTGTCTGATATTGCAAAAGTGAAAGCACAAGTAGCCTATGAGGCTAGAATGCTTTTGAACATCAGTCAGAATATCAGGAATGATATAAACACTCTTGATATCTGTATCAAGGATTTGATGAAGCATTTGGAAATAGGTAAATCTTTGTACATATAGTGTACAAAATCAGAGACCTTGACAGCAGAAGAAGATCAGAAGATAAAGTTGAAGGAAGCAAAAATTCTGAATGAAACAAACCTTCTGTCTAGCCCCAATGTGAAGGTATGTGATGTTGAGAAGAAAGTTCAGAAGCTTTATGATGAAATTAGAGTTGTGTAAGATGAGAGAGACAAAAAATTGAGAAGATACACTCTTTTGAGAGAGCATGCTTCTATGAAGTTAAGCATTATTGAAGAGCAGTTGAAAGAATGTCTTTCAGCTAAGACATCTTTTCAGAAGTTTAACTTTGAAAACCTCCAAGCATGTGAAATAGCATCTTATGGACTGAGTGCATTACTTAATGTGGCAGATTCCATTAAGAAATCATGGGAGAAGGAGATAGACGCCATGAAGATAGATTTTGCAGATTGTGTTGCAAGCCTACCGGCTTTGCAATAATTGAACTGTGGTATAATTTTTTTTGTGATACAATTTTGTAAGCCTCCCTACCTTATTTTGTCATTGTTGTCAAAGGGGGAGAGATATATAGAAGAAAATTGATAGTATATGATAAGGATTGATACTCATAGGGGGAGTACTATATTAGAGATAATAATTTTTTGAGGAGTTATAAGGATAATATATATTTTATACTATGGCCATAATTTTGAACAATTTTGAGATTTTGAGTTGTACACTTAGCCAATTTTCTCATATGTTGCCACCAATGACAAAGGGGGAGATTATTGGTAATTTGGCTGAGTTGATTACATAGATGTTGTCATTATGGAAACATATGATCTACATGAAGATTGCATAGGTCAAAGAGCAAGTATGACAGAGTGCATTGTAAATTTGTCTAAGTGTGAGACATTGTTTTTACCAGTGAACCTGGACACAGTTTTTGTTTGCGATGTTGATTGGAGTAAGTTCAGTGCTTGCGCACTTGAACATAGACTCTATGATGTCTATTGAACACCCATCTTAGAGAGAAAGTCAGTACAGAATGTACAGAAAAAGTTATGACAGTTTTACCGAAGATAATGTCAAGCCGACAGGACATAATATGAAGACATAACTAGTAAAGAGTTAAGGGATTATTTTGTTTATCAAAATAATGACTTAACAATATAAAGGTACAAAATCCTAGATGTTAACCCTTGGATAAAGCTATTGGTATAAATGTAATTGTAATTGTAAAGATAGAGGAAGTAGTAATGAAATGTAATGAAGCAGTGATATGATGCGAAGTATATGATGCATATGTAATAGTGATAGTGAAAGAGTAGCAAAGAGATATTGATGCAAGCAGTATAAGATTATGTACCTTAACCTATTTTTTTAATTAGTGTATATTGTACATTACTTGTTTGGGTAGTGCACTCATCTGGTAATCACATTTTGTACTACCAACTCCTAACAGGGTTGAGGCTTCTAACAAGGCCTATAGTCCCTTAATTAGGACTGATACACTATATTCTTGTAATAGACTCCTAACAGGGTCAACATCCTTAACATGATACTTTTGATTAGTGGATCTTTGTGGGTACCATCCCCACCAGGGTTTTCCATTGGCCAGGGTTTCCTCGAGAACAAATAATGTGTTATGAGTTCTTTATTGTTATGCATGTTGTTTAGCTTCTTATGTTATGCATGTATAAAGATAATCTGTTATATCCATAATTGGGCAAAAGATAAAGTTTGTAGAATACCGATTCACCCCCCCTCTTAGTATTCCCTATTTCTAACAGCCTCTACTAAAGGATACACATGAATACTTGAGGACTAGACTTGGGGTCCATCCCCTATCTACTGGTCACTAAAGTGATCTGGAGGTTGCATCAGCCTAATCTTATCAGAAGATCATACATGTTGATGCAACAGAGTTCACACTTTGGATTTCTGTCTAAGGTTGTGAAAGGTTGAAGTACTGGAACAAGATTTGCATAACAGCATACTGAGATACAGAGAATGCACTGGACAACAGAGAGTTACATGGCTACTACAAAGCTATATGTTTGTATTGTTCTTTGGCATTGCTATCAAAGGGAGAGAGATCAATATGAAAAATATGGAGCCAAAGATAAAGGGAGAGAGATACATAAAAGAGAGCTGAAAAGATCATATCTGCAGAACTTAGTCTGCACTTTCAAATGCTTTTATGTAATATAGTGATTAAACATATTAAGCTAGGGAGAGTTTGTATCGTTACAACATTTTTTGACAGAGTTGTAGAATACATGTTTGGTATGTGTATGGTATATTTCATATTGCTTGTGTTGCCATCAATGCCAAAGGGAGAGATTGATGAACTACAACTGATTTGAATACATTGTATAACTTGAAGATCTATGATTTAAGATCACTAAGTTGCTGATTAGATATGTAAGATGGTTAAATCAGTAATATGTTGTCATTGATGTCAACTAGTTTTGACAGTACTTATCTTGTAAGTTACTATACCCAAACATCTATAGAAGAAGAAGAAAAGAGATGAAGAACATAATATATCTACATGAGGAAGATGGAGATGACATATAAGGATAAGGAATACATTGGGTAGCTTATGAATGAGTCTATGACCTTATGTTATTGAATTGATTATGTTGCATTCATCTATGATGAAGGATAGAGAAAAATGCACAAGGCACTATTGTCAGTTAAAGAACCATTTCAATATACATCGACGTAGTGTAGTGTATACCGATCATAGTAGAAACTGATCTTGTGTTCATCGACACATTTCTTTATTAATTGAGCAGAAGAAAAGAACTAAATGACTAGTTTAGCTGATGGAAGTTGATGAGCTGTAAAGTAACTCAAAATCAAAGATGAAGATATTGTTTGTTATGAAGATCGACGTTTAACATAATTCAAAGAAGATATAATGGATTGAAACAAAATGTGTTACTGACACATCAACCGAGGAAGGTTTAAGCAGCAAAATCTGATGGATGGAATTAAAATGGTTTACTCATCTATTTAAGAGACTAGGATTTCATGATGAAATCATGCCAGAAGAAGGAGACTACAGAGATATAGTGTGAACAAGCTTCATGCATGCCTGATCTAATTGGTTAAGGAGAACCGAATTGCAGAGATTACTGAGTGACAGTAAGTTACTAAATATTGATTGAAATAGAATTAAAATATTGATCAAAGGATTTGAATGAGCTTAACATAGATCTGATAATCTACAATTGAAGTTGTATTTTAATTAACTGTTGTTACATTTTAACCATTGTAAATGGAGAACTCTCTTAACATAGTGGACTAGAAAGTCTTGTAATGTCATTCATAGAGTGTACATTTGTTATCCTATCAACCCCATAGTCAATTCTGGTTGGATGATAACGGTTGGTCTAAAATCATCTAACAAGGTCACACCTCACAGTGTGTTTGTAACCTTTAATAGGGTTGGGTCTTCACCGACCTCACTTCAAAAGAGTGAACAATTTTTGGGTTGCTGGTCCTAGGTGGTTTTTCCCTTCACAGGGTTTCCATGTTAAATCTCTTGTGTTATGTGTTGATTGTGATGATTGTTTGTTATCATACTTTACATGTTGCATATTGGATTTGATGGGTAATCATTATATGTTATTAACTGGTAATCGGTAAAAGCACAAACATAATACTATTTTAGTTTACCGAGCTGCAGAAGTTTTAGTAAATTATTTTTTGATATACATTTTGTGATTGAGACTGTGGATAACTGATTCACCCCCCTCTCAGTTATTCTAACAGCAATATCCTAGCTCAAGTGCTCAAGAATCTTCTCCAAAATTTCTCTCCAAACCTGCAGCATAACAATACAAAAATCTTCTACATCTAAAAAGAGGGGGCTCCTTATAAAGGAAAGCGGACGGTCAAGATTAAGAGGCAAAAAAGAAATGAGCAATGGTGGAGATTAAATATTGGTTGATCCATGTGCTCAAGATTCTCAAGAGGAAAAAATATTAAAATGGCCCACCATTTAAAAGTATGTGCATTCAAAGTGGAGAGAAAAGGGGACTTTTATTTATTATTTATTTATTTTATTTCCTTTTTCAATACAAAGCAATATTTTAAGTGGGGATTTTATTAAAAGAGGAATTTTATTTTAATAAGATGATTTTATTTAATTAAAAGGGAAGTTTTTCTTTTAATTAAATGAGGCTTAAGATAAAATGATCAAACCTTAGGAAATATTAAAATATTAAAATTAATTACGATTTGATCAAAGAAATTGATAAATTGAAAATATTGCAAGGCATTGATTCAGGAATTTGATAAAATGATGAATGGGCGCCCAAAGTCTAGGGGACCATTTTAGGGTGCATACATTTTCCCCTCTTTGACTAATGTGTGATCTTCATGGGAACACATGTAGTCAAAGAATGAAGTTTAAATGTGAGATCGATTTGGGATCACAAAACAACCTAGACATGTGATCGACGGACGGGAACACATCAGGACAAAGATAAGCTGATTGAAAAAGACAAGGCCAACACCTCTATAAATAGGTAATTGTCAAGTCTCAAGAAAAGTTTCCCCAAGTGAAGTAATTGATAGGATTGATAAAGCTGAATCAAGGATTGAAGTTTGATAAGTACTTCCCCCTCGTGATCGAAATTGAAATGAGATAGAGGAGAAATAGTGAATTGATAAATTTGATCAAATTGAACTAAAGATAAGGTTCTTGATGTAAGATGAAAGATATAAGAATCACAAAACTAAGGTAGATCATCAAGCAGGAAAGATTATGCCCCAAGGTTGAATTAGAAGAAAAGAAGTGGGGTAAAAGCAAATGGAAGATAGAAGTTTGGAAGAGGTGGAAAGAGAATGTGCCTCAAGAATGAGAATGCCTCAAAATAAATCAACTGTTTAAGATAGAAAATTTTGATTGAGATCACGAAAGAAGATAAGGAAATGAAGATCAAAACGTGACCACAGTTGATTAAAAGTCCAAAACAAAGATGAAGGAAAACCCTCTCAAACTCTTAATGCAACCTAAAAATGCAAATTAACATGAAGTCTAACAATGCAAGATACATGAAAATGAAAAGGTGTACTTGCAATAGAGCAACTGTAACATAGGATTTTGTGTTCATCATTAATTAGAGAATGTTAAGGAACTTATTTTCATCATTGGGCCATTATTAACGGACATCGGAAAATCACACAACTGTCACTAGTCACAAGCACAACTATGAAGATATGAATGTGATTGATATTGGATTGGAATGTGGAAATATTCTAACATAAGCATAAAAGACATAAAGGTCAAGATGACTTCGATGTTAGCTTACCCAATTTAATGTAGCAAAACCACGTTCGCATCAAGGCATAGATGCCGGGATGACCATAAGAACGGTTGTGCAAAAATAGTCAAGGATGATGCCTCAAATCTCCAAAGTGTTTCAAGGGAACAACAAGAGACATACTAGAGCTTCAAGACCACACCCATAAGCAAAAAGAAAATAAAAATATGCCCCATGCTCCAAGTCCTCTAGCTATGCATCCCAGAGAGACTTATTAGACAAGGACACTCGACGAAAATCAATAACAATCAACACACAAAGAAAAGATCATGACAGAGCTCAAGCATTAAATGTTGTGTTTAAAAATTAAGCGTGTTAACTGATACTGAGTTTCAAGGATAAGGATCAAATGCTTGCAAGCAAGTAAGATCACCCAACAAAACTGGGTAAGACCAAACTGAGAAGTGTTGAAAAACACTCGATCTCAGGGGTTGTGTTGAAAAACATAGTTTGTGAGGTGTCCTAAAGACTAACACATCCAATAGACCAAAGCTAACATAGTTATGCCCCCTAGACAAAGACAAAGACCAATTCCAAACCAAGGCAACAAGGACAAGGCATGATGGAGAAAGGCTAAGTGTCGAGGACGCGTGCTAAGAAACAGGGGTGCAAAGACCTCAAGTAGCACCCATTTTCAAGTTTTCACCACTTGGATTTTATTGCAAATTTTATTTTTTTTATTTTATTTTTTTTCAAGACTTTTTATAATTTTGCTACCAAGGCGCCTGTTACCAGGTTTTCACCAAGGCACTTTTTCTTTTTTTTTTGAATTTTTTGAATTTTTATATTTTTGGAATATATAATTTTTTTGGAGATACATCAAAGCACCTATTGCTAGGTTTTCACTAAGATGATCATTTTTTCAAGACATTTTCAATTTTTTTGGAATTTTTGACAATATATCATTTTTTTGGATTTTTTCAGGATCAATAAGTATGTACAAAGGATGCCCCTAGATAGAACGGGCATCATGGATAGAACTTCTTTAGGTGCAAGACATTGATAGGATCAGGGAGTTTCTCTCCCTCTGTAGTAGATAATAAATAAGCACCCATCCCAAAAGATGTTGTAATGACGTAAGGTCCAAGCCAATTAGGTTCAAATTTGCCTTTTTGATCTCTATGTTGTTGATTCTTAGGATTTTCACATAGGACAAGATCTCCCACTTGGAATTCTCTAGGGAGAACCTTTTTGTTGAAGGCTTTGGACATGCACTTTTGATAAACCCTCATATCGTCAAATGATGCTTGACATTTCTCATCTAGAAGTTCTAACTCTTGAAGTCGCATGGCACGGTAGACTTCATCTGTAACTAGACCTTTGAGGGAAACTCTAATTGAAGGAATCTCAACTTCTAAAGGTAACACTACTTTAGCGCCATATGTAAGGGCAAAAGGAGTAGCTCCAGTAGGAGTACGAATACTCATTCTATAAGCCCATAAAGCTGAATTTATTTGTAAATGCCAATCTCTACCATTCTTATGAACTATTCTATGTAGGATTTTAAGAATGGTTTTGTTTGATGCATCTGCTTGACCATTTCCTTGTGGGAAGTAAATGGAGGACCAATGTTGTTTAATCTTGAATTTCTTGTAGATTTTCTTAAGGTCCTTATTTTTAAACTGACCTCCATTGTCAGTGATAATCCCAGAAGGCACTCCATATCGACAGATGATATGGTTCAGAATGAATAGAGAGACTGTCTTGCTCGAGGCAATAGAAAGTGGGACAACTTCTACCCATTTAGTGAAGTAATCAATAGCAGTGATAATAAACTTGTGTCCACCTAATGAGTTGGGATGAATCTACCCAACAAGATCAAAGGCCCAGTGCTGAAATGGCCAATAAGATATAGAAGGAATGAGCTCCCTGCCTGGAGCATGTATCAGGTTACCATGTTTTTGACACTTTTCACATGACTTTGCAAAAGCTACTACATCAATCTGCATCATAGGCCAATAGTATCCCACCCTAAGCAACCTTCGGGCCATGGCAAGACCATTGGAATGTCCCCCACAGATGCCCTCATGAATGTCAACTAACGCTTGGTTGAATTCTTCCTTTTCTAAGCATCTAAGAAGTGTTCCATCTAGACCCCTCCTATACAAATCACTAGAGATAAGGGAATGATGAGAGGCATTTCGGGTAAGGTTTCTATGTTCTGATCGGTTAAACATTTCAGGGATAATGTCATCACGAAGGTATGAGTAAATGGCACCATAACGGGATGACTCATGACCAACAAGGGTACAAATGACATGGCTTTCTTGGGAGTCATAAATAGGGTGATGTAGCTCTTCCACTAGGAATTCAAGTCTGTATTCATGTTTCTCTAACTGAAGGTCAGCTGCTTTGTTTTCTGCTCTAGGGATTTTCTAAAATGTGACAAATGTGAAGTATCGTTTCAAGGAATCAATGATTTTCTTGTAAGGTACCAGTTTCTCATTTTTTTTTTGATAATCATCATTGACTTGGTTGATTATCAAATGTGAATCCCCATAGATGTGTAACTCTGTGATTCTCCATTCTATGGCCATCTTAAGTCCATTTGTTAAAGCTTCATACTCAACATTATTGTTTGTACATGGGAATAATAACGTGTAAGAATTAGGAATCGTTTAGCCATGAGGAGAAATAAACAACACACTAACTCCTGAACCATTTTGCATAAAGGATCCATCAAAGAACATCTTCCATGTTCTTTTAGTCATATACATGAGGTGCTCATCTAGGAAGTCAACTTGAATAGGTGCATTATCTTGAATTGGGAAATCACCCAACTGATCTGCTATGGCTTGTCCTTTGATTGCTTTACATTCAATGTACTCTATGTCAAACTCTGAAAGAATCATCATCCATTTAGCAAGTCTACCTGTGAGGGCAGCCTTACCGAGTAAATACTTGAGTGGATCTATTTTTTCTATGAGGTGTATTGTGTGCACAAGCATGTAATGTCACAACTTTTGGGAAGCAAACACACCTGCAAGGCAAGCTTTTTCAATGCTAGTGTAGTTAACCTCATATGAAACAAGAGTACGACTAATGTAGTATATCGCTCTTTCTTTCCCATGTTCATCAAGTTGAGCTAGTAATGCCCCCAAGGAAGATTATGTCACTGAAACATATAGAATAAGTGGTTTCTGTGAGATAGGAGGCATTAAAATAGGAAGATTCACCAAGTATTTATTGATTTGATCTATTCTCTTTTGGAAATCCTCATTCCAACCACATTTGACTCCCTTGTGTAAGTTCTTGTTAAAAGGTTGAGCTCTATCGACCAACTATGAAATGAACCTCCTTATGGATTGAAGACATCCTTGAAGACTCCTCATTTGACTAATGTTTCTAGGAGGTGGCATATCCATGATTTCTTGGACCTTTTCAGGGTCTACCTCTATTCCTTTTGCTGAAATGATGAATCCTAGTAGTTTTCCAGAGGTGACCCCAAATTCACACTTCTTAGGATTTAATCTTAATTGAAATTGTTCCATGTGATCTAGAATGAATTCTAAATCATCTAAGTGTGTGTCTCTTTTCTTAGATTTGGCCAAGGTGTCATCCACATAATCTTCCATGTTTTTATGCATCATGTCATGAAAAATGGTTGTCATAGCTTGTTGATAGGTAGCTCTTGCATTCTTTAATCCAAAAGGCATAACGTTCCAACAATAGGTACCCCATGCACAACTTAATGTAGTCTTTTCTTGATCTTCAGGAGCTATCTTAATCTGATTGTATCTAGAAAAACCATCCATCAAAGAATAAATCTCATAACCCACAGTCATGTCCACTATCATGTCTATATTGGGGAGTGGAAAATCATCCTTTGGGCATGCTCTATTGACATCTCTAAAATCTGTGCAAATTCAAATGGATTTGTCATGTTTGGAAATTGGTACAATGTTTGATATCCATTCAGCATAGTCAATAGCTCTTATGAATCATGCACCAAGGATTTTCTCTAATTCTTCTTTGACTAGAAGAGCTATGTGAGGATGCATCTTTCTCAATTTCTATTTGACTAGTTTTACACCCAGAGCTATGGACAAGTGATTCTTGAGAAGATTGGTGTCCAACCCTAGCATATCTGAGTAAGTCCATGCAAAATTGATCTTCTTTTTCTGTAAGAACTTAGTTGAAGCTTCTTCTTTTTGTGGTGACAAGGACTGAGCCAAATGTACTATCTGTGGAGCCTCATCTGTACCCAAATTGACTACTTGTGTTGGCTCAACAAGAACTGAAGATCTGTCTTGAAAGTAGCTAGGGAGACGATCAAGTACCTCATCCTTAGGTGCCTCAGAGAGGTTTTCACCCTTGGATATGTCATTTATTTTTACTTTTTTTGGTTCTGATACCGCCACAGAGTGGTTTTCGCCATCAGAACTCTTATTCTTTTTTTTCTTTTCTTTTTATTTTGTGACTAAGGTACTTGATGTCTGGCTCTGTCATGCTGGTAGCCAGTTCACTAGTGGAAGAGACTATGAGTTCAATGGCATTCAAGTAATAGGTTATCTCATAGTCATTTTGGAATGTTAAGAGCTCAGGTTCTTGATAGCATTAGGACCAATCAATGAGGTTAGGATGAGCAAGAGGTAACTCAATGACTGGCTCAAGGTTATGAATGCGAATGATATCATCTATGGTGACCAAAGAGTCGGAGTCCGTCAAGTATCCTTCTAAGCTACCCAAATCAAGATTTGTCCTAACAAGTGAAGAATCATCCACTAAGGAAACATGTGGGTTCAAATCCTCTAATCCTACATGTGACTCATCAGCTTCCTTGGGTTGAGAACTATAAGTGTGGATGACATCAACATCCATGTCAACTATGGAAGATTGAGAGAGAGAGAGTCCCATTCATACTCATGTGAATCTATTTTTAAATCCCGAC
This sequence comes from Chamaecyparis obtusa, assembly GCA_027943335.1. Classification (NCBI taxonomy): domain Eukaryota; kingdom Viridiplantae; phylum Streptophyta; class Pinopsida; order Cupressales; family Cupressaceae; genus Chamaecyparis; species Chamaecyparis obtusa. Next base: position 20,204 of record BSBK01002440.1, on the reverse strand, counting down.
TAGGATGTTTACACCATGAAGGTTTGGGACGTCTTGATGTGGAAGCTCTAATATCATCGAGGGTAACATCTCTCTCCATCAAACGAATAATATTCTTTTGTTGACATTCTCTGATAGGATCTTCTACATCTGATTCTTCTTGTTCTAAGGTCGCAACTATTGTATGAGCAACTGGATCATCTGATAACATGTACTAAAAAGGAAATTTGACACCACCAATAAGGAATATACTATGTACTCCTATGACACCACCAATAAGGAAATCTTTCCTCCTCTTTGACCAAGGATAGGTTTTCAATTAGGTTCTCCACCTCTATTCAACACTACATCTTCATTCTTTTATATGGGGTGGCCCTAAACACACATACTAAATTATACAATACCTCATAGGTTTCAAGAAATAAACATAGGTTAACCAAATTTTGTGACACTCCTACATTTCAATAGGAACATGTATGATAGAAAAAATAAAAGATATTTTGAGTATTTTATATAGTATCAACATTTTGTGTACTAGCATCTTCTTTCTTAAAACTACCTATCCTATTTAAAGGAAACCTAGGATCATGAAATCTAAGATTTTTTTTTTTTACCTAGGTTACTCCTTGAATTGCTAAAAATTAAAGGAGAAAGGATCCCCAAAATAAATCATATGAAATTTTTGTTAGGTGCCTTCTATTTTGGGATACATTAGTGGCTAGAAATTCCCCGAATGAATTACTTGAAGGAATTATCCTTGATACTTGTATTACTAGTTATCAAAAAATACCCATCCATTGATTCAGTCAAATTTATGATAACTTTTTTTGTGATTTTGAAATGAACAAACTCAATTCCAAACCAATGTTAGGGAATAGTTAAATATTAAATAGGACAACAATTATAAAATGATTTAGTTCCAAACCTAGTAGATGTAGCTTTCTATCTATCCACCTACACTCCTTACATGGATCATCAAGAACTCTATGATATCTATTGATATGATCTAAACAAAGACACACATGATGAGGTTCAAAAGCTCCACACAAATATTATGAAGAGGTTTTAGAAAATTCCCTTAGGATTGATCAAGAAAATGATTGACAATGGAAGAACATATGGGTCTAATAGAAGGTTGATTACCTAACACATTAAATGTGAAAAATAATAGCAGTATTCCCCCATCTTAAAATATTTAAAATTAATAGTAGTACAACTATATATGTGGTTTTAGATACCCCATTAATTAGTAATATTTTTACTAATATAACAAAAGAAATAGAGTTATTTGAGAAGGATTAGAAAGACATATATTGCCACTAGTTTACGAGATTTTGTTACTTTATCTTCAAAGCGATTCCTAACAAACCCAATTATAGCTACTACAATACAATAAAACTTGGGTATAAACTAGCTATTTGAATGATAACATAAAAATATCTTGCAAAATACCCAAATTGCTAGTTTGCAATGAAATATTATTACTGATTTCTTTCTTTTCATCAATATGTATAATGGTATGGATGATTCAAATGAATCCTAAAATCATTAGAGAAGAATATGATCTATAATATTTTTAGAAGAGAGAATTTTACAAACAAACAAATAAGGAAGACAAGAATTTGGAATATAGATAAATGAATAATGCTTACTTTAATTGTATTAGGTAATGTGGTTCAAATATTCTTATGATATTTTTCTCTAGTTCCAAACATCACAAAGCCCTACAAGATTTAAATTGAGAATTCATATATTTATAAGTCTTGGAAAATTGATCTCATGTAAACTACTTCTTCAACTTAATTATAAAGAGGATTATGAAGCACCAAAGATTTTAGGCTACATGTTGGTAGATTTTTAAGGTACACATATCGGTTGACTCATCTATGTTGTTGGCATCAAATAATCCTCAACATATTACCTTGTTCCTACTTATATCCACTAGGGTATTTTTTCCTTACCTACATCGTTATGTGATCATTCTCTTAGTTTCCATCTTAAGGGCACGTGCCATTCTAGTGACATTATACCTTTAATGGTGTTATGTATTATTGAGGGCCTTATCACCATCCTTTAGTAATTCTAGGTCAACATTATTCTGTGATGCTATCTCCATCTCATTTATACTTATCATATCTAATATTTCTAGATGTTACACATGCTTATTACACAATGTATTCATTATTTTTTCTTTTCATGGTCTATATGCTTACGTTCTTCTCTATTACTTATATTTAATTTTAAAACATTTTCCCTTTCCTTTACTTCCATGTATCATATGTATACAACCAAGAGAAAGAATACATTGTCACTAAGATTCCTATATTGAGATTTTAGCTAGTGATTGTTTCTTTAGAGACTCATTAATTTAACTAGATGTAACATCATCACATGAGATACCTTTCACTTCTTGTGGCTTCTCTTTTGTGGATACTACACTAAACACATTCACTATTATTTTCACTTGTCATTCCCTATTATTCCCATTTATGAGATTTTTTGGAGCTTCTTATTTTTGTACTTGATTTTCACTTGTAAGATAAATTATACGTATTACATATATTTTCTCTAATTTGTAACTTCCCATATAGAGTTCATACTAAAAAGACACACTTACATGATGCAAAATTATAGGATTGATCAATAAATTATATGGAAATCCTTTTTTATCCTATGGAATTTTAATATATACTTTTCATGTATGTCTGTGAGTGTGACATGCTTTGAAAGGCATGATCATTTCAATATTTTCATACACCTCCAAAGGGGGAGAAAAATGTAATGATGAATTTAGAATTATTCATTCCCTTTACTATTTAGTTTTGTTTCTATTTTGAGGAAATATCTTAATAAACATACATATCATCAAACAAATACATTTATATAAAAAAAATTGGTACAATCTTGTGCAAAGTTGAGTTCATTCTCTTAGCTTTTACTCCGCATATATGTACACATTCTTATGCACTGGACCTAAGTGTATCTTTTCATAGGCACATTCTAATAAATTCATCTTCTCCATGCATTAAACACACTTATCCACACACCTACTTCCATGCATTTGTTAGCCAACTTGATCTAACTACAATTCCTTTGTTGTGAGGTTGACCTTATGGTTGATAGGCTGAAATTAAGGTATCATATAAACTAGATTTAATGTTTAATAATAAAATTCTAATTTGGTCTATGTGTCAATTCCAGGTGTAAACTTGTGAAAGGAATAGTGGTTATATCTGCAAGGGTTTTGGTAGTGAGGTGAGTTTGGATGAAATGCAACTATTCTAATGAAAGAAAACGTACTCTTTTAAAACTATCACAAAAATTCTTAATAATTTTTCTATAAAATGCTATAAGAAATTTGAACAAGGCTACTACAAGAATTATTTAATTTGTTGTAAAAACTATATAAGCAACTATAAGTATTGTGCAAGCTTTACTAGAACTATATAGGCTACCATAGGAATTATGTAGATTACAAGATTAAAAATTTAAAATCAAATTGAAAACATGTAAATGAAATAAATTTCTAACAAAAAATACATATTCTCAAGCTAATTAATACTATTTTTTCCTATTTCATGTATTTAATATAAAACCGGACTACAATAAAATCATGCATAATATCTCTAAAAGTATGTTACCACTTTTCATTAGATGGAGGCATTTTCTTCTTCCACATGGTGAACATGGTCTACTACATAATACTCTTCAACTCACAAATTGTACAATAATTATCTATATATTCTTTGAAATATATACTTTCCAATCTATACCGCTACACACTTTTTTACGTTATTGCATCTATGTTATTCTTCCCATAATGGTCTCCTTTTCGATGTTTCATAGGCCACATTTTATAAGGGCGTTTCAATAAAAAGAAATTAAAATAGGCAAGTTTGTTTGACATGAAAAATAGCTATTTATATTGGCCTACAACCCTCACAACTTTATTAGTTGTAACAAGTAACAATATATGTTATCCCATGGCTATAAGAAGTCTATTGTGCAATTGCTATCTTTGCCTTTATTGATATGCTACAAAAATTTATATTCTTCATTTAAAATGAAAATGGTCATAGATTGATATTTGTCCTTTTCAAAATTTAGACTTCAAAATTGTTTAGCGGAGTTCCTTTATTTCCCTCCCTAAGCCAACTAAGCCCACAATTTAGAAATTTTAGTGCTATGTGCTAGTATTAAAGATATGCTTGATACATTCATTCTAATCATCAAATGACCTCTCAATTCTCAAGAATTTTTTTATCATAAAAAGAGAAACCAATAGTAACATATTTAGATTTGGTGCTTTAAATGGGGCAAGGAATTCACATACATCATTCTAGGGACCGTGCTTTCTATCTTCAATTTTTTGTACACATTTCTAAGGGTTGATCTAGGAGATGAAAATAAATCTCTCCCAAGATATTTTTAAATGCTTCCAAACCCTCATATTAATATAATTAATAGAGCATAAAAACATAAATCTAGGGAGTTATTAAGTACATGGATATCACAATTTGGAAGTACATGCGAGTCCACAATTGTATATTTGGTCCAAATTATAAGACTCAACCTTGGATAGCACATGGCTAGCATGGGGTTAGAGACATTCACCTAAAATTGATATCCCATTTCAAAGCACATTCTAGTTTGATGCTAACAAAGTAATTGTTAGCACACACTCTTTAGTTATAGAATAAAGTGTCATTTCTCAACATTTCCTTTCCTAAAGTAACAAGTATAATTATTTAATTATCAATCTCAATTAATTGCCATTTGTTAATTTAAGCTACTTTATATTTACAGTTACCAACCTTAAAGAAAGTTTATTTTCCTTTATGAATATATTAGAAAAAAAATAAAGAACCTAAAGAAAGTTTATGTTTCTTTATTATACTATCCTCCAAGATTAAGATTGTCAATAAATTAAGGATGACACTTCAATTATATCCCAATATTTTTTGACAAGATAGATTTCTTTAATCAATAATTTTAAATAGAAAGAAAATGATTATTTGTGTAACTTGAATTTATATTAATATCAACAAATTAAAAAAAATTATATAAAAAAATTATAAATCTTCCCAACAAAAAAATAAAACTAAAACAAGATTTCAACCCCTTTTTTTAAATGCTTAAGTACACAATGGAAATCACTTTCAATGACTTGGTCAAATATTCTTTTCCACGTTAAAATATTAACTAGGGAGGCAACGTGAAAAACCACTTAGCAAAAAATAATTCAAAGCACATGACTTTGTTAGAAATGAAGTAAAAAATTATTGAGCCCGTGCTTACTCATGCCACTCTTAAGAATCTTCTTTCACATTTAAAAATACCTAGTTTTATTATTATTATTTCCTTGATTTAAGAGAATATTTTCCTCCTTCCCAATAACTTGAGTCAAAACCTTCTTGACCTCAAAATCTCTTTATAAAAATGCAAGCAACGTCTTAAGTGACTACTAAAAGTTTGCTTGGTTTTCAAGGAACCTCTTTTGACCTCCCATATGAATGGTCACACCCAGATGAGCTTTGGATTCTTATAATGGTAGTTAATATTTTATATTGTTTTATTTTATTATTAGTAATTTGATCTGTTAAGCATTTTATTAAATATATTACTTGTATAATAAAAAATTTTAAAAATATTGAAAAGTAGTAGAAATATATTTCAAACTAAAAATTATATATTATAGCTGAAATTTTATTTTAAGATAAAACTTGAATTTAGTATCATCACTAATGTCAACATGAATATATCTTAGAGTGTGTGTTAGAATTAAAATATAATTCTTGATAAAATTTGAAAGTTTCTATCATGAAAGGGTAAGTGACTCAATAATGGAAAATTCTACTAGCTACAAGCAAATTCTAAGTTTCAATGTAAATCTATCCAATATTCTCATAACCCTTATATATGATGTACATACACTCTAGGATTTTATGAATGAATGACTAAAATAATTCTTGTAAATCATAATGTACATTTAATCCAAGCTTTTGGAGGTGAATCTACACTTTCGCGTTTTTTGGTAATTTGTAGTGACGCAATTTCATTCAATGTTTAAGAAAGAAATGTACTTCATTAATCACCATTATATAGAAGGGATGAAGTGTAAAATTACTTTTGACTATATGGCCATTGAAGAGTGTGATGTTTGAGTTTATTGGAGGGAAATGGAACACCTTGAGCAAAAAACCTCTCCACATAGTTCTGATTACTGGAAAAAATAGGTTTTGAAGGGACCCAAAACCCTTTACAATTCAAGCATCAAAAGATCAAAAGGTAAGATCATAACACCAAAAAAGAGGCAAACAACATCGAACTACCCAAAAAAGGGACTACATAGATAGCGACATAAGGGACAAAACACCAACCCAAAAGACAGCAGAAAACACAAAAAATCAGCACAGAAACCAACCTAAACATTCGCATACATAACCCCTACTTTTTCATCAAGAGTCTTCTCCATTTTGGCATGGATATTGTCCATCCAACCAATGACACTTTTCAACTCCTCAACGTTCTTCTTCATAGGAGGGATTTTTTCTTGTTACTCCCACGGGTTCTAGAACTGGGGCCTTTGCTATCCACCAGGGGATCATTTATGTGTTCGTTGTCCTCCTCTGGAGCTTTATCCAGTAGATTGACCAAGGCCTTGAGGTTGATGCTAGAAGCCTTCATACTATCCATGCTATGTTGGAGGATGTTAGTAAGAGTTTTATCAAATTTATCCATTCTTTCATTAATGTCCACAACAGGGGTGTTAGAAGTGCCCTCCTTGAAAAAGGAATCAACTTTTTCTTGAAGGATAATATTATTTGCTTCAAGTTTCCTGCACTTCAAGTGGAACCTTTTTATCTCATGGAAGCACCATTTGCTGAATTTGAAAGAGTAGAGAGCCTCAACTTTGGTAGTTTGTAGCACACCAATAGTAGCTTCCTCTCTATCATCAAAGTCTTCAAAAATCAGCTTAATGGAGGACTCTCTGACTCTCCTCTCACTGGAATCCTCACTACCCTCTTGAATATTGTCCTGAGAATCTTGGGAGATGAGCACATCATGCCTCATGCCAGCAAAAAAATCATCCAAGATGGGAACCTCCTCTTTGTGAAAATCCCTATCAATTTTGTGCTTCTCGGCATATTGAATAGCAGTGTCAACAAGATCTTCAAGACTGTGAGAGTCTTGTGCCATGGTACCTTCCGAATTGGCCCCTTCAACAACTTTATCTTTCAGCTCAACCACACTTTCTTGGTTCTTGTTCTCCAGGTCCTCTTTCTCAAGCATATCCTTCTTATCAATGCACATTGGAGAAGAATCAGCTTCCCTAGGATGGGAGTCACCAATATCCTTTTAGTGGGCACCATCATCAGCTTGATTTTTCATCTTTGTCATCTTCTTCTTATCCTTATCAGAATCCTTACTGTTAACCTCCTCCTTACCACCATGGGGGGGGTAATAATGTCATTAGAATCATCAGTATCCTCCCTTTCCCTACTAGGGCTCTACACATTTTTAATCTCTCCAGTTTCACCCTCTTCAGAGTCCTCAGTCTTGTACTCCTCAGAATAGTCACCAACTTCAGTCTCTCCCGAGCATATTTTCTTTGAACTACTACCCATAATATCTTTAGCCTTCCATTTAGCAAAGCCAGACTTGGGAGTCATAGGGCTTCATTTGTTCTTTCCTGAGGAGGGGGTAGAGCTAGGGTTAGGGATATTACTCTTGATATACTCATAAATTAGAAGAATCAAACCCTCATTCTTAATAACTTTCTTAGGTGAAATCTTATGCTCATTGAGATTTTTAACAAGATAGCTATGAAGGTAGTAGGGAATGTTAATAGTGTCCTTGTACCTAAAATGTTTGAGAAACATGAAGTGGTAGGAGTGAGCACGAGTAAAAAGACCATCTAGGGTGAAATACTCCATCACCACCTGCAGAATGTTGCGCCAAATCTCCTTGATTTTAAAGACATCAATATAACCATTGGACCTAGCCTCCACAAAATCTAACTGCTCCTTTTCAGATTTAGGGAACTTTTTGGTGGCCATATCTGAGATCTTACTATTTCTGTAAGACATCTGGCCAACATTGGGAATGCCAGTGACTTGAGCAATAAGCTCCACAGTTCTACCCTCCATAGAAATAGTATCATTTTTCCATCCCTCAAAGAATTTTTGAGTGATCTCCTTGTCGAATCCATGTAAACTTTCCAGAAAAGGGGTCACCCTGCCTTTCTTCAGCTTTCGACAAACCATAGCCATGTCGGCTTCCTTGAGCTTCTTACAGTTGTTAGGTTCCTCCCATTTCAAATCACCTCCCATGGTTAAGAGATTTAATAATAGAGAGAATTTATCAAAATTAAGATAGTGCTTATCAAAGTTGTTTTCCCTGTAGATATAGGAAATAACAGAGGTCACAACCCAGAAAGCATGCGAACTGGCGATAATAATGATGCTAAGTACTTTGTTCCAGACTTTCCCATAACTACTTCCAGACTCCGTAGTGCTCATGCAAGTCTCATTAATCATATCAAATCTTGCTTGCCTTATGAGTGATTTTATCATAATAAATTTTTGATTTAGTTTCCTCTTTGAGATCTGCCTCATTCTCCCAAATGATGACCTCATTAGACTTCACTCCAATATTTGCCAAGTTATCCGCCATAGTTTTACTTTTACGGTACACATGAGATATGTGGATTCTAGTACAATTGGAAATGACATCTTTCACCTTGGATATGACATTCTCAATGGTCCATGATAGAGTAGTGTTTCCTTTAAGATAGTTAATAATGTTCATGGAATCACCTTCCAGCCAGATATTTTCAAAATTGAAACTGCTAACAAGTTGAAGGCCAAAGTAGGCTCCCAAAGGGGAAGCATTAGTAGCTATAATATTTCCATTGCAGTCCCTGATAATACTACCGCATCCCGTCGGACTAGGATTTCCCTTGGCAGCTCCATCAAAATTTATCTTAATCCATCCGATAGGGGGATCAATCCAGACACTATTCTCATGATCATTCTTCTTCGTGTTGGAATCCTTACAATTTCAGCTGTGTTGGGTGATACCTTTCGGAATATTTTCCAGCATCCGTCTATTTGCTTTCTCAAACACCAACACAGGAGTACTTCATTTGTGCCAAAAGATATAGTTATTACGTTCTTTCTAGATGCTCCAAGCAATATGAGTGGTAGCCAATATCCACCTTTTTTTATCCCTTTCATTTGCATTAGGACAACACCACTACTGGCAGAAGTCCTGGACAGAAAAGGGAAAAATTTAGCATAAGGCCCACTCCTACAAAAAGAAAGACCAAACTTGCTAAGAGAAAGGACAATGCAAAAAGAGGTGGTTAGTATCTTCCTCACCCTCATGGTAGAGACAACATCTATTAGGCATGATGAATCCTCTCTTTTTGAGGTTGTCTATTGTAAGAGCTTTGTTTTGGATGAAAATCCAGTAGAAAATATCAATTTTGGGAGTAAGATTTTTGTTCCAAACCTTCAACCAAAAGGGGATTTCCTCAGGCACCTCATATTGAAGATAGCTAGCAGAAGCCACAAAAAGGATCCATTAGAAGAGGGACCCTAGATCAGAGAGTCATCCTTGTTGGCATAGAAACATTGACCCAGAAGGACTTTGTCAATTTCTTGAAAATCAAGGTTGATCATAGCCAGATTCACCCAACAATTATTAATCTAGTAATCTTTCACTTTAGGACCAAATCTAGTAGTGCATCTTAAAATTTCCTCAAGATTATCAAAAATGCAATTCAAAGGTTTTTCAAACAACCATAGATCTTTCCAGAAGTTAATTTTAAGGCCATTTCCCAGTTTCCAACATTTACCTTTGCTAGCAATATTTCTAGAATCATTAATATTCCTCCAGAAAATATAACCCTCGACTTTCTCAGAGCTGGACAAAAAATATCTATAGAAGGGGTATCATAAAGGTATTTGTGTTTACATATGGTGTTCCAGTCCTTGGGTTTTCCATATATTCTCCATAACTACTTAGCCAATAGAGCTTTATTCATAATCTTGATCGGTCTGAGGCCCAATCCCCCCAAATATTTTGGTTTGCACACCCTATCCTAGGCTATTAAAGGAATGTGATTTCTTTCCTCAGCCCCAGACCAGAGGAAGCATTTAAGAATACTATCAATTTTATCAGAAAATTTGGAAGGCATCTTAAACAGGCTCATAGCATATACCAAAAAGCTTTGAAGAGAAGACTTGATCAGGGTAACCTTCCCAGCTTGGGATAAAACTGATCCTTTCCAACCAACCAATTTAGTATAAAATCTTTCCACCATCTGATTCCAGAAAGAATCATTGATATTAAGGCCAAGAGGCAGGCCCAAATAGGAGGAAGGGAAAGAGCTAATACTACATTCTAAAATACTGGAAATTTTACATTGTCTTTCCTCTGGGGTATTCATGAAGAACAAAGAGCTTTTGGACCAATTAATAAGCTGACCAATAGCTTTGGTGTAAAGATTCAAGGCTGATTTGAAAGCTCTAGCTTCCTTGATAGTTGACGATCCCATCGTGATGGTATCATCCACAAATTGAGCATGAGAACACATTAAGGGGTTGGATGAGGGCCGAAGACCTTGGATAACACCCTTAGAGACTAAGAGCTGAAAGTATCTTCCCATGCTTTCTGCCAAAAGAGTAAATAGAATAGGCGATATAGGGTCTCCCTGTTTGAGGCCTCTGGAATTTTTGAAGAACTTGGAAGGAGAGCCATTAATAATAACTTCAAAGGAAGCAGTAGAGATTAGTTGATATATAATTTGAATGACTCTCTCATTAAAACCAAACTGCTTAAGAATCAAACATAAAAAATTCCAATCAACACGGTCATAAGCTTTAGCCAAATCAAGTTTGAGGATAAAGCCTTGTTTGTCTCCCTTGATGGAATAGTGTATGTTCTCATGAACCAGAATAATGCAATCCATAATTTGTCTTCCAGGAATAAAACCATTTTGCTGAGGAGCTATCAAATCAAGAAGAATTTTCAAAAGTCTTGTAGTTAAGATTTTAGAGAAGATATTATAGAAAGAATTGCATAGACTGATAGGCCTGAATTGATCAAAAGAATGACCTCCAGCAATTTTAGGAACCAAGGCTAAGAAAGTGCCATTGATTTCTTTGAGAAGTCTTCTACAACCAAAGAAATCCTTCACAGCATTAGAAACATCCTTCTCAACTATAAACCAGAATTTTTGAAAAAAGAACTTAGGGAACCCATCAGGGCTAGAAGCCTTATCACCTTCAAAAGAAAAGACAACATCCTTAATCTCCATATTGGAAGGAATAGCCTGCAGAGTCTTATTTTGATCTTGGTTAACAATACTAGGGATATCTTCCAGTAATTTATCTTGCTTGTCCCTATCAAGATTAAAATCAATAGAGAGTAAAGATGAAAAGTAATTGACAACAACAATCTTGATATCTTCTTCTTTATGGATCTCATCATTGTCCTTAGAAATTTTAGCAATACGATTGGTAGCTCTGTGTTTGAGAGTAGTCAAGTGGAAGAAATTTGTATTTTTGTCCCCTTCCCCAAGCCAAACCACCCTAGATCTCTGGCGCCAGTAGATTTCCCCTTTGGATATTAGATCATGGTAACTAAAAAGGGCTTTCTATTCTTCAGCTTTAAGAGAGTCCAACAAACCATGATTTTGAATGGCATCCTGAATGGCAGAAAGGTCATTTTTAGCCTTATTCTTCTATTGGAAAATGTCTCCAAAAACCTCTTTATTCCAAGTTTTGACTTTTTCCTTAATGTTTCTAAGCTTTTTCGTAACCTTGAACATGGCAGTACCCTTAATTCTAATATTCCACCATTCAGAGATTTTATTCTCCAGGTTAGGGTGGTTTATCCACATCTTCTCAAACCAAAAAGGAAAATGCTTGGGAGCATTGATAAGGTTGACTTCCAACATTAGAGGGTAATGATCATAGCCAATTTTAGGGAAAGAATATAGGGTGCAACAGTACTTAAAAATCCATTCATGAGTAATGAGAGCTCTATCCAACTTGCTTTGGATATTATGAATGCCAGCACATTGATTGGACCAAGTAAAGTTCATCCCTTGGAGATCTAAATCAATCAGGCCCTCATCATTGATGAAATTGGAAAGGTTAGCTCTGCTATCATTCAGAGATAAGATGCCTCCATACTTCTCACTATCCGTAAGAGGGGTATTCAAATCCCCCATATGAGCAACCAACATTCATCCTTGAAGTCATTCCTTTTATCCACAATTTTCTTCCAGAACTTTGCTCTATTCACTTTAGCATTAGGATCATATATGTTAGTGATAACCCAGCTAAAATTATCTCTTATATTCTCCATTCTAACAAATATCATATTAGGGTCTTCAGCAACGATTGCACCCTTTACAGTTTTCAGATTCTAGAAAATGGTAGTTCCCCTAGAAGCTCCAACCGAACTATAACTACTAACACCACCTTTCTGAAAAAATCTAAGTTTGTCCACTTTATCCTTACTCATTTTAGATTCCTGAACAAGAAGGATATCAGGTTTATAATCCCTAACCACATTTCTAAGAATGTCTTGTTTATGGGGTGCATTCAACCCCCTTATATTCCGAGAAATAATCTTCATATTTTATTTGGAGAAAAGGCCTCCAAAATAGTCCTATGTTTCCCATCTGCAATGTCTTTCCAACTATCTTGCTCTCTTCCAACTTTATCTTGTTTTCCTCCTGGTCCAAACTTAGATTTCCCTACATCATTATTCTTGCTTCTGGTCTTGATACCGTCCATAGACATAGGAGATATGACTCCTTTAGAAATATTTTTAGAGATCTGACCAACCTCCTTGGTCTTATTTTGATCTTTGACTTTAACGCATTCAGGGGAGAGGGCCCTGAGATCATCACTTTATTATGGGTTAGATGCCTTACCTATAGGAGAAATCTGCATCATAACCTGGTTGGGATCAGAGAAAAGATCAATGTTATCCTTATCAAGAAGAGAATACTTAGAGCTCAACCCACTGCTACCTTTCTCAGGCTGGGAAATAGGGAGAGTCTCACCCTCTTGGATCACCTCCTCCACCACAAAATTAGCATTCAGGAAAGGTGAGAATTGGTTTTCCTCAAAAATTTATCCGAGTTAGCTTCAGCAGAAGAGATGTGACTAATACCTTCAGTCTGATCACTTACCAAGGTCTCAGAGTCTAGATTACTACCTGACATATTGCTTCCTATGTCAGCCTTGTCATTACTATGATCTTCAGCCACAGGGCTTTGATCAGTATTCTTTGGGGGCTTCACATTAGAAGGTTTCAATGAAGATTCTGAGGACCCCTTAGAGTTGGTCTTGGTTTTCCAAACAGTAGTAGAAGAATCTTTCTTCTTGACCAAAGGGTCTTCCTCTTTTTTCTTGGAAGCTTTCATCGGGTATTTTTTAGCCCAATGGCCCATTTTCTTACAAATGAAACAAGCAAAGGGGACTGATTCATATTCCATCACCTGTTTCCAGACACCCATTTTAGAGACTAAGTCTATAGAAATAGGAAGGTCATTAGACTTACATATTTTAACACATATTCTGGCATTAACCAGCCTGGATCTCGGCGATGTAGCTGGATCTAAAGATAGAATTTTGCCAAAAACATTTTCTATTCCTTTGAAAACACATTCATTCTAGTACTCTAAAGGGAGACCCGGAAGTCTAACCCAAATAGGAGCCCATTCCATATAAGATTCATTCAAATCCATATTAGGCTCCCACTTTCGCAGAGCCAAGGATGACTTACCCATAACCCAAGGGCCTCCACATAAGGCTTTAGTCATATCATCCTCATTGGTAAAGGAGAATGAGAAGAAACCTTTTGGCATATCATCTATGTCAACTTTCCCTTTAAGAAACCATCTTCTCTGAATGAAATGTCAAACATAATCTATGTTCAGCCTAACCCCAACATATTTCCCAACTAGCATGAGGTCCATCTGAGATATAGTGTGATCAATCACCATATCAGGGATAAAAATGGAAAAATCTCCCTTGATAGGATTAGATATATTATTGGCTTCAGGAAGGGAAGATTTTCTAGAAGGCTTTTTGCCAAACAACGCCACCTAGGGCTTTTCAGGAATAGTAGCCTCACCTTTTTTGACTTCTCCAGCAAGATTCTTGGCTCCCTCCTGGGTCTAGGGAAGCACTATCTCCTCATGGGTCCCAAAGACTTGAAACCCCAACATCATCCAGAGGTTTTATTGACCCATCATCATTCTCCTTGTCTCCTGACACTATCGAGATTCCAACAGACTGTCTCGCATCTCTAGCAAAAGCCCTAGCAGAGCTACCAGGTTTCCTACCCAAGCCACCATTCAAATTTTGACCAGCACCAGCACCACCTCCCACTCCCGCTCTTGACATCTCTCATTGTATTTTGCAACAACCTCTCCACATAGTTACTACTATCGTGATTGGTAAAATAAAATAAAATTGTTGAATTAAAGAAATGTATCGTCTTAAAATGGAAGCACTTCCATGATAAGAGCATTTAGCCCTCTGAGTAAGTGGTTTGGGGTCATGTTAAGCACCTTTATTGGGTCTTTGTATGTATTTGGCTTTTCTCCCCGCTTTCCACTTCTTCCTGGCACTTGATTTCTTCATTCTAGGTGAAATTAGGGTTAGGATCTTAAGGATTCTACTGAATTTCTCTCTTTTTTGGCTCTATTTTCTAGGTAGGATTTATAAATAGATCCTCCTAGCCTTCATCATAGTAATCATAGGATTTTATGTTTGTCCCTGACATTCTATCCTATTCTGACATCAATTTTAGTTTTTGGGCATCCCCGGGACCTCCTGACTTGGTTCTGAGCCAATCCAGGACCAGGGTCAGATTTGAGGTCAAACTTGACTAGGTCAGGGTCGAGGTCGAACCTAACTAGGTCAGGTCCAACCTTGATTTTGACCCCTTTCTCCAAATTTTAATTTCCAAAATTTTTGGGCTTCGGGCCTTTGGGATATTTAGTTTCCCGCCTTCGAGTTAATCATTTCAGGTTTCAGGATGGTAAATCCTTTAATTGCATTTAATCTAGGTATATTTTCTAAAGGTTAGGACCTAATTGGGATTTAATTCTCCAAGGTGGCCCCTCTAGAGGACTGTGCCCTAGTTCACTATAAAAGGAGGCCTTCCTCTCTCATTTTTCATCATCAAGTTTGGCAATCAAGCAGCTAGAGCTCTCAAGTGAATTCAAACATTCAAGCAAGTCTTCAAGCATTCAAGTGTTCAAGCATTCATCCATCAAGGAGATCCATTGTTAGCTATTGAAGGATTCAATCTCTTTGGAGCCCCCTTTGATGATCCATCCTTCTCCATTCATTCAAGCCTTCTCATATGCAAAGATCAAATCAAGATTAGTGTTGAAGATCAAATTTCATTGATTGGAGACATCCTACATTCATCCTACATCCATTGAAGCATTCCTACTTGTGGATTTGAGGATTCGAATCCTCTACAAGGACTTCAACATAAGCGAGGTGATTTGTTTCAATTGCTTTGTTTATGCATACTATATTTCAATTCAATTTCAAGGTTAATTCCTAAACTAGGGTTTGACCAAGGCAAACCCCCCATACAACAAAAAAAACCCCATTTTCTTGCAGGTACAGGTGTGGAATTTCATATCTGAGAGCGAATTTGGATACCCTTTTTGGAAAACTTCCGAGATCTGGGAACATAATTCGAATCGGACTTCAAATAAAGAATGTAGTATTTGACCTTTTATGAGGGTTAAACCCGAGCTGATCCATCTTGAGGAAAGATTTATGGGTTTTCTCTGTCTCGGCATTTCTAGTCCAGGTTAGATTTTAGATTTTCCCGAAAGTACACACAGACATCAAAATTCAACATTTTCCAGATCTGCCCTAATTTGAGGTTAGTATTTGTATTTCAATTATTATATATTCCAAGTATAATATCCTCCATAGGGAAATATTGGATTTACTCTCTCTCTCTCTTCCATATTTACCAACAAATTGATTCGATTGTGTATTAACCTCTTGGTTGATCAAATCGGATCTCTTCTTTGGGGAATTTGGGTTTGAGAATAGATCTCATATTTCCCCTTTTACATCTGAATAGTGGTGAATCCATTTTACTTCTATTCAAGAAATATCTCCAAAAATAGTTTTTAATCTTCAAACCACACATTGACAACATGATTAAAATAATCTTAGTCAATATATTAAAAGAGCTTTTAAGTTGAGAATAAAATTAGTACAACAACAAACCATATTAAGGTCGACAATGAGATAAGTTTATCAATAAAATTATAATCAAATATTTTTTTAGCCAAGAAACTCTAACATTGGACACAAATATAGAAAATTAAAAAAAAATAATGGCTTTCTATTTTGACATTGGATGATAAAGGAGGTTGGTGTAGTTATCTCATCCTTTATGTGATTCTTTCACATAATGTAGGGCATTGTTATTAGGGATATCAGTTTGAACATGATCATAATATCCATCATATAAAATTTATCCAAGTTAGAATCAATACACAAATTAAAAATATCATTATCAAGCATCATCTTCATGCCACCATGCTTGCATAAAATCCCTTCTGTAGAAGATTTATAAACCCCATTCTTGTAAAGACAATAAATAACGAATGAAAAAAAATATTAGTAAAATCAAAGATTAATCATAGTGAATATGGATTTTTGACCATCCAACTTATCTCCAAGATAGCTTTCACATATCTAGTGTAGATTGAGAAGCTTCAAAGGAAGGTGTGTAACCATATGATTAACTAAATTATAATAGAAATATGCAAAACAAAATGTAAAAAAGATGTGCACCTTTTGAGAAACAACTTACCCTCGGCATCTATGATAATAAGGCAGTAGGAAGTGATAGAGCACGTGTCAACTTTGAAGACGAGATCTCCATTGAAACAAAAGATGGTGAAGCCCTTATGAAAATTTATAGACTTTGATAAAGAAAAATAGATATTTTTTATAATTGAATCAAATAAGAGATGCCATCTACTATGAAATCAAAAAAATATTCACTAATTTATTTTTACAAAAATAAAATCATATAAAGCTTCTTAAAAATCATAAGACTCCATTAATAACTTCTAACAATCTTTCCTCGAGAAAAAAAAAAAACTATTTCAAACATACACACAATTCTTAAAAATAGAATAAATTTAATCATTTTCTTTTACATATGAAAAATTGATAGTTGTAGGATGCTTCTATTATATATTCCTAAACATGCCTAACATGATAATATAGAAGGAAATTTGTTATTGCATTAGTATAACTATAATATTTTTTTGAGGTAATACATGCCTGGAATATTATTTATTTAATACATGAACATAAGATCAAATAATCATGAATCATAAAATAACATATCTATAAAACAAAATCTTAAATACAATATTATGGAATTGTTTAAAATAATCATATTCATTCAAATGATTTTTATTTCATTTATCATATGTTTCTTCTAAATATGCTAATCATGAATAAGTTTAAAAATTACAAAACATTTCCTAGAGTACAAACATTAATATATTTGGCATCATCTACTAACTCAAAAGCAATTATTACAATTTAATTCATATATTTTCTTAGCAATAGAAAAATGTGATAGTTGAGCTAAATGAAATGTGTTTATGTAAGACATGCACATAGGATCAAAGTATCATGAGTTCACCCAAATTATCTATAAAATCATATCTTAAATTTATAAGAATTAGAAAAATTATATTAAAAATAATTTATTCAAATAGTTTTCTCATTTAATATGCATTTATTCTAAATATAGTGTTCATGAAGAAAATTGATAAATCATATGGTTGCATACCTTCCTTTGTACCTTCAAATTTCCAACATCATCAACTAACTAAAAAGTAAAAAATAACACTTAATTCATATGTTTGTTTAATAAAGATAAAATGCAATGAATTGGCTAAATGAAATGTGTTTATTTATGTGTAGATTAAATAGAGTTCTCACTGGACAAGAGGATGCAATAGCATAGGTGAGCTATTCTTGTACACACTAGGGTTAGCATACTTTCTTTTGTGTGAGTGTATTACATGTAGTCCATGAGGGAGTTTTTGGGTTGTGGATTGGATGTTAGGTTCTATATGAATGGTGTAGGGTAGCATTCTCTATTTATGTTTTTTTGTGTGTGAATTTGGCATGGTGTGCTATTATTTTTTGGTGGTAGGGATGGCCTCAATAGGGGGGTTTGAAGGAAATCTAATGGATTCTTTCTGGGAAGTTATGACAAGTGTGAATCCATCTTCTTCCCTACATGTGGTTGTTGTTGATTTTTTGCATGATACCCTGCATTATATCTCCTTTGTCTAGTGGGCCTTTAATCAAATTGATGATATATGTATAATCAATTTCTCACCTAACTTTCTAGAGCCATCAAATGAAGACTTAGATGAATTATGTGTCGAGGTCATGAGAATATAAAGATCAATAGATTAAAATGAATCGATGATTATCCCACCAATCAAATGAATGATATATGCATGGTCAATCTCTCACCTAACTTTCTAAAGCCATCAAATGAAAACCCAAATAAATTACATGTCGAGGTCGTGAGAATAAAAAGATTATTAGATGAAAATGAAATGACATCAATGAAATAGTTTGTATACCCATGGCCTAGTGGGCCTTTAATCAAATCAATGATATATGCATAGTTAATTTCTCACCTAACTTTCTAGAGCCATCAAATGAAGACCTAGATGAATTACATGTTCAAATCATGAGAATAAAAAGACCAATAGATGAAAACAAATCGATTACTATCCCACCAATCAAATGAATGATACTTGCATGGTCAATCTCCCACCCAACTTTCTAAAAGCCTCAAATGAAAACCTAGATAAATTACATGTCAAGGTCATGAGAATAGAAAGATCATTAGATAAAAATGAAATGACACCAATCAAATAGATTGTATACGCACAATCAATCTCTCACGAACTATCAAACAGAGACTGAGATGGATTATATGTATAAATCATAAGAATAAAAAGATCAATAGATAAAGATGAGCCATCAAATGTAGACTGAAATAAAATGGATTATATGTATTAGTCCTCAAATTGAAAGATCAGTAGATACAGATGAATTCAATAAAAGAGAGTTTACAAATAGGAAAACACTATGTAGATCAACCAATAAATGAGCTACCTACACGTTAGCAACAAGATCCCAAAAATTCGTGCAAATTGCACTCACCCTTACAATTATAGACACACGATTGCCAATTTCATTTGAAATTTTGAACCTTTGAATGACTATATATCGAACAAAGTCATCAAAGAGCCTTTCAAACTAAGAGTCATGATCTCCCGTGACAACAAAAATACAAGAATTCCCTGTTTTTTTCTCTAACTCACAAGCCTCTCAAAGTGTAAAACGAATAAGGATTGGCCCATACCTAGTCAATGATGACTTGTGCTTTCTATTTGTTTATCATGGAGAAGAAGAATTTGGTGAAACCATCCATGCATTCCTATGAAAACTATTATATTTAAAAAATCGAAGTAAAAGCATTACATTTGTATTCTATTTTATTTAGTTTATCATATTATGTTTTATACACCCTTTTTAATTGTTTTCTTAATAGGATTTTTATTTGCTATTTCTGCTATGTTTTTTTTGATCATGAGATTCTCAGTACTATAATTTTTATTTTTATTTTAATCTTCTGTTTTAATAAATTTTGAATGAGTTTAACCTAATATTAGATTGATTCTAGTTCAAATTAGCATTATCTTTTTATTTTTTTGACATCAGAACCCAAGTCTATGGTACAACCTCGAAGATGATAGATAGATATTTAACATTATTATAATCATCAACAAAGATAAAAGTCTCGTAAAATAAGAAGTGTCATTTTATTACATCTACTCTTATTTGTGTATATTCATCCCTCGTCCCTCATCCCACTTATTCATTGTAGTGTGAGATGATAAAGGAAAATGATGGCCCTTACCTAATTCTAGGAGTTTAATGATTGAAAAAATGGGAAAAATAAAGCTCGCCATAAAACACAAGTAAAAACATCTTATTTATTTATTATTAAATTGGTCTCATATTGAATATTTTCCTATTCCTTGTAGGCTAATATATTAGTCATCTATGATATAAGTGTAGGGAAATACTTACAAA